>OZ020498.1:29674856-30874856 GCA_963971365.1 Lasioglossum villosulum | reverse complement strand
TTCATAAAGTCTTGTACGAAGATAGGGATATCTTTAGTCTACTAATTACTGCGATTAGATCTAAAGCAATTTGTTTAATTTTAATAATTATTATTTAAATGTTTACTAGTCTTTTTCATTATCCCCAATACGTTCCTGTACTGCGCAGACGCTCATTACAACCACTCATCTTATGATTTAACTCTGTCATTGCCATGGGTACGCTGCACACGATAAACGTAGTTTATCAATTGAATACGCAATTACACAAGCTTTATACACACGAGTAGACCACGGAATAAACGTTTCGACAAATTTCACTTTACCTTCCAGTTAAATTCTCCTAATCTTTCCATCAGAAAGAAATTTCCCACTCTTTTACAAGAATGTACGAAGGTCATGATTAAAAGTTACCATTTGCTAATTTACAACTTCATTATTTTCTTAGATTATTATATATAATATATATTAATATATTTCTGCTTTTTTCAATTAACTGAGACAATTTTTATTTTACACAAAAATCAGCAGATCAATTACTAATTACCTATAAGCCTTCCTCAAAATAGATAGTCCCCTGCAGCATAATAAAATTGTTACTTAACAGTGACACATACCAAATTTTATTTTTAAATTTGTAAAGTACAAGAAAGCAGTTGGAGTAATAAACATTAGTGTCATGATTACTGTATTTTTGTACCTAGTGTATGAGAGTGGTAATTTGCATAAAAATCTGCCGTCGATTCATGACAAATTAATACAACAATTACGTTATTTGAGTCCCAATGAGTTAGTTCATCTAATATACATGTGTAGGACGTCTCAGAACGAGTAGAACGGTAGAATTCAGTACATGCAAAAATAAGTTTAAAAAAAAATATATTTTGTGCAGTTAATATTTTGTTTTCGAGAAAATCTACAGTTAAGTGCACACGTACTTGGAAAGAACCCTCTCGTGATGGCCTTTATTAATTCAATTACGAGAATGTCATTTATCAAAACGTGATATGTAATACAATATCGGTACCCGTGTGTAAGAGGTAAAAGTCGTCGACTCTTCGTTGACATCTACGCAGGTATCTACATATGTATAGTAGTTTCGTTCAGATAGTTAGCCGAGTACATGTGCACTTGACTAAACTTTAAACTCGATGTTCTCGAAAACGAAGACTCCTGAGACACCATGTAGGTATAATTTCATCCCCAACGCGTTGCACGATTCTTCGTTAGAAAATTTGTACGCAAGAAATTTGAAACGTTAATTCTAAATTTCAATTTAGAAGATGTGGGCAAACATTATATTACATACAAAAATTTGTCTTTTCTTGTTATATCCATACTAATGAAACACTTAGCGCTAATTGTAGAAGACTTTCGTTCGCGCTGTTCCTTGGTTCAAATATAACTTTCTTATCAGGTAGCCCAAAGACGTCTTTAATGTCTTCCGAAAGGCCACGAACGTTTCTTGAACGTTTTGTGTTACCAAACGTCTTTAAGACTTTTTTCAGACGTCTTTTTAATACTTTCAGACCTAAAGTGGACGTATAAAGACGTCTTTGAGAATATATTATTCTTCTTCGATCTTTTAACTGGAGTTGACAAGTCAATATGTCATTCAAGTTAACCCAAAAGCACACCAATTTCACTTATTAACTAATCTATATAATAAAAATGAAATGCTGTTCGTTGGTCACGACATCATGTAAGAACGGCTGGACCGATTTGGCTAATTGTCTTTTTTTAATGTTCGTTGTAGTCCAAATCAGGTTTTTGGGGTAAAAAAAATTGGAAAAGTTGTCCGGAAACATGAAAATTCGGGAAAAACAAAGTGCTTTTTGAATTATATTTCAATACAATAAAAAAAACGAACGTCGCAGCTTCTAATCAATATTTCAATATGAATTTACATTATCCACGTCTATTTTCTATAATGATCACTGCGAAATACGTATTTTTTTCATTTTTATTTTTATTTTTCAAATTTATTGAAATTTGGACAGGATAACGTCTGTCAGGTCAGCTAGTCTATATAATAAAAATGAAATGCTGTTCGTTGGTCACGACATCATGTAAGAACGGCTGGACCGATTTGGCTAATTGTTTTTTTTTAATGTTCGTTGTACTCCGAATCAGGTTTTTAGGGTAAAAAAAATTGGAAAAGTTGTCCGGAAACATGAAAATTCGAGAAAAACTAAAAGTGCTTTTTGAATTATATTTTAATACAATAAAAAAACGAACGTCGCAGCTTCTAATCAATATTTCAATATGAATTTACATTATCCACGACTATTTTCTATAATGATCACTGCGAAATACGTATTTTTCTCATTTTTACTTTGTTTACGCACATCATATAGCTTTTCACAAATTTACAAAATGATCACAACCAAATTTATTGAAATTTGGACATATTAACGTCTGTCAGGTCAGCTAGTTCTATAATATAATGTTATATTGTCGCTATCACTAGACTGCGAATTCTGTGTATTCATGGGAAAAGCGAGTAAGTTGAATAGAAAATAGTAAATATATGAGAAGAATGTAAACCTACTGTTATCTCTACTCTTACTACAGCTTGATAAGCACTATAATTAAAAAATCACCCGCAGTTAAAAGGTTGATCATCCTTAGTCCATTTTCCTGTCTTTTGCAACTGAATGCCTCCGAGGTATGAACATTAAATTTTGCCACGGCCTGTGATGAAAACTTTCTAGGACAGATTTTATAGGACAATTTACAGCTTCGGTTGTAAATACTTTTCTAGATCAGTGCTAACAGGAAAACACAAAAAGTTGTATTCCCATCGTTACAGTCGTGTCGGACGAATGCGGGAAAAACTTTTGAATGGTTGATCGAAAGCTGGTGCGTTCGACCTCGTGACTATTTGATAGTCTGATTTTATTCGCGGCCATGTATCAATGACGAAGGACGGGCATTCATGAGCGATCAATTTAAAAATTCTATTTATATTATGCTGCTTCCGTTTTTACGTGTGATAACGGAAGGATGCAAGTTTGTTTAGCGATTAACTGAACGACTATTACCCTTGGTGAAAAGTATTCGATCAAACAAATCGAGTGTCTATCGTTATTTTTAGACAGCGGATCTTGATGCAGAATAAAAATGTTCTCTCTGATTTACAACAGACTAGAGTGAAATATTGACATTTTTGTTCAATAAGTTGAAAATAATATATGTAGCAATAGTTTTAAATGCTTCTAACGCTTTTGCTGTTTTAAATCTACTGTTTAATTATTATCATAAGGTATTACTATCATAAGTATCATAAAAAATATTATAATATTAACTAACACAAATTTTCACCAATCGTTGGTTTACAATTATAAAGAAACAAGTATATTTAATTATTCGAACAACAAAATGTATACAAGTTTGATAATCAGATTCCTAGCAATTTGAAAATTAAATTCAATCTTCATTATTATTCTGTAAACAAATTACATAAGTATAGTATCCTTAGAGACATTTGTTAGAATGCCTTCCATAATCTTTTCATTGTGTTACATTTGTTCAAGAAAATGCTAGTGTTCCGTGTTAGGTGAATTTCTCCTAGTTAGTGTCATATAAATCTTAATTTCTTACAATTGGTTTTATTTTATAATTTGCTTCGAAATTTTTATTTCATTTGTGCGAATTTGTTTGTTGTATTGCAGACTGCTGGTAGCAGCTTTCGTGACTCTGGCATGGGGAATACCGGCTCCCGAAGATGCCAAAGAGACCGAGATTGCTGAAGATTCTGAAGCCCTAGCGAAAAGGGCAGTCAAATTCCTCGACAGGGTCGACCTTCAGCACTCCGAATGGAGCAATAAACAATCACTCGCAGAATGGGAGTACGCATCCGATTTGACTCCAGAGAATCTGGAGAAAAAATTGAACGTGTCTTCGGAGGCAGCGAAAGTTCAAAAGGCCATTTGGAAAGAAGTGAACGAGTTCCCTTGGAAGGAGCTGAAAGACGAGAAACTTAAGAGACAATTCTCGAAACTCAGCGTTTTGGGCACCGCGGCTCTTCCAGAAGATGTAATGAACTGATTACTAGACCACAAATGGTTTTGCAAATTTACTGACATTTCTATAAATTATAGATTCAGAGAGATTCTAATTAATTTAGTTTAACACTAGACCTACCACGAGGGGTCAAATGACTCAATTTAGACTTTTTATTTGACAATTATTGAAATTGTAAAGATGTTTTCATCGGAATTGATTGAACACAGTTTTTGACTACAGTATATATTATAGTAAAAATCGCACAAAATTTAAATGAATTTAATCTTGTTATTCTTATAATATCATACACATTAGTCACTTCCGATGGTTGGTGGGTTTAGTTTATTTTATCATAAAATTAACATCGAATCAAAATTTCGATTCAAATTTGAAATACCCTTCAATTTCGTAAATAATAGTAATATTACTGCGTTAATTAGACTGCGGATATTTATGCAAGATAAAAATTAATTGCAAGCTACAAAAGCTACATATATATTTATTTTTTAAATCATTTTAACGAGTTGGAAATAATACAACAGTCTTTTTAAATTCCTTGAATATTTTCATTCTTTTGCACTTTGTTTGCCAATTTTTATGATAAATCCGCAATCCAGTAATATGAAAGCAAACGTGAATGTATAATAAAACGAATATCTTGTATAACGATGTATAATTATTAACATCAGTGTATTAATTACTGATAAATTTAATGAACTAATTTCAATTCATTCGTTACAGCTCTACCAAGAATACGAGAAAACTATCAGCGAAATGGAGAACATATATAGTACAGCGAAAATCTGCGATTTCAAGAATAAAAAGAAGTGCGATCTTGCTCTGGAACCCGAGCTTACGGAACGTTTAATGAACAGCCGTGATCCTGAAGAATTGAAGTACATTTGGGTTGAATGGAGGAAAGCAACAGGTGAAAAAGTGAAGCCGCTGTACAAGAGGTACGTCGAGTTGAGTAATATGGCTGCTAGATTGAACAACTTCACCGATAATGCAGCCTATTGGATGAAAGATTACGAGGCAGATGACTTCCAAGAACAAATTGGTAAATATTACATCAATATACATATACATACGTATGAATAGACTGTGGATTTTATATATTTGCGACAAAAATGAGTCGATGAAATATAGAATAATGAGAAAACCAGGCGAGTTTTAAAATGTTGTTATATTACACAAAAATTGAAAATGGAAATAGATTTGTATTTAATAACTGTTTGTTGTAGCTGATACGATCAGCAATCTAAAAATTACTTCTAATTTATAATTCTTCGTGACAAATTTATGCAGACCTCTATAACACCAGAGTAATTTTTGAATGATTCAATCTTTTAGAAAAACTATGGCAAGAACTGAGACCTTTTTATTTGCAATTGCACGCGTACGTCCGACGAGAACTTCGAAAGAAATATGGTGAAGACATCGTTACCAAAGATGGTCCGATTCCAGCGCACTTATTGGGCAATATGTGGGCACAAACTTGGTCTAACATTGCAGATTTCACGATTCCATATCCAGGCAAACAATTGCCGGATGCCACCAAGGCTATGGTTGAACAAGGTTTGTTGATAATGAAGAAGTTATTACTCTTGTAATGTCTGATTAAAATAATCGAAATGCACTAGAAAAACTGATCGATATTTTAATATCCATTGCGATTGTAAATGTGGCGTTTATGAAGCAATCGCACTAAAATTTTTAGAAGTATCATTTATGTTTACTTAGGATACAATGCAACGAAAATCTTCCGAGTTGCTGAAGACTTTTTCACTTCAATAAACCTGACTGCTATGCCCGACTTGTTCTGGGAACGGTCAATTCTAGAAAAACAGAAGGATCGTGAGATGATTTGTCATGCAAGCGCTTGGGACTTTTATGACGGCAAAGATTTTAGAATTAAACAATGCACAAGGATAAACATGGAGGACCTACTGACTGCTCATCACGAAATGGGACATGTTGAATATTATCTTCAATATAAAAATCAACCCACTGTCTTCAAGGAAGGTGCTAATCCAGGATTCCATGAAGCTGTCGGTGATGTTATAGCTCTCAGTGCGTCAACACTGAGTCATCTGAAGAGTATCAAGTAAAAGCACTTTATATAGTTTCCATAAGTTTCAATGAAACGTACTATACACACCATATTCATTTAACTAAAACATATTTTTACACGGACGCCCGCGTAGCTTCGGAATTTCTTCAAATAAACAAAAAGAAGTGACAGCCATAGATCCATCAAAGCACAACTAACTTAGCATTTTCTCTAGAACAACACACTCTTGCCAACAGGGAAAGCCACAGTTTAAAAACCTGGAACAGTCAGGAACCCAATTTTTAATGTTTTACTTCCTTTTCACTTCTCATCTTCTTATTTCTCGTCCTGAAGCGGCTAGCCACGGTTTTGTCTCTATTAATTTTCTTCTTCAAGCATATCCTCAATTAAATTGGATATGTGTACAAAACTTCATGTTTATATTTTAGTTTGTTGAGCAACGATGCAAACGATAAAGAGGCCGAGCTCAACAATCTGTACTTGAAAGGTCTTGATAAAATTGTCTTTCTGCCATTCGCGTATATGATGGACAAATGGCGATGGAACGTATTCCAAGGAGAAGTTACAGCAGACAATTACAATTGCAACTGGTTAGTACATACATACTCTAGACGATATCAACGCATTGATAAATAAGTAAAAAAATACATGTGTGCCATGCAAAAAATTTATAATCCTCTTCTCAATATTTAGGTGGGATCTTATTGAAAGCTTCCAAGGTATCGAAGCACCGGTAGATCGATCTGAAGATGACTTTGACGCTGGCGCGAAATACCACATAATAGCTGATGTAGAATACATTAGATATTATGTGAGTTTCATTGTGCAATTCCAGTTCCATAAGGCACTTTGTATAGAAGCGAAACAATACGATCCAAAGAATCCAGACTCGAAACCATTGCACCAATGTGACATTTACAACAATAAAGCAGCAGGAAACTTATTGAAGTAAGTATACATTTTTAAAAGTATGTAACAGGTACTATTAAACGTTCACTATTTACAGTTTACTTGAAGATAATCGAATTAATTTTATACACTTTACTGCTTAAAAAGTCATAATACACAGCATAATATATTGAGCATTTCATCTGTTAAATTGTTTGAATATTATAAATATAAAGAAGATGTGTTGCATTTAATAAAACATGTTAAAGTTCAGCCCAGATTAACATACAATTGTCTGCAGACTTTCCTTAACAGGATTATTGTTGACAGACAGTTGACAGACCCCATCAAAGTAATAAATTATATAACTTTATATTACCTGTTTTTGTGATTCAGATCAATGTTAGAATTGGGTTCCTCTATGCCTTGGCAAGATGCGATGGAAAAGATCACTGGCCAAAGGAACATGGATACCACTGGACTCTTGGATTACTTTAAGCCATTAACAGATTGGCTCACCAAGGAAAACAAGAAAACTAACGAGTACATCGGTTGGAAACCCAGAACAAAACGTATGTATCCTCACAATATTTATTTGTATATGTATACGTGCATATTCACACAATCGAACAAAGATTAAACAGTAATCAAATATAAAAATTTTAATTCAAGTTATTCACGATGCGATGTGCTCGATTAACGATCTCTTTACTTGTTCTAGAATGCGTACAAACCAGATCAGAACTTCCAGTTCCTGATTCGACTGAAACAATTGAAGCTATTGAGAACTAGGAGCATTTGAAACATTTTATACATATATTATTAAGTATTATCATTCCAAATAAGACATGTTTGTACTCGAAAACACAAGGCAGTCGGAAATATAATTTCCGACGTTTCATGTGCGATAAATAACTTAATTACGCGAGTGAAACAAATTTAATGACAAAAACAATGGCATTACAAGATATTATCTTCATTCCGTTTTATTGAATAAAACTCACATTCCAGGTTCATAGTGTTATTACGCCTTCCCGCGACCTCGTCCGCGTTTACTAGTCGAGGGCTTGTTGCTACTTTTACCTTTCGTCACAGTCTTCTCTGTACTTTTACCCTTTGAATCTGTTTTCTTACTTGAGGTAGCTTTCTTCGCCTAAAAATATATCGTCCATGGTAGGTGAGAATTATTTTTCGTTAAGCTTCAGTAATACGCTGTAACGTTAATTTGCACTCGTAGAACATACCTTAATCATTTTGTCAGTTTCTATATTATCATCATCGGAATCCTCCTCCCCCGAACCTTCATCTTCTAGGT
The DNA here is from genome assembly GCA_963971365.1 of Lasioglossum villosulum. Classification (NCBI taxonomy): domain Eukaryota; kingdom Metazoa; phylum Arthropoda; class Insecta; order Hymenoptera; family Halictidae; genus Lasioglossum; species Lasioglossum villosulum. Next base: position 30,866,592 of record OZ020498.1, on the reverse strand, counting down.
AATCATTTCCCTCTTTACTCTGAGTGGTTTTCTTTTTGGATACGCCACTGACTGCATACGGCACAGCCGCAGAACCTTTATTATATGACCTCGTAAAAGCTGCTTTTACCTATAACACAAGATTTTATTTGATATCGTTGCTTGCTGTAACATCGTTTAGTCGAATCTAATAATAATTTCAACTGACCTTACTATCAATAACTTGCATAGGATCACGATCACCGGGCCACAAAGAAGTTTCTATTAAAGAATCTAAATCCTCCCTAATGACACCAAAAATTGTACAAATGTTGGTAATGATACAAATATTTCATATTACTTAAAGATCGAATATTTCTATGTTCGTATCATTACTATTCATAAATGAAATTAACCTGAGTAAGTGATAATTATTCATAACATCTACTGCTGCATTTACCCCTTCATTACCATCAACTATCAATGGTCTAACTATAGCATCCCTGATAGGTTTAATATAGTCCAAAATTATAGCCTCTTTACTTGCACCAGTAGTTAAGCGTGTATGCACAGTAATCTCTTGCACTAATCTACAATATAATTAAATCGTTGCATAAATGGTATAAGAAGCATAATATATTACATAAAGAGGACACATATATACATATATTACCTATCAAATTTACCAGCTTTTGAATTACGTCCGAGCCATGCTGGGAAATTAATTTGACCAGCAACATGACCAGACATTACTGTTCCAGGTATGACGGAAGAGTAACAAGCTTGCATAGGCAAGAGAGACCAAGATCCGTTACTTCTTATTGATTTTTCAACTATATCTCCCATTGCTAAACTTTCAGCAGTTCTTGCTACTTTTTCCAACAGTTTATCTCTGTACAAAAATAAGACAGTGAATGCAATAAATATAACAGCTTACACTAGAAAGAATACTTCGTCAAAGAAGATTTTATGGAACTATGTCATTTATAAAATATTTAAACTATGTATATAAAATAGAATGAATTATAATTTTATGATGTCCTACATGCGTAACAGAGAAAAGATGATTCTTACACTGAATATTTTATACATACTTTGCTCCATGTGGTGCGACTATTAAATAATTTTCTTGCACAAACAATGGCGCTATATTATAATCGTGGAAAAACAGGTCACTTTTATCATGAATATTCATAGTTTTGTGGTCTTCAGCAGAAAATACTTGTTTCACAACGTCCCAAGGCCCCAGTTTCAAATCTTTGTTTACATGTTTCTTCTGAGATTTTTCTTGAGTGCCAGTATTTCCAACAAACAGAGCTAAATGATTTATTACTTGTCGTATATCTTGATTAGTCGATTCAATTAAACGATCCAAATCTTCTGTTGAAATATTAATGTTTTCTTTGAAGCATATCGATTTCATTGCTCCCTGTATAACAAATTATTTTTAATCAATAATGTACTATGAAAAAATAAGCTGAATATTTATATTTAAGGCTGCTTTGTATTACCCTGATCTGTTCTAATCTAGGCTTCGGAAATCGAAGGTCGAAAATGTAATTAGAGAGCGTTCTCATCTTCGGGTTATTCCGATCATTACAAATACAAACAATTGGTACATCAGTTGATTTAATTAAACTGATTAACTCCTGTAAACCACCGCGATCTTCGTTACCAGCCATTCCGTCAACCTCGTCCATTAACAACACGTGTTTTGATGTTGGTTTATTCTTATTCTCTATAATATATGGCATTTTAAAGTCTTACTTAACATTACTACACAATATATACTATATACTATGTAATATGTGTAATAATGCTATATATGTACCTATGAAATAGTCCTTTAATGTGGTGTTAGATAAAAGTTCAGATACACTCTCTTGTAAAAGTTTCTTGCTTCTAGTATCGGATGCATTGAATTCTATAAGATCAAAACCTAATTCATCACAAACAACTTGAACAGTTGTAGTCTTTCCTATTCCAGGTGGCCCAGATAATAGAGCAGCTTTGAAAAAAGCTCCATCGTCATTCTTGGCCCATGGACCTAACACGAGTAAAAAAATACATCGCTGTAAATATAATTGCTATTATTTAAGTAAAATTTAAAGTATTATTAAATTTTGATCTCTTAAATAATGTAACATACTAGGTTTAGTATGTTTTACTTGACTACTTCGATTTTTATGCCATTTATTTAACCATGTATGTAATTTCTTCGCATTGCTTTTGTCTCCCTGCTGACCTAAAATCTGCCTCATAGCTTTAGGTCTATATTTCTCAACCAATGCCTGTACCGGTTCACTCCTATTAATCTGTAAATGCGTATAAACTTAGAACTTCGTAAAAGTGTAACAGCTCGATTCGTACTTGAGTAATGAATCTTACATCTTGTAACGAGTCTGGTTTTGTTTCTGGAGTTTTAATACTCTTTACGTCTTTTTTGTCATCTTTAACCGGCGACTTTATAATTGATTTTTGTATCGCTTCTTTATCATCGCGTATCTTTTTTATAACTTCGCCACTATCTTCTTTCTTATGTGGTGATTGTAATTTTTCTGTTTCTTGATGTAACGTGGTTTTTGCTCTTTTTGATGGTGGAGGAGACGTATCATCCGATTCTATGGACTTCTGTTTCATTCTATCTTTTGATTTTGTACGAGACTCTTTGACATTATGAGCTTGACCAGATTTTCTCGTTCGAATCATATCTAATAGATCGTCTTCCGATATTTGTTTTATGTTTAGACTATTTGCCTAAACCCAAATGTGCACACGAGAATATAAATTGTAATATACAATATTTATATAAAATATCGGTAGTATTTAATAAGTAATATTACCTTAGATAATTTTGCAGGACCAGCCTCGTCACCAACTATAACATAATCAGTTTTACTTGATACTTGCTGTAAAAGTCGTCCACCATATTTTTTAATAAGTTCTTCGGCTTCTTCTCTTTCTAGAGATTCCAAAACACCAGTAATTAAGAAACTTAATCCAGCAAGACAATATTCAGCGCCCTGAAATAGTCAGTAAGCATAAGCGTCAAGTCAAATTTACAGTGAGGAGCAAATGTGAACCAATGAATTTTCGTTTTTGAACAAAATTGAGTCAGAAATAAAATACTGTAACTCTAGTAAATTAAAAATATTAGAGAATTAAAATATTAAAATCGTTTCTTAAGATCAAATGAATATAAAATCGTGTGACCCTTAAGTTTAATGTGATTCCCGTTTTATAAACACGTAGACAATGATGTTCAATTTTGCTCCTCACTACAATTAATGTAAACCAATATTAATCTTATAGAATGATTTACCTACACCCCATGATTAACCATATTAGAAATTATTTGTTTTAAAAAAACCACTAAGGAACTTTCCTTCTAACTGAATCCACTATTTATTTTTTATAACTCTAAATATTTTATATAGGATTTAATAGAGGTTACTCCAAATATTTTCATACAACCAATACTAGAATGAAAAACAGAACCAAAATTTGTGCAATACTCTTTAAAGTAAATACAATTAAAAGTGAATGTAGCTATTCTATATAGTGCCTAAACTAAGCGAGTTATGTAAAGGCTATCACTCACTTAACATCACCGTACATGAATGATACTGGACCAACATTAATGTACTAAATTATTATTAGACTGCAGATGTTTATGTAATTTTCAATTTTTATAGACAAATTTTAAGAAAATGGAATGGAATCCTATTTTTCATGGGAACAGCCTATGTAGATCTTAAAACAAATAAAAATCGTACTATACGCGATGCTGTTAAGTGAGCGACAGCCTTAAACAATTGCAATTTCATATTCATAGACATACTTCGGGAATTTCTTTTGAACCTGGATTCCTTGCTCCTCCTCTCTGAAGATATTTTTGATACATGGCATTGCCCTGCTTTCTTTTTTCAATTCTTTGTTCATACTCATCCGAGACTTCTACCTTTTTCGGAGATTTCTTCTTTGGTTGCTCTATTTCCACTTTATAAATACTTGATTTTGCTTTGGAAGTATTTTTTGCATGCTTTGATTTACCATTAAGCTTAGAATCCTTCTGTTCTGTATCATCGCTTGTACTGTTATTTGATTGTTTCTTAGTTTTACTTTCATACTTTTTATTATTTAGGTCAACGTCCTCTTTAATTTCACTTTTACTTTTAACCGGTGTTGTCTTCCCTTCATCATTTTCAAAACTGTCTCCAAGCGAATCATTCTTCTGAAGAACAGTATCTACAAATAAGAAATAGCTGTAGTTTCATATTTTCTTAGATATTACACGTACCATATTTTTGGTAGTACCTTTGCTAGATTTAGATTCTTCTAAATATTTTTGTTCAATGTCAGATGTATCTAACTGGCTTAAAGTAGCTTCAAAGTCTACATCATTATGAGTTGCAGCTTCCTGCAAAATTAAGCAGATACTACAATAAAATTGTATCATACTATTGGGTTAACAAGAAAGTAACTTCGGTACTTTAATTTTAATAAATTTATCCAAGTAATGAACGTTAATCAATAAAATATTTTCTTATTTACTGTTTTTGGCAAAAGATCGTCAAACAAAAGGATAAATATCTCATTCATTAAAGTTCATTGCTTGAATAAAAACATTGGGCTCTATTTCACCTTAAAATATGAAATTACTTTCTTGCCATCTCAATATATGAAAACCAAGCTTGAGAAGTATTTACATTTAAAATTCCAAAACATATTAAATAATTGCATTAGTTCGTGCCCAATTTGAAAATAAAATTCAATGGTTAAATTTTAAGGAATACAGTTTTATTAATCAATTATATAGTCACCATTCCTTTCTACAAGTAAACAAGTATTATTAGCACAAACTTATGCAATCATCTAATATACCAATGTACCAAATTACAACGGTACCGTTTGCATTGCACAATTTTTTAACTTCTCTGTCTTTTTGTTTTTATGCAAAAATTAGTTATTGAAATATAAGATATAAACAACGACTACGATCAAATGAATAATTTTATTTGTAATATAGAAGAACTTGATTATTTGAATAATGTGTACCTCTTTCTGCAACTTTTTAGATACTTTTGGAGCTTCTTGCCTACTTATTGGTTTTTTACTGAAAATATCACGTGGAGAAATTATTTTCTTTTGCTTTCCTTCTTCATCTGAGTCAATTGAAATCACATTTTTTTCTAATGTTTTTCTTTTCTATAAGAATATAAAATTGTTATAATTATGATGTGTAAAATATAAATTTTTTAAATTAGGCCATGATAAAAAAGAAATATCAATACCTTAGACTGCTTAATAGGTGATTCTACTTTTACATCATCCTCATCAGAGGAAATTATTCGTCTTTTCGTAGATTTTGCAGGAGTAACACTAGAATTAGTTTTAGCGCTTTGAAAATAAGATCGTATGTCCTATAAATAATAAGAAAAATCACATAAATAATAAGAAAAATCACATAAATAGTAAGTAAAATCGCATAAATAATAACAGAAATCACTAAATTTAATAAAAATCACAATTGGTCTATCAAAGATTTTCAAAATATAAACCGTAAATCCTTACAAACCTAACCAAATTTGCCAATAACATTCGATCGCATAATATAAACTTACCCTCGGCATATTTTAAATTTGCATAAATCTGTCGGGTTCCCTATATTTAAATCGAGTTGTCGATATTTTATTAAGAAAATATCGATGTATAAATTAAAGATGTTTCAATTGGATTCGCATGACACAAGTAAACGCAAGCATCTTCGACGTAAATCGCACAATTGCGCCACTCTCAGACCCAGTAGCAACATCAAGCACAATTTCAAACTGAACAATTTATTAGAATCAGAATTTCGTACAAATGAAGTACATAATATATATACAAGTAATTTACTGTCAAAAAACAGTAAAGGAAAAGTTATTTAGGAACTTCTATAAGTAAATATGTACTTATGTGCTGTGTATTTTCGTAGCGTGTACATAGCCGCCAATTTATTTATATGAATCCATATGAATCCTACAACACGAATGTCTGCCAAACTGTCAAATTCGAGATGGCACCACAAACGAGGAACAACACGTGTTTGACGAAGAATTCACCAAATTCTTTTTCAAATAATTTATACAAAAACACCGATGTACTCACTGTGACAACTAAAAAGTGATTTGGCGGCAGCTAAGGTTTGTGTGAAGGAAAGCAAAAAGGAAAGAGGACGTTTTGTTCTGAGCCGGCTAGAGGCCTCGTCAGATTATACAATATCAAGGAATAAAGCATAACCTCCAAAATGGTGAAGGAACAATTTAGAGAAACAGACGTAGCCCGTAAAATGTACGTATATTATTTAAAGACATAACAGAAATATATTTTCAATTTTTTAATACCAATTGTAGTCTTAACAAATATAATATAATTTTCACGATGCACTTCTACTTAAAATTTGTATAATGTTGCTTGTATTCAATTCCCAAAGTCATTTTCTTATGCATTTTCACGATAACTTAGATATTGTTTCAGCTATCTAAAAATCGATTGTCACAGCTATCTAAAATTCTTTATTTTCTTAGTGCATTCATTCATTACTTGTCTTCTCACTAAATTGTCATATTTCATGTTATTAAACATACCATATATTTCCATGGGAATGACAAGTTTAATTATTGTACATGATGTTTGACTACATGCGTCACATATTTTAATGGACAATTTTATAAGCTATTCTAAAACTAAATACAAGCTGATAAGACCTAATTTAAACTAGAATATCCTATTTTTATGTTTACAAGGCGTAATTTGCATTATTCTGCAGAATGTACCTGTCACAGCTTTATGAAAATAGCTATATGCAAAGTTGTGTGCTTCCGATTAATGCAAATTACACCTCATAAATGAGGTTCATGAAAAGTATAAAGATCAAATTTCATGAGTAATTTATATTTGTGAAACTTATATTTGTTTTTAACTAAAAAACAAGACAAATAAATAAAAGAAAAAGCAAATACTTTCTGATGTCGAGTTATGCTCGAGTTCCTGTATTTTGTGTATCATTTTAAGCTATAACTTCTATTTCTATCAGTTCCCATGTATCCTTTGGAGTGGACAGTCGCCATAACATGGAAAGGCAGGCTCATATGCATGTTGTGGCAAAGAATTTATATAATCAGGATGTCGAACATACTCCAGTTCCCTATGGTGTACTTGATAGAAGAATGGTATCGTTAATTTCTTCATTTCTTCATCTATTCTTGACCTATTCTTCTGAAATCATATATACCTTTGTGATGTAAATTTTCAGGGCACTTGTAATAATACAACAAATTGTGTATCATGTGGCAAAACTCTGAATGAATGCATTGGACATTTCGGTTACATTGATTTGGAATTGCCAGTTTTCCATGTTGGTTATTTTAGAGCAATCATTGGTATCTTACAAACAATTTGTAAAGTAATGTATCACTAATTTCATATTTATTTCTATCAACTAATGTTAATCATAACACTAATCGTAATATTTGAATTTGTAGAATTGTTCCCATGTTATGCTATCTCAAGCTGACAGAAAACGTTTCTTAGCCAGGGCTTTAAATCCAAATTTAGGATATTTGTCTCGTAAAGCTTTACGCAAACAAATATTGGATAAGGCTAAGAAAACTACTGTTTGTCAAAATTGTGGAGACCTTAACGGGACAGTTAAGAAAGCTGGTTTACTTAAAATAGTTCATGAAAAGTATAAAGCAAAAAAGAAAATAGATGTTGTTGTTCAAGAAAAATTAGCAGAGTATAATAATGTACTTAAGGATAATAAAGCCTTAGAAGGAGTACTTCAAAGTGGGTTGATTAACGTCTTAAATCCATTAGAGGTAAATAGTATTGTGTCATTATTCTAAATATAATAAAATTTATATAGTTGTTCTTTAATATGCTTTAGACATTTTTATTTTTATTGTAACGCTTTCAACTGTATTTTGATTTTTAGGTTCAAAGTATCCTGGAAAAGATACCGGAAAGTGACATTCCCTTGCTACTGATGAATGCAGAATGCGCATTGCCAAAAGATTTGATACTAACAAGAATTCCTGTGCCCCCAATTTGTATTAGACCCAGTGTTGTATCAGATTTGAAAGCAGGTACCACTGAAGATCACCTAACAATGAAATTATCTGAAATAGTTTTTATCAATGATGTTATTCAAAAACATAGACAAAGTGGTGCCAAAGTACAAATGTACAGCGAAGACTGGGAATTTCTTCAGTTACATTGTGCTCTTTATATAAACAGCGAAATGTCTGGTATACCGCTTAACATGCAAGTAAGTTTTTAGGAAATAAAAGTGAAGTAGTTTATTTATTGGTTGGAAAAGTTGTGTATACAGCATTCAAATATATTTCAGCCAAAAAAATCTGGAAGGGGATTGGTTCAAAGATTGAAAGGAAAGCAGGGTCGATTTCGTGGTAATCTATCTGGTAAACGTGTTGATTTCTCTAGTCGTACTGTCATTTCACCTGATCCGAATCTCAGAATTGAACAAGTAAGCTTTGACGATAGAAATTTGTATAATTAGTTTTTGTGCTTGAAGATGAGTAACAATATGATATTCATTAGGTCGGCGTGCCTATTTATGTTGCAAAAATTTTAACATACCCAGAGAAAGTAAATCCATCAAATATAGAATTAATGCGAAAGTTAGTGAAAAATGGTCCGGATGTACATCCAGGTGCAAATTTTATACAACAAGGAAAAACTCAATTCAAAAAATACTTAAGATATGGTAATCGACACAAAATTGCTCAAGATTTACAGGTAACATTGTCTCACAAATATTAGTTTAGAATTTTACAAAGCACTTTAAATTACGATTAATTGATATCCATTCTTTTCGACAGTACGGCGATATCGTCGAAAGGCATCTCAGAGACGACGACGTAGTTTTATTTAATCGACAACCATCTTTGCACAAATTAAGTATTATGGCGCATAAAGCAAAAGTATTGCAACATCGGACATTTAGATTCAATGAATGCGTATGTACTCCGTATAATGCCGATTTTGATGGCGATGAAATGAATCTGCATTTACCACAAACTGAAGAAGCAAGAGCAGAAGCTTTGGTTTTAATGGGGGTAACGTACAGTGTCTTCTACATTCGAATTGATGTTGCGTATGTACGTGAGAAATATAACTACATAAATTTTTATCTACTTTCCTTCAGAATAAATCAAATTTAGTTACACCTCGCAATGGAGAATTATTAATAGCGGCAACACAGGACTTTATCACTGGAGGATACCTGTTAACTCAAAAGGATATGTTCTTAAATAAATCTCAAGCAAGTCAATTGGCTGGTTGTCTTCTAGCAGGGAACGATCTTGCTATGTCTATAAATCTACCTGAACCTGCTATCTTAAAACCAACCATGTTGTGGACAGGAAAACAAATTTTTAGTTTGATTTTGAAACCGAACAATTCCTGCATCGTCAAAGCTAACTTAAAAACCAAAGGAAGAGCTTACACTAATAACGAAGAATTGTGTATAAACGATTCATGTATGTATACCTTGCTAAATACTTATACATTAACATAATAAAAATAATCGGTAAATTGCAGATGTCATTATTCGAAATTCGGAATTAATAGCTGGATCTATGGATAAGTCAACATTGGGTTCTGGTTCAAAGCAAAATATATTTTACATTCTTTTACGTGATTGGGGTGAAGATATTGCAACAATTGCTATGTGGCGATTAGCACGAATGACTAGTTTCTTTCTTATGAATCGTGGTTTTTCTATTGGTATCGGTGATGTTACACCTGGACAGGGACTTCTTAAAGCTAAGCACGAGCTTCTGAATGCTGGGTAAGAATAAATGAAAGAATATGTATTAATTAAAGGTGTGCAAAAATATAGAGTACCTGATGATTACGTACTGATATCATTAATAAGTTATACTCGGCTTTAGGTACTCAAAATGTACAGAGTATATTCATCAAATGGAAGAAGGACGTCTTGTATGCCAACCTGGATGTACGGAAGAAGAAACATTGGAGGCAATGATATTAAGGGAACTTTCAGTAATTCGTGATCATGCTGGTAAAGCATGTTTGAAAGAACTTCACCCAAGTAATAGCCCTTTAGTTATGGCCTTATCTGGAAGTAAGGGCAGTTTCATTAATATTTCACAGATGATTGGTACGTATCATAGCGCTGTTTACAAAATAACTTTTATTCAATGAGCATCTCAGTAAAGTTTCAATTACTTATTTACTTCGCATTAATTAGCTTGCGTAGGACAGCAAGCTATAAGCGGTAAAAGAGTTCCAAATGGATTTGAAGACAGAGCTTTGCCACATTTTGAACGACATTCGAAAATCCCTGCAGCTAAAGGTTTCGTTCAGAATTCATTTTACTCTGGTTTAACGCCAACGGAATTTTTCTTTCATACAATGGGTGGAAGAGAAGGTCTCGTGGACACGGCAGTTAAAACTGCAGAAACTGGCTACATGCAAAGAAGATTAGTTAAGAGTTTAGAAGATTTGTGCCTTCATTATGATATGACAGTTCGTAATTCGGTGGGAGACATTGTACAAATATTGTATGGCGGAGATGCATTAGATCCTACCTACATGGAAGGTTTGAAACTACTTTTATATTTTTTATTTTATTATGATATTATTAAACGTGAAATTAAAGAAAAGATACCATGTTTAATGATTTAAAAAGGCTGATACACTCTCACTCTCGCCACTCGCTTTGTCTTGCAGTCCTTAAATTTTATCCTCTGCCTTTGAACAAAATAAGCAAAATACGAATTGTTCACAGGAAAAGATTGCCCAGTGGATTGTAAAAGAATATTGGATCATGTGAGAGCTAAATCACCGTGCAAGAATGAGAAGACATTAGACGGTCCTAGCATAATAAAAGCTACAAGTGAACTGCTGAATTCCGAAGACTATGAATGTCTTAGCGAAGAGTTCAAACAAGAATTATTGTAACTATAACGTTGATATCAAATTTATCCTTTCAATGAGGGTACTCCAAAAATAATTGTTACATATGATGTTATTATTGCAGCACATTTCTGAAAAGCGTAGCGCGTAAAATAGCTCGCCTTCGACATAATGCTCCACAGAATGTACCTGTAATTTTACAACTTGAGCGACTTACAGTTTCTCAATTGGTAGAATTTATTCATACTTGCAAAGAGAAATATATGAGAGCGAAAATTGAGCCGGGCACTGCCGTTGGCGCACTTGCTGCACAAAGTATTGGAGAGCCGGGCACACAAATGACCTTAAAAACTTTCCATTTTGCTGGTGTAGCATCTATGAACATTACTCAGGGTGTACCACGTATCAAAGAAATCATTAACGCAAATCCCAAGATTAGTACGCCCATTATTACAGCAGCTCTAGTAAGTTTTACTCTTAAGGCGGTAGACTCATTTCCAGGGATGTGCGGGTGCGGGATTCGCGTTCTCATTTCTCGATAATACAAAAATAGGGTTTCTCAGTAGTCAAAAACACTAGGTAAAAGATCAATCTGGGTGCTATCACCCTCAAAAGTCCTATTTTTTTGTTTACGAGGTGTAATTTCCATTATTCAGCTGCATGTAGCTATGAAAATAAAAGCTAAAAAACTTCATTTTTATATTTTCGCAAATCCCGCATCCTTGCACTCCTCGACAAAGAAGTCTACTACCTACATGGATTTTATATTTGTATTAAGATGTATGAGAACCCGAAAACGTCGGGTGCCCAATGAATTTGTATATATTAAGTTAATCTGTATTTTTCTTTGTTTTATTTATATTAGGAAAATGATGCTGATCCAGAATATGCTAGAAGAGTAAAGGGTAGAATCGAAAAAACCACTTTGGGAGAAGTAACAGAATACATTGAAGAAGTATATCTACCGGATGATTGTTTCTTATTAATAAAGTTAGATGTTGATAGAATAAAACTGTTGAAATTGGAGGTAGACGTGAATTCAATTCGTTACTCGTGAGTATCTGAATCTTTTTATAACATCTAGAAATGCATTTTCCAACCAATTTTGTATCTTTGTAGGATTTGTACATCAAAGTTAAGACTGAACCCAAAATTAGTAAATGTTAGAGGTGATTCAATAATCACAGTGAGTCCCAGCAAAAATAAGTTCAGTTTAAATTATGCTCTCACCCAGCTTAAAGAGACAATTCCGAACATCGTTGTAAAGGTAATACGAAGACTAAATCGGCGACAAATATTTACAAAAATTTCAAAGCTTTCTATGCCTTATTATCCTACTATACATCGTAGGGTTTACCGTCAGTTTCCAGAGCCGTCATTCATAATGACGATTCAAGTGGTAAAACGAAATACAAACTGTTTGTTGAAGGAGACAATATGCGTGAAGTCATGGCAACACTCGGTGTTTTAGGGCGAAAAACAACGTCGAATAACACGTTGGAGGTGAGTATGAAACATAACATTTTTCTGATAATTTAAATAATTAAGACATCATATATATATACACACATATACATAATACATTGTTCTAGGTTTTCAAAACTTTGGGAATTGAAGCTGCAAGAGCAACAATAATGACAGAAATTAAATTAGTAATGGAGAACCATGGAATGAGTATCGATCGAAGGCATCCGATGCTCGTAGCAGATTTGATGACTAGCAGAGGAGAAGTGTTAGGTATTACGAGACAAGGTTTGGCGAAAATGAAGGAGTCTGTCTTAAATTTAGCTTCGGTAAGGATTCCTTTATTAATACGATGATAGCTTTGTGCGTATCAATTTCAAATAAATGTATTAATAAATGTTCAACAGTTCGAAAAAACATCAGATCATCTATTCGACGCAGCTTATTATGGGCAGAAAGATGTAATCTGTGGTGTGTCTGAATCAATCATAATGGGTATTCCAGTTCCAGTAGGCACAGGAATCTTCAAACTACTTCACAAATATCCTTTTATAATTGACTTATTTAAATTTCCAAATATTCTACTCATCTATTTAAAATTTCGAATGTTCTGCTTTATGTAATATATTGAATACAATATTTTCCTGATTATAAAAATACAGCTGACAAGGATGAGCCAAACAAGAGGGATTTGATATTTGATGACCCACAGTACCACAAGAAAATAACAAAAAGTGCATCTAAAGTGTAAATTAATTGTTACGTATTTTGTAATAAAATATTTAATGTATATAAAAACATAGATGTATTCTAATCATACGAATAATTTTTGTACGTATACATATAATCGTTCTGTTTGGGATTCATTGATCTTTTTGAAGGAAAAATATACTTTCAAAGAAGAATACATACACAAGTGTAACATTGTGATTCATTGAATAGTGCTTAGTTGCTAGGAAACACATGTTTAATCCATATATTTGTTGCATCTTATATAACTCTCGCTCAGTCTCTTCAGCATCATTTCTACATCGTTTTCGAAACTGATGATTTCAATTTGAAATTTTTTACCACATTTCACCTTGAACATAAAGGTGTTAGCACAACAAGGAATTTCTTAAATCTATAATAAAATATCGAAATGGTAAACGAAAAAGAATTTTGGAGTGAAATTCGAAAAGATATTCCGCGATATAAAAACAAGAAACCAAGAGTTGTTCCTGCATTTACAATTCAGGCTCTGCAGGTAAGGTTTTATTGTTTTCATTTAGTTTCCATCTAGGCATATTCGTTTAATATTAATTCCGCAGGAAAACACTGTAGTTGCAAAACCTCCACGATGCGGTTTGTATACTCCGCAGCCACCTAAAATATCCACATTTCGTAAATTCTATGAACGAGGTGTCTTTCCAATTACGTTAGAAACTGATTCGTATGGACCTAAAATCAGTTGGAAAGTTGAAATCGAAGATTTAGACTTTCACCATTATTTACCATTATTTTTCGACGGAGTAACGGAAACTGAAGAACCATATAAATTTTTAGTAGAACAAGGAATAACTGATATGCTGGAACAGGGAGGTCCAAAAATTTTACCAGTTGTACCACAATTAATAATTCCTATTAAAAGTAATTTCTTTCTTTTCTTAAACTATCTTTTAAATTATATGTTCGCACACTACACTATATACGCATTCGTTACAGAAGCTTTGAATACGAAAATGCCAGAAATCATTTGCTTTACCATGAGAACACTCCAGAAACTTGTACGTTCAGCAGATTGCGTTGGGGAGGCTTTAGTTCCATACTTTAGACAAATTTTACCAGTTCTTAATTTGTTAAAGGACAAAAACGGTAAAACTTCTCTACTAGTGATGACGTGTTCACGCGAAACTAATAATTGAATTTAATGTTTTAGTCAACCTCGGGGAAGGGATTGATTATGCACAGCAAAGAGGAGAAAATCCTGCTGATATGATACAAGAAACGCTTGAAGTGCTCGAGCTATACGGGGGTGAAGATGCTTTTATAAATATAAAGTATATGATCCCTACCTACGAATCTTGCATGATGAATTGTGTGATGAATTAATTACACATATTTATTGCCTCTTAATTGTCCAAAAATATATTATTAATAAAACTTTATTGAAATTGTAATAAACTTTCGAAGTAACACAGCTCTCAAAACTCTCACTGTTGTTATTTATAAATATTGTACAAGATGTTACAAATGTTGTAAAACATTGTTGAATTAAATTATTCGTGTATTAAATCTTCCATCTGTACCTATTAACTCGGTTCACACCTTTTTCGAATCTTCTTTTAATGTTACGGTTCTATTAAAAACAACCTGTAAACAGGGAAGTAAATTAATAAAGTGCATAACTATTTATTAGAGGTGTGCGAAAATGTCAGGTTGAGAATTTTATTCAAAATTTTGTGAATTTTCGAACACCTACTATTTATATGACGGATTAAATTTTTACCTTTCCTGGTGTAGTATCGGAATCTACAAAGAAAAAGCCAATGCGTTCAAATTGGAACGACTCCATAGGTTTCGCAAGATCTGCTAAACTTGCATCGATGTATCCGACAATTTCTTTTTTACTGATTGGATTAATATCGCTCAAAAAACCGTTTGGTACTTCGTTTACATCTTCCGGATTTTTGTGTTTAAATCTAACAATTACGAGAGTAAACAGAGTATTGTAAATGTTAATAATAATTATATCTAATGAAACTAGAAGCATATAATACTTGTATTTTTTATCAACTACTTACAGGCGTTCATACAATCTAATCGATGCCAATACGGGATTTGATACCCAATGTATAAAAGCTTTAGGTTTATTGTTTTCAGAAGCAGGTTCTTGTTTGACAATAATGTTTATAATGTTACCACTGCTGTCTCTTTCTATCTCTTCGACTTTTAACACTACTCCTGCATGTTTCAAACCAACAAACTGATTCGGTGTTAAGCGTCGAAAGTCTTTGGTGGCTTTCTATAATAATAAGTATAAGTATATAATAAAATTTAAAAATAATTACAATAATTAATATTCTCCATCACATATATATAAAACTGTAACTGTACCTCTTGGAAGTCAGATGCTTCAATATAAATAACTTCATCGAAAATAATATTGTGTTGTCCCTTTTCTGGTTCATTAGGAAAATTGGGAACAGACAATTTTACAGGATTTTCATGTGGAAAATTACTAATAGTAACTTTCAGTGGATCCAAAACAGCCATATGCCGACTTGCAGTAACATTTAACACATCTCTAACGCATGCTTCTAAAACGGTTGGATCAACAACAGCTTGAGCACCAGTTACACCCATTTGTGCACAAAAGTTATTAATTGCTTCAGAAGGAAAGCCTCGCCTGCGAAGAGCTGTTAACGTAAATAATCTGAAAAGAAACGGTGCCATAATTTTAGAATATATACAGTACTTTAGGTACATAATATTATAATTAAATACCTAGGATCATCCCAGTCAGATACAAAACCTTGTTCAATTAGTTTGGCAATTTTTCTTTTCGAAACAACTGTATAGCTCACATTTAACCTTCCATATTCCCATTGTACAGGACAATAAATATCGAGAGCATTGCAAAGCCAATAATATGATGATCGTCGTGATTGAAACTCTTTTGTGCAGAGAGAATGAGTAATATGTTCAATACTGTCGCACAAGCAATGAGTGAAATCGTAAGTAGGATAAATGCACCACTGATCTCCTGATCTGTGATGAGGAGTATATTTTATTCTATACGCAACTGGATCTTGTTTTCCTTCTTCCAATGTTACTTTCATACGTAATGTTGCTTCACCTTCCTCAAGTAAGCCATCTTTCATATCCTATATGAAACATAATTAAATTACAACTAGTGTACTATTAATTTATACAATTTCTACAAGGACTTAAAACTGATATGATGTTGATGCAGTATTTTACGTTTTGGTAGAAGTTTATTTATCTATGAAAAACGCAATTACTTGGAACAGTTGAAGATTCTCTGAAATTGGTCTATTCCGCCATGGACTCGGAGGAGGATTGAAGCCTTTTATTTCCTCGCTAGATTGATGACATACATATGCCAAATCTTTCTCTATGAGTTTAATAGCCCATTCGTATAACTGTTCAAAGTTGTCAGAAGAATATGTAATCTTAGCTGGTTTATATCCAAGCCATTCTACCATTTCACGAATACCAACGAAAAATTTTTCTTCTTCTTTCTCAGGGTTTGTATCATCATAACGTAAATAACATATACCATCATGAGCTGCAGCATATCTACAATAAAAGAAATCTTTATTTGCATAATTTGGTGTGCTAAGAATAAGGATGATAATAAATAAACATAATAAACATAGAAATGAAAAGAGGAAGAGACATTAGAACATAAAGTATACCCAAAGTTAATATTGATTGCCTTGGCATGCCCAATATGTAAAATTCCATTGGGCTCTGGCGGGAATCTAGTTCTTACTTTACCACCTGTTATTTTCAAATGTTCCTGCAATAATTTGTGCGTGTTTGAAGTTATGACATATCCTTCAGTCTTGTAATTTTCTCCGGGTTTATGAAAATGAACTTTAGTTTTCATTAATTCACTTATTGTTTGAGCATCCGTTTTTTCACTTGATGCCACCACACTTTTTGGTTCTTCTAAATAAGAAAATATCAAATAATTTATTCTTTAGAAATTTTAACAAAACATTCTTTACTAGGGCTTAACTGCTGAGGTAGCAATCGTAAATTAGATTTTAATGAAGCCACTGCTGTTAATACAAAGACCAAATTGGTTTTAATGCTACATTCCAAAGAAAATAGAAAAATTTTGTTTGTGCCACAAAGAAAACAATCGGTATATATAAAAATCCATTTTGCAATTAAGAATTACTTATTAATTTACAACTTACTCTTTTCTTTCTGTGTCTTTGGGAAAGCAGACTGTCTTTCGAATTTAATAGGTGGTTTAAAATCTAAATCAATTTTAGGTCCCAACAGTACAAGAATTTGAACATCAAATTCATTCTTAACTGCCTTTCCATCTGCCCATTTTAAATTATTACGAACACTTTGCATTAACGGACCAATGTTGAAACGATATCTGTAAATACATATAGTTTTGTGATTTAGATTTCGTTAACTACAACTAAGCTTGATATAGTATTGAAAGCCAATTACAAAGAAACAATTTAATACCTTTTCTCTAATATCTCTGATTTATGTTCATTTATAGCTTTTTCCACTTCGGTTTCAATTTCTTCTGGAGTAACAACAATGCCTATACCACATTCTTTCTCAAAATTTGAAATCTCAATTGTTTCTTTTACATGATGAAGTAGAAAACTCAATGCTGCATCGACCCTTTGAGTTGTATCCAATTTTTTCTCAGCTATGTATTTAGCAGCAAATGGTAATTTATTAGAAATTTGATTCTTGATTTTTGAAGCAAGATGATACAATAAAATTCCAATTTCTGGAGTAATAACTCCATATTTATTGGCCTGAAAATTTCATATTTATAGATTACATATGGCACAATCAAATGTACCAATGATGACATAATATTAAACATTTAAAAGTATTTTGTTAAGACCAATAAAAATACATATATCAATGATAAGCTGAAATAAATGAAAGGCTCGTCTGTTTGAATATTACTATTAATATTACTATGAACATGTGTAATAATTTGCTAACCTCGGTTATTGCAAGTTTCAAATGGCTAGAAACTTGTTTATTTTTTAATGTTTCTTTAGCCTTTTGTTCACTCAACCCAATCGATTGGAACAATTTTATATTATCGTCTATTTCCATTGTCATATGTCGTTCTTTCTTCCAAGAAACAATCAAACGTTGTCTTTAATTTTGGAACCGGCAAATCAATTCTATAGCATTGATATATTTATACCATATAATTCGATAACCCAGGATAAGGTTAGGGTTATGTGGAAATAAGAAAGGGAGGGATATACATAATCTTTGTTGTGAAAGGTCAATTTTTACGTATTCGGCAGCATCCGGCACTAAAAGTTTTATTTCATACATTTTAACACGTTCAGTAAAAAAATCTACAAGTACTTTATTGCTGAATATGTAATTTGCTATCTTGTTATAAACAGTTCATGCATGTATTAAAAAGATAATTGTAAGACTTTTGGCATATAAGAATATGTATAAAGGATTATTTATTTTGTTTTGTTCTACACAGTAATAAAATCAACAATTTTATTTACATGCTGTATTTGTACATATACATTATTGCAGGTAATATATAGAGACAATATGTTTGTTATAATTCATACGTGATAAGTACATGTACGTAATATTCAATACAATTGATTTGTTCAATTGATCGTATCAGTAAAAGTTATCATCTTTTATTAATAAAATATATGCATGTAGACAAATTGTTAAATAAAAAATGAGTATTAGCGACGATGACGATTTACAATTATGTCCCACAACACTTGCTGCGTTAAATGAATTTCTTAAAGAGAAAGAAGCAAGGGAAAATCAATTAGAATGCATTTCAAAAAATCAAAACGTAGACAATATTTGTTTCAATGAAAATTGGGTAAGTGAATTTTTGCTGTATCTTAATAACTATATTTATATATATTTATCATATTTTGTAACTTAAACTTAATTTTTAATATTAATAGCAATTAAGTCAGTTTTGGTATGATGAAAACACTACAGATACTCTTGTCAAAGGTGCTCTAAATTCTACAAATTCTGATGGTAAAATTGCTCTAATTTCATGTCCTACACTTTATAGTAAATTGAAAAGAGTTTGTGATAAACGACAAGGTATATATATATATTTGTTAGGTATACATCTATTACTTGTATAATATGACTGTTAATATTACTAAACAAATTCTTTGTTAACAGTAACTCTATTCGAGTACGACAAACGCTTCAAAGTTTTTGGTTCTGACTATATACCGTATGATTATAAATTTCCATTGGACTTAGAAAGAAATAGAGCAGGTTATTATGACTTAGTCATCGCTGATCCACCATTTCTTTCTGATGAATGTTTAACGAAAACTGCACTTACAATAAAATTCTTGACAAAAAGGAATATTGTTCTTTGTACAGGTAAGTATATGTTAATTTTTATTTATTATTTAGAATTGTTATATTTTCTTCATTTTGTTACCAGGTGCTGTTATGGCAGAATTAGCAGAAAGACTATTGGACGTTAAAATTTGTAATTTTGTACCTCACCATCAAAATAATCTAGCAAATGAATTTTATTGTTACTCGAATTTCGATTTCGATGAAATGTTAAAATAAATAAATATGTAGATCAAAATATTTTATATGACTTTCATACGTTCGAAATTAAAAAATCAATAAGTCGTAATATGTAATCTAGTATGTAATATATGTGATGTGAAATTTAAACTTTCAAAATGTTCGTTACACTCAAGTATGTATTTAGCTATAGCACTTCCGGTGTATTTAAAATATGTCAGTATAGAAATTAACATAATTATTTGCACAAATGAATATAAAACTGATCGAATAGGAGAAATATTATTGTTTATTTTTCTGCGATTTAATTTTAATGAAAATAGGATAATAATTACGAACTAAAGTATATTGGCAATACTGACATATTGTAATATATTCGAACAAAGTATTAAATTTGATGACTTACTTTACGTTTTGTATTCTGCAGCAACTATTGTGTAATAAGCTCTATTTTAGTTTTATATATACACTTTCACATAATTGAAAGGAAGAACACGAAAATACATTCTTACACGCACATATATATATATATATGTATACATATATATGAAAAGAATATAAACTTTCTCGAAGTTTAAACTCCCTAGACGGGGAAAAAATAATCTCTAGGTAAACATCTGTGAAAAGAAGACACGCGATGGAAAGCGTAAATATTTACATTTCTTGAGTGTTTGCGGGAGTAATTTTTATTTATAATCATGATAGACGGAAACATTTCCATGGAGGAAGATACAGAATTGCGGGATTTGGTGGTGCAAACCCTTGAGAATAATGGTGTTCTTGCAAAAGTGCGGGTATGCTAAAACGAAATTATAAAAATCACGCCTTTTTTCTAGGTTATGTATATTGTGTCAAAGAACTTGTTGAGAAATTTTTCAAATTTTTACTGTGGTATTCTTTTCAAAGTATTTTATAATGTTATAGGCAGAACTGAGAGCAAGTGTGTTCTTAGCTCTAGAAGAACAGGAATCAGTAATGGTACGTCAAAATTTTACTGTAATATTTCTTAAGAAATTTTGTTTGATACGTTTAGTCATAAAAATATTTGTTGTGCTTTCACTTCCATCATAAATCGCAGCTTATAATATGGTACAACTATATAATACATTAAAACCGTGTAAAAACAACAGTTTATTCATCTATAATTTAATTTTGCAAGTCTTTTTTCATTAGAAATAATCATGAAAATTCAAGATATTGGTGATGTATAACTAAATTAATATTTTAGAATCCAGAACCACTTCTCAATAAAACTGTAAAACAGTACCTGGCTAATTCAGAAGGAAAATTATTGTTTTCCTTGGTTAGGGAGTTCCTAGAATATTTTGGTCTTGATTATACAATATCTGTATATGATCCAGAGACATACTTTGGGAAAGAGTATAATTATGTTGGAAGAAATAAATTATGCGAAGAATTAGGTATTGAATCGAATGAACCATTGCTCGGAGAAATTTTAAAACATAGCATGGTTAGTGCCTTCAATAACACGCAAAAGGTATTTATAATAAAAATATTTTTATTTTTATTTTATTTATAATACGAAATATTAAGTAATTCTTATACACGATAATTAAACAATGTAAATATTACAGAATGAAACTAATAACAGCAGGTTTAATAAGACCAATGAAAGTGAAACAAATATTGCCAATGCAACATTTGAGATTTCCATTCCGAAGGTATTACATAAAGAAACAGCATCCTTATCTAATAATAATGATATTTCGGGTAAACTGGAGAGTGTTTCGCAACAAAGCCCAAAACTTCCGATAAATATGACAATAAACGATAACACGAGTAAAGAAATGTCTTTTGATGATATTTCAATAGATCGATCAAATTTTGAAAAACAAAGTAACTTTCTCAGGAAAAGTATTGCTTCTGAGGACTCTGAAAAGGATAATGGAATTGATAGCACAGGGAACAATAATATGCATTTTGATAAACTCTCTGTAAGTCCGAATGGCACAACTACAGTGATGAATCACGTGAAAGAGGAGACTGAAGTAGATACAACCATCCAAACAAATTTACTAAATAAAACCGAGCCTTTAATTAAGTTTGATGAATCTATAGTTACTGAACTGCAAACAAATCAAAATGAAGATATAAGTAAGCAAAATAATATAAATAGTTTGGATTTACAAATAACAAATAACGTACAAAATAAAAAGTCAGTTAATACTGGAAATAGTTTTGGGAAAACTGTATACTTTGAAGAAATTATTGTTGACGGAAAAAGAGAGAATATCAATACTATACATAATACTGAATCCTTTTTACAAGATTTACCATCTTTAGATAAGAAATCTCATTCTATACTTAGTGATCTCCCACCATTAAATGGTAAAAAGACTAATATTAATGATCTAAAAGAATTGATGGATATCGGACTTGGTATGTTGGTATGCGTTTAACATTTACAGACTGTAATGTCTATGCAAATGTATATTTCTAGAAACGAATTTACGAACGTAGAGATTAATAGAAATCTATTATTAATTCATTTGATACAGATTTTATTAAATTCAAAGAAGAATTCAAATTTTAACAAACATTCTCGTGTATTACATGAAGCGTTTGGCGTATTTGCATAAACATTCACAGTGTGATTACTCATTTTTACATACACGTTACACGTACATTCTCAAAATAATATTTTTAGGAACAGATGGTGTTGATAATTACGAAGAAGATTTCGTTTCATCTGCATCTGGTAGTGCTTACGATCAAAGTCCTACAAAAGAACCTGAAAAATCAAATAGCCCAATAAAATTACGAACAAAAAAGCAAGACAAAACACAAAGTATGCATAGCGAAGAAATAAGTGAAGAGATCGAGGAAATTGACGACATGTTAAGCAGTACTTCATGTGTAAGTAAATACAACGTGAGTGAAAGGTCTTCTTGTTTAATATATGTTACTAAGTAACAAAATTTTCTAACATAGTTTGAATATTCCACTTATAATTCTTTTTTAGCTTGAAGACATAAATATGGATAAAAATATATCAAATTTTACAACGGGTATTACAGCTAATTGCGCAAAAGAATTATAATTGAAAGAGCAAGTACAGCTTTTACGTTCTGCAAGTATTTTAAGATGCTATTTTTCTTAAAACTTTTCATACTTGATATCTTACATTGGGATATTAAATATGTTAATGCAGATTATGGTGGATCACAAACTTGCAGAATTATTTTGGTTTTCGACATGGCACTGCCATTTATGGCTCAATACTTATAAGTTTTTCTACAAAAAACGTAGAAGGGAAATGTCTGAATCTGTGTCCAGAAGTGTTATATTTTCCGTATTTTATATAATATTTCTCAATAGAAACATATTTTTGTACAGATCATAAATTTGTATTTGATATATTCTAGCAGTATTTAAAAATGGAAACTTTTGAACGAATATTCTGAATTTGTTGTAACATAACATTGAAATATTTTTAGCTATTTACGAAAGGTATAAAACGTCTTATTCAAACGAGCTAAATACGAGAAAACCAACTAAACTGCCAATGCCTTTTGTTACTACTGCAATAAGATGTAAAATTATATTTCGTATAAATCTAAGAATTAACAACAGAAATCATCTGAAAGTTCCAATAGACTTGTATAACAAGTATTGTTAGCATATCTACAATGTTGTAACGCAATAAGAAATACCTGCAATAAGAAAATTGCATTGATACAAAAAAAAATAATGTGAAACGCTATTCAACTCAATTTGTTGTACGAAATAATCAAAATCAGAATGTGAAATGTTTTTGTTTGGAATATTGTGATACATTGTTAATTGAATTAGAATTGTAATACTAAGACTTTAATTGGATTTTCAGACAAACTGCCTTCTACGTTATTCTGTAAATATGTCTAGTATTATTATTCTTAAAGCCAATTATCTCAATGTTAAAATACTTTAAGAAGTGGAAAGTAATCAGCTACATTAATGATTGTTGGATACTTAGTTATGTCTCTCTAAAAAAAAGAACTTTGTAATAGTCTTGTTGTGTTTACCAGAATAATTCTTGTCTGATTTTATGACTGAATGTCATTAATTACCTCACTTAACTGAAGATACTGGTTATAGTATCAATAGCAATACTGATAAATTATCCGTCTAAAAATGGATTGCCTAAAAATAAATCAAATTATTTTTTCCAAGGTAATGGTGCTAAAAGCGTAAAACTAAAATAATTATCTATACAAATTGAAGTTAGTTGATGGAAATTATGAGCTTACGTGTTTTATTTTTTTTGCATACCCAATTTTTAATATTTCAATTATTATACAAGCTTTAGTCTAAGAAACAAAATTTTTGGGCAATCCAGTACCTTGATAAACATATTCGTATTAATACACTATGCCGCAAATAAGATGCAATAACTAAGTACAATTCATGGTGGATCAACAGAATGCTTGACAAATCAAAATCTGTTTGTAAAAATGTACAGCCTGCTTCCTTTACGAAATTTTTTTTTGGTAGCACATGACTACTCTGAAGTCATCAATATTAAATACTGCAAACTGATTCAAACAAAGAGATTTCAGGATCTTTTAATGTGACTTACAGTTCCATCTGCACAAGATTAATCCTATTTAAGACTACAACATTTATAACTAAAACATTTCATGTACAGTTTAATTAGAGAATAATTGTTGAATGTAATTTCACTATAGCAGTGTTATTTGTAATGCAATATGACATATTTTCTTTCAAGGAGAAATCATTGATCTCAATTAATATTCTTATGGTGAGATCAATTCAAACGTGAACAAACACATATCTGAATATTTGTGTGAATGAGCATTCTTCACAAAAATATTTATAAACACAGTATTTAGAAGAACACTTTCATAATTTATAGTAAAAATGTGTCATTCTTATACTTCTTATGTGATATGTGCATTCTCGTGTTAAGCTTTGTAGCCGAGTCACCGATACATACATAATGAGCATTTGCATAAACACTTGAATATGTGTCTGTTTATGTTTATGCAGATTCATAATAAGTTATATAATTGGGATTGATCACTTAACTGACGTAACATTTTCTTGTTTTATATTTGCTAGAGGTTGAGTTTCTTATTTCACATATTTTTTATGTTTATCCTTTTGTTAGTTACAAATGAAAAAGGTTGATAACTGTTTTTTATATCGTTTAGAGTACAATCATCAAAACCACTTGTTTATCTAAGATCTACATCTTGAATAGAAAAATGTTTATTCAATATATGTTTCTATAAATTTAATATTAAAACAGCAAAAACAAAAGGTTACTTATTTCTGCATTATTTAGAGTGTATGTAGAACAATGAAATCACTTAGTTTGAATCGACTTTTATCTCTATGTATATACAATTAAAGCAGGTGTGTTCCTGACCAATCAACGTGGTTACACTTTAAAATCAATATAACATAATTTTATAAACACAATTTCAGGACAACACTGAACATTCCTACACTATAGAACGTAAAGCATAAATACATTCCATTGTTATGAAGATTATTACACTTTTGTTGTATTGTTAGAATTAGTAAGCAAATTTACAGCATA
Organism: Lasioglossum villosulum; assembly: GCA_963971365.1. NCBI lineage: Eukaryota > Metazoa > Arthropoda > Insecta > Hymenoptera > Halictidae > Lasioglossum > Lasioglossum villosulum. Next base: position 30,841,373 of record OZ020498.1, on the reverse strand, counting down.
AGTATTTTTCACTATAGAATATAAGAGAGGAGAGAGAGAGAGAAAGAGTACTTTAAGAAATATTTCACAATTACACATTGTATTGAAATTTTATTTTGCATTCTTATAAAATTAGAAAGTGTTTCTATAAACATTTGTATTACAGGATATACAAACATTTTTATATTTATGTAATTTCAATTAGTTCTAAACATAATTGATTTATAGTTATGTAGTCCACACGTATTTTAACATATTTGAATGTCTTGTTACAAGTTCATAGCAATTTTACATTTGCTTAGTGTTGCCAATATACTTGGTACATTCATATAAAAAGAAATTTTTTACGCACTGATATTACAGTCTATGTCCTGTGTAAATTTGTTTTGATTGGAAAAAGACTTAACATTGTTGCAGACTTCGTGGTTCAAAAGGATAAAGCATAGAAACCATTTTTCTTTCAAAATTGTGATTTGCAGAAGTGATTCATTTCATTCTGAATCACACAGTGATTCATTCTTAAATTCATGTTTTCATAGATTGACTATTTCTCATATAGTTGTATTTTATTTAGCAATTACAAACTGAATATTTGCAGTTTATCAAACATTTTATCACTCTGGTTAACAAAATGTTCAATTATAATGCTTTTATGCTTGTTTCTTTAACTCTAATATAGAATGTTTCAGTAAAATAAACTCTATGTACTATATAGTAATCTATATAGTAAAATAAACTAAAATAGATCGCTAAAATCTAAATTTTGTATAAGAGTGCCACGTGTCTGTTCCCATGTTATAGCATGATAAATTCTTAATGCACAGTGATGTTATTATTTGCTTCAATTTGTAATTTATATGTAACAAAGAATTAGGTTTCAATTATTTTAATAGATATACAATGACTAAGAGGTCTTGTTATATATTTTTATTTTTAAAATGGATATGTAAAGTACATTGCAATTATACAGCATTTTATTTTGTGCGCCAAACATGTAGGAGAATGTAGTACAAAAAGGCTTTGAAGTATATTTTCCAAAAAAAATAATATTACATTGTTTTTTGATACATATATCATTGAAGTAATTTTTGACAGGAAAAAATATATTATAAATGAGTAACGATATCGATTTGTTATGTATATATGATAATGGTATTTAATGCACTATATGCAAATTAATCATAGATTCTGCAAACACTGGTACGAAATAGTTGTAATTATTGTTATTTGCTAATTTATACTATTAAATTAAGCAGATGAAGTATTAATGAACTATTCACAATATTTTTTCATACAGTCCAAGGTAATTACATCTGTAACCACGTTGAGATATTGGTAGCTATATTGTGCCTTTTAGTGTGTATGAATAATAAACAATGCAAATACATACTATGGAATTGTGGGATTTACAAAACACCTAAGTTACTTATTTATGATTTTGAAGTATGATGTAATGATATTCATGTATATGTTATTTATTTTATAAAGATTTTTCTCTTTTGCAAATGTTGTCAATTTTTTGCAATGACCCTGCAATGAATCTTTATATTCCGAAATCACGTAAGTATTTGAAAAAATTGTTCATAATTAAATCATTGTATAATTCTAGTTTCTGTTAAATCGTTTTGTTCATGACAACACTTATTTCGTCTAATATCGTATGGAAAAAAATTGATAAGAAGATAGAATAAATAAAATTTATTAATTTTATAAATATACAATGTACAGATAGTTCATAATTATATATGTTTATTAGATTTATTACACTACATCAATGTTCTATAAATGCATATAACAGTGTGATTATTAATTACACTATTCGAATTAAAAATATTTTATGGGTGTACAGAAATATAGAAATATAAAACTGTTTGATGATTGCAATTAATATAGAATTCTTACAATTATGTATAATTTATGTACAAAATTGTTTAATTTGCAACAATTTGCAATTGATGATTGAACAATTTGAATTGGTGACATTTTTTAACAATGTGTGGAAGATAGTTGATAGAACTATTACTGTTCAGTAAACTACAAGATGTACAATAGGAAAACAATTTATTAAAAATTATTACTTTTACATTCTATTACGCTCTCTTTGTAGTCGTTCGCTATATGCTTTTGATACAATATTAAATGCGTCCATATATCGGTCCATGCACATTGCCACACATTTCTGTAAATAAAACAAAATTATGAATAATATAATTTAATATTCATAATACAATAAATCTGTTTATATTATAACATGAATCTAATTACATACAAAAACAACTTAAAAGTTTGCTACCAAATAATAGTCTGAAGCAAAGACCTTGTGACATATTTAATGAGATAACATGAAAATACTTATATATGTTAGACTGAATGTTAATTAATAATTATTTTTCCAACATAATGCTGTAATTCTAAATGTAATTACAAAACACGATTTTACATAAAAATAAACATAAAAATATTTTAAAACAACTTTAAATATGTGCTTTTCTATTAATACTTGATAAAGTATACTTTACATTTGATAAACCTTATTAAATGAAATACCAATGAATGAAAATAGATATACGTTCCGAATAAAAATTATATTACAAAGTTAATTATATGCTATGTCTATGGATTACTGTAAATGTGAGATTATAGTAATAAGAATTGGAAATAGATCGATTTCCAATTCATTATTTTTTCGCGTATATTTCACTACCTTTAAGGTTATATTTTACTAAATAAAAGAGGTTACCTGTTCAGAATTATCCAACGATGTGCCTGGCTTGTTTATACACTTTTTGAAGCATTTCTCTGTCATTTTCTGAAAATATCAGATCAAAACCGCACCAGTCATTCATCTTACGTTCGCAAAAGTAAAAAATAATATATACTTGTGTAATCGTACCGTAAGTAACTCTTGTGCATTCGCAACAGCGATTTGTTGTTTAATTTGATCCATAAGTTCGTCTCGTTGAGAACTTGTTAATGAATCGGATGGTAAGGACGATAAGGAATCCATATTTACACTTCAAAGTAATTCTTTCTTTATATGATAATATGAAAATCAAAATTACTTCATACCACTATGTTCCGGAACCACCGTCTGTGGTCTGGCCCGGTTGGTTCAATACACCGGAAGCACGTGAAGTTACCATTTAAATTCTGTTCTAATGTTCTGCAGATAAGTGCTGAGAAGTGTTACGTAATGATGTAATAATCAATGTTGGTAATAACGCGTTTTCACTGCGAAAACGAATTTGGAATATTGTCAAAATACATTATATACATATCGTATTTATATAAAATTACTTTTTTATTATAAACTTATTTGTAAATTTCATAAATTAATAATTCTACGTTATTATCTGGACATTAGGATTTTTCTAAAAACATAGCGTATCTTATAATTTACTGTTTGATATTCAAATAATTTTCTCTATTCTTACAGATTGTTACAATTATTTTAAATCGACACCAATTATGAATAAAACCTATACGTATATTTTTCTCTCTATACAATATAATGCAAAAATTATTGTACAATCTGTACAAAAATGTTGTACTTCCTTGAAAGGGGTGATTTCTGAAGTTATTTGAAGTTTTCCTTTGCAAAAATGTTCTTCGCGGCTCAAAAAACGCGGACCAATCAAAACGCGCCTACGCCGGCAGATTCTAGCGCTGCCAATGCCAGCGATGCGCTCAGCGAGAGTCGCTATGTTGAAAATTTCATCGAAATTAATTATTTGGTTTATGAGATATAAACGATTAAAAATGGTGAAAATTACAGTTTGATTTTACGATTTTCAGCTTATTTTTGTCGCTCTATTCTATTATTCGGCGATTTTCACAATTAAAATAACATATATAACGAACTAATATAAATATAATTTTGCTTGTAATGGTTGACAAGAAAGTTTGGTTCGCAGGAGCGAAACTGATACCATCATCGGCGTAGAGGTGAACTACTACGAACAACGATAGAGAGATCCTTGTCTCTCCTACAGGGCTGTGACAGATAGGGATATATACACTAATAAATTTTTAAAAGTCTGCGGGGTGCTCAAGCTACCCGATTTCATCGAAAAGGTTACGTTACTGAGGCTGAAATTGCCGCGCATGCACGAAAAATTGTTGGCTCAATCCAGCTCAATCGGAACTGATCGGAACGCTTGTATTGTCAATTCCTGAATTTCGTCAATGTTCCTAAAGTGCATTGAAGCGGAGAAACAATTTTTTTTATGCTGTTTGTATCAAGGAGCCCAGTTTTGTAATTTGTCTCTTAGAACTTTATAAACAATAACAGTGAACGTATTTATAGAGGACATTTTTTTCTGTACACTATTTCCAAAACAAGACTCTGTACGGGACCCCGCAATAATACAGAGAATATTTCAACACAAGTACGATAAAAAAATGTATTTAAAGTCTATTCTTATATTTAATCTGTAAGTAACGTCTGTGACACATGCCCAGACAACCAGGCGTGTATGTGAGCGCTGTCGATTTCGATCGGTTAATTAATTATTACTGATAAGTACCATCTGTTCTAGTAAACAAAGAATCTCATTTGAATATGGATATTGTCAAAAGTGCTTCGGAAAATCAAGAAAAAGAAGAAGAATTCATTACATCGAATGATGAAAGCGACCGTCCATTGGACACTTCCGAGGAAAATAGCAAATGGTGTTACATGCCGGATGCCATTCTTTTGAATGTTTTCCAATACTTGACATTGAAGCCACTACTAATTGCTGGAGAAGTATGCAAATCCTGGCACAGGGTGTCCTGCGATGAATTTCTTTGGAAAAATTTATTTTATCAAACATATGAAATAGATCCAGCTGTTGGCATGATACCAGGTTCGTGAATATAAAAACTTCTTTTCTGTACCAACTTTTAGCTTCCGAACAATTTTCTAAATATATATTTTGTTTCATTATCGTTAACTTTTGTTGTTACTATTTGTATAAATGTATTAATTGTTATTACATATAAATTTTTATTTTCAGAATTAGAATTTTATATGTACCAATTTAATACAAAATTCGTTATCTTATTTCTCTATTATTTTTTAATGTTTTACTTCATAATGTTATATAAGACTAATTATATTTTATAGGAAAAACATCTTGGTTTGAAGAATTTAAACGATTAACATATCGTATACCTCTCATACAAACGGAGGAGCGGACTGAACACAATGATGAAGTATTACATGTTAGCTTTTCGCACAATGGTGAAATGTTTGCCACATGCTCAAACGATGGATGTATTATTGTAAGTTATTTATCATTTCTATAGTACAAAAAGACTGTATACATACATGTATAGTACGTTGCAGTAAATGTACAGTACATGTACAAAACAATGCATAAGACGACTGTATGATTACTGTCATAGAAAATGTAGATACTGTAACCATAAAATCATGGGATTTAATTTAGGTATGGAAAAGCCAATATCCTGTTCAAATAAAGTATAAATATGACATGAAGTCAATTAATTGGGAATCTACACTATTCTCACAATTTAATTCCTCTGATACATTACTGCTTGTTTCTGGTGCATATTCTGGAAGTCCGTACAAGTTTTGTGGAGAAGTTGCAGTATTTAGTCTAACACGTAAGAGTATTAATATATTCGATAATACTTACAAAATTATGATGGGAAACATCTTCTGAATAATTGGTTAATTTTGTTGATTGCAGCTGATTTTGAATTACAATGTAAGCTAGTAAATATTCCATTCGATGTATACGGTACATGGTACACTGAACATTATCTTTTAAGTGGAGGTCTCAATTACGTAGACCTTATGTCTAGTTCTAGCCTAATTTGGCTCAATAAAGCATATAAAGAATCATCCAGTGAAGATATACCCATTGTAACAGAGCCTTTTAGGTAGTCTTTAGATACACTATAGTGATATTTGTTTACTCTAATCATTTTGTTACAATAAGAAATTTTGTTGTTTTAGGTTTTGCAATCACAATGATCGAGGACTTCATACAATTATGGAAGCTAATTGTTTAACATCTGAAGTGCCAGAGGATGTTCAAGGAAAGGACGTTGAAGATGAAGAAGATTCTTTTGATTCAACATCTGAATTACTGTAAGCAGAATTTAGAAAAAGGATAAAGGTTGAATATGTTTCACATTAACTAAAGTATGTACAAATAGGGAAGCTGATTTAGAGTACTCTTTTCCATATGAAAAACCCTCGCAGTACAATGAAGAATATAATTCTCAGACTAGAGAGTTCTTTCATGCAGAAAAATCTCAGCAGCATAAGAAAGATATACGTGAGTGAAATGTAATGAAATTTAAATAATTATAATATTCATAGTTCATACTTTTGGTTTACAGAATTTACAGATATTGAAGAAAACGTCGCTGAGATAGTTAATTGTTGCGATAAATATTTTATTTTCACAACTGGGTCTGATGTAAGTACCCCGCATAAAGTGATGTTTACAAAGATTAAAAGTGTAAAGTTTCCTACAAGTATATGTTCAGAACGATTGTATACTTTAAAAGAGAGAAGGCGGATCAGAATAGTGAAAAGTTTAGTAGGGATGAAAGATCGTAAGAACGTGGATATTGATACTATACTCGCCGTATACGATGAGCCGGATCATGTCATTGATTTACGTGGATGCATAGTAGGAATGGGACTTTCTCCAGATCATAGGTCAGTCATTCATATTATCAATATGAAATATATATTTTAATTTGGCAACCAATACATATATTAATATTTAATATATTCTAAATACATATTTTACATTTTTACTAATTATCATGTTTTGTACACATTCAGATATTTGTATGTTAACATAAAGCCATGGCCAGAAGGTGTTGTTACCGAACTTCCTTTTGACGAAGATTATTTACCGCGTCCATCAATAGCTAATGAAATGGAGATTCGAGTAATTGATCTAATGACATTAAAAGAAGTCGGTCGTACGTCCAGAGTTCATACAGCTTATGTAGCCGACAATATTCATATAGTCTCTAATAGCATCTTCCCTGATGTATGTGACGAATATGTAGCAAGGTATCAAATTTTTATAAATATTAAAAAGTTACTTCAAATGATTTCAGGGATCACCCTTTTTAAAAAAGTACATTTTTGGGTCGCCCTATGTATTATATCAAAGAAGCTTTTCAAGATATTGATTTACCTTGTATATAAATATTATCTGAATGTTAAAATTTTCTACTTAGCGGTGCTGAGGATAAACACGGCTACCTTTGGGATAGATACTATGGACTGTCTTTGGCCAAATTCTATCATTCCGATACTGTGAATTCTGTTGCCTTCAATCCACGTGATCCTGAAATGTTAGTTACAACAAGCAGTGATCGTGCCATTAAAATTTGGCGTAGTCGATCTAAGGTGAATGAATTAGGATTGGACAAAGATTCTTACCCTAGGGCTGCCGAAATACAAAATAGAAACAAGCATCATAAAGTCTCGAATCCAGATATGCCAAACATCATATATGATTATTTGAAATGTACTCAAAAGGATTTTCTTTAAACCCATTTTTCCTTATAAAGCCATGAAACTTGTGATATATCAGTATTTTTTATAAAAGTATATGTATATCTGCAAATTTTATTTTTAAACTAAAACGTTTGAAATCACTGAAATGTATATACAATAAGGATTCATCTGTACAATTGTGTTACTAAACCTATAAGGATCGCAATGTGGAACTTTGAAGATTTATTGTTTTATGATATGTTTATTAGAATTAAAATATTTATAACATCGTTAATAATATAATAAGCGCATATAAAACTGTTATCGTTCATCGATTGAATCTTTTCTGTCCTTATATCATATGTACGGAGTGTAAAGAAATGTTTGGTCTTAGCTGCCATATGCGTATTTCACATTTTCAAATTGGTTAAAAATGATTAATAAGTTATTTGATTTGAATCGATGCGACGCGCGACGGGGCGATGGACCAATTCGCCTCACCTCCCCACCGCTCTGATCCCAATTCAGGGATAATCGCCGATCATCGGGGCCCTGTTCGGGTCTCTCGTCCTTCTCCACCAATGAAAAATTCGCAAGGGTAGCCGCCCCACGGTCGCGTCGTACCTGCGACCCTCGCGGACCCAAGGGTTCGGTCGCGCGGTGTCATTAGTACAATAATAAGAGTGAACGTGAACACATGTGAGTTTCCATGAGTGACTGTGATAACCGCACGAGACGCAGAAAGTTTACTCGTGTACGACGGAATACGGTGACCGTTACGTGGTGAGTACCGTTCTTCATCTTTCATTTTCTCGATTTCATTATTTTTAAAATTAATTCTTAAGTATTTTTCATAGATTTTTTCTTCTCGAATCGTGTCGTTGCCTCTCGTGATAATTTCCTCTTGTGTCATAACCATCGATTGAATTTAAACGAATTTATTGTTTTATCGTGCAGTAGAAATTAAATTTATTTAATTTTAGTCTAAATTAATTTTAATTGTATATTCAACTTGAACTATCTATAGAAAAAGTATACTTTTTATTTTCTATTGATTTGGATTTATTGTTTGACGGTTGATCGATTGATTTTGATGTTTTTATTGATCGTTTTCGTGACCCTTTTCTTATTGTTTCAAACTTTCGATAGGTATCCAGATTATTTATTTGGATTTTCATTATTTTTAAAAAATTTTATTTTTCGCCGATTTAAATTTTCCCTCGAATTGTATAGTTACCTGCCATTTGTGTTTTATTATGCAATAGAAATCTAGTTTATTTAATTTTGATTTTACATTCAACTTGAATGATTTATTTTCTATATTCTTATATATTTATTTTCTATATTCTATTCAATAGAATCATTCTATTGATTCATATTTATTGTTCGACGGTGGATCGATTGAATTTAATCGAATTTGTTGTTTGTGTTTTATCGTGCAATAGAAAAAAAATTTATTTACTTGACAATTGTTCGGTTTAGGGGACTATACATTTTGGACTTGTCTTTATCTAATCCCGTACATTTTAACAAGAAAATGTCGAAACCCTAAGAATTCAGTAGTTCAAAAGTGATGATTTTCACCGTTTTTGACAGATAAAGGCGCCGCCATGTTGGTACGCAGTGAGCGTCTACACACTAGATCCACGAGAAGCTACCAGTCCCTGTGCACCGATCGTCGGTAAGTACATCTTAAATCTTAAATGATTCCCTAAAACAGGAATCAAATAGAACCTGTCGTTGGTAAACATATAGTATATTTTTACGACACAACGGGGCGACACGGTAAACATTGTAGCCACATCTTACATTCATACTTACACATTGCGTAATTACATGCACTACACTCGTCATTCTTTTGCTCTTCAAATCTTCTCATTTATGCCGCGAACGTGCCGCACACTTTGTGGCTCGTGGTGTGACGAAGTGATTCGCAATCGCAGTAATAGTGCAGGTGTACAGCAGAACAGTTGACAGCGCACAATGGGTCTGGAGGATTACAAGGATGTTGTGGGAACTTGTGCCTCGATTAGCACTATGGGGCAAATGTTAGCCGGAACGTAAGTTTGTTTACTTTTAAATAATTAGTTATATTTTCGATGAATGATAAAGTTTCTGTCACATATATATAATGTCCCGATATTGCAATATGAGTAAGTAGAAATCTAAAAACTGTTGCGTTTAAATTACACAGTTTAGGGTATGCTTATGTGGGAGCTATTTTTTTATCCCATCACTTCTGTAAGTTTTGCAAATGATTTGCAACGTTTCCTTAGTTTTTAATTATTTTAGAAACTTCGAATAGAAAAAAATTCGAATAGAAGAATATAGTATCCCGTTAAAAAAAATGTGACCTTAAAATCTGCTTCATTACCTAATTCATAAAAACAGTGTTTGCATCAAAGTATGTTCCTCTTTATACGAAATAACTTTTATAATTTTATATTTCTGCAAGTTTAGTGAAATAGACACACTGTATACTTATTAAAAAATTGTGTAATATTTAAAATCTAAATTTTTGTTTAGTTATTGTTAATTTTGCATTGTTCTTTTAAATTCAATTTATTAAATTGATTCTTATTTTAAATTAATGTATAAGTGTATGAGAGTTAAATCATTGTGATGAAATTAGAAATTGACAAGTCTTAAAATAATCAGATCAGAGGCCATATTATCATCTATGTGTGTTTAATGATATATGATAAAGATAAGAAGGTATTCTACTTTTACATTATTTTCTTCAAAACTGTTAATGATGAGAGAATATTATGTATTTTTAATTTTGCTTTTATATTTATGAATTAAAATTGGTTATATATCTTTTTAAATCTATACTTTTATTTTTATTATTGGAAACTATCGACAGTAATGAATTAACTTTTCTTATGATTTTTTAATTATAGATTAATATGCAAGGATATTTACCAAAAAAGATCATCAAAAGGTTTTGATCCAATGCCTTTCATGGGAGGTATAGGAATGTAAGTGTAACACTTTGTGCTTTATGATGTATTATAATTTTGGAAAGACTATAACTGTGCTGTACTAGTGAAGTAATTGATAACAATCAGTTGATGTAACTGATAAGTTGTCATTTATTTTTACAATAACGGAGCTATGAGTACTTATACATATAACTGCAGTACCCAACTCCCTAATATAGAACATTAGGTTACTGAGTATGTACTGTGAATTCAATATTTTTTTTGTAGGTCCACTTTGATGCTTCAATATGCATTTATTTTGAGAGATCCTGCAATGGTTAATGTTAACGTTTTTGGATTACTCACAAATGTAGCATATATGGCTGTGTACTACTATTATGCACCTCAAACGGTATGCATCTCTTTTTAATCAATTATATGTATGTTGTTGATTCAGGCATTATTGCTTTCATTAACACTAAACTTACCACGACCAAATGACCAGTATTCTATTTCAGAGTTATCAAAATTATAACACTTTCATAGGAAATGATTGAATTGACTTTTTTGTTTAAGCACATATTGCAATGAAAACTGTGCAAAGTTTAAGTGAATTTATACTTCTCATTCGCATAAGGCGTTCCACTTTTATACGTTTTGTGCTTGGAAGGTTTAGTGTTAAATACATATTTAGTAATTTTGCATTTTGCTTCAGGAAATCTGAGTCTTCATTGAATATTTACTTTTGTCAAGCGATATCATTTAACTAGTTTAGTATTCTCTATTTAGTATTACTCCGTAATTTTGAAAAAGATCTTTACATCACTATTAAAATGGTATCCTTACCTTTACGGGATCTCTTTTAGATTCAGTGACTGTGCCAGTACAGTGAGGTGTAGAGTATCAGAGAAACTCATACCAATGCAAGTGAAGCAAAAGATTGCAATGTTTCTAACTTCTCTGATTAAAATGATACCAAACACGATATAATTACGATTACAATTACTTGTACAGCAAGTGATTAAAGGTTCGGACTTCATATTTATAGTAGAGGCACGAAAATCTGTTATGGAATTTTCACAGTTACGGAGAGAATACTGTAAACATGGATGTTTGTAAGCATCTTTATACCACTATCTAGATGACTGAGTGTGATAGTGCATGCAGTGATCAATCTTATGTCTGACCAGCATGTGTGTTCCTATCGATTGGCGCATTGCGTTATCTTTTCGTAAATCTTTTGCCCGCGTGCGAGCATTCGAATGAAGGTCAATTTATACTATCCGCACAGACATGGAACATTTCCGTTCAACACCGATCAGACAAATATTCTTTAATGTATTTGAAGATAGGTGTTTATACTATTGGATTAATTTTAAAAAAAGTATTATTACATTAAAAAAAAATTCTGAACGGAAATTTCCGTGTCTGACCGGATTGTATAAACCGATCTTACCGCGATAATATTGCGCCTTACTGAGCCTCCATACATATTGCATACAGCGTTTTATACTATACTATTGTGCATAGTTATCAAATTACACGAGGCGTGTAATACAAATACTCATGTATAGTGTTCAAGTTGTAAACAATACTATTTTTGGTATATAAATTACTATAAGCTCATGTTCTACTTTATAATGACATATTCGTTGAAAAAGAGTATGTCTAATAATGCAATACAAGAGATTTGCTTACTTGCATTCATGACGCGACATTTTTCTTTCTTATCTATGTCCTTTTGTGGTCGGTATGGTATTACTTTGCTATCAGTATATATGCGTATTCATTGAAACGTTATGGAAGTATTTTAAAACTCGTGCCAATCTATTTCATTATTATAATTCTCTCGCAGAAATAATGCAAAGTTCGGAAACATGTAACTATTAGCTTTAAACGCATAAAATTAGTTTTTAAACTTAAATGAAAATGTTTATAAAAGTTTGTGAGTAATTTGCATAATACAAAAAAATGATTGGAGCGGGTTGAACAATTATTATGATTAGCGACGTAGCTTATATTGTTTTCTTTAAAAATAGACAATAACAATTTGAAAACGAATTTTTTATTTGATGTTATAAAATCATTCCCTTAATAGAATGATCACGTGTAGTCTAAAGCATACATATTTTTAGCTCGGAAAAAATTTTATTGTGAAATGGAAAATTTATACAGATTTTACCTGAAACCGTGCACATTTTTAGAAGGATATACTTGCATCGTTAGGCAAGCTTACAGCCCTTGTTGTGGTCTTGCTTGCATACGCTCAAATGGAGGATCCTGAGAAGATCGAACATCGCTTCGGATTAATCGTGACGATATTATTGCTACTTTTAATCGCATCTCCACTTCTCCATCTTGTAAGTATTTTAAAGTTTTCCACATACACACACACGCATATATACATATAATAATTCTTTTTGTCATTTTTCAATTAGGGAGAGGTAATAAAGACGAAGAATACAGACATGCTTCCGTTCCCTCTCATTTTTATGGGAACACTTGTTACTTTCCAATGGCTATTATATGGCATTATAATTAATAACATGTTTGTTATCGTAAGTAAACAGTTGGTTATGCAAATAGTTAACATATCCTCGCTTATTAAGCAGACACTAATGCTTTATGTTTTAACAGTTCCAGAATGTGGTCGGTTTCCTCCTTTCCGCGATACAATTGTCATTGTTCGTAATATTCCCGTCAAAATCGAAAGGAAAAGCCAGTGGTCAAGAAAAGATGGACTAAAAAAAAAAGTAAAGCGCCGTTAATGAATATTTTATTTTATCTAAATTTATTAATATAGCTTTTGTTATAGGAGACTTCGAACATTTTATATCCAAATTAACCCTTTCCAATCCAATTTGGTCTTGAAATCTGAAATCTGATTAATCACCAGATTTATAAGCTTTACACCATAGGTTTAAATTTTACCTTTCAAAAGCCAATGTAAGGGTATTTGTGATACTTGAGTGGCGCAAGAAATTTGAAAGGGTTAAATATATATATATATATATATATATATATATTGAACATTGAAAGTGCGACAATTCATAAGTACAAATACTAACACAAAGTGTTTGATCACAATCTTCAAAATAGTATGTCAACATTTTGTATGAACTTCAAGTAACAGTTAATTCAATTATTTCTTTAAAACTGATTTAGAAAAATTTTCTCAATTGATAGATATAAAATCAGATTTGGTTACAATAACATTGAACATGTCGCTAATGATCTAGAAGTCGATACAACACAAAACTCAGATTTAAGAAAAAAGCAAAGATCTATTATTAATTGTATTTCTGAAAGAGAATTTAATGTAGGGTAATAAATAATTAGACGTTAGCGGTTTACGTAAAAGTTCGGCGATGCAAAATATGCTAAGTCCACTAAATTGTTACTTATGTAGTGGGAAATGTTATTTGTATTATGTATTTTGCAATACGGCACTAATGTAATAGTTCCTATACTTTTAATATGATATTTACTTTAATTATTTAATTCTTTTTAAATGATACTGCATATATGTACATATTTACTTTTAAAGTATATTTTATATCTAAAACAGCTATATATTTTTGGAATCAATCTAGGATCACAGAGAATTAAATTCTCGCTAATCTATTTTTAAATGTATGTATATTCAACAGTAAAGTTTTAGAATTAATTAGATTAAAGAGATTAACGTGTCCAGAAGACGTATTTTTAAAAATACATATAAAAACAGATAAATGCAGCAGTGAATGGCCCTAAACGTTATTATATTATAAGTACAAACAAATTACAGAAGTATTTCACATTTCAGAACATGATCAAATACAAAATGCCAAGGTATTCGTTAATTAATATATGCATTCAAAGTGAAGTATTTTAGACGTATTTCAATTACAAAAGCATTCGACGCTGTCCCTCACTGACGCGAAGATAAGTTCAATTATTTCATCTTGGCAGTTCGTACGATCATTGGTCGAATACAGAAGCGGCAGTTATTGTAGTATTCATTATGCAAATCGAATTGTGTGTCTAATAATAAGCTCGGGATAGTTTTCAATGATTGACGTAGTCGTACGTGGCTCGTTGAAGTCGCTTCTGTCGCGAGACTAAACCGATGTGATTACCATTTCACTTTCTACAGGACCGCGTTACGCTGCATGCAAATGTAATCCTTCCGACGACTCACTCGCCTTCCGTCGCGATTTACGTCTACGACGGCTCGTTGGTAGTCACGCTTGGTATATCGGCTTATTATATGAGCGACGTACATCATCGCTTGACTTTCCGATCGAGTTTGCTGGCTAATAGCAGGAAACAGTGACCTTCCATGTAGACAGTGGTGTCTCGTATCGTGGTCAGTAAGTAACGTGTCCGATTGTTCGCCGGACACCGGTAGTTCTATGGTCTCTCGTCAATCGTTTAGAAACGTGAATCGTTTGTCATAATTTGGCTTGTAATAGACGCGAAAGGGATACCGATCTAGTTAAAGTTCATTCAGGAAATATCTGAAGTAATTGCTGTTACAATAAAGTTGTGTTCTTCTTACAATCAAATTGTCGAGTACACTTGCCGCGTTCGAATTTGTGATAGGACAGGGCTCTTTCCCTATAATTTTCACTGACAATGTTTCTAGTAATGATAAATGAAGAAACGTAATGCAATGGATGTTCGTTTGGTGACCGTTCAAACAAAAGATATAACGCTTCACTCTAGTGTCTAGGATAATATTATTTCTCCAAGAACTTGGACGTTCGAGCGGGTAAAAGGAGAATGCACTGTGAGGTGGGATGAGGTAAGTGTGCTCCTCTAATTTTCTTCAATGAAACGGTAGAATTCGCTTGCAGATTGCTCCCCAAGATTCGCGTGTTCTAATCTTTCGCTCGGATAAGAGTTCAATAAGAGAAGCTATGCTTTCGATTAATTCTGAAAGTATTGTTGGGCATATTACTATCAGTGGAATGAAATCTGAAATATACATATTTATGTAATAAGTAGACAGCGGATATTTATGAAAATAAAACTTTTCTATCTGAATTACAACAAACCGGAGTAACAGAAATTTATTTTTTCTCCTAGTATGTTGAATAGGTTGAAAATAATATAGAAGTATTTTTAAATTCTTTTAATGTTTTTGATGTTTTGAGTAATCATTTATGTAAATTTAGACTACGGATTTTATACATTTATGACAAAAACGTGTAGATAATAACATTCGGAAGCTATTATTGTGTTATTTTTCACGCGATCAAATTATTAGGAAAACAAATAAATGTCTCCGTGGTTTGCAATTAGTACAGGCAATTTTTATTTTGCATAAAAATCCACAGTCTAGAAATTAATAATTTTCTTCCATTCAAAGTATTATTTACTTTGCTTCATTCCTTTTAAATCGACATTTAACGCCATAAATCTTTCATCTCGTATTGCAAAATAACATCTTTCAAAGTATATTGTTTCGCTCGCAACCACGAATTTTAATTAACTAATTGAATATCGAAATCCTATTCTGCGGTGACTGTCAATCAGCGAATGTTATTAATCACGAATATTGATTAATTCAATCTTTCTTCGGATAATAAATTATTTAAACACGATGTAGATATAGTTATAACAATTAATTTCGTTGTTATTGTTGCTTTCAATTCAACACTGAACCGATAATCTCGGTCTGTTACTAATGTTGAGAAAGTGGGATGGCCGATACCTTAATTCTTTCATCTTTCAGATGCATTCGTTTTCGAAGAAACAATCACTGAATGTTGTAAACTTGTTTATAAATTCACATTTGCAATAGTTTAAACATACGATGTGCCGTATTAAAAAGTTGCTTAGTTTGTATCGTTTAAGTGTATCCATTAGGCTGTATCGAGTCTTTGCGGATTCATAATTGTCTCCGGGTTCATTATATAGGACTCATTACGTCACGTTTATTATAAGTGAAGCAGAAAACGAGTCCTATAGAAAATCGAGTCCGATCTGAACGAGGAAAGTCGCATGTTCATGTGGCATCGAGGAAATGCGTTTGCGCAGGATTTTCTGTGCGATTGATCTCGAGTATGCGCCCCGGTTGGTTGTTCATTTTCACACATAGGGAAATAGCTGGTTAACGTGAACGTGGTTCTCTTGTGTGGAGGTGGACTGGTTCTAACACCTGCTGCATCCCCTGAACTTCTGCGTCACGTGGATCACTCGACGGTTCGTATGGTAGAATACTTCGGGATGAATCGTTACAGTAAAACGATAAAAGCCTCGCCGCTTCGGCAATCGTATTTTTCATGATGCTGTACGAGCGTCTATCTGTATGTATCTGGCAAATATCGGATATCTCCGAGTGTCGGTGATCTTGCATACACGTGCTCCCTAATTGGTTACGTGACGGATGGAGGCTGTCGAGAGGATAAACATTTTCTTTTTTCATCGATTCCGTCATTGATTTCTAATGTTTGCAGAGCCTTCTTTAAATAAAAACGCGATATCAATGAGTACACCCGCGCTTTCTAATTATCTACGTGATTCTTATCATCGGAAAGATATCAATATCGTAGAATTGTTCGAAAGGCTTCTCAGAGAAAATTGTACAAAGATTAATCGCAATTAATTTTGCATAAAGAGTGATTTTTGGAATTTTATAACTTATGTGCTAGCTGCATGTATACTTATCGATGAATTTTTTAATTATTTTCGTTGTCAAATGCATAATTGTGCAGATGATGTTAGTATCCAAAGAACATTAATATACAAATTATATACGCATTAGAATATGTAGTTAGCCCACGATCGTCTGGGACGTTTCGTTCGAATATTAATTCCCTCGCATTATATCTAGGGCAATGAGTTTCTTAATGGCGTTTTAATACAGTTACAATTATAATATTGAATCCGTAAATATATTATTTCAACAGCTAATAATCTTGAACTTAATGAAAATTAATGATATACTTATGAATGCAACGCACTCTTATTACTACTTTTTTTCTCTTTTTATTGCACGTTTCTAATTGACTATAGATTGTCATGAATAGACTGCGGATGTTTGTCATTTTTATTTATTGTAAACGAATGTCAAGAAAGTGGAATAAAATAGAATCTTATTTTCGGTGATAATATGCATTTTAGATCTGAAATAAATTAAAATCGTACCAAGTTCTGTCATATTTAATATCCTAGCATTTTTTGAAAATTTTCAGAAGCCATAATCGCATAAAGATCCGCAGTCTATTCATGAATTTCCTTTAGAGATTAAAATGCCTTCTTCAATCTTTTAATGAGATCAATTATTATTGCTGCTTTAATTATAACGTAATGATACCTTCATATTAGTTTGCTCCACAAGTTTCTTTCGCAATGTGTACGTGTAATATTGTTAAATAAAACGAACATATATGTAAACAACGTGATCATTTCTTCGTTAAAGTTTTATTACAAAATTTTTTTTCTTAAAAAACTAGCTTGGGAAAAATAAGCTTTTGGGACAACCTAATATATTACACTTGTTTCGGTACTGTTTAAAAATTGATATTTTAAAAAGATAATGAATTATACATATTTGTATCTCGTGTTTATATACAATTATTTTTGTATTATAAACTTATTTGTAAATTTTAAATCGTACAACAATTTTCAAATGAAAAATTAACACTGCTTTCTGAAGGCAGAGATTCAAGTTTTAAAATGAATCGAGACTTATGATTGTACTATTTGTATTCACGAAATTGTCATAATTTAAATATTGATAATTTTTCGACAATTGGAAATATTTTAATATTTTTTGAATCCATTGTATATCGCATACTGATTACAATAAATTTCACTATTAGAGCCAGTATTCTTTTCATTATGAAATTATAATTTGTCGATTGCCACGCTAAGACCACTTTATAAATTGTGGACGATACGAAAAGCGGACATTTTCCTTTGCGTTCACATGGCACACGATCATCCAGAAACGGCAGTCCTCCCTCATCGGGCTTAATATCAATTTAGAGCACAATACAGGGAGCATTTCGATGTCATGTAATTTGCTTGAACGTTCATTAAGTATACTAGGACAATTATAACCGTATCCAATAACGACGAAGTCGCACGAGTTGGTCAGATGGCTGCAACACGTGTCCCTTAAAGGACCTTATTAGAAATGAATCATATTATACTCCAAACCTTTGGAAAATTAAAAAATGTTACAGGAAAAAACGTAAAATATGTTACTTCGAATTGTATATTTAGAAACGGAAATAAAGAAGTTTATTATTAAACGGAGCAACAGGCTTGCGCATTGAATTGAAAAATATAATTGTACAATTTATATAAAATTTAGCCGAACTGATTAGATCAAATTAGTACGAAGTATTATTATCTCATTTATTACGTTGATATAATTATTCCAAAAATGCTAATAATTTTTTAAACTCCATTTTCTACATTTTATTGCGCACGTGATGTTATTGTTTGGCTTATATTAGAAAATATTGGCTAAATCGAATTACTTGTTTCGAGTAATTAGAGGTAATTATTAGCGATTAGCCGGAATAAATATGTATGAACAAAAGTTGCTTAGAATGGGGATCTTAATAACATATTTCAAGCTCATCAAAATCATTACCTAGAAAATAATTACCTATTCGAAGACCGTTTGATTAAAAGGATAATAATCAACGAAAGTAGCAGCAATATCATTACTAATTCTCTTACAATTGTTTTATAATTACAACCTTTTATATATGTTTTAATATTGTAGATTTATTAAACGAATTTGAAACACCAATGCGAAAGTGTTCTATTGATACAACAAAGTTTAATTTCTTTTAATGTAACCAGGGAAAAGGAACTATCGTGTTACAGAACAATTTGTCTGTCGTGAAAGAAATATGTCGGGAGAATTCATACAAATTAATGTAACAAATACACTTCGTTACGTCTTCGCAATCTGGGTCAGGACTACCCCATATCCGTATCTCTGTAGCTTTGATTGAAGCTATTGTACATACAGCTGTAACAGATGCCACCAGCTTGTTTGAAACACATTTAGAGAAACTTTCATATGACGAAAGTTATCTTTTCATGTTTCGTCCTTCAATTCTGTGCTCTCATACGTTTCCAAAATTGCTGGCTTGTAGGGAGCAGACTTATATTAAAAACTAATATACTAATATTAACCCCTTGCCATAGTATTTTCTTTACAGCTACAGTGACTGAAACGTCTTTATCCCTAAAAATGTCGTGGAAGAGGAAAGAAAATTTATATTTTTTATATATACATCCCATAAACTGCGGATGTTTATGCAATTATCAATGTTTGTAGGCAAATTCTCAGAAAGTAGAGTCATATAAATTCTTATTTTCAGTAGTAGCAAGAACTTAGTAGTTCTCAAATAAATATAAATGTTTTTAACTTTTTAAGCCACAAATGCAAAAAGATCTGCAGTCTAGTAATAGACGATACTGTTAACATTAAACCCACCGATCCTTAAAAGTACATATTCCCTTATAGAAGTTACAAGATTGATTTTATCTAGACTTTGCGCAGCTCCTATTATACATAGTATGTTCTCTGCTAAAACATCTGTACAATCAATTCTTAAGAAATCATATTTCAATAATTGTAAAATAAAAAATCTGGAACCGGTGACTTCGACCGGTGGTGGTAGGTCTAGTGTTATGAAAAAAAGAAGAAACGACAGCATGCAGAATTTCCAAACAGTAAATGAGAAACGTGTTTTTTTGGATGACCGTTTAGTTGCCCGGAAGCAGCGGCGGTGTATCGAAAAGTCAGTGACATCGGCGACTTCTGACGTTCTGACGTCTCTGTAAATGGGTCTGACAGAGTCGGCAAGGCGGAAGGAAGGGATGGATCGCGGCAGGGTACGGGGGATGAGCAGGATAAGACGGAAAAAGGGGGAGATCCTGCTTGTCCGACTATTCCACACACTGCGCTGCCCCGCAGGACACGTGATTCGGCGCTTTTGCGAAATGTGTAACTCAGTACTATAACACTGATTCCTTTTCGTGACTGTTTGTCTATCTGCCTTGGAGGCCTCCCCGAGATTTTCCTCGTGTACCCGAGGATTCGTTTTTGTGCGCGGGAGCGCACCGGTGCGTCTTTCCGGCCGCTGCTTCCACAGTGACGCAAGTGAAGTGGTATTCTTGGCGAATTGTTCTGTGAGTTGTTCTACTAACCGGTAGTCATTAGATATCGCTAATTCCTTGCGTTTTTCTTTGTCACATCGACCGCTCGTAATCGTTCAATGCTGTTGCGTTGGTGCAGAAATAGTTGTGGTTGTCCTCTGCTCGAACTTCAGCGATTCTTCCGAAGCGACGCTTCATTTACGAAAAGTGCGAAGCTTCGATTTATCTTTTATCTTTGGTCTTAATTGTTTGTATCATTCGGTTACGTTTGTCTGTCAAAATCCAGTAAAATTCGTGCGATCTTATTATATGAGTTCAGATTAGGACGCAAAGCGGAAACTGCTCGCAGTACTAACCCCTTGTTCTAAGATTTATTTTACGGTTTCAGTGATTAGCACTTTTTAGTAGGTTGTATAATGTTCTAAAAATGGAAAAACTTTGTATTTATTGTATCATTATATATTCTCCAATAGCTGTACGTTAACAAAACCAAAGTATAATTTTATTTCCGTTTAAAGGAATTCGGTAGCATGCATATATATTATTTATTAGTAGACTGCTGATTTTATACATTTGTGATAAAAATGGGTAGGTGTAATCTATGACAAATATTTGAAGGTTTTAAACATACTACTATATTATTGTCGACCTATTGAACATATTCAGCAAGAAATTAAATATTTATTTCATTCCAGCTTGTTGCAATTCAGGTAGAAAGTTTTTATTTTGTATAAAGATCCGCAGTCTATTTATTAGATTCTGTTCGGAATCTTCATCAGTAGTCAAGCACAATATTGTAAGGGAAGGAGTCCACAATCTGTTTGGTCAGGTTGTTAAAGTGAAAATGGAGAAAAATCAAATACGTGCGATGATTTTACACGAGTTCCGATTAGGACGCAAAGCAGTGGAAACTGCTTGCAATATTAACAATAATCCTACCAAGCCCAAAGCATGCGGTGATTCCCATTAATATTCGAACGCTCTAAAAGAACGATGACTGTTTCAACATAGAACTATACGATTTGAATTTTCGTAGGAAGCTAGAGCAGATAGTTTGCTACAGGATGTGAAAAAAGGTTTTTTCAAAAATTGCAATTGATCGAAATTGTAGAAAAATACTACAAGTTGCATTTTGCAACTTTTTAATATAGGCGCATATCAAAAAGTTGTGAAATGCAACTTGTAGTATTTTTCTACAGTTTCGATCAATTGCAATTTTTGAAAAAATTTGGTTTCAGATTCTTTAGCAAACTAATTGCTCTAGTATCCCAAAAAAGTTCAAATCGTATAGTACAATATTAAGGAAGTTGTCGTCTTTGTAAGCGTGTCCGAATGTTAGTGGGAGTCACTGTATAAAAGTGAGAAGATTGGATTTACTTCAACTTTGTACGGTTTTCATTATAATACGCGTTTAAATGCAGGAGACAATTCAGTCATTTTCTATGAAA
This sequence comes from Lasioglossum villosulum, assembly GCA_963971365.1. Lineage (NCBI taxonomy): Eukaryota > Metazoa > Arthropoda > Insecta > Hymenoptera > Halictidae > Lasioglossum > Lasioglossum villosulum. The sequence continues at coordinate 30,819,429 of OZ020498.1, read as the reverse complement.
GCGTTTTTATAATTTCAATAACTATGACATAGAAAACTGGACAATTGGTAGGTTTAGTGTGAATAATGTGTTTCCTCAGTGGACAAACATACAATTGAACACTGGTATTAAAAATTTTGTGAACAAAGACTTTTTGAAGATGAACAAAAAATGATTCCTTTGTAATTAATGATGATGAATTGTTGTCGAAATAGTTGTCGAAATATACCTTTAAACCTAACTTGTTATAGAAACATTTTAATAAAAACGACACTTGAAAGTATTCTTACAACGTGAAAGTTTGAGGTAAAGGGTATAGCAATCGCATAGGAAGCCGTGGAACCCTATCTTAGAGGACGAGTCTCACAAGAGCAGTGGTATCGCCATTCTTTAGAGTATTGCAACAGAACCGATAGAATTTTCAACTACAAATACTCTGTCTAGAATTCCAGAAAATTAAATTTTCAACAAAACTAAACACTTTCCGACCGTAAACTCTCTAGGTATTTCTTAGCTACACGTTGTGTTGGTGAACAACAATATCTTCGAGTCATTCGCTTTGTTAACAAGTCTATATTAAAAAAATTTCATCGTAGCTATAATAAGTGAAATAAACAAATGAAATAAGTAGTTTGTTTCTGTGTTTTAAAGTTTGTTTCTTGTTTTATCAATTTCTGTAACAAAAATTTGTACTATAGTGAGTTGAATGCACAAATTAGGTAGAGATATTAAAAATAATTAATAAATAGTGTAAGTAATTGTTTGGTGTAACGTATGGGATTCACTGATAAAGAAGCTTCATTTTGCCTGCTTCTCGTTTACATATATTTATCAATGATAATTTGAATTCGTAGAAACATTTGCAATTTGAGAATGGAAACTCGATGACTATGCTTCAATAACTGTATGCCGACACCATCTACTATACTTGAAATAATAAGTATTCAAGGCATGCTTTATTGTTATTGTATGAGATGTGAAAACGTAAATATAATTAAAGCAAAATTTTATGGCGGAACACAAATAAAAGACTTACTTGCAGAATCCTCGATTTGACGTTAAAAGTTCAGTCTGAGGTAGAACAATATTTTGAATCAAATTGATTTTTCACATCATTTTTGAGATGAACAAAAACTAAGAATTTTATGTATCATTTGAGGACGAATAACTCGATTCATTATATGAAAGTATTGTTGCAAACATTTTTCTAAAGTTATCAAATTGTTCTTAACGTTTAAGTTAAGAGAACGTTTGTGTCTCCTCTTCATTTTATTAATGTATTAATTTGTATAACATTCTTTTGATGCACAATACTAATAATACACAATGTGTATAATGCACAATACTAATAATATTGATGACAAATTTTTTCAAGCACTGATTTCACCCTTTTAATGCGAGAAGTTGTACGAAAACAAGTAGGGTTGTATTCAGCATAACTTCTTCTGCTTGTGTGCAAAGTTTCATAATTTCTTGAGTTTACTGGTTCGATAACTTTCCTTGTTAGGTGAATAATAAAGGCAGTGTGAGAAACTTCTAATGTAACCCTTATGTGATTAAAATTGCAGTGATTCGATTAAGTTCTATTCCTTGTTATATTTATATTCTGAGCAATGTTACCAAACACAAGAAGTAAAAGAAAAATGGTTGACATTTGCGTTTCGTTGCCTGTGTGCGGTATTAGAGCATTATTGCGGAGTCACGCGAATTCTTTAATTGCTATCATCGACACAACTCCAGTTGGCGACTCTCTTTTCCCGGAAAATTTCGAACGATCGGTGCATTCGAGTGCACATATATCTCGCGGCCGCATCTGCGACTTCTATTTATAAGATCGACTAGGCGGATGACCGTGGAGTCACTAGAAAAATATCCTGAAATAAACACCCTCCCTATTAATGATTTTGCTCTAACGAGCACTGTTGTGAGTCTTCGGACTGGGTCTGTGAGATCTCCGGTCTACGGTTTTTCAAACTGCAGATAACCATTCACGGTGGATTGCAACAGTGGCTTCGAAAAATATTGGCACGCTCCTATTTTCAATTTATTGGATATGGGAGAAAAATTAAAATGATCATATGAGCCGATTATTTTGAAAGTGGTCCAAGTCCACTTAAGTTTAAATTGAGATATTTGAGAGTCTGCGTTTCAATGAAATTAAAAATGTACGTAAATGATACCAATGTATCACGTTTCTTAAGCGTATCTAAGAGAGTTAACTTTACAATTCCTATTAATATAATAGCAATTATTAAGTGAATGATACGTGTCTTCTTACCGAGAATGGACTTAAACCATTTACAAAATTAATAATCAGATTTGTTATAAAATTCAAAACTGAATTGATTAAAGAACTGAATGATTAAAATTGAAGAAACAATATTCAATATATTTTATATTTCATTATAAAACTTGAAGAACACCATTTATGCAATTCAGGAAGTCTTCTAACTATGTTACGTAACAATTTACTCCTCATTTACATTTTTTAAGTCCACTGTATCCTTGTATTTCGCTGTTGTAATTTGTCTTATATTATTATAAAGTGGTGTCAATACAATATTTTCAAATTTTCTTGAGCTACCACGACGTGGTACTAAATTTAGTATTTTAAACTCTGCATTCTCATCCATTGATATCTTACAGAAAATTTTATATGGTTCATTTCTCAAAAAACGCATCCAGCTTATTTTTAATCAATTTATTATTTTTCCGCTAGAATTATTTATCCTCTTAAAAATTGCATCCTCCAAAAATCTTGTTGATATGAAATCCACCTGCTCGATTTCATTTAAAATAATGTTATTACCTTTCCGGTACTTCTTGATAAAATTATAATAATCTTGGGGGACAACAGTAAATTATGTTTCTTTAATGACATTTCTGCGACGCCAAAATCTCTGTCATTCGGTAAAAACGAATGTCTTGATACTAAAAATTATGGTCTAGGATTTCCACATTATATTCAACAGTTTGGATAATTTTTAGCTACGTTACAGCTACTTTAATTTTTCTGCTGGAGGCTTCCACTTTAACATCAAACAACTGACAAATGGTCTTAGGCCACTTTCAAAATAAACATTTGTATCATTCTATTAACCAGCTACTATCCTTTTTACAAAATCTTTGTGATTTTAAATATATTACTTACGATTTGCTTCAAAATGAAAATATAACGTAAAAATGTAAATATTCAAATGGCTAGCTTGATTTTTCTCGAAAATGGACTTGGGCCACTTTCAAAATAAACGGCACAATTTGATGACATAGGTTTCTTCAGATTTAATAATTCGAAAATTGGACTTTTTAGCATTGCATCGAACACTGTGCATTCTGGGCAGTGTGAATTTCTGAGACGACCGGGCAATAATAAAGAAAGAATCATTTGGGCCACTTTCAAAATAAACGGCACAATTTGATGACATTAGTTTCTTCAGATTTACTACTTTGAAAATTGGACTTTTTAGTATTGCATCGAACACTGTGCATTCTGGGCAGTGTGAATTTCTGAGACGACCGGGCAATAATAAAGAAAGAATCATTTGGGCCACTTTCAAAATAAACGGCACAATTTGATGACATAGGTTTCTTCAGATTTAATACTTCGAAAATTGGACTTTTTAGCATTGCATCGAACACTGTGCATTCTGGGCAGTGTGAATTTCTGAGACGACCGGGCAATAATAAAGAAAGAATCATTCACGAAGACGAGTCTCGTTTCTCATACGGCGGCGAATCTAGGCGTGCGTGTCCATCGGCGAAGGTGCACGCGTGAGTGAAATTGTGAACGGTCTAATAATAACCGTGCACTTACTTATGTGGATGGTTGATTTCAATTCAAGCAAAAACGTCGGCCAGACCTCGTCCTTTCAGGGTTCGGGGTCAGTGTTCATCATAATAAAAAACGCGAGGAGCATCCGAAAGTGGTCGAAATCGTCCGCGGTCTTAACGTCACGCTCCGCAAAGATTGTTCCTCGGGGGCTCCATGATCTTGAGTTATTTTCGTCGGTTATGGTAAAGAATCTTTATAATATCGCCGACGAGACATCACGAACTGGAATAAATCGTTTACCATTGCTGCGTCTCGTTGCAGCGTTATTTTTACATAGAACAGAAAAAAATAGAACCTGCCGACACGCGAAAAATAATCTTAAAAAGAAGATCACAGTGGCTGGGTCGTCGATTTTAGCAAAACTTTTTCTAGTGAATCTGGAGCAAAAATAGTCGGAAACAGTTCGAGCGTTTTTGACAATGCTCATTATTTATAAAGATAATTAACATTTAATTTTATGATGTTCAGAAAATTCATTGATACATGTATCAGATGATTGCAAAAGTTCCTGCCCGACTTTCATAAATGTCGTAAATTATACTGCACGGCAGAGTGTAAAAAAAATTATACATAAAGTCACCATTCTTTCCTACAATTAGAAATATAACTATATAATTGATTAGTAAAGCTGTACACTTTAACGTTTAGAGATTATGTGTTCTAATCCATGTTACGATTAATAATTCTTTTTTAATTATTATGAGTTTTTTGTTTTTCTTCTTTTTACTTTCGATTTTAACCCTTGCACTCGAAGCTATTTTAACTGGAAAATCAAATATTTCTTCTGACCTAGAATATTTCCATTCTCTATTATTTTTTAAATTTGGTAGATATGAAATTGACATAATACTTCATGCAATACTTAAACGTTTAGTGACTGGTTAGATATCGACATATTTAATAATGTAAACAATATTTAAAATAATAGCATACCAACTTTTAGTGACGTCTCAGAGGCGCCACTCGAGTGCTAAGTTTTAAGCCTTTAAGAATGTTTTTTTCTCTTTCTTTCTAATGTTGCTATTTATCGGCGCGGTTGTTAATAGTGTAACTACTTATATGTATATGTATTTTGTTCAGAAAATGGAAAGTCTGTAGGGTAATATGTTTCATAAAAACATTTGGAACAAGTATTTCGGCAGTATGAACATTTTATGAATGCTTATGAATTACATATATAGCACTTTGCTGTTCTGATATCATTCGGAAAGCAAACTTGATTCGTGTTGAAAAAAATGGATGTGCCAGATATCAATATTGTTGCGTACTGAGAATACTGAAATCAGATAAAGCCTGGAAAAGTGAAGATATGATTAGAAAATGAAGTATATCAAGATATTTTCTGGATATTATGAAATTAAATGTTAATTATCTATGTAAATATAGAGTATCTATAAGATAAGGTAAATATAGATTATCAAAAATGCTCGGACCAGATGAGCCAGAACAAGTTTAATTAAAAGCTACGACCCCATCACGGTATTGTACTATAATAAGTACAAGGCAATTGGTAATTGCTGCCACAGCCAACAAGGGCTGATTATTCATAAAAATAATTAATCAAAAATAAAGTCTGTTCATACGAGCCTTTGTTTTCGAGAAAGTCGACTTTGAAAATCCGTCAAGTGGCGTGTTTCACATTTGTAAGAAGTAGAACCGGTGGGTCATGCACAGACATGCTAGTTCGAACTCGATTTTCTTGAAAACACAATGTTTTGTATGAAAAGAATTTTATTCTACATTCCCGACTTATTTTTTATACTAATTTATACTATTATTGTACTAATAGCTACCGATCACCCTGTATGCTTATATACGTGTTGGTTCATTTATGAACATAGCCTATATGTATAATTATTAAGTTCTCTTAAAAGTTTCTTCTGGAATGTGTTCCTTTAATATTGCTAAATAAATATTAGGTTGTCCTAAAAGTTGGTTTTCGATCCGTGCACATAATGCAAATTCATATTCGGAAGTACTGAAGCATTAACATAAAGATTGTTTGTATCTATTTAGCAACATTAAAGCAACACATTCCGAAAGAAACTTTTGGGACAACCTAATACATAGACTTAAGGTCTTTTAGAAATTTGAAGATATTGCTAGCTTTTAATTGCAGTCCGCTTCTATTGTATAAACAAAATGTTTGTCATTGTAATTGTTCATACTTTCAGTATGGAATATACAGAGAATAATGAGAATACTAAGAAAATATATTAATATTAAATTACATACGTTTGTTTTTGCACAGTGTGCAGAATTAGTGAATTAAGCACTGATTTAACCTTTAGTTATTCGCACCCGGTCATATTTAATAGAAAAGCGTAAAAAATCAAGTAAGAACAGTTTTGAAAAAGTATTCCGCTGTTTAATTGAATAGTTCTGAGCATTATATTATATATTATATGCTATTGCGGATTATCTAATACTTTAAATATAATTTCTACATAAAGATATTGTTTGTCATTATATCTTGTAATTATACTGTGTGCTTCTTTCTTCCGTGCAGTAGTGTATATTGCAATTTATGCGACACAAAATGCATTTGCGTGAATACAATAAGAAGCAATAAAAAAATTGTTGGTCTTATCACTTTGAATTTACTTTTGCGGCAGCTTTCTCACATCGATTCAAACCAAACCGAGGGTGTAGAATCATGCTGTTACATCCTGTACAATGGTAGGTGTCCGATGTATTAAAATGAGAAAACAATTTTTCAACAGAGAGCGAGTGAAAATAAGCAAAGATGTACGGCCTAATATTAGAGAACATGTCCGAGTACATTCGGCAAGTGTACGGAGAGGATAGATGGGAAGAGATTCGACGACAGGCGGCCGTCGATCAACCGAGCTTCAGCGTTCATCAGGTTTATCCTGAGAATTTAATACCGAGATTAGCGAAGAAGGCAATTCAGGTATGATTTATATGGAATTCTGTATTATAAACAAACGTGTGTATAGAAATACAGTTTTCATTCGATGCAAGACGACGACTCGGGACTTTCGACGCAAGATGTAAATATGATAGAATTAATTTTTAATATTATTAAAAAGTAATATTGAATTATTATGAGATACATAATTGATTTTTAATATTATTGAAGAGTAAAGTTGAATTATTATGACCTAATTAATTTTTAATATTATCGAGGGGAGTAATATTTAATTATTATGATATAATTAATTTTATAGAAATATTATTAAAAAGTAATATTGAATTATTATGAGATACATAATTAATTTTTAATATTATTGAAGAGTAAAGTTGAATTATTATGACATAATGAATTTTTAATATTATTGAGGCGAGTAATATTTAATTATTATGATATAATTAATTTTACAGAAAATTTAATATTATTAAAAAGTAATATTGAATTATTATGAGATACATAATTAATTTTTAATATTATTGAAGAGTAAAGTTGAATTATTATGACATAATTAATTTTTCATATTATTGAGGGGAGTAATATTTAATTATTCTGATATAATTAATTTTACAGAAAATTTAATATTATTAAAAAGTAATATTGAATTATTATGAGATACATCATTGATTTTTAATATTATTGAAGAGTAAAGTTGAATTATTATGACATAATTAATTTTTAATATTATCGAGGGGAGTAATATTTAATTATTATGATATAATGAATTTTACAGAAGATTTAATATTATTAAAAGTAATATTGAATTATTATGAGATACATAATTAATTTTTAATATTATTGAAGAGTAAAGTTGAATTATTATGACATAATTAATTTTTAATATTATCGAGGGGAGTAATATTTAATTATTATGATATAATTAATTATACAGAAAATTTAATATTATTAAGAAGTAATATTGAATTATTATTAGTCAACGACCATTGCCTCGCTTCAAAAACCGGTTCTCGTACGATCACCGAAGTTAAACAGCGTTGGACGTGACCGGTGCTTGGATGGGTGACCGCATGGGTATAGAGCATACACCAGGCGGTGACTGCCGGGTACCTGTCGCGTGTTGTTGGCAAAAAGGTGGTGGTTCGGAACCCACCGTAATAAAAAGAGTAGGTCCCGCTGAAAATTAGGCTGAAATACGCCGAAATTTGGCGATAGAGAGAGTGGAAAGAAGGGGAGAATTGGTAAATGGATTTGAAACCCTGAGGGGACCAAATATCATATACATATACATATACATATTGAATTATTATGACGAGACGTCTGACGACGTATTGCCTACGCATGAGGGTACCTTGATATTGTTCTTGAGTGGGTCGTGAGTTTATGGGTCTACTGAAGTTGTTCTGTAGACCACAAAATAATTAAGAAGAATAGATTATACGTGTCGAGCTGGCAACTTCAAATAAGAAGGAATAGAGATTTTCTTTCATCGAAAGAAACGTCGTCGACTTATATCTAAAGAAAACTGTAGCACTCAGGAAATAACGTTTTGCGAATACTAATTTCAACAGACATGCAGCTTAAGTGTTCATTCATTGGTCACTCTAGTTTTAAAATAAAATATCTTTTCTTTGAAGTGATTCATTTATTTAAAATGTATGTATGTATATCTAATGAAGGGACGTGCGAAGTTTCTATAGTTCCAGTTAATAAATAATTGTTAATTCACTGTATAGAAACAAAATGTTAATGATCACGACGATATATAACTTAAAATAACTACCAATATTCGGTTATTCATAGATTTGGTTATCATTTGTATATCTGGCTATCTACAATATGAATAATGTTTGTAGCAGTTGCTTAGTTCGATAGATTAAGCACTTCTTGCCAATGCTAGTATTATTTCCGTTCAATTGAGTATATTCTTCACTCACACCACAGGTACTTGGCATAACGGAGAAAGAATTTTTCGATCAACTGGGTGTACACTTCGTAGGATTCGTTGGCCAGTACGGTTACGATCGTGTGCTTTCAGTACTCGGACGTCACGTAAGAGATTTCCTTAATGGGTTGGACAATTTGCACGAATATCTCAAGTTTTCCTACCCGAGGATGAGAGCTCCTTCGTTTATTTGCGAAAATGAAACACGCCAAGGTAAATATTGAAGTTGTCAAGTATGGTTTTTGGCAAAATAATTGCGGTTTTCATCGGTTAAGTTTTGTTTTATGGAGTATTTCTTTCATTAATCGTATTTTATTGTATGTATACATATCGTATATAATACGGTAAATAAAACAATACGGTTGCGCCAATAAAAAATTCCTTAACTACATTATATGAAATAAGTTTAAAAATAAGTTTAATCTTAAACAAAACGAAAATTTTATTTTTCGTGTTCGTATTTCAAATGTTGCATTATCGGCGACAACGGAGTGCAAATCGTTAATATAAAAACTCTTATATAGTCGCATTATTAATAGTTACAAATTAAATAATTATTATCCTTTCGAGAGGGGCTGCGTCGGCGCCAATAGTTCACTTAAGGGTCAATATACTTTCACGTTAGTTTCTGTTCGCTAAATACGTTAGCGAATCAAATGAAATTTTGCGTCGTTTCTAAAATAAAAATGTAAACTCGAATGAAATTCCGTAGTATAACTGTAATATTAACGGTGTAGCCAATCGACAAGTAAATAATTTCTAAATAACAGGGTATACTAAATATAGGAATTGCCAAATAAATCTCGTAACCAATCTGTTTCCCTCTATTCCAGGCTTAACTCTTCATTACAGGAGCAAGCGACGCGGCTTCGTTTATTACACGATGGGCCAGATAAGAGAAGTAGCTCGTCATTTTTATCACAAGGAATTACAGATCGAGCTAGTGCGGGAGGAGATCCTTTTCGACACTGTGCACGTGACTTTCCAACTCACCTTTGATAACAGAGCTTTCACGCAAGCTTCTCTGGCGATGACTCGCGAAGAGAAGCATCTGCCAATTGGAGCTTCCGTCTTGTTCGAAATATTTCCATTTTGCATTGTTTTTGGGTAGGTTGAATTTGATTATTCTCGTATTAAGTGCACGCTATTCGCGTGTATGTGAAACACGAAAATTGCTACCGGACTCTTAACCCTCTCCGGATCAAAAGTATTTTAGGTTTAAATATCGTCATTTAGCCACACAAAAGTTCTATAAACAAATTTTTCATAAAACATTTATTTAGACTTGTATCGTTACTCAGAATGTTTTTTTTTAACTATAGTAATCATGATTTAATAATTATAAAGTGCAGAGCAGACTTCCTTCTGAACAATGAAAGTGAGATTCATAAACAAAATTAAAATTGACCACAAACTATCGGCCTTCAAAAAATGTATTCATGTAATGTCGAATATAAATTTGAAAAACACGGAGAGGGTTAGTGTTTGCGTAAAATTTGCTTTTAACCCATTAGCACCATAAGGAAGAATAAACAAGAAGAACAATGCGTAGAAGAAAAATGAAGTACATATTTGTTGTATCACATACAGTTATTTAAAATTTATTTGAGCAAGTTTTTAGTGCCAAAAGTTAATACTGATATTGTTTTATTAAGTTACGGTTCTTATTATACTATTTTACTACAGTTATTACAAAATGCTAGATACGCATTAAATGTTTGATATTTCTTAAAAATTGAATAATCTTATTTTGCTTTTCTACACTTCTGAATATTCTTATTCTTTGTTACTAGACTACGGAACTTTTGGTATTCGTTGTTTCTAAAATTCTTCGGGAGATTAACAAACTAAATGGCGTATATGATAAAATGAGATGTAACTGCTTAATTAACTTCTATTTTTATCCTCACATATTTATTTAAAATATGTATTTCCTTCAACTTTACAATCTCATTATTAGTCTTGCGATTCAGAAATTTGTTTACACGATGTGGAAATCGATTATTGTTTTCAGGTCAGACATGGTCGTAAGGAGTATCGGGAATTCGTTGATGGTAATATTGCCCGATCTTGTTGGTAAAAAGATCACGAAATTCTTTGATCTTGTCAGACCGCTCATTGCGTTTAAGTTTCATTCGGTAAGCGGATTCAACAAAAGTTTGGTCATGTATATTAACCTGATTCCTAAATTTCATTATTCGAACTAATATTTCTATTACAGATTTTAAACAGAACGAATAACATCTTCGAGTTGGTAACGGTAGACCCGATTCTAACAGAGCGGCCATCTGATCGACAGAGGGATGACATTATACTGAGCGATGAGCTCGATTCTGTAGACGACAGAACTTTAAGATTGAAAGGTATATTTTCTCTTTGTGTCCTTTAACCATTGAGGAAAGATTTTGGTTTTTCATTCTCAAAAAATCGATTTTCTATCAAGACATTTCTTTCAATCTAGAAGGTTTTTATTGTATGTATTCTTTTTTTCATTATTTGCATGAAATTGAACCTGTTTTCTCATGGAATATTTGAATTTTTAGTAATTTGTAGAACACAGAAGAATTTAGTAATTTAGAAACTGTTACAAGTAATGACATGGCAATTGTATATTAGAATATGTATATTATAATATAGTAGAATATACTGGAATGTACTACTATAATATAGTAGAATATAATAGACTATGTTACAATATAGTAGAATATACTTGAATATACTAGAATGTAGTAAAATATACTGAAATACATCACTATTCGAGTAGAATAAATTATAAATATTGTCATGAAAGCTTCAGTATATTGACACAAAAGAATTCCGTTAAAACACGCAGCTAGAATAAGAATGAATAAATATTTGAGCATGCTCCTTTAGGCCAAATGATATACATGGACAACTGGAAGATGATGATGTACCTTGGTACTCCTGTAATGCCAGACTTAAACGCTCTAATTGCAACTGGCTTGTATATAAATGATCTTTCCATGCACGACTTTAGCAGGTATAGTGTACTTTTTAGTTGTAACAATAATGTTGGTTGCAATATAAACTGCAGTATCTTTGCTCTAAAATGGTAGAATTATAAGTAAATAGTAACTTCACTGGAGGGTAAACCAAGTTGTATTATTACCATTGTTATTATTTGTAAGTTTTTCTTGTTAAGTATACAATAGATGAACGCATGAACAGGTAAGGGATTCTGTCATAGTTTATGTAACAGCACTCTAATTTGAGAGGGTAAATAGTATATTTCAAGCAGATTAAAAAAAGACTGTTTGCTTAAACAATGATTATTTCTGACTGATTGTAGATCCGTTTATTAATCCAACGTTCGTAAATAAAATACATTATACTGTAATAGATCAATATAGATATTCATGTATTTAAATATTTAATTTTGCAACACAGAAAATTATTAATCATTACAGGGATCTGATGCTTGCTGGTACGCAACAGTCTGTGGAACTGAAACTGGCATTGGATCAGGAACAATTAAAGAGTAAAAAGCTTGAGGAGTCTATGAGAAAGTTGGACGAAGAAATGAAACGAACGGACGAGTTACTTTATCAGATGATACCGAAACAAGTGGCGGATCGCTTGAGAAACGGAGAGAGTCCGATAGATACATGCGAGGTGAGCTATGTAATTTATACGTTACTTTATTTTTTAGGGAAGAAATACATTATTTTATGAATACAGTTGGTATGACAGCTTTAATTGGAAGTCGTTAAAATTTTTAATTGATAGAAGAAAGTTGTTCCTCGTATTCGTGCAAACTTTTAAAGCAGGCCTTTTGATTAACACTCAATAAGGGTTGAAATATTTATTTGACAACCTGGTGTACAAAAAAAATTAAAATGGCTATTAGAATTTTATTTCAAATCGAACATTCCATTTAATTCAATTGAACCAGGGAGCTCTAACTTTTTTCCCTCCAAGAACCGCAATGTTTGCATCATTACTGAAATCTCTCCCCAGTATGTGCAGTTAGTATGGCTAGATTACTAAGGGAATTGAGGGGAATACGATTACCCTCTCTCTCTGCCAGTACCAGATTAGTCACGTGATCTTGAGACACTTATACGACTTGTCATGTGATCTATACCATGTAAATGTTTGATGATCTATACCATGTAAATGTTTGATGATCTATACCATGTAAATGTTTGCATAGTCGTTTATAGTGAAAGCCATTCACTTGCATGATTTACTGCATTTTCCTAAATTAAACTGTACAACTTTACTTCTACCTTTTCTTTGCAGGTATAGAATTATTTACTATATAATGCAACTTTTTATACTCTCTCTTGATTGTTTTAGATGTTCGACAGTGTATCGATTTTATTTTCGGACGTCGTTACTTTTACGGAAATCTGCAGTAGAATCACACCGATGGAGGTCGTGTCTATGCTGAATGCAATGTACTCTCTTTTTGACACATTGACAGAACGGAACCGGGTGTATAAGGTATTCTTAGGTAGTTAGAGTTAGCATTTATTTGTCTTCATATCATAAACTTGTTTTCCTTTATGGAATAAAGTAGAAGTTTATTTTAGAGTTCTCTTATAATTGCATTATCGTTTACAAATCCGAGATGACTTGTAATACGTACGATTTACCAAGATATAATCGTAAGTGATAGGTTTTATAATATTTTTACTCGAATTTCTTTCATTGATATGTCAAAAAGCTCAACATTTTTCAAATCTTCAACTTATAACTTGATTTCACGTTTCTCAATGCTAAGTAAATTAAACTTATTCTTTTAACGGCTGTGTCCTCCAATTTTATAACGTACATTTGAATGATTTTTTAAAAGTTATATATTAAACGTTCTCTGAATAGTTCCAGTATGAGTTTAAAAGCAGTTTTCCGTTCAGGTTGAAACAATTGGCGACGCATATATGGTTGTGTCTGGAGCACCTGTGAAGGAAACCGATCATGCGCATCGTGTTTGTGACATGGCTTTGGACATGGTTGAAGCAATAACGGACTTGAAGGATCGATCAACAGGTACGGCTACAAGAACGCATCGTGTCCGGAATTGCGGAAATTTTTCGTTGAATAATGCTCAATTCATTGCTTGTGCTCAATTGGCGCCATTATTAAGTGTGCAAACAAGTTGTGATATTATAAAGATATAGACTGATATTATAAATTGCTGCTACTTTTCAAAAGGGGGTATTCCACATAAAAAATAAGTTTACTTAAGACACTGCTTAATACTTAAGGGGGGACGCAATACGCAACCCTGTGAGCCTAATAAAATGGAGTCAATCTAATTTTTTAAGCATATAAAAAAGAATTTTTTAGGGAACAGTAAGCAAAATTTTAGCTTCATTTTCATACTTTTTATGGTATATAACATTACAAAATGATGGAGTTATATAACATTATGTAACTCGAGGTCCAGCAAAACCTTGGTAGCTTGCACAGAAAAAGTTACTGGAATATAAACAATAAAAATGGTTGTATTAACTTAATAAACAGAAAAAAACTGAGAAAATGGCTACTAGTAAAAACAAAAACATCTTTTTCGCCGGAACAAATCAACTTTAAACATTTATAAATACTTCAGCAAGGATATCGAAAAATCTGTTTTTTCAGGTCTTCATCTTCAAATAAGAGTGGGAATTCATAGTGGTGCTGTCGTGGCCGGAATTGTCGGCTTGAAAATGCCTCGGTACTGCTTGTTCGGTGATTCAGTGAACACGGCGTCTCGAATGGAAGCAACAAGTCAGGCGATGCAAATTCATATATCCCATTCGACGCGAGAACTGCTGTCGCCATCTTACAAAGTTAAGGAACGGGGAGAAATAGAGGTGAAAGGCAAAGGTAAGAGTGATAGACGAAAAATCCTATCTTTGTATTTTCGAGAAATGAGAAAGCGCGTCCCGCACCCTTGCAATTCAGGAAACGAGTCTGCCGCCTTAATAATCAAATTGCCCTTGAGCTAGACCTTATCTCTCGTTGAACGTATGCAAGATTTGTGATCGGGTGTTCGTAGGATTTGTGAGATGATAAACAATTAAACTAACCGACATTTCAGGTACAATGAAAACTTACTGGCTGGAAAAGAGGGAGCACAGGTCGTCGACGACGAAAGGCATCACAATTCAAGAACCGCCACAATGGCATACAAGAACCATTGAGAAGAGACTATCGGCAGGAACATCCGCTGGCTTCACTGCCGTGACTACGTTTAGTACTCAAAATAGCTTAGAGACTTCATCCAGACGAGGCTCCAAGATGGCATCGCCCATAGCTACGGACACGTCGTACCTTCCTGAAGAAAGGAGAATCTATTCGCCAATAACATTTCAAGATGTCGCGCGGAGATCGGTTGCCAACTCGCCGACAAAGAATCCTGATACGAGAGGTGAGACACTTATTTATCAAGTAACGATTACTATTGAAGAAATCATACAGTTTAACCTTTCAGTTATTACGCGCCGCTATACATACAACGGACGTCGTCATTAAACGTGGATTAAGACTTAAGTGACTTCTTCAAATTTCAGACATATTCATGTTCGAATTAAACTGAATCTCTCATTTCTCAATTTCTACAAGACTGTTTAAGAAACGTATTTTTGACGACAGTTTATAATGAATTGACAATAACTTCATCTATTTCATTCATTCGTTGCTACCCTTTCTAGTTCCCCGAATTATTGTAACGTCGTACATAAAATACTGTAACATCATCGTTATGAAATAGATGCAAAATAAATAAATGACGAATTTTCTGAATGTATCCCAAGGTTTGCAGGAATTTTGTCTGAATTTTCCCCGCTAGAAATTCTATCTTGATCTATCAAGGGTGTTTTTAATATTTTTTATTCACATCGAGTTCTTAATTTTCAACTGTGTTTAGGTAAGTGTATTGTTAGCATGCAGGGTGTTGGCATCATTACTGGCCAGTGTTTCCTTAGAAAATTATAGTGATTCACAAAAACTGAACGAGGAAAATGTTTTACTGTTTTCTGCTAGTAATTTTTCAAAGTCACAAAAGAATTATAGACGGCATTACGTTGCTTTTTTCGAATCACAATAGTTTTAGAAAAAAACGTTGGTTAGTTGTGACGCGAACACCCTGAATAACAGCTGATTATTTTGAAACTATTCAGGCGGTAGACTCGTTTCCAGGATTGCAAGGGTGCTGCATTCGCCTCCTCATTTCTCGATAATACAAAAATGGGGGTTTTCAGTAGTCAAAAACGCTAGATAAGAGATCGATCTAGGGCATTGTGGCCCTCAAAAATCCTATTTTTTCGTTTACGAGGCGTAATTTGCATTATTTGGCAGCATGCAGCAATTGTATGTTTCCGAAGAATGTAAATTATGCCTCGTAAACGGAGAAGTAGGACTTTTGAGGACGATAGTGCTCTAGATTGATCTTTTATCTAGCGATTTTGACTACTGAAAATCCCCATTTTTGTATTATCGAGAAATGAGAAGGCGAATCCCGCACCCTTGCAATCCTGGAAAAAGGCGTCTACTCCTTCAGGGGTACACAAATATATTTAAATGGAAATTACAAACATTTTTATGGTAATAATTTAGAAATGCCAAGGTTATATAAGTATTCTCCGAATTAAGAGAATAAAATACGCCTTTACCAAAAAGTTAATACCATTAATTTTCATTTTTAAATATTGTATCTTCAATAGACTCGAAATATGTAATTTGTTTTTGCAAATGTTGTTGGTTTGTACATCTAAGGTTATTAAATATTAATAGATATCATTAGATCATTATTATTATTTATTTATAGCTTTAGACCAAATATTTATTTGCAATATGTACGTAGGGAATATAGTTTAAACTAACTAATTTAAAGTAACTTGTTTCTGTAGAATTTCAACTTTTCATATTCTAGGGGTAACATTTCATTCCACAAAAATTCTATAAGGGTCATAGGGGAGAGTAGCCTAATTTGGACATATACCATGGTTGGTCACCATGTATTTTGAGAGAGAAAACAATTTCAAAAGTTAACAATAGCATTAATTGATTAGAAATGATTACATACTATATGTATATACATATACAGGGCGAGTTTCGTAACGTGACGATCCTAAACAACTCATAAGTTATTTGTTGTACAAAATAAATGTTCAAACAAATGTTGCATGGTTCCTAGGGGGACACACGCAGTGCTGTAATCTGATTTTTATTTCGACTTTTTATGAAGATATGAAGGTCACCTTCAGTTTTTTAAATAGAATGTCCAATATTTTTGCTCTAACTTGGATGGAGCACAAAATTCTGCCTAAAAAGTTTCAATATAAATCTAGTAGTTAACGAGATATTTTTGAAATAATTTTCCAAATGTACTTATACAAGTTGGTAACAGCTATCATACATATGGGAAATTATGTCGACATCTCGTTAACTATTAGATTTATAATACACGAAGGTCACTCTTTTTTAAGCAGAATTTTGTGCTTCATCCAACTTCTATCAAAAATATTGGGCACTTTATTTAAAAAACTGAAGGTGACCTTCACATCCTGATAAAAAATTGAAGTAACAAAAATCAGACTGCAGCACTGTATGTTCCCTAGGAACCATGCCACATTTGTTTGAACATCATTTTTGTACAACAAATAACTTACGAGTTATTCGAGATCGTCACATTATGATGCTGATCCTGTAGAAAAAAAATACTTATAAATTAGGTTCAACCCCGGCACTGGTATAAATTACGCTATTTTCCCCTATGAGATCGAACATTGTTTAAACAAAATTAAGGACTCATTTTGATCTTCGAAGGTTACTAATCCTGCATAAAATAAAATGGTTCTAAAGATTATTTTACGCACATTTAGATAAACGTGCAATAATATCAGGATTCCTATCAATCAGGGCCGTATGTAGGGGGTCTTAATTGATGAGTAAACTCTGATAATTTTATATTTTTTCTATGTTTATAGAATGCAGGTCGAATTCGATGGGTGCCGTGATCACCAGGAACATGGACATGCTAAACTCTCTTCTGAGCGACACGGAGGAACATTTTCGACACCACAGGGATAGTCTGTCGCCTCGTGCCGACAACCAAGTAGTTCTGGTGCACGCGAAACCGGAAGTGAACGTGAACGCGAGTTCGAGCTCGTCCTCGGACGAGATTCGCGAGGAGAGAGTTCAGGCTGCGGTTCCGAAACGAGAGAAAAACGTGACTTGCAAGAAGAACAAAGAAAGTTTCGCTGTCCATAATTCGCAGTCGTTGATGCAGCAGGATCAGTGTTGTCCTAGGTTCAGTATGTCGAAGAGCGGCAAGACGCGTCATCCAAACAACGGCTGCACCGTTGCCTAATGGACAACTGAGACTTATTTTTTTCAATTTATCTTTCCGACGAATCAAGTCCGATGATATTCTTGAAATAGACACGTCACGATTAAACCTCGGCCAGTGAATGTCGAGTTACCGAACACTCATTTCTTCTCGGCTTATCTTATCTCTGCATCCGGGCCATGTGCTTACAGTATTGCCATCATAATTTCTAAAGCAACCCCTAGATTCATATTATCATCAATATATGGCACAACATATTGCACAATAATATTGCTGGCTCACTCACACCAGACAATATCGTGGCCCAATAAGTATATAATAACTATTGACACTGCAGTTAACATGTGGAATAAGAAGAAAGCAAGTTGTGTGGCCATTGCATTAATTATAGTTTTAAAGATCGTTGATATTATCCTCAGATTCTTTCTTGTCATCTTTCTCCACCTCAGGGGTTTGCCGAATTAAATAATTTTAATAGCTGTGCTGAGTTGTGCTAAGTTTGTGCTCGAATTTTATAACTATAATATAAAAAATAAGACTAAAAATTGAGAAAAACGATTTTTTGAGTAGTCCACAACTTTTCATTATTTTCAATTTTGTGCTATGCTGTCCTAAGATTGTGCTAAAAGAATTACTTTTTTGATATTGCATAAGATAGGTAAGCTCTGATACATCTCGATACATTCTAAACTGAATTTATTTTCTTCCTCTTTTTCCTTCGTAGCAATACTTGAGAATTCAATGTTCACTTTGCGAATGTGAAGATGGAACTGAGCCAGTATTGCGCAATATTATCCACAGATGAAGTAATATTTCTGAGATTCTATAATAAAAATCAAACTCTTTCTAATTGACACAATACATAAAGCAATCTTTGAATTTGAAATACTATTATTGTGCAATATTTTGACGATAATCTTGATCGTCTGATGGCCGCTTAATACTTTATATTTCGCGAGACAAACTTAGATCAATCTGTTAACGTAAGGTGTGTATACAGCCCAGCATACTGCAACCATAATAAAATAGAGTCAATTTAACTTTTTCCGCATATAATTATAATGCAGTAATGTCTAGATAGATATGTGAAAGAGACGTGAACGATATTTGTAACGAAACTTTTTGTTTCTCATTATTTTTGAATGGTGTCAGCATATTTGTGCATCGCAAGAATGATCAAGGAATCTCAAAGATTTATTACAGAATCTCTCAAGTTTTTCGAAATTTCAAAGTCATCTATGTTTGTTTAAACAAAACTGTGTTTTTTTATCATTGTCACGTAATAGTTAAGATCATTATCGTAAAGTCTTAAGCATAAAAAATAAACGTGGATATGGATAAGAAGTAACTATCACATCAACAATTAAATATTTGATAAAAAATTTGTGGTAAATAATGGTTATCATAATGTGTCGAACTTAATGGATATAATTTTGAGTATTTGCTAAAATAAATTTTACCATTACTTATTAAAACTAGTAGATAATAAAATAATCAAAGATAATTCTGGGTTTATTATAAATATATATCAAATTTTCACTAACACGTGTGAAGAAGTATTTTCCTATTTCACACACCTCTCTCTGTTCAAATGAAAGTAATATTTCTCTGGGTCAGAATTGATTCGCATCATCGTTCGCTGTCCGAGGTTTAATCAATTAACACTGTTAGCATTCGTGCATAAATGTGGAACTTTATGCAAATTCACGTTTCTACAGAAATTCACGTTTCTACAGACTTCGGCGAAGCAAAAATTGTAATAACACTTAATTTTTTCGATAATGGATTCGGTAAAGAAAGAATCAAGTAACGCTTCACCAAATTTCGATCGCCTACTACGCTATCAATATATTTATACTCTACAAATATGCGTAACAATGCGTAAAGACCCGCGGTGGCTCTCGTTAATGTCAATTGTAATAATTCAACAACTACTATCCGTTTCATTAGGTTCGATTAGGATTCATAAAAACGAATGATTTGTTTCATTGGGTTTGATTAACGCTCATAAAAACGAATTATTCACTCCATTATAGTCGACAGTGTGTTTGAAAATTCGTCGAATTCGGTAAGCACTAAATTTTTTGCAGAAATTCTTGAACCACGACAATAGTGTGCGTTCAGTGTCACCTGCACACATTCGCTTTTCCTGTATATGTATGTGTATGCATGATGTGCGAACGAATAGTTAAAACACGCAGAAGAATTACGAATTAATTAAAATGGTTCGAGTATGCTGCGTCCGAATTTGAATATTCTCACGATTAAACTGCGGATTGTATAAATCACAATTAACTATTTGAAAACATTCATGGAAGCAAATAATTTTTTCCTTTCATCTGGAGTTTGATTACATTTTTAGTTCAGCAGACATACTTTTATTTGTACACAGTGAGTCTTAATTGTATTCAGAAATTATGTCTTCCATATTTTATAAAATCATAACAATAACAATGTAGATTTTATATTTATAAAGACGTCCGCTGCTTTCTCGTGAGAATTCCTTTTTCGCGAAATATCTGTAGAGGGTTCGAACATACTCCATTAGAAATCAAATATACTTGTAAGTGCTCATTGTATTTTCCGAAGTACTTAAACACAGTTTAAGCATATTGTGCTAAAACTCGATTATACTTGAAAGTAACAGTTTCGTTTTTCAGTGTACTTAAATAGTATTTGAAATTTGGGCCTATGTCTCCAGTTTTGAATACACACTATGGAGCATAACTACAAACACTAAAAATTTGACAAGAGTTTAGAACATTTATGTAATGATTTCCATACGTTTATACCATTACAAAAATTAAAAAAAATTCTATATAATGAGGATAGTGTCAAAATATTAGTTATTTAAAACGATAAAGTGTTTAAACGTTTAAATACGATGAAAACGATTGCTTTTAAAATTGTTGAATTATTCTTCAAAAATACAAAAATCTTAAAACCATAGGTGCTGCTATAATTATGCACCGCTGTGTATTACTATTGATTATTAGACAGCGGATTTTAAAACAGTTATGGAACAGACGTAATTCAAAACAGTAAAAATATTAGGAGAATTGAACAATATTTTTATATTATTTTCGACCTATTAAATGTATTAAGAAAGAAAACAAATTTCTATATCACTACACTTTTATGCCATTTAGGTTGAAAACGTTTATTTTGCATAAAGATCCGCTGTCTAGTTATTACACAACGTAAAAGCTGTCATATGGATAGCGCATGTGTCACTTCGACAGTAATTCGGTATTGAATAGTCGTTTGAACAAATAATGAACCTCTCGCTTTGTAAGAAGGTTGAGCATAATTATATTCCAGAAGCAATCTGAAACTTTTGAAAGATAAACTCTGCTTCGTTAATGGATACTATTCCTGGCCACTGTGATGGTATTGTGCTCTAATGAATGTATCGAACAAGGGAACAAAGAACAAGTGTGCAGAATCGGAGAAGGACGCTTTAGTCGCTCGAGGTTGCAATCATGAAGCTAATTAAAGAATTGATTCGTCTGGCAATACTGTTTCCAAGAACGATCATAGAATATCGAGAATGAAGATTATTTATTCGTATATACGAGCAACTCAATTTTACTGTTAGAAAATTAATAATAGCCATTATATCTGTGTGAAATTACAGTATGCTCAATTTGTTATTAACTACAAATATCCAAAAATGAAGAAGCGTTTTAACCCTTTGCTCTCCTTTGTCGAGTGTGACTCAACATCGGAGAAAAGAAAATGTAAATGAAACGTGTTTTCGTATGTATTTGGTTCTCCCTTTATTTATTGAAGTCGTATTTCTTAGTTAAAAACAAATACAAGTTCCACAAATATACATAAATTGCAACAAAGTTTTAGAGCTATAGTTAATATAATTATTAGACCGTGTATGCTTATGCATGTTTTAATTTTTGTATGCAAATTTTGAGAATGTGGAATCAAATAAAATGTTAGTTTCCATAGTAGTAGCTTTCGTAGATTTGAAATCTACAAATTGATAATAAATTTTGTAAGCTAGCATTCTCAAAAAATTTTCAGAAGCCATAACTGCATAAAGATCCGCAGTCCAATAATTAGGAAACAAAATTGTTTAAAATAAGTAGCAATCAAGGAACTGTCCTTTGATGTAAATTTCAAATGAAACGTTTAAAATAGTAGGGAGTTGTTAGCAACAAAATTGAAAAACAATTTGGAGTGCAAAGGGTTAATGTTCATTATAGAGTACAGACAAGTTTTTTTAAAAATAATAGTCGCTATTCTTGAGCGACAAAAAATCTCTTCTCCGAATGTACTTATTTTTCGGTGTTACAGTATTTTTTTTAAACAAAACCAACAATTCACTGAACATTACTAATCGAAAATGGTCTGCAATCACAAAGAATTGCATCCTGAAGTGTCTTAAATATAATATGTATATAGAATAAGGTACCTATCCTGCAGGTTAGTCGCACTCAGAGTCGCCAGAATAAGACTTGTGTCCCCACTCTACTTTCCCCTTCTATGACGGTCACGTGACGCGTTCCGTCTCTGTCGTGCATGTATCAGAATGTCACGTGACTAACTCGGTACTGACAGAGAGAGAGGGTAACTTTTTCCCCTCAATTCGAGTCAATTCCCCTTATCTTGCGGCTCTGGTCCTACTGGATATACATACAGTGACTCCCATTAATATTCGGACGCTCTAGAAGAAACAACACCTTTTTTAACATTGGATTGTACGATTTGTACTTTTCTCAGAAGTTAAAGCGATTAGTTTACTACATGGTGAAAAGTAATTGTTTCAAAAATTACAATTGGTCGTAATTTAAGAGGAAATACTAAAAGTTTTATTTTTACAATTTTACAATTTTTTTATGCGAGTTTAAATTTTTGAAAATTATGAAAACATTGAAAATTTAAAAAATACGTTTTGTAGATCTGTGTCAATTCTGTGCATTGTGAAAGTGAAAAACGACAGAAATTGAATTAAAAAAATTTTATTAATATGATGAAATTAATTTGTAAATGGGTGAAATTCATTTGCAAAAAGGCGAATTTGGAGTGGAAAACCTGTAAACAGTTGCAAAATACAATTTTAAGTATTTCCTCTGCAATCCGACAATTTACAATTTTCTTCAAAAAATTTTCTTTCACGTTGTTTAGCAAACCAATTGTTCTAACTTCTCAAAAAAGTTCAAATCGTATGGTTCAAGATTTAAAAAGTTATCATCTTGTTAAGACAGTCCGAATATTAATGGGTGTCACTGTATATATTTTCAAAAATCGAATTTAATTTACCTAAAAAACACGGCCGTTCTCGATTCCACTCGTGCGTCACTATGTTTGCGCATTATGAACCGTATATTTTTTTCGTGACATCAGTTACCCTGATTATCATTTCTGTTTTCCACTTATTGTAATTGTCATCTTTTTCACTGATGCTGCCTAACTGTTCATTTAGGCATGAGCATTACAGAATAATTTTTTGACTAGGACATAAGAAACGTATGAAGCGCAGCGTTCGATGAACGTTGTTTTTTATTTACCGATGTGTCCATAGAGTTACTGAAACGAATTTTGCATTGCTCAAATTTCTTTTTTTACAAAATATGACGGAAATCGTGTTTTCTTTATCTTTCTCATTGTATGTACTCTCGGATTTAGAAATGTTATACCATGTATACTAATTTAAATGAACAAAATGATATTGTACGAAGTAATATATGAATAATAAATATATTACACATTTTCAATTAAACGAGAATGCCGATGTAATACCCGATATATGTATACTCGGCTTTCTCCTTGGTACTTAATTAAAGTATTCAGTCAGAATCGTCAGATTAACCCTTTGCCTTCCGAATTATTTTTCAATTTGATTGCTAATAATCCCCTACTATTTTAAACATTTTATTAAAAATCTTCTTCAAAGTAGTAAATTTTGTTTACTGATTACATTAAATATAGCTCTCAAGCTTTGTTGCAATTTATATTTGTGGAATTTTGCTTTCAACTGAAAATAAGACAATTCAATAAATAAATGAGGGAAGAACCAAATACATATAAAAACCCGTTTCAATTTACATTTTTCTTTCTCTAATATCGAGTCAGACTCGACGAAGGAGTGCAAAGGATTAAGGATGTTCTGGAGCTATATAAAAACGCAACCAAATTTTTGAAAATTCGACAAGGTATAATTCTTACTAAATTAATGCAATTACCAAAGTTTGAGTTAGATTCATTACACCGTTTAATATTTATAGCAACTTAAAATTTGCACATTTTAACACGTCTTCTTATGGAGATTTCATAAAATTCTACTTCAAACCCTATTTAATCCTTGAAAAAACGCAACTAGAAACTTCAATTTTTTTTATATATATAGTAAAAATTATGTATTTAATTATGTTCAAAATTTATTAGGATTCACTAAACAGTTACAGAGCAAAAAATTATAAACTATTACAAAACGTCAAATTTATCGTGTTGTCATGTCATTAGCAATAATTTCACGCAAATTTCACATGTTAATTTTCAATAATAACCATGAATATTGCTTTCTGAAGTATCTTTAATTTATTTAAATATTTATTTTCAACTTTTTATTGCGTAATTATATGTATTGAATATCACAAATTTATTTTCTTCAAGTTCAAATCAGAGGGTACAATTATTCGCAAAAGTCACTTACAACTTTTTATAATATGAACAAACAATTTGATTAAAAAGTAAATATAACATGAAATTCACTAATTAAACGAAAGCTTTTTAAATTAATCTATTTTTTTAATGCAAAATATACTCGTGAATGGCTTTCATTGCCAATATATTGATGTATCTCGAATTTCTTGTACTTTTGTCTCCCATTGTACCTCCAGAACATCCTTAAGAATTGTCTCTCACTCTACCCTTTCCCTTCTAAGTCGCTTTTCTCTACGTAACAAAGTGGAGCGAATTAGAAATTTTCTTTTAAAATATGTTTAATCGGTTAAAAAGAATATTATACATACATATATACAATATTTACAGTATTTTTACAATCTTTTAATGTTACATATTACCATTTTAATTTACATCTACTCGTTTTTGCCATAAGTGAATAAAAGCCGTTGTCCAATAACAGCACATGCTCGGAAAGATACATTTTGACAGTAGCTATAACATCGCATCAAACGTGTGTGAAAGGGGTGCAGGAAGTAGACACGAATCATGTCTGCCAGATTCATAATTGTGGGAACCTTGGAGCTGTTCGCTATCTTTGATTTCGTATGCAAAGTTGACAGACATTATTGCTTCGCGATATTGGATTTCATAAGGAATTTCTAATCGTTTAATTCGCGTAATTAAGCCATCAACTCTGTAGATAATTTGTTCCCTCGATATTTCTAACAGCTTATGCTATAGCACTTCAAAAGGATTGAATGAACCAATTTGGTCTACTTATTTTTCATCGATCCTCAAACGGAATATCTAACGAGGTCTCGCGTGATCGATGAAGATATTTCTCTTTCATATTCGGAGCTCAGTTTTTGAACAGAAATATCCAAGACAGGAGCAAAATGGAGAGAATGGAAAGTTCCCAGTACGAGTGTCTGAAAGTCAATAAGTATTTCTTGTGCTCGATAGGACAGTGGCCTTTTCAATCACCGCTGGAGAAGTTTTTAATCGGAGTAGTGTTTGTGCCAATGATTTTAACCCAAACGATGTTTCAGGTATCATAATTTTGCAATGTTTCATGTTGAAAATATTGAGTTCCTGCAAGTGCCGCACGGTTCTTCTTAAATAAATAAAAATGATATTATACTTTCTTTAGTATACGTTGTTTATAAATTAACAATATTGAAAAATCAAAGTAGAGTGAAAACCAATCAACATTTCTGTAATTATTAACACTTAAATTAACATTATTCTTTGGTTATATGATTTTTAAATTCTCGGTTCCAATATTCTAGCAATCTAAAAATTTATCTAATCAATTTCTTTTATCCTTTTAATTGCTATTCTCGTTTCCGGAGTTGGCTACTCACTAGGCTCGAAATAATAAATAATAGTACAAAAAGGAACACGCAAGATTAAGATTTGTACTGTTCAGCAATAGACGAAATTGTTCAAAAATTTTTTATTCCAATCAATACACTCGATACACGTGATATAGTATTTATATACGTATAGTACTAACGTGATTTTGATGCTATGTACTGCAATGAATACATAATTTCTTACAAAAAATTAATAGACGATCTTTATGCAAAATGGAAAGTTTGTGCATCGATTACAGAATATAGGGGTAATTAGAAACGGATATTTTTTATTAATAATTAATTTTAACCTTCATCCGTTCCTCGTGCTAATTTGACACAGTTTTCCCGAATAAGTTATACTGTTCTGTCGTTTCTAAATTTTGTGAGTTTTATGTTTTTATTGCGAACCACATAAGCAAAAACCGTAAGGTGTAAATGTGAACTCATTAATTTTAATACAAAATTTTATTTTATGTGTTATTTGTGTTAAAATTATAGATCTGTTATTCTATTGAATTTTTATTGTGTAAATTTGACACGGAGGGATAGATTCAGTACGTGATATGAGGGACGGGTGAGGTTCAATGTATTAATACCCCTACAGTTTTTTTATCTTTATATGTATAGTTGCAATGCATAAAATCCGCAGTCCATTAATCAATTATTGTTTCTGCAAAGAGGTCGCTGTGATCAGTGTCGTGCGAGTCTTGTAGATAAGAATGTTCGTCCACCAGTATGAACGTTTTGTCACAGATAGCGCCACAGGTAATGCAAAACACACATTGTGGCAAAAAATTCTCGCCAATATTTGGACAGTATGCAGGGTGTTCGACTACAGGTGGGAGAAAATTTAAGGGTTGGTTCTTAACGATGATATAAGACGAAAATGAAGAATACAAAAATTGCGATTTCGGCTTCGTTATTTAGCTATTAACAACGTAACAGTCACGTATTAAGTGACAGATGCATGCATACCTTGGTTTTCATTTGGGGAAAATTATTAATAAATTATTTGATTTTAATATTTTAGTAAAGTTCATTAATTATAAATTTTTCGCAGCGAGGCGAAAATGTTTAACAAATCGTTGGACAACATTGATCTCTGTGACGTACATAACATACACTTTTCTTAGACGCGTTGTTGATTTTTAATTGTGAATAGTTAAATAACGAAGCCGAAATCGCCATATTTTTATTCTTCATTTTCGTCTTATAAGATCGTTCAGAACCACCCCTTAAATTTTCTCCCACCTGTAGTCGAACACCCTGTATAACAGTGGATTTGTCAGTGGGACAACAAAAGCACAGACTTAAGATCAGTACAGACATTGCTACGCACTTTTGTTTTATTTAACAACGTGCGGATAAAATACATTTATGTACACCCCTTCCCCGCCCCTAATACTTACAAGGGGGGTTGTATGGAATTCGGGAAATAGGTCTTCGGTTTCCCCAATATGTACCCACTAAAAAAAATCGTACACCTAGGTCCTTTCCTCCCCCCCCCGGGACGAGGCCCCACACAGGGCCAAGGGCGAAGGGGGATGGCTGGTTGTGTTCTTTAGATCCCAGCCGCCCCCGAATAGCTTAGGGAAGGTTGTCGTGAGGTTTTAGTGGGTATTGTGAGCCCTTCTGGCCACGTAGCCCCACACAACCTCGTATCTCTCCCAGGGGGTACGGGGTATGCGTAAAAGCATTTCCCTCACGCTTAAAAAAAAAAATTATAGTAACTTCCCTATGAATCGGGAAGTTAAAAAAAAGGTCCTTTCCTCTAATTGTGCCTGAGAGAGAACAATTTAGGGCTCCCCTGTTTGCACATCTCCTAAACTGTGTTGGGATTCGGGCTAGTGCCACTCCTATTATTGCTCTTGAGACATTGCTGAGGACTATGGACTTTCCTGTTTAGGCCTCGGGGTGCTTTAGGGTCGATTCATACATCTCCGATATCGGAGTCCGACAAAATATTCTTACCCAGGTTTAAGTGAGACCGTCCACAACCGGAAAACTTTTCCTTCGAGTCGAACAGGCCATAACTAACAAATAAAAGGTTTCTACCCCTCCTCAGGTGAACTATCGATAGCTCTCCTTTACAACTTCATGGTAATGAGAAACATTCCTACTCAAGTTGCTTCAAAAATCGGCCGAAAATGCGTGGATACCGAAAAACGCCGGCCGGATATGTATGAATCGGCCCTTAATCTAAGAATTCTCGTACCATTTCGATGTCGTGCCGCGTGTACCGATAGTTCACGGATTTAGGCAATAATATTAACAAGAACTGAATATTTTATATTATCTAACATTATCTATCACCGATTAGGTATAAGGACCTATCAATGGACCTATCAACCAATGTATCTTACGGCCAACTGTTCGTGGGCCATGTAACCTCATTACTATTTTGATTTCATGCGATTTAGATGAGTTTATGCCAGAATCTTCGTGCCACTAATAAATAAGTAAGTTTATTTCTGTTCTGAATCGTTGTTCCGCGTGTTGGGTCGCTGTATTTGCATGCAAATAGGCGAAAAAAATGTTCGTGGGTTATGTTGCCCCCGAAAAGTGGGCCGCATAAATACATTGGATGATACATTGACTCTCGCCACGGTGACTGGTATCTCAAGCTTATGCGATTGATTCGTCAATCCGAATTGACGAAGATGCCACCTAAAGCAAGCGGAAAAGCTGTGCAGAAGGCCAGCAAGGCCCAGAAGAACATCAGCGAGACTAAACATTTTGTCAAACATTGCAATTGATCGGGATTGTAGAAAAAATATTAAAAGTTGCATTTTACAAGACTAGAAGAAGAGAATGCAGTTGAAGGTATTGAAGCAGGTCCACACTGACCTCCCCCCGGGACGGGGCCTCACAGGGGCCAAGGGCAAAGGGAGATGGCTGGTTGTGTTCTTCGGAGATCCCAGTCCCCCCCGAATAACTTAGGGAAGGTTATCATGAGATTTTTAATGGGTACTCTTGAGCCCTTCTGGCCATGTAAGCCCCACATAACCCCCAGTCTCTCCCAGGAGGCTTGGGGTATGCGTAAAAGCATTTTCCTCGTGTAAAAAAAAGGTCCACACTGACACTAGATTTCCAGCGAAGCCTTGAAGATCATGAACACCTTCGTGAATGATGTTTTTGAGCGCATTGCTGCCGAAGCATCCCGCTTGACTCATTACAACGAGAGATCCACCATCACGTCTCGGGAGATCCAAACCGCTGTCAGATTTCTCCTGCCTGGTGAACTGGCCAAGAACGCTGTCTCTGAAGGGACCAATGCTGTCACCAAGTACACCAGCTCGAAGTAAACGTCTCTTCTACGTTATTAAGCTAACCTTACCCTATACTTATACCTAGTCGGTGTTTCTATATTGTTCTACATATATATATATATATATATATATATATATATATATATATATATATATATATATATATATATTATATCATTATTATTATTGCTTTATTTTAGCCTTACAGCCAAAAAATGTGACTTGGTTCATACACAGTATCCCAACTTTATAGATCTCTCTCATTCATACATTCGGTCCTTACCTTCTCCCTCTCTTCATTGTCTCATTCATTTTCCACCCTGACCTACTCTGTTCGTATCCTAATTATTCCGTCCTTTTATATTTCCTAACATTTATCTTTAGTTTGGTATATTTGTTGGTATACTTATGTGCTCGTTTCTCTCTTTCTCCTCAACTTCTCCAGTCACTCCTCCTCACACTCTCTACATCCTCGATCCTGATCATTTCTTCCATTACCCTACATTCTCTTGTCAAATGTTCTAGACTTGCATACCTGTTCCCACAAAGGTCACATCCTCTCGCCTCATCTTCTAACCAGTATTTTCTGTATTTCCGCATCTTACCCGAGTTAGGAGCTTTTGACTGTTCCTCTACCCTCCTTTCTTGAATTTCCGGCAGCTCTGCCACTCTTATATACTTGTACCTATCGTTGTACTTGGATTGCTCTATTCTTGTATGTTGCTTTTGTCGTTGTACTTCGACGTCTTTTCCCTTTAACCTCTCCGTTACATATACTGTATATTATTCGTGGTGAGATGAGAAGATTAGACCCGTGACACAGCACAGGGACAAAAGGAGTCTATCAC
Organism: Lasioglossum villosulum; assembly: GCA_963971365.1. Lineage (NCBI taxonomy): Eukaryota > Metazoa > Arthropoda > Insecta > Hymenoptera > Halictidae > Lasioglossum > Lasioglossum villosulum. Next base: position 30,789,365 of record OZ020498.1, on the reverse strand, counting down.
TAGGTTCGCCTGACCGCACTTCTAAGGCTGTCGTGGTCCCAATTTTACATTTGACGACGTCACACGCCACATAGTATACTGTTAGAAGATGCACATTCGTTCCTATACGTCACTGCATTCCAGGCAGGGATCTTCATCTCAACTCACCACCATATACGTTTAATATTGTATTATATTAGTGCAAAATAAACAATATTAGTTGCAACAATTGATGTATCTTTTTTCCCACCCTGAACATAAACATTCGATAGAGATTCATCAAATATTCGAAGAATTATGGTTGACTTATCCGTCTGACTTATCATTGACTTTACTACTGAAACACAATTTTCGGAAATTTTCGAAATTCAGTAGTATAACTCAATGATAAGTCTGACGGGCGAAAATTTTCGAAATCAGTAGTACGAGTCAACGTCAAGCCAGACGGTCGACAATTTCCGAAAATTGCGTTTCAGTAGTTTAGTGAACGATAAGTCAGACGCTCGAAAATTTTCGAAATCAGTAGTGCAAGTAAACGTCAAGCCAGACGCTCGAAAATTTTCGAGAATTTCCGAAAATTGTGTTTCAGTAGTTTAGTCAACGATAAGTCAGACGCTCGAAAATTTTCGAAATCAGTAGTACAAGTCACCGTCAAGCCAGACGCTCGAAAATTTTCGAAAATTTCCGAAAATTGTGTTTCAGTAGTTTAGTCAACGATAAGTCAGACGCTCGAAAATTTTCGAAATCAGTAGTACAAGTCACCGTCAAGCCAGACGCTCGAAAATTTTCGAAAATTTCCGAAAATTGTGTTTCAGTAGTTTAGTCAACGATAAGTCAGACGCTCGAAAATTTTCGAAATCAGTAGTACAAGTCACCGTCAAGCCAGACGCTCGAAAATTTTCGAAAATTTCCGAAAATTGTGTTTCAGTAGTTTAGTCAACGATAAGTCAGACGCTCGAAAATTTTCGAAATCAGTAGTACAAGTCACCGTCAAGCCAGACGCTCGAAAATTTTCGAAAATTTCCGAAAATTGTGTTTCAGTAGTTTAGTCAACGATAAGTCAGACGCTCGAAAATTTTCGAAATCAGTAGTACAAGTCACCGTCAAGCCAGACGCTCGAAAATTTTCGAAAATTTCCGAAAATTGTGTTTCAGTAGTTTAGTCAACGATAAGTCAGACGCTCGAAAATTTTCGAAATCAGTAGTACAAGTAAACGTCAAGCCAGACGCTCGAAAATTTTCGAAAATTTCCGAAAATTGAGTTTCAGTAGTTTAGTCAACGATAAGTCAGACGCTCGAAAATTTTCGAAATCAGTAGTACAAGTAAACGTCAAGCCAGACGCTCGAAAATTTCCGCAAATTTCCGAAAACTGTATTTCAGTAGTATAAGTCAATGATAAGTCAGACGTTCGAAAATTTTCGAAATCAGTAGTATAAGTCAACGTCAAGCCAGACGCTCGAAAATTTCCGCAAATTTCCGAAAACTGTGTTTCAGTAGTATAAGTCAACGATAAGTCAGACGTTCGAAAATTTTCGAAATCAGTAGTACAAGTCAACGACAAGTCAGACGGTCGAAAATTTCCGAAATTTTATTGAAAATAAAGAGTATGATATCGAACGTGATGGCACGAAATTCAGTAGTACAAGTCGGCAACTATCCAGATACCGTAGAAATTTGCGAAACTTCACTCGTGTAACAAAAGTCCGAAGCTTGGGAAAAGTTGGTGATTCAATAAATATATTCACAGATACGTTTTTTACAACATTGTCTTTATTTATTCTTTGTAGATTCATACATAAAATGTTTGTTTTGTACATGAACATAATCTATATTCCAAAGCTTTATAACCAAAATGTTGACTTGCTCAAAGTGGGATCTTCTGGTTTCTGGATGCAGCGTTTTGCGATCCTGGGGTCTTCATTCGTTGTATGGTGTAGATGTCAAGAAGGTCCCTGGCAGGAATGCGGTGACGTAGGCAAGAATGCGCAGCCGATTGGTCAGTTTGGAATGAGTACGCCTTTTATTGGTCGAAGCGGTCACGCACACTACTACAGTAAAGATCCAAATACTGTCCAGGGTCTAGTTCCCGAAAGCTATCTTGGCCTACTCACTCCACTGCCTGTCAACGCTGTCCCGCGCCGCAGGGCCCAACAAGATTCTTACGTGTAGCATGTCTTACATTCTGGTATACAATATTAACGTGAGTGTGCAGCTATTAGCTCGACATTATCCCTTATTCGTAAGAAACTCGAAGTTCTTACGAATAGAGGATAATGCCGATTGCCCAGGTCTCACCACGAGGAGGTTGCTGCACAAGAGACCCGGAAAGGAAGTCAGAACGAATGCAATATTCCTTCTGGCTTCCTTTCTTACAACGACGAAACTTATACTAAACTACGCAGGTACATCGAGTAATTATCGCGGAGCAAAAGGTGTGAATCGGAGAAGAAGTCTCCGATCCACGGGGGACCAAAGGCGAATCAGGCAGAAGGCTCTGATTCTTTCAAAGAGAACAACTAGGGTAACGCGATGGTCGAGAGGAATTCAACTACAATGCCAACAACTCCAACCACCTGCCGCCAGAGACGGACATGAATGGAAAATTTTTACGAGAGCGTGGTAAAGAGCGAAACAACGCGTCTCGACCCCCCCATTAAAACAATTTATCGCGAACTCCCGTACCAATTAATCTGGCACATACTACTTACGAGCAAAGCGTCCGACATAGTTGAAGACTATGTCGGAGTAAAACACTAAAAAAACGAGCAAAGTGAAGTTAAGGCGATAATTACTCGACGTATTTACAACGACGATACAACATCTTAATAACTTAGTAACTAACGCAACTTAACTATACGCGGTTGTCTTCTGTTCTTCAGTCTTCGTGGTGTGTCCTCTTCTTAGGCTTTTCTAGCTAAAACAGACTAATAGTAATTAGACGCAAAACATAATCCCGCACACGAGTGCAAACCGAAACCCGCTCACGGGAGCAAACGTAAGACCGATTTACGAGAACGAAATCAACCCCGCACACGAGTGAGAATCTAACCAGCTCACGAGAGCCAAAGTAACCTTGCACACGAGTACAAACCTAACACCCGCTCACGGGAGCAAACCTAAGATCAGTTCAAGAGAACCGAACGAAAACCAGACATGAATGCGACCTGACCTGTAGGCGATTCGGGTTGCCCCGGGGACGCCAGTCCCCGTACTCACTCACGACCCCATCCGTGAGTGAGCCCCTGAGGGATCTCCGATCGGAGGAATACCAATTTCTAACAAGATGTGAAAACTTCTCGAAGAGCAACTTGTAAATGTTTCGATATGAACACTTGGAAAATCAGAACTAGTAATTGTCATGTTCGCTGATTGAACAAGTACTTGGAAATAACAAACTGAAGATGGGGCAAGGGTAAACGAAGCATCGATGTACCGATGGCCGAATGCAATCTATCTGAAAATAATGTCAAATATAAAAAATTATCCATAAATTATAAATGTGCAGCTATTAGCTCGACATTATCCTTTATTCGTAAGAAACTCGAAGTTCTTACGAATAGAGGATAATGCCGATTGCCCAGGTCTCACCACGAGGAGGTTGCTGCACAAGAGACCCGGAAAGGAAGTCAGAACGAATGCAATATTCCTTCTGGCTCCCTTTCTTACAACGACGAAACTTATACTAAATTATGCAGGTACGTCGAGTAATTATCGCGGAGCAAAAGGTGTGAATCGGAGAAGAAGTCTCCGATCCACGGGGGATCAAAGGCGAATCAGGCAGAAGGCTCTGATTCTTTCAAAGAGAAAAATTAGGGTAACGCGATGGTCGAGAGGAGTTCGACTACGATACCAACTACTCCAACCACCTACCGCCAGAGACGGACATGGGTGGAAAATTTTTACGGGAGAGTGGTAAAGAGCTAAACAACGCATCTCGACCCCCCCATTAAAATGATCTACCGCGAACTCCCGTACCAATAATTCTGGTACATACTACGTACGAGCAAAGCATCCGACACAGTAGAAGACTGTGTCGGAGTAAAAGAAAACGAATAAAGTGAAGTTACGGCGATAATTACTCGACGTATTTACAACGACGATACAACATCTTAATAACTTATTGACTAACGCAACTTAAACTATAAGCCGTAGAGTTCTGGTCTTCAGTCTTCGTGGTATGTCCTCTTCTTGGCCTGTGCTCTTCTTTGTGCGTCTCTTCTTGATGTGTCCTCTTCTTGGTGTATTCTAGCTGAAACAGATTAATAGTAATTAGACACAAAACATAATCCCGCATACGAGTGCAAACATAATACCTGCACAAGAAAGCAAATCTAAAACCAGCTCACAAGAGCCAACCTAACACCAGCTCTCGAGAACCAAAACAACCCCGCACACGAGTGGAAACCTAACACCCGCTCATGAGAGCAAACTTAAAATCAATTCACAATAACCTAACGAAACTCGCACACGAATGCGATCTGACCTATAGGCGATTCGGGTAGCCCCAGGGACGCCAGTCCCCGTACTCACTCACGGTCCCATCCCTCAGTGAGCCCCTGAGGGACCTCCGATCGGAGGAATACGAATTTCAAACTAAATCCAGAAATTAGTTATGCAAGTGCGAATCTGAACAACAGAATTAGGTGAAAGAACACAAGCCCAAATTGAATCTAGTTAAACGTGGACGCAACGACAGCCCCACGGCTCCATCCGTGAGTGATTTTGAATCGGAATATTTGCAGAACACCGAAGACCGAAAGTTTCTTCTATTTCGATTGAAATTGCAATTGGAATATTCGAAATAATATTTGATGGTGATAGTTGAGTGAAGGAGAACATCCTTATCACTCACGGTCCCATCCCTCAGTGAGCCCCTAAGGGACCTCCAATCGGAGGAATACGAATTTCAAACTAAATCCAGAAATTAGTTATGCAAGTGCGAATCTGAACAACAGAATTAGGTGAAAGAACACAAGCCCAAATTGAATCTAGTTAAACGTAGACGCAACGACAGCCTCACGGCCCCATCCGTGAGTGATTTTGAATCGGAATATTTTCAGGACACCGAAGACCGAAAGTTTCTTCTATTTCGATTGAAATTCCAATTAGAATATTCGAAATAATACTTGATGGTGATAGTTGAGTGAAGGAGAACATCCTTATCACTCACAGTCCCATCCCTCAGTGAGCCCCTAAGGGACCTCCAATTGGAGAAATACGAATTTCAAACTAAATCTAGAAATTAGTTATGCAAGTGCGAATCTGAACAACAGAATTAGGTTGAAGAACACAAGCCCAAATTGAATCTAGTTAAATGTAGAAGCAACGACAGCCTCACGGCTCCATCCGTGAGTGATTTTGAATCGGAATATTTGCAGAACATCGAAGACCGAAAGTTTCTTCTATTTCGATGGAAATTCCAATTGGAATATTTGATGGTGATAGTTGAGTGAAGGAGGACACTCTTAATCACTCACGGCCCCATCCGTGAGGGATTTTGAATCGGAATATTATCTGGACACCGAAGACCGAAAGTTTCTTCTATTTCGATTGAAATTCCAATTGGAATATTTGATGGTGATAGTTGAGTGAAAGAGGACATCCTTACTCACTCACGGCCCCATCCGTGAGGGATTTTGAATCGGAATATTATCTGGACACCGAAGACCGAAAGTTTCTTCTATTTCGATGGAAATTCCAATTGGAATATTCGAAATAATATTTGATGGTGATAGTTGAGTGAAGGAGAACACCCTTACTCACTCACGGTCTCATCCGTGAATGATTTTGAATCAGAATATTTTCAGAACATCGAAGGCCGAAAGTTTCTTGTATTTCGATTGAAATTCCAATTGGAATATTCGAAATAATACTTGATGGTGATAGTTGAGTGAAGGAGGACACCCCTGGTCCACCCCTGGTCGTACAGGACCTCCCGACGCCTCTGTTCTCTAAACGCACCCGCTCCTGTCGACTCCGCCGGTTCGACTGGCAGACTGACTGCTGATCGCTCCCGCGAGTCCTCTCTCTCTACTTAAGGGGGTAGAGTACCCACGTGACCATGGTATTTTTCATTGTGACCAACCCCCGCGCGAAAAACCAATTTGGCAACAGTGATGAACATACATCTGTATGAATCTAACGCTTCAATTTCGCTATAATTACAGGTTTTTTTCTTTTAATCATTATCTTTATTGCTATTCCTGCATCCGAGTGTCTTCATGCCCTTTACACTTTTGTTGTTAAGAAACTACGCTGATAATTCTCCTGACTAAGCGCCATCTCGTCCAAGTAGCTGAACTAAAATTGCTTCTACTCACCCTTCATGAAGGGAATCTGGGAAACAATTGAATGCGATCACGGGAACACACCTCACATCCTCATACGAATATATATTGAGCTGAGTGAGGGCTCATTTGAAAGAGGAAGGTTAAACGAAGCGCGCGTGGGTCCCTAAATTAGCAGGAAAAATCTTTTTGTGATCGTAAAATACATTAGAATCTCCGGAATTTTTCTTCATTTGTTTTCCCTATTTTGGACAGTCACATTACTGGATATAAACATAATGTAACTGAAGTTGGACCCACGCGCGCTTCATTTAACCTTCCCCTTTAGAATGAGCCCTCACTCAGCTCAAAATATAATCGTATGAGGACGTGAGGTGTGTTCCCGTAAACCCCTGTTTTGGCCCAAAATCTAGTTAGATTCTAGTTAGATTCTTGTAATGTCACGTGGGTACTCTACCCCCTTAACTACTATCGACCGATTTCGATCGACGAGTTAGTAATTATTGATAAATTTATTATTTCTGGCTGTTTAATGTTTATAACAATTCCTTTCCTCAACGACGTCCACAACCACTCCCTTGACCATCTAATTTTTTGTCAAAATATGCAATAGAATTCGAGATTCAGAATAACTTTTAAAACCTGAATTCACAGATAAATTTATTATTTCTGGCTGTTTAATGTTTGTAACAATTCCTTTTGTTACCGATGTTAACTATCACTCCGTTGACTATCTGACCGTTTAATTTTTTAGTGAAAATAGGCAATAGAATTCGAGATACAGAATAACTTTCGAAACATGAATATTCGCATTAATTTATTCAACATAATACTATGATAAATTTATTGATTCTAGCTGTTTAATGATTATAATTATTCTTTAGCCATTTTAATTGTTTACAGTAAAGTCTTGATGTAACTTTATTATTATTATTATTTATTTATTGATGCCGTAAACCATGATTGGTTTATATAGCATACATTATAGCATATATATAACATACATTATGACTTACAATATAATATTTTCAGAAAACTAATGAGATATTAAGATATTAAGATTTACTTTTAATCTCTTACTCATTATGTTCTTCAACATATTTCTATTCTCATATATCGATTCTTTGAACATTTATGTATAAAAAGGTGTAAGGTAATAATTCTCGTTTATGAAATAATCGGAAATTACAAATTGAGGTATCTCGTATAAAATTTAAAGTCGGAATTGTTGTTGATTTTCCTAAAATTATGCTTCAATACTTTCTTAATACTTCTAGGAATCTTTCGTTCTTGAGTTTCGTTTTTAATATTGTAAACTGTAAAAACCAACACTAAAACATCGTCTAAAATACTGCTTAACTTGCAATACGTTCGGTGCAGAATATTCTTCGTCTTCGTTAGAATTGCAAGCAATGTCGACACTGTAGGAGTCAAGATTTAGCAGCATTAATACTGAACCTACTACGAGGGGTCAAATGACCCATGTTAGATTTTTTATTTGCCAATTATTGATATTGTAAAGGTGTTTTCACAGGAATTTATTGAATACATTTTTTCACTCTACTATATATTGTAGTAAAAATCGCACAAAATATAAATAAATTTAATCCAGTTATTTTTATAATACTATACACATCAGTCACTTTTTATGGTCACTGGGTTTAGTGTTACAAGAACACATTCCGGAAGAAACTTTTGGGACGACTTAATACATACTTGTACTTAAAAATGTTCTTACAATTTGTACGACTCGTTACTGAAATTTATGAAGTAATATCCTTTCCAGATGGGCGGTATGATAACTGCATACAACGTTGACGACATCGATGCGTTCACGGAAGGATTCGCTCCTGCCATTATTAGTTTCATGTGTCTCATGAAGTATATCAATTTTTTTAATCGTGGAGCGGTATGTGCTTTTGTATTTAATTTTGTGTCATTTGAATGAATGAAAATCGTCATTCTACATAGATGAAGGATCTTTTATGCATAATGCAAGATGATTGGAGGATTTATATGAAAACGAGAGAAGACTATGATATTTTACGTAGGCATTGCATACAGGCCAGAAAAGTTACATATACGTATGCAGGTAAAGTTGTTGCACATTTACAGAACACTACACTAGTACAGTTCCCTCGCATAGTGCGAATTTTGCTTCTACTTCTTGGACTCCCTAAGTGAGCTATCTACAGTGACTCCCATTAATATTCGGACGCTCTAAAAAAAACGATAACTGGTTAAACATTGAACTACACGACTTGAATTTTTTGGGGAAGCTAGAGCAAATAGTTTGCTACAGAATGTGGAAAAACATTTTTTAAAAAATTGCAATTGATCGGAGTTGTAGAAAAAATACTAAAAGGTGCATTTTACAACTTTTTTATGTGGGCCTATATTGAAAATTTCAAAAATACGTTTTGTAGATCTGTGTAAAATCTATAGATTCTCACATCTTTCAATGCCTGTCGTTTTTTCCCGCATCAACCGATTTCGATGAAACTTTTGCAGTGCATATAATTGACACAGATCTACAAAACGTATTTTTGAAATTTTCAATGTAGGCCCACATAAAAAAGTTGTAAAATGCAACTTTTAGTATTTTGTCTACAACTCCGATCAATTGCAATTTTTGAAAAAATGTTTTTCCATATTCTGTAGCAAACTAGTTGCTCTAGCTTCCCAACAAAAATTCAAGTCGTATAGTTCAATGTTAAACCAGTTATCGTTGTTTTTATAGCGTCCGAATATTAATGGGAGTCACTGTATGTACACTCGTAAACAATATCAAGATAACTTAGTTACTAGAACTGAAACTGGAAAATTAAAATTTCTTACAGTGATTACATTTTTAATTTCATCGTACAAGTCCAATAAAAATCGATTTATTTAAATATACTGAAATGAGAATGAACTTCGAACATGTATCAAGTATTATATACTCGAAATGAATGATTATTATCTTATTTTTTGATTTCTCAGCATGTAAAATGATGCTGTGAAAGAATTGTTTAAAAATCCAAGAAACTAGACGATTATTCTACCACATTTTATATTAAAAAGACCTGGCCGTTATTAAAACTATTGTTTAATATTCTTAATGTGTTGGTAACAGTTGCTATATACGGATCAATGGTGCCGTTTATGATAATGCCAACGGTATTGACGGCGATTAGTAAATTACACGCCATCAATGGAACGTACGAGCGACAAATGATGTTCCGTGTAGAATATTTATTGAACACGGATAAATATTATTTTCCTATTATGGTACACAACTATATTGGTACCTTATCGTTCATTGGGATCGTTGTGGCTTGCGACTCTATGGTAGTACAATTCATTCGCCATGAGTGCGGACTTTGTGAAATTCTGGGGTAATTGTGCAATTACTTGCTGGGTTGTATTTTGTATGTAAATGTTGAATTGCTCGGAAAATTTGCGGTGTCTTCAATTTATATTTCACCAGCGAATGTGAAGAATTTTTGAGACGCCTTGTATAATAATTTCTGTCTGTTTCTATTACTTCGTATACTTTATCAATTTATATGTATATTTATGTGTATAAATACACAGTTGCACGTATAATCTGCAGTCTGTTGTTTATACAACATAAACGTTTTATAAAAATTTATTTATATATGTAATATTTATTTTATTAATTATACAATTTGTTGGTTTGTGCTTTTCAAATTCAAAATTAAAACTAGTACAACATTTTTCTTGTATATTAGAATTATTATATTAAAATGTTTTTGAAAGTATACTACTTAAGTACAACACAAGATTTCAAATAGCTAAACTAAATATTTAAAACAATTTTGTTCTTTTTAAAGAAACATTGTTTGTATTGTACACTTTCGAACTATACAAAAGTAATATAATGTGAATAAGTTATTGTAAATAAATCATTTTTATAAATAACTTGCAAGATAATTTGATCTATATACTTTCATTACATAAACCAAATTTGATAAATGAAGAAATGTAATCAATTTGAAGTGCAACGTAATTTCCAAGCAATTTGATATTATAGTTTATAAAAATCTACATAAAGGTCCATAATATATACGACGTAGATAATTTTCAACATGCTTGAACTCCATCATTCCAATAAAATTGAATTGAATTCAAGTATCTGAAGATAGATTTCAATCAATTATAATTAGAAATTATAAAAAATAAAAATTCTCTACCTGAATTGCGACCATCTGGAGTGAAAAGGAGATTCATTTTTTTCTTAATAGTTTAACAAGTCGAAACTAATACAGCAGTATTTTAAAATTCGTCCAATGTTTTTACTGTTTCAAATTACGCCTATTAATTTTGTAATAAGCGGATAAAATCCGCTGTCTAATTATAATACTATAAGTCGGTATACTACAATCGTAAAAAACAGAACTGTGAAAGTACATCTAATTTTCTCGTAAATTTACCATTGTTTAGACGTCGACTACAGCATCTTGTGGAAAGCAATAATCTGGATATAGAATTATATCCAGCGAGACAGAACGACGATGCCTATGAAACGTTAAAATCGTGTGCAATGTTGCACAAACATATAATTCAGTTAGTATCGATTTCGGCTTTCTTGTGATCGAAACTCACATTATACATGTATACGTGTAGCGGTGCAATGCGAACTTGTTCTAACCAAAACGAAAATATTGAAGATTTGCTAACACACTCGAGACCACAAGTTCGATGCCTTATTTTTTCCAATTAGGATTCAACATGATCGGCGTGAGCTTCACTCAGTTTCAGGTCGGTCCCATTTCGCCAGAACTGAATTAACAAATTTCCATTTGCAGCGACTCTACAGTTTCTCCTTGATTTCTTTTCATAATTAGGCAATTGTGAATTTAAGCACTCCGAGCAAGAGTTGCAGATTCGCTTCGTTCACGTGTTGTTTACTGAACATCTTGCTGCTAATGAGCCTGCCAGGACAACACCTTACGGATTACACTGCGCGTATCTATGATTATATGTAAGGAATTCGTAGAAGATATAAAAATAAAGAAATTGATTCATTTCCATCTTTATCTTCTCAGTAATTCATCATTTTATCGATGAAAGATTTGACAATCATGTGAACGTCGGACTCTTGTTTTTTTACTCATTTTCTTATTTAGTATTTCATATTTCATGCGGAGCTGGAAACTGGGCAAGAAGTCTGACCACTCAGATGTTCTCTCCGTTCCTCTTGCTCCGTTCCCTTCACGCTGCAATTCTTTCGTGCTTTGCATAGTACTACTACATGGTACAGGGTGTAAAGAAAGTACAGTAATGCCGCGATAGTTGCCGCAGAAGCTGTACACGATAGTTGCCGCAGAAGCTGTACACGATAGTTGCCGCAGTGCCTACCCATTCCACCAGCTGTCAACGCTGCGCCGGGACGCAGGGCGGCGATGTTTGATGTAGGCTCGGGTATATCGGTGTGAACACCACTACATTGACACCATGAATCGAATTTTCAAACTGCTTAATTTTCATTATTTTTTTATGAGACTTTACTGGCTCATTCCTGGCATTTTTCTGATTAAAACAAGACCAAACACGATATAATTTCAATTTTATTTAGTGGTGTAATCGACGATGAAAGTGCATAGTCGTTGTCGCCGGCACAGATCAAAGGCCCGCGTGTTCGCACAATGTAATGTCATTTAAAAATGCCTTATTCTCCATTATTTTTTAATGAGATTTTACTGGGTTATTCCTAACAAAATTTTGATTGAAACAAGACCAAACACGGTATAACTTGGCCCATCAGTAATGTCTTGAAAGTTGTCGGAGGGCTGTACGCGAAAGTTGCCGTAGTGCCTACTAGTGAATTTTGCCAGGAATAAGCCAGTAAAATCTCATTAAAAAATAATGGAGAATAAAGCATTTTTAATTGGCATTACATTGTGCGAACACGCGGGCCTTTAAACTGTGCCGGCGACGATGACACGCTCAGCCACGCGATCATTCTGTCCTTCTCTACGTTCGGCTTTCGATTGATGTCTCGGCGCGGTAGAGTGTAGAGGCCAGTCATTAAATCAAAATACGAGCAGTTGTCTTGGAAGTTGTCGCTCCAGAGAACAGCTCCTGCGACAACTATCGCGACATTACTATAATGGTCATCCGTCCTAGGGGTAATTTACACCTCTGGATCGGTAGACATTTGTAAGAGAAACTTTCAAACTTTCCTTCCAAGCTTTCTCTCTTCTCGATGATTCACCCCTAGGACGGACGACCATTACTTTCTTTACACCCTGTGTACAGTAAATTCTCGATACTTTTCCAACGGCCTGTGTTTTGCACGGAGCCATATCGTGTAGAGATATTTTTTTAGAATGCGACCGACCGAGAGTACAATCGAAAGCCGAATGTAGGAAAGGATAGCAATGATAGCATGTAAATACAGATCGCGCGACCGAAGAGTATTGGTGTCAACCACTGCTAATCGAGTTACCAATCTTCTTTATTTCTCACTATTTTTTTATAAACTTCCACCAATTTATTTCTGGCATTTTTCTGATTAAAATGACACCAAACACTATATTATTTCCGGTAAATTCTTCTCGATCGAAAATTAGTAATATAATAAAGGCGCTAGGTTCGATCATTTTTAGAGAACAACAAATATGCAATTATTTAAACATGTTTCTAACGTTTCGATCCCGATGTGGATCTTTTCAGTTACATAAGCTAATTTTGGTTTAAAATGTTTTTGTCCACTTTTCACACAACAAACGCAAAAGTGTCTCTTTGAAAAAAATCCACATCGGGATGGAAACGTTAGAAACATGTTCAAATAATTGCACATTTGTTGTTTTCTAAAAATGATCGAACCTAGCGTCGATATCATTCAATTGATTATATTACTATATTATTTCAACTGTATTTGATGAAACTTTCGGGCGCAAGGAATGACAGCGAACAACAGCGAACTGTCCGTGTCTCTTTCTTTCCCATACGCTGTTCTTCGATTAATATAGTTAAAATTATATCGCGTTACGTGTCATTTTAATCAGAAAAATGCCAGAAATAAGTTGATGAAAGTCCCATAAAAGAATAACGAAAAATAAAGAAGTTTTTAAATTTTACGGAGTGGGTGAGCACTGGATAAATTCTGAGTACAAGGTCGCAGGAAAAATATCGAGAATTTACTGTACTAGGTAGAACGATAGATCTCTCTTGTCTCTGTGCGTCCCGGGACTCATTTTGTAATCTCACCACGGTAGGTCCAGTTATGCTCCGCTGTCGAAACCACTGCCAACTCCTGACAGACGATCAGTATTTTAAGCTATTCGTATTTTAAGAAGTGTACATGGAAATATATGTATACGTATTTGCAGAACTGCGAGCAACTGGTATCAATTATCTATCGACGGCAGGAAACTTCTACATATTATGTTGACAAAAAGTATAAAACCTCTGCAACTGACGGCAGGCAAGATCTACGCTTTCAATTTAATGAACTTCAGTGCGGTAAGATATGGTTTCTTATACGATAGTAATTATTATCATGTTGTAATACAAATGTTAGTAATTTTATTCAGAACATAATGATCATTTTGACGGACAAAGAACACCACTGTTTGATTCGTTTTGATGGAAACAAGTCGTGAAGGCAATTTACATAATGTTTTCAAGTTTAATATATCATTACAATAGTATTAAATTATAATTAAACAATATACTGTAATTCTATTGCTATTTTCTCGTGAAAAGTTATGTGCAAGAAAATCATTATTATCAAAGAGAAGGTAATTGTTAAACACAGAATTTCTTTCTTGGATAACTACTTAAAATATGGCTTGGTTTAGTTCTATGGATCAAACTGTATGCATCATTATAGTTTTTATTTTGCTGTACGTTCTTTGCTAAAAAGACTTTTATAATGAATCTCACGAAACTCTAAAATTGCTGTTAGTAATAGCCTATTACATATAATTAGATATGCATTTTTTACTCCACCGTTTATAGAACATAAAAGTTCGTATTTTGCCCAATCATTTAATCTAGTCTCAATTAAAATATTTGCTACAATAAGTAGTTATGCTTACTATTCTTCAAGGTTCTGAAAACGTCGTTTTCCTACTGCATGGTACTGTGCTCCTTTTCATAATTATCAATAAATAAATGAGGATCGGTGTTTCCTAGTTGAATAAGGACATGTACAAAACTAAGTGGATTTATGTCAATGAACCTGCACTGTAACACCGAACAAACCTGTATATGATTACAATAAAACAATGCAGTTCTCAATGTTTTAGTATTTTTATTGTTTATCGGGATGTTATGCAAGTTTTTATTACGTGCTTATATATATGTAACCATAAAATGTTTATATTCTTGATGCAACAATCAGATTTTCCTCTTACAGAAATCATTGAAAGAATCGCAACAAAAAAAAAATTATGTAATACCTTTTACTTTTAGCACTTTACATTGAATATCATTCTTTATTTGTTATAATATGATTTATAATATAATATAATTTGTTATAATAATGATCAACGTCTCTTTTGATATTAATGAATAAAATATCTATTTCTGTAATAGAACAATTCCTATTCAAACTAAAGTTAGCACACTTTCTAGAATTCTTCCTTATGCATTCTCATTAGATATTATAACATAAGGGTGATTTTCAAGGAAGTTTTACGATCCACATCAATTAAATAGAACACGTACTTTAAATAGGACATGAGAGCTATGGCTTTAATTTCTGAAATTGCAAACAAATAATTTAATCATGTACACAATAAATGATAAGTACATAGTTTTGATTTTTCCAAGTATTTAAAATTTTGAAACACTATTTAGTTCTCCGAAGAAAATATTCTTGTTTGTATTTTCAAAAATCCTCGTCTTTAAAAGAGTTAATTATTTGCATTGTTCGGCAGAGTAATTTGCGTCATTCGGAAGCATAAAGTTGTGCATGTAGCTATTTTCATAAAACAGCTACACGCTGCCGAATAGTGCAAATTACGCCTTGTAAATGTAAAACTAGAACTTTTGACGGCGACTGTGGCCTAGATCGATCTTTTGCAATCCTGGACGAGTGGTGATACAGAGTCACTATTAAAATTGCTGTACCATTATTCAAAATATTCTTTACATCATTAAATAAGTTGGTATCTAATCAATTACTAAACATGTAAGTTTTGTATGAGGTGTTAAGTCAATTACATATCCGTAAAATAATAGAAAACATCCATACAGAATGGAATTCTAGTTCGAGTTAAAATCGCTCCGAAGTGCGAAAGATTAAAGACGTTGAGCTTCCAATTCTTTTCGTGACTAAAACAATTTACGAGATCAAATAAACTTTTGAAGCAGAGCAATTCGACGAGCGTATATTTAAAAACCCACAGATTTTATTCTTATAGCTCGGACTTTTCTCCGTACCTTGTGTCGCATGAACAAAAGATAGAAAATTTGATGTTCCACGATGTCCGAATCGCATCATACGTCTGTCGCGCCATATGGTTCTTGGGGGTTGATTCCTTTCCGAGAGAAATAGGTTGTCGACGCAGAAAACAGCAACACCGATCTATCACACTCGGCACGTGTCCCACCCCCACCCGGGCTTAATTGATTTCTGGTCCCGTGCCCATTGAAGAAGTCATTCGAAAGCCGATAAAAACTTGTTAACGCTCGTCACAGTGCACGATGTTATTCGTCAAGAACCAATTTCAATCGATGGAGGGAGAAATCATATTTCCAGGGTCGTAGGGCATGGAATGAATGGCCTGCTAATTGGTTTTGTCTCAATTTATACCTATCAAATTTGTTCGTCAACCTCTGGTAGGATTCAGGACGAAGGCAATTATTACTTCCTGCTGACCACTTCGGTGATTGTGAGA
Source organism: Lasioglossum villosulum (assembly GCA_963971365.1). Classification (NCBI taxonomy): domain Eukaryota; kingdom Metazoa; phylum Arthropoda; class Insecta; order Hymenoptera; family Halictidae; genus Lasioglossum; species Lasioglossum villosulum. The sequence continues at coordinate 30,773,242 of OZ020498.1, read as the reverse complement.
AGTATAGGGAGAAAATATTAAAAAACGTATGTACATAATACTGTGATTCGAATACGAAATTATTTCATATGGTGTAATCTTTCGTTACAAGAATTGGAACTTTATGCATAAATAAATATATATATATATATATATACATATGTGTGTGTGTGTGTGTGTGTGTGTGTGTGTATATGTATGTATGTATGTATAAAGATAAAGATAGAAAATGTAAATATATATATATATACATATAAAGATAAACATAGAAGATACATATATATATATTGCATATACAATATATATGTGTGTGTGTGTGTATATATATAGATATATATATATATATATATATATATATATATATATATCTTATCTTATATATCTTATCTTCATCTTTATATATAGATATTTGATAATAACTGTTATTTTTGGTCCCTGGTTATAGAGGCCAAGGACTACTATTCATAAATGATATTTTAGCCTCCTGTCCATCTCTTAGTTTTTTGGTAAATCTGAATAAAGTCATGTGACAGATATGAAAGTTCCTCGCAATTGTTTTTATTTTTTATGTTAAAACTAAAACACAACAAGAATTATAATGTATATGTATAGTACATAGTCGATGACAATATTAAGTGGAGATTCTTAAAAATCTCATAACTGGTTAAAAATTGGTCTAAAGATTTGAACATTTTTTGAGATGTTAGACCGACTAGCTCGCTAGAGAATGAGTAAACGAAGATTTAAATGTGCCCAAGTCAGAGTAACAAATTGCTGAAATAACAAATAAACCTATTACAGCACGTTCTTAAATGTCATTTGATCGACACGGATAAAAGAATCAGTGACATCGAACCTAATAATTCGCTCATTGTTTCAAATAATCCGTTGATGGATTTGAGAGACACCTCCTATCGCTGATTAGCAAGTTTATTGCATCTTCCTGAAGTTAACGGACTGCTAGGAGGGACGGTGTCTTCACGTCTGAGTGCTTCCGAGACAGTTTTTTCCCCCCATAGTCGGTACTCTTTATCCTGCAATCTCCTGCACTCGGCGGGGTAACACCTTGCAGTTCCTTTCGTCATGCGCCCCAGTTGCTCGTTGGCGCAGGGCACGCGCCGCGCCGGCCCAATGGGCCCACTCGGCCCAACAGCCCCTTCCTCACGGACCTAGATCCCGCTGCAAGATGGCTATCTCTAATTATCTCAAGGCGATTCGCCCCGAGCTGTGACCGTTGTATTCTGTCGATTTTCCTCCTGCTTTGTCGAAAGCTGTGACACGCAATCGAAGAAATTGTTTTCTACAATTATAAATATTAGGTCGGTGCAAAAATAATTGCGATTCTCATAAGCAGACTCTGGGCCGCTGTGCGCAGAATTGGGCAAACATTTTATAAATAAAAATTTCGAATAAACTAGGGTTTCTCCAAGTGGTTTTTAAACCCACTTTATTCGAATTTTTTATTTAGATAAAACTATTGCTCAACTCTGACCATGCGAAATAAAAATGTAAATTTGTATCCTTCACTACTAATAAAGGATTATTTTTCGCGATCGTAAATAGGGCTGTAACTTTCCTTCGAAGGTCGAAGATTTCGAAGCTTCGAAGCTTCGATTTCAGAATCTTCGAAATTTCAAAGGTTCGCTTTCTGGAAATTCGAAGGCGATGGAGAATCAAAGTTTCTAATTTCGAACTTCTCTCCGTAGTAAATTATTATGACGGCCACGGTAGATACGTCATCAATTATTTTTTAAGTACATTCGTGATATGATCCCGAAAATTAATAGAATGCAATTTTTTAAATATAATTTAATTACGAAAAGTTACCACAAATTAGCAAATAAGATTTCTATTGTAATATTATCTATGTAATACTGATTGCAGAATAACCTCTTATTTGAGGTTTCTATTGCACAAATAAAAATAAAAAAATTGCGAAAAGTTCAAACGGAAAGTTCAATGTCAGTCACCGGTGACTGACAGTTAATATTATTATTTATCAAAAATCGTGATACGGTATAAGATTGCGAAATTTCGAAGCTTCAAAACTTCGAAATTTCGAAACTTCGAAGACTACGAAGACTTCGAAGACTACGAAGACTTCGAAACTTCGAAGCTCCCTTCGTTTCTTCGAAGCTTCGGAAAAGTTACAGCCCTAATCGTAAATTGTTGTCAGGCAAATAGAAATTGATGTTATCGGCGCACTGGTTCGATCATGATTCTACATAATTTGAATAATACTAAGAATAATACTCTTAGTATTATTAGAATAATTTAATTATTAGAATAATACTCTTAGTATTATTCAAATTATGTAGAATCATGATCGAACCAGTGCGCCGATAACATCAATTTCTATTTGTTTCACTACTAATGTAGTGAAGATGCAGTGAAGATTACTACTCTTATTGTGAGAGTCTTTTAATCTCCTCACTGTTTTAAATTCTATTAGGTTCGATATCACTCATTCTTGTCATAAATGCATCAAATCCGGAGACTATTCATCAGTTTAAACTTCAACGGTTTTTCTGAAGTGGCGTTTATGTCATTACATTCATATGTATATTAGTACACAACAACTTGGGGCCTTACCAATTTCCAAATTTTAATTCAACAATAATTTGTATTAACTACCTGAAGTATGTATATTAATCATTTGTGCTTCCCCCGCTTTGCTTTTATTGCAGCATGCACCCTTTTAGCATACTCCTTATGCCTTGTGTATTGTTTGGTCGTATCCATTATTCTGAGATGCCATGTATCTAGAATTTTTTTAAATTATCTATTATGATAGAAAAAAATGGTTGATATTTGCCAAAATCATCTAATTTGATACAATCATATTTTACAGTGGTAATGTATAAATACCACACATTGGTTGAGCCACCATGTATTTTGAAGACAAAAATATTTCAAATAATAGTATTAATTGATTAGAAAAATTATGCTTTGAATCTGTTAATTCATATCTTTAGCAAGAAAAATACTAACAGTATTATTGTATTATAGTATTTATAATGATTTATAAATTAGGTACTATGCTAAACTGTATTCGGCTACTCTCTCCAATATAATATTTATTCTTCGCTTCACTCTATACTTATAGCAAAATCGGTTAACGTAAGATGTATGAAACAAATAGACTTTTGTCTTTTACAAATATTGCTATAATTATTCGTTAACTTACAGACGGTTAATAGTATTTCTATATTAAATACGAAATAATTGAATATACTATATTCTATATTGAATTACTTATATTACTATATTGAAAAACTATATTGAATACGAAATACTATTAAATAATAATAAACAGATTTAATAGTATTTCAAAAGTCAAATATAAATAATTAATCCTTTGTACTCTGTTGTCCCTTTGTGGCACCACTAAAAATTGCTGTACCATTATTCAAAACATCGATGTCAATACAGCTTTGTAAATTGTTGTAAATAAAGTATTATTTTATAACTACAATAACTACAGAAGAGTCTTTTTCACTCCCTTCTTATACGATATTAAATTTAATTAACTCACGTGCATTTATATTTATAATAAAATTACAGTTCTGTTAAGATAAAGTTAAAGGAGCGATATCACTCGTTGAAAAAATTTAAATACTTTCTTATATGTATATATCGTGAAATATCTCAAGAACAATGAATGATTTTCACTTTTTGCACTCGGTTGTCCTCTTTATGGCACCACTAAAAATTGTTGTACCATTATTCAAAATATTGATGTCAATACAACTTTGTGAAATGTTGTAAATAAAGTATTATTTTATAACTACAATAACTACAGAAGAGTCTTTTCCATTCCCTTCTTATACGATATTAAATTTAATTAACTCACTTGCATTTATATTTATAATAAAATTACAGTTTTGTTAAGATAAAGTTTAAGGGGCGATATCACTCGTTGAAAAAATTTAAATACTTTCTTATACTTTCTTATACTTTCTTGTACCATTATTCAAAACATTGTTTACATTATTAAATACATCGGTGTCTAATCAATTACTAACCATTTGTGTATTGCACGAGATATTACACCAATTTCGTATCTGCAAAATTTTAAAAATCATAGGGAATGGAAATATTCTAGATTGGAAGAAATGCTTAATTTTCTAGTTAAAATAACTCCGACTGCAAAGTGTTAAGAATTTGTTAAATTACCTCTTTGTTGCTTTTGTGGCTGTTCTGTAAAAAAAACATTAAACTTTTTTCCGCTAAAAATTACAATCATAAAAACACTATCAGTAAGTGAAGTGTTAATTGTTAACGTGGCGAGTACATGTGTCTGCCTACCAATTCATGGAATGGTTTCGACCGGTAGTGTCGGTTTCATTGAGAACAATAACATTTCTAGTTGATCGTCGCAATAATGTTCTTTATAATTACAACTGTTGCTGTATGAACGTAGAACGTATCCATGTGTCTAGAGACATCGATGCACGGGCCAGTGTGCCGTTTCCTCTTTATTTTCACTTCCTCTGTTATTGTTCTCTTACTCGTCGAATAAGATACACATATTACACGCAGTTATTATATTCCGTGGCTTCCATTATAATAGCATCTGTCGTCTCACTGCAGCGAACCAGCGACACAGAGAAAGTCTGCCGGTGTGTTCTGTGTAAACGAGACAATGGCTGGAAAATTGGTAATTGGAATTGAATTTTCAGCTTCCAGCCGATCGTCCGTTAGAAAAACTTTTGGAAATTTTATGGTCTCGCCTGCTAAAAAACTGGCGGAACATATCCGCCTCCTTCGTGCGTGAAGAAATGTAGTTTCAGTTTCAATTTTAGTATACAAAACAAAATTTAATTGATAAAATTAAGGAAACAATTAATTTGGTAATTAGACTGCGGATTTTTGTACGACATTAAAGATGTATAAATTAATTGCAAGATGCAAGAGCTACGTAAGGTACATCTTAATGTTTATTTATTAAAAAAGTTTATTTATGAGCTACATCTTAATGTTTATTTATTTTCTTAATCATTTTAATGAGTTAAAAGTAAGGTACCAGAATTTATAAATTTTTTGATTGTTATTTTGTATACTGTGAAGATAAACTCTATTATATTTATCATTTTCATTGAATGAGAATATAAACTATCATAATGTTTTATGTGATACAAGACTACAACATGAATCAGCACATTATTTATTTTGTTTTAAAGTATGGTTATTGTTTCTTGGCTGTACTTTCAACAGTCGATTTTATTAATTAATCACAGATACTGTCAGGTGTAAAAGTATATTTTAAAGCACAATAATGTTCGATAAGACAATGGATTACAATTAGTATAGAATAAAACTAGATAAATAAAAGGAAAGATATTTTTTAACTGAAATAAAAGAATGTATATGCGGGAGAGGGAAACTTTTTAAAATTAAACAAAAGTTCTAATAAAAGTTACTGTCGTTAATGAAGAGAACGACACAACTTAAGAAAAGGAAGAAAAGGAAATTGAAATGTATAATTAAAGGTGAAGAGGAGGAAATTGTCGGAGCATGGCTTATCCATTCGTTAAAGTCACTGGACTTGTCAAGCGGTCCGTGGGAATTTCAACGAGGGATGGAACTGTGTCTTGCGTGGAAGTCCAATTTACAACTGCTGTGCCAATTAATAAGTTATGTAACGAACAATCATCTTGGAAATTAACGAAAACTATCTTACAGTAATGTAAAATAATCAATTTTAAATTACTCCAATATTAGTCGAATGATGTGATTCTAAACATTTTGTTATAAATATTACTTACGTACAAGACGTACACAATCCCTTAAATAATGATAAACAGAATAGAATGAAAGAGGCTTGCAAAATCTTTGAAAGATAATTGTATTTATTCCTTTGTAAAATCAAAATAGGAAAAATCAACGCTCAGTCTATCTTTAATAAAGATGGGTAAATATTAATGGTTTTTTATAAAATTTGTATATTATATGTTATAAACAAACGTACCATTCAACAGTGAATTAAAAGATTCAGTACTGAAGATTCTATCTTGAAAGACAAAACAAGAAAGGGTTGGTGAATAAAAATTTAATAGAGTAGTATCATTGAATTTGCCTTTATCATTAATGGAAATATTTCCTCTATTGAAACTATGAATAATTACAATGATAAACATTTGATTTGTAGGCTATATTTAACACTTGCATTGATTATGTAAGTAATATATAAAATTGTGAATAATAAATTCCCTTGAACTTCATGCTGTACAATATCGAGTGAGACTCGTGAAGAAGATTCTGAGCAGACTCTATTAAATACATATTAAATTTTAATTATTGGCATTAGTACATACATAAAAACTTTAAATTTAATGTTTGAAACATAAACGAAGGTGTCGACTACATTAACAAATAATATTTTACATCAAGGAAGTTATTTTATTGAATAAAAATTTATTTATTGTGGAGTCATATAAATTAGTAACTATGCAGTTATGTAGAAAGTCGAGTCCGAGTAAGTGAGCGTGAATCCGATAAAATTTGAGTTTATGACAACAAATTCGAAAGGATAAAACAAATAATGCAATTTAACCCATCTCGAAAGTGAAAGTATGTGACATGCAGCGTTTCTTCCGTACATTCACAGAATTTTCGCTCAACCGAAATGAAATTCTCATTTCTTGTAGTCAATTTTAGAGAAAATATAAAAATATTTCTTTTGTATTACAGTAGTTAGTTTATTGAATAAAAATTTTATTATGTTGCACCCATATAAAGTTATGCAGAAAGTGGAGTGCAAGTGACTGAAGGTTAATTTCTTTTAAACCGAAATAAAATTCTAATTTGTGGTAGTCGATTCTGGAGAAAACGTAAAAATATTTCTTTTGTATTTTAAGTTGTTACTTTATTGAACAAAAATTTATTTATGTTAGAGCCATATAAAGTAACCAGTTATGCAGAAAGTGAAGAGTGAATAACTGAAGGTTAATTTCTCTTAAACCTAAATAATATTCTAATTTGCTGTAGTCGCTTCTGAAGAAAACGTAAAAATATTTCTTTTGTATTTGAAGTTGTTACTTTATTGAACAAAAATTTATTTATGTTGGAGCTATATAAAGTAATCAGTTATGCAAAAAGTGAAGAGTGAATAACTGAAGGTTAATTTCTCTTAAACCGAAATAAAATTCTAATTTGTTGTAGTCAATTTCGAAGAAAACATGATTATGATTAGACTGCAGATCTTCATGCATATACGGTAAAATTAATCAGATGAAATAAAAAATTATTGAAAAATTTTCAAAATTGAATACGTCAATATATGATTTCTTCCCTATTAAAATCGTTAAGGGAAGAAATAACGTTCAATTTAGTTTCTATTTCGTGCAATCGCTTCAGGCAATTTTTATTTTGCATAAAGATTATAAATTTCGCAGTCTAATTATGATAAACCAAAGTTATCCATGAAATTTTGAACGATGAAGAATTTTCAATCTCTATAACCACAAGAAAAATAGTAGTACAAGGGGTTGAGTAGAAAGGGTTAAGCCTTTTAACAACGTCCGAGTTCGTGATTAACTCGTCGTCGGTTCTCCTCGATGGAATTTAAATCAGCAAGTTACTGGTTCTCGCGGCTCCGTTATCTACATCAGCAGGTACACCTTCCTTTCAGGAAGTGTCCAGCTTCTGTGTACGCGAACAGATAACGTCCGGACAGGAAAGGGAAGAAGGAAAAAGCGAGCGAGCGTGCCGGTGCGGTGGTGGGAAACGTCGGTGGCGGTGCCGGCACACTTCTGCCAGGGTAAAGTGGTATTAGACGAAGAGGAGGAGAGGGTAGCTACAGAAGGAGCACGAACTGGCCACCAGGTGCACCTATAGAATGGACATAAAACGAAGTGGGAACCATTGATGTGCTGAAGGACGCACGGCACGCGCCACACTCAAACGCCGGCCTTTAGACCGCGAAGACTTCTTGCTGTTCCTACTGTTACTAAACCGATGACATGATCTCATAATATCAACGTGATACAGTGAACAAAAAACATCGGAAACTGTGCTCGTTCAATGTCAATCTCACCTGAATCTCCTGCTCTCTGTGATCCACGATAGAAAAAAGAGTCCAACATCAAACTTTCGGGACATGTGATATCGAGTGTCGTACAGTTGTGCTACTACGTTTGAGAAACTAGTGAATTTGAAATTGTAAATTTACAGAGTTCAACATTTCGAATGAAAGTTTCGTTTCGATTCGCGTCGAAGACCTAGATCTTAGAGTTAGTATTCGGAGCAGACTTTGTTGTACTCGTGTCTTCAACGCCGGTGACAATGCACTTGCAATGAGACAATTTTGTGGGAGCTTTTGAAGATGACGGGGAGGATTGTTTGACGAACCACGACCGTCGAAGCAAAGTGACCAAATTATGGCTCTGATGACGAACCCGCACGACTATCCAGTGACCACCGCGATGATAACTAGTTACTCGGGCACGAGAGCGTACGACTCTTTGTACCCATCGCCGTACAATTCCCCGAACTACGATTCCGTGAAAATCCCATACGGCGAGAGTTTCGGGCACAAGTGTGAGCACACCCCGCGGAAAGAATCGGAGCCGATCGGCTATGAAAACGAGGTAGTTCCGAAGTATTCGAGAACCCCAGACTCGTATGACAGGAGTTCTTTTGGTGTGTTGACACCTATGACGCCTCAAAGGTAAGCATCAATTTCGATAATCGAGACTGTTCGTTCGCCGCGTACGTTGTTCAAAGCCTAACGCACGTTCTCGCCTTTCGTGTGATATTACCGTAAGCTTTTGAATGCACTAATTTTGTTACGGGTAGATGTTGCATTTGTGACGAGAGAAGGCAGGATGAATTGCTCCTAATGGCATACATTAGCCGGCGTTGCGGTTAAGGGATGCTCATGAAGTCCCATTCAATTTCAACAGGTACGAGCCACAGCACGCGATAAGTCACACGGTTTCTCCCAGGTCGACGCTACACGAAGAGAACTCCGTTGAATACGCCCCGGCGGCTTATTGCTACGAGACACCACCGCAGGAACAGAAATTTCAGATCCTTGAAAAGAGCGAGTCGATGCAGATGATCGCCGAGCCCAGGAGGACTTGTTGGGAACCTGTCACGTCCGCGCAGGTGAGCTAGAACACGAGCAATTGCGATTTTGCGTTTTGTTCAACAGTGTTGAGAGGAGCACAGAGAGGCACCATTTCGGCGAGGTTAATTAACCCTTTGCACTCGGAGTTACAGTGGGTAAAATAAGTATTGGCACACTCTCAAAAGGCGATAAATTTTTAAATATCGTATTATACAATTTGAATGTTTTTGGCAAGCTAGAGCAATTAGTTTGCCACAGGATGCGGAAAAAAATTTTGTCAAAAATTGCAATTCATCGGAATTGTAGCGAAAATACTAAAAATTGCATTTTACAACTTTTTTATGTGGACGCAGCCTAATAAGTAGACTGCGGATATTAATGCACGTAAAATATGCAACAAGCGTGTGCAAATATGCAGAAAAATATGCAAATATGCACAAAAATATGCAAATATGCACGAAAAATATGATCGGAACTAATACAAAGAGATATTTTTAAGTAATATTTTAATTAACAATTTATTTATACGGAAACACCATGACTAGCATTTCAATAAGTTGTTAGTAATTTTCCCATGTTTGTAATACTTACAGTGGGTAAAAAAAGTATTGGCACACTCTCAAAAAGGCGATAAATTTTTAAATATCGTATTATACGATTTGAATTTTTAAGTAGAGCAATTAGTTTGCCACAGGATGCGAAATTAAATGTTGTCAGAAATTGCAATTCATCGGAATTGTAGTAAAAATACTAAAAGTTGCATTTTACAACTTTTTTATGTGGACGCAGACTAATAAGTAGACTGCGGATATTAATGCACGTAAAATATGCAACAAGCATGTGCAAATATGCACAAAAATATGCAAATATGCACGAAACATATGATCGGAACTAATAGAAAGAGATATTTTTAAGTTATATTTTAATTAACAATTTATTTATACGGAAACACCATGACTAGCATTCCAATAAGTTGTTAGTAATTTTCGCATGTTTGTAATACTTACAGTGGGTAAAAAAAGTATTGGCACACTCTTAGAAAGGCTCTTTTTAAATATCGTATTCTACGATTTGAATGTTTTTGGGATGCTAGAGCAATTAGTTGGTACAGGATGCGGAAAAAAATTTTGTCAAAAATTGCAATTCATCGGAATTGTAGCAAAAATACTGAAAGTTTAATTTTACAACTTTTTTATGTGGGCCAATATTGAAAATTTAAAAAATGCGTTTTGTAGAAGTTTTGTTAAATGAAAAATTAAAATTGTTAATACAGTTGACGATGCTGTTGATACGAAATAAATTGAATTTTGGAAAATATTAATTATTTGTAATAATTAATTAATTATTTGTCTAAATGAATTTTGAATTGGAAAATTATATAGCCGTTCAAATGAACTAACATATGATTATTCCAAATATAATGCAGCCAAATAAGATAATATTGTCAAATAATTTATTTCGATAATTCCTAAACCACGTACAAAACTGGACGAGTATAAACCAAGAATTTTTCAATGCTACAATTTTTGAGATTGTAAGGCAATGTTTCCCAAACTTTATTTACTCTCTGTGCACCTTAAAGCAATTCAAAAAATTGCGGCGCATCTATTATATGTATGCATATATTTAGAATTTTGTTGTGTATTGAGAATATTGTTTCATATTTTACTCATTTTTAATGTAATTTTAATTATTTCGCGGCGCACTCAAATACAATCAAATAGATTTATGAAGGGTGAATGTAGCGGAGACAATTTTTATCTTGTCATGAAAAACATGGTGAAAAATTCTAAGATCTAATCTGTTGACTGTTTTTAGAAACAATTATCACCTACGAATAGTCCACGGCGCGGAAGGCGACGATCGAGGGATGTGCCACCGTCGCCAAGCGTCTTGAAGCGTCGACGCCTCGCAGCAAATGCAAGAGAGAGACGTCGTATGAATGGTTTAAACGACGCCTTTGACAAGCTAAGGGAAGTTGTCCCCAGCTTGGGAGCTGATCACAAGCTCAGCAAATTTGAGACCTTGCAAATGGCGCAAACGTACATCGCGGCGTTGTGCGATCTTCTCCAGAGGCACGATGGAAAATGGCAATGACGAAGTAAGGAGGAAATGTTGTAATGGTAGGAAAAAATAATTATTCATTAATTCAGCTGTACAGTACCGCTCAAAAGTATATGGACGTTTGCGAAATGTGTAATAGCAACCCCTAAAAGTTACTTAATCTCTTGCTCTGCAATATCGTGCCAGACTCGTGATTAAGATCCTAAACAGAGTCTAATAAATATGTGTGTTATTAATCTCCTTTTAAACTGAGATGAAATTGCATATTGGTTTTATTAATGTATAGTTATTGGAGAACATGTAGACATACAATAATTATAAACTTTCTCTAATAATAATTAATAATTTCTCTAAAAATAATAATTATAAAGTTCTAATCACTGAAACCATAAAATAAATCTTAGGAAAAGGGGTTAAGCATCTAATATAGTGACTGAATCGATTATTACTTTCTTATAGATTACCCAATTTTAAGTTAAATATTACCTATTTGGAAACTTACCAATATATGTATATTAGTCTAATAGATTAGGTATTACTGCTTGCACTAATCGTGGCAATTTTTCTATTAGCAGTTGTATCGAAAAATTCTCTGAATTCGCTCTGCATCTTAGAAATGAAACAAAGTGAAACTAGAAATCCTTTCAAGCACCGAGATCTTTCCACTAGATTTCTTATTTGTGGATAAAATTTATATCTTAGCAATTTTATTATATAATTTATACATAAAAATAAATTCTATTGTGCTATGATCAGATAGCGGATGTTTATGTAATGTTAAATTTTTGTAGAGGAATTTTAAGAAGGTGGAATAAAATAGAATCTTATTTTCCGTGGTAGAAGTCTTTTTAGATATGAAATCAATTAAAATTGTACGAAATTCTGTCATACATATTTTATATCCTAGCATTTTCCGAAAATTTCCAAAAGCCATAATTGCATAAAGATCTGCAGTCTAGCTATGCTACTACAATATACATAATAATACTAATAATTACAAGTAACAAAATTGTTCTAAATATTTTTCCTACTAACTTGAACTACGTTTTGTAGAGAAAAGGGAAGTGCCCATATATTTTTCAGCGGTAATGTGTGCCCGGTACCAATCGGTAATTTCTTCCCCCGAATTCGTACTCTCTGCCTTCATCTGGCGACTCTGGTCTACGAACTAAAAAAATCGCATTTCTTATCGACACCTGTTTCATTATTCGATACATTTCATCGATTCATTAATCGATAAACGAATTTTATTGGTCGAAAGATGGTTCAACGAACAAATACACAGTATAAGAAGTTATACTGAGTTTTTGTAAATAAATTCTGTAATTTGACAATGAGATTTAGGAGGCGCGAGTAATTTGTAGTCTGTATAACAAATAATTTTTTTGTGAAAAATACAATATCAGAATTTGATGTGCTTAGTATTTTCAAAAATCATGCCAGCACAAGATTTTGGTAAAATTTGACCAGTTCTAGCTTGTTCAATGTGAAAATTTGTATCACTTATTTGACTAATTAATAATTAAGATATTAATTTAAGTCGATATTAGGAAAGCACATTTTTTGCGTCTTTTTTTACGTTTTTTGAGTAAACTGAAGAAAGAATTTTCAAAATAGATTTTAAAATAGCAGTTCTTGTATCTTCTATACTGATTCTACTTTTGTGAGAAACATAATTAAAACGGCAGCAAAATATAAAATGGAGGAACTAGGACTGAAACTATAGAGCGTAGACTGAATTGTATAGTATGAAAATGATCTATAAGTCATAGATAGGTCGAGATGAAACAATATAATATAATCTAATATTTACAACAGAATAGCATATTTAATTAGAATTTTTATTAAGACAATTTTCGATTATGTTAATTACTCTTACGTTAAACGCGAAGTATGGTAATTAGTAGCCTAGGAATGTGTAAAAATATATAGTTCTATAACACACGATTTAATAGTACATACTTGAAAATTATAATTAAATGAAACTCTTGAAAAATGAACTTGCAGATTTACTATCGTATATTGATATGTAAAATTACGAATGATTATACATATTCATACTATATAACAATTACTGAGATCCTTTGTTATAATAAATCAACAAAGATGAAACAAAGAGTAGATATTTAATTTTATATAAATTAATTACAGTTATTTTCGTAATATCATTTAAAATAGAGTAATCGACGAATACTTGTTGTAGCATTTACTTTTGTAATAGTATTTAATGTAGGATAATCGATATAAATATTGATTGTAGGTTATAAATAAACAGCGGATCTTTATGCAAAATAAAAATTTCGAAGCTAAACTGAAACAAATTGCAGTGAAATAGAAATTTATTTTCTATCTTAATACGTTTCATAGGTTGAAAATACTATGATAGCATTTTTAAATTCTATATTGATACTGTCTTAAATCACACCTATTCGTTTTTGTCATAAATGCATTAAATCCGCTGTCTAGTTATGACAAAGCCGACCAAGCAATGAATTTCAAAATGTAAATTAAAATAGTGCACTGAAAATTATTTTAATTCTACTATGCTAAAGTGTAATTTTTTATTTAGTATTTGTATATTTGCATTATGTGTATAGTGTGTGCGTATACGAGTTGAAATGAAAATGGATCATGTGTAAATTTGTAGTCGTTACTATTAAAAGTGTCAATCGTTTCCACGATATTTGATCCAAAGATTAAGGACTCTCGATAATATTAAGGTCTAGTTTAAGTACAGCGTTAAATTACTTTTAAATAAGCGCGAATTTTCTTATCTTATTTACCAATGCTACGGTATTTCATGATACTTTCAGTCTTTACGTACCGGTCTTTATTAACGGAGATTTATTTAATAGAATACTCGAATCAATAAGTGATAGTAGAAATGTAAAAGGATAGTGCCATTAATACTAATTATAATAATTATTAGTGAATAACTTATTAATATTCTGAATAGTTATTAGGTGCTTTGTGTTAAGTTTGAAAGAAGAATCGTGCGAAATGTTTCCATTTAACGAAATGATTATACATATTTAAATGATACGTTGTACTTAATTTTAATTTGCGTTTATAATCAATAAGGACGTCACTAGTCAGCAATGTTAATCGAGCCGTGAATTTTACAGTAGTCATTTTGTGCCGTCCATTAATACGTTATAACAAAGGGCCAAAGAAGAAACTAATTTACAATTGCGATATACTTAGTATCTAGATACGATTATAATTATGAACAGTCCTAAAACATCGATGTCAATGCAGCTTTGTAAAATGTTGTAAATAAAGTATGATTTTATAACTACAATAACTACAGGAGAGTCTTTTCCATTCCTTTCTTATACGATATTAAATTTAATTAACTCACGTGCATTTATATTTATAATGAAATGAAAATTTTTTTAAGATAAAGTCAAAGGGGCGATATCAGTCGTTGAAAAATTTAAATACTATTTGAATGATATTTAACCTTTTGCACTCGATTGATCCTTCTGAAGCACCACCAAAAATTATTGTGCCATTATTCAAAATATCGTTTACATTATTCAATATATCGATATCTAATCAATCATTAAACATTTAGGCATTGTATGAGGTATTGTACCAGTTTCATACCCATAAAATTTCAAAAATCTTGGGGAATGGAAATATTCTAGATCGGAAGAATTGTTTAATTTTCCAGTTAAAAAAGCTCCGAGTGCAACGAGTTCAAAAAGTTGAAACGAAAGTTGCACGGCAATGTTGCGTCTACTATACTGTGTAAAAATTTTTTGTAAAATGCATTTCTCAAAAGGAAAAAATTAGTTTGAATTTACAGGTTCGATAACTTCCCTTGTAAATTAATATCAGACTTCGAGATTCTCGATACTTAAGGATGTTCTGGAGCTATATAAAAACGCAACAAAATTTTTGAACATTTGACAAGATATAATTCTTACTAAATTAATGCAATTACCAAACTTTGAGTTAGATCCACTACACAGTTTAACTCTTTGCACTCGGGGTTATTTTAACTAGAAAATTAAACAGTTCTTCTGATCTAGAATACTTCTATTCTCTATGATTTTTGAAATTTTATCGATACGAAATTGGTATAATACCTACATGTTTAGTAATAGATTATGTATCGATATATTGAATAGTGCAAACAATATATATTTTTTGAATAACGTTACAGCAATTTTTAGTGGTGCCTCAGAGGGAACAACCGAGTGCAAAGGGTTAATATTTATAGCAACTTAAAGTTTGCACATTTTAACACGTCTTTCTATGGAGAATTCATAAAATTCCACTTCAAACCCTATTTAAACCTTGGAAAAACGCAACTAGTAACTCCAGTTTTTTTTATATATAGTAAAAATAAAAATTATGTATTTAATTATGTTCAAAATTTATTAGAATTTACTTCGTGAATTTCTTGTACTTTTGTCTCCCATTGTACCTCCAGAACATCCTTAACTTCAACAGTTGAATTAATCAACACTCCGATTTTTCGATCATTTCTTTCTAAAAATGATGTATTTAATTATGTTCAAAATTGATTAGGATTCACTAAACAGTTACAGAGTAAAAAATTATGAACTGTTACGAAACATCTTTATCGTGTTGTCATCTCACTAGCATGAAAGAATGTAGCGACTATTCACAGGGTACAATTATTCACAAAATTCATTTACAATTTTTTATAATATGAAGACAATTTGATTAAAAATTAAGTATAACGTGAAATTTACTAATTACACGAAAGCTTTTTAAATTAATCTATTTTTTAATGCAAAATATACTCGTGAATGTCTTTCATTGCCAATGTATTGCTGGATTTCGAATTTCTTGTACTTTTGTCTCTCATTGTACCTCCAGAACATCCTTAACTTCAACAATTGAATTAATCAACTCTCCGATTTTTCGATCATTTCTTTCTAAAAATTATGTATTTAATTATGTTCAAAATTTATTAGAATTTACTTCGTGAATTTCTTGTACTTTTGTCTCCCATTGTACCTCCAGAACATCCTTAACTTCAACAGTTGAATTAATCAACACTCCGATTTTTCGATCATTTCTTTCTAAAAATTATGTATTTAATTATGTTCAAAATTTATTAGAATTTACTTCGTCAATTTCTTGTACTTTTGTCTTCCATTGTACCTCCAGAACATCCTTAACTTCAACAGTTGAATTGATCAACTCTTCGATTTTTCGATCATTTCTTTCTAAAAATTATGTATTTAATTATGTTCAAAATTTATTAGGATTCACTAAACAGTTACAGAGCAAAAAATTATGAACTGTTACAAAACATCAAATTTATCGTGTTGTCATCTCACTAGCATGAAAGAATGTAGCTACTATTCGGAGGGTACAATTAGTAACAAAATTCATTTACAACTTTTCAGAATATGAAGACAATTTGATTAAAAATTAAGTATAACGTGAAATTTACTAATTACACGAAAGCTTTTTAAATTAATCTATTTTTTAATGCAAAATATACTCGTGAATGTCTTTCATTGCCAATGTATTGCTGGATTTCGAATTTCTTGTACTTTTGTCTCCCATTGTACCTCCAGAACATCCTTAACGAGAAATGCGAACCCGTATCTCGCACCCTCGTAATCCTGGAAAAATCGACTCTGCCCCCTTAATTTCGATCGTCAGTATAGATTGACAAAATGAGCGAGTATCGGTTTCCGACATTTGGCAGTTTTGCTAAAAGAAAAATGACCGTCGAGTATACTTTCGGTTGGAAAGCGACCATTCGGCGACACCAAACGAAAGAAAGGGGTGGTGACAGTGATCGGTAACCCTTTTCCACATGCCAAATTGGCAAGGTCCGAGGAAAAACGTTTGTTTCGAAACGCGTGGGCGGACAGCGGCACGTGCCTCACAATAGAGCTCGTTATTATCGGTTTCACGTTATTTTCTTGTCTTTCTCCTTCGTCTAACGGAAAACCAGCATCCAGTCGTAAATAAGGATTCCTGCTAATTCCATATGTTCGATAATTAGTGATCATTAGACTGCGGATTTTACGCATTCACGACAGAAACGATTAATTAAACAGACATGTTCCGTTGAAGCAATAGAACAATTTTTGTGACTAACATCAGTTGACGAATTTCACTTTCACAAAAATCAATGCATTTCATAATCAAGTACCTAGAAAGTTATCATTAATGTTATTCGCAATAGCTTTTTGAAAACTGGTTCAATTATATAAAAATAAAATTAAATAATAAATTAAATAAATAAAATATTTCGATGGAACGAAAGTACGTAGCGTTTTTCAATTAAAATTTGAAGATCAAATTCAGATATTTATTCATAGCTTTGTAAGAAGTTACCCCAAAAAATATGTTATTAAAATATTTTAATTTTATCTTTGAAATTTAATTTGAAAACGGTACGAACTTTCGTTCCAATCCGACACTATAACAAATTAAGAAAATAACTTCCATAAATGACATTGTGTAATTATTTAGTATTTTCAAATTTAAAATATTGTATATGTATATTCGTATAATGCTTACTAATTTTTACTTATTTATTATTTCTATATTTGTATATACCCGAATTATTTTTGATCAACGATTGTTTGCAAGCGTCTAATTACACATGACGTATTTGATATTAATTATGAGACATTTAAATAGTCGAAATATTTTCACGATGTCATTTATGTGGTTTACGATAGTATAAGGGTATTATGCTTCATGGAACTACATAGAAAACTGAACCGTCTAATGATTGCCATCAATTAGTTGGAAGCTGAAACTACGGAATGCACCAAGAAATAAGCGAATCCGTGAAGATCACTGTTTCCAACCTTTCACCAGAAAACCGGCGTGAAAGATCACAAGCGGCGCAAATTTGACCTGAAATGGATACCGGTTACAATTTCGGAAACTCAACCATTTTTGGTCACGCCCAATGATGGATCCTGTACTCGGTCAAATTCGTCCCACGAATTCTTCGAACCTTCCCATTCTTTGCGCGCTTTGTAAAGAAATATTTTGCCTTTCCACAGATTCTACGATTCTGTCCCCTTTTTCACGTACTTCCTTGTCACGCTAATTCGATTACAAAGAACAGTCACGCTTATGTCTATCTTCAAACCGAATCGAATTCGAGAACGAAGAGTCTGTTGATTACAAAATACTTACAGTGACTCCCACTAATATTCGGACACTCTTAAAAAGACGATAACTGGTTAAACATTAAACTATACGACTTGAATTTTTTGGGGAAGCTAGAGCAAATAGTTCGCTACAGAATGTGGAGAAACATTTTTTCAAAAATTACAATTGCTCGGAGTTGTAGAAAAAATACTAAAAGTTGCATTTTAAAACTTTTTTATATGGACCCACGTAGAAAATTTAAAAAATACGTTTTATAGACCTGTGTCAATTAAACATATTCTGAAAACTTCGTCAAAATCGGTCGACGTTGCAATGAGCTACAAACGTTTAAATATGGTAAAAATTGCAGATTTTCATAATTTTCGGCCTTCAACTGCAGTAAATATAATAATTCTTGCATCTTTCAATCGTTGTCGTTATTTTCCACATCAGCCGATTGCGATGAAACTTTCGCAGTGCATATAATTGACACAGATCTACAAGAAGTTTTCAATATAGGTCCACATAAAAAAGTTGTAAAATGAAACTTAGTATTTTTTTTATAATTCAGATGAATTACGATTTTTCACAAAATTTTTTTTTTGCATCCTGTGGCAAACTAATTGCACTAGCTTGCCAAAAAAATTCAAATCGTATAGTACAATATTAAAAAAGTTATCGTCTTTGTAAGAGTGTCCGAAAATTAGTGGGAGTCACTGTATGTCGAGTATAGGTACTTACAAATTTTTCAGATTCTTCTGTTCCACCGTCGGATCCATAGCACACAGCCATTTACGCGAATACTTGACATTGCCGACTGGCGATTACTGCATAGTTTTCAAAAATCCATGGTACACTTCTAAACACTTTTTAATGGCACCTTCAATAGCACTAGTTTCATTGTGAACTAACACATCACCCTCAATAACGTCGTTTAATAGTTTAATTCAAGATTGTAATGCAAAAGAAAATTGCATAATTGCAAAAGATAATTGAAAATCCTGTTAACCCCTTGCTGTACTTTGACGAATCAGACTCTTGATTAAGATTTGAACAAACTCTAACGAATATGAATGTTATGATTTTCTTTTTAAATTAAACAAAATTTGATTTGTTTGCAAGCAATATTTAACCATTCAAATAAACGTAGACATACAAAAAGTATCAATTTTCTTTTCTACGACATTTTTCGGGATAAAGACGTTCTAATGACTGTAAATATAAAGCAAATGGTGCGGCAAGGGGTTAACAGGGTTTCGGTAGATAAAGTGCGAGTATGAAACACCACAGTTCTACACAATCACTAAACACACTGCACAAAACACTTTCCACGATCGCGACAGTACACGAGTAGAAGATACTTCGGCGACGATCAAAATGGTACTGCGATTGACACCTCAGTTTTTTTCGTGAGAGGTTGGATTTAGGTAGGGAAATGTACCGTTTGATAATTGCGCGCGGATGTGTCTGAGTTTTCGGTCGAGGAGTGGGAAAACTGTCAAAGAAATTCCTTCTCGTATTGTCTTCGGTCGCCAATGGCGTGATTTATGAGTGTATGCTCGTCGCATCGGTGGGTCATATAATCTTTTTTTTGTCTGCTACAACGTCCTTTTCAGGTGTATGAAAAGAGCACATGATTCTCGAACAATCAATATCTCAAATAATCAATTTTTATCGATCGTAAATTATTTTTAATAATTTTAAACTTTAGCCTTACTGATGAGTCCTCTAGTGGGTCGAGGACGAAACACCTGTTTCCTTTTTCCTACTCTATTAGAATATTAATAGCAAACGCAGGTCTACTATGAAATAGGGCTGTAACTTTCCTTCGAAGGTCGAAGATTTCGAAGCTTCGATTTCAGAACCTTCGAAGGTCGAAGATTTCGAAGCTTCGAAGCTTCGATTTCAGAACCTTCGAAATTTCAAAGGTTCGCTTTCTGGAAATTCGAAGGCGATGGAGAATCAAAATTTCTAATTTCGAACTTCTCTCCGTAGTAAATTATTATGACGGCCACGGTAGCTACGTCATCAATTATTTTTTAAGTACATTCGTGATATGATCTCGAAAATTAATAGAATGCAATTTTTTAAATATAATTTAATTACGAAAAGTTACCACACATTAGCAAATAAGATTTCTATTGTACTACTATCTATGTAATACTGATTGCAGAATAACCTCTTATTTGAGGTTTCTATTGCACAAATAAAAAAAATAAAAAAATTGCGAAAAGTTCAAACGGAAAGTTCAATGTCAGGCACCGGTGACTGACAGTTAATATTTTTATTTATCAAAAATCGTGACACGGTATAAGATCGCGAAATTTCGAAGCTTCAAAACTTCGAAGACTTTGAAGACTTCGAAGACTACGAAGACTTCGAAACTTCGAAACTTCGAAGCTCCCTTCGTTCCTTCGAAGACTTCGAAGCTTCGAAGTCTTCGGAAAAGTTACAGCTCTACTATGAAATGGTTCAAATCAGAACCGAAACGTTTGGAATTCTCGCAAAATTGCTACATTTGTTTAGATATTAAAATGATTTAAATCAATATCTCCTTGGAGACGATTTACGTTTTCACTGTTTTGCATTTGATATATACACTTTTATTATAGGTGCATACAATTATAATTAATAATTGAACTATAAGTTGTTGATAGTGTAAAAACATATTTAAAAAAGTTTCCACGATTCATCTATAACCCGTTAGCACTCGAGAGGCGCCTCTGAGGCGTCACTAAAAATTGTTGTACTATTATTTAGAATATTGTTTACATTTTTAATTATCTGACCAATTACTGAACATTTTTGTAAGTACTGTACGAGGTATTTCATATCTACCAAATTTTAAAAGTCATAGAGGATGGAAATATTCTAGATCAGAAGCAACGTTTGATTTTCAAGCAAATACAGATCCGAGTGTAAAGGGTTAAGTGGAGGATCGTCCTTGAAGAGGTATCATTTTAAGAGCTTTTTTTTAATTTTGAAGATTAGAGATTAAATTGTGAAAAAATTGTACATTGTCAAAAATTGTTGATTGTAAAAATACAGCGTTTACTGTAATTTAAAATAAATGGAAAACCCTGTAGAACCTATTAGAAAGTGTCATAATATTCATAACGAGACATTAATGACAAAAACGAGTAGATCAAAAGCATAACAGTGAAATAGTTTAAAGAATTAAAAAATACTATTTATTGTTTTCTGACAACCATACAGACAATTTTTATTTTGCATACAAATCTATTCGGAAGTCTTCAAAGGCTCGATTGAAATGTTTGCAAAATGTAGGGTAAATGCAACGAATTAGGAAGGTTGTGACGAAATGGTGGTTTCAGGGTTAAACTCGCGCAATAATTCTTCAACAACAATTACATCCGTATTATTGCAGCGTGTTGTTCGTTAACGAGGCGTAACTGGAGGACTAGGGACCAAGTCCTGAGGGGAAGGATGATTCGTTCCAGGGCACGGAGGTGAGCGGATCACCGAAAATCTTATGACACCTCGCTACCCTTATGGTGTCAAAGGCAGCACCTTCGCCGGGATTACGAT
The DNA here is from genome assembly GCA_963971365.1 of Lasioglossum villosulum. Taxonomy (NCBI): domain Eukaryota; kingdom Metazoa; phylum Arthropoda; class Insecta; order Hymenoptera; family Halictidae; genus Lasioglossum; species Lasioglossum villosulum. The sequence goes on along the minus strand of OZ020498.1, from coordinate 30,751,467 downwards.
TCCAGCCACCTGACTCCGTGTCGAAAGATTTTGCCACTACTTCGTTTCGTTTCGAACGCAGACCTCGTTAACCCTTTCCGTGATTAAACCGCTCGCCGACTATACTCTGGTGGCGAGAAATCAAGGGTGGATCGGTCGTAACGCTTCGAAGAAGTAACGAGGCCTGAATTCGTTTCGCGATGACCGTAGACTTTCAGAGGAATAACGCCGCCAATCTTTATTTTCAAAAATACCCTTCGATTTTTTATTAACACTAAACCTAGCGAGCTTGGTACACGTTCCCTTATAAAAATGTCAACATTGATTTTATTCTTATAAAATCATTTCTATTATTCAAATAATTGTAAAATAATAAATCTGGAATCGGTCAGTTTGATCGGTAGTGGTGCGTTTAGTGTTAAGGGGGTTTGCAACTTTGTATAAGTCTAATAAAATGAAGTACTTCTTTTACAAATTTTTTCGGACATAAAGGTAAACTGTAAAAGATTTCATATTAGGGAACATTCAACAACATTTGTATAATATTAACAGAAATTAGAGATAAACATATTTTTCATAAATATTGTATATTAAATCGGAGCGGGCCATGCTTATCCGGCTATACCATTTCACCTACTCAATTTTGTCATAAGTGCATAGTAGAGTTGGACAATTATTTATCTAAAATTTTTAAATAAAAAATAAATGAATGTTATCTTTTATATATAATATACATAATAATAAACATTTTTTCGTTTAAATTTTAAATAATAAAAATTTATTTGTTTAAACAATTGCCTAAATAATAAAAATTTATTTGTTTCAACAATTGCTTAAATAATAAACATTTGTTTGTATAAATATACTTCTAAATTTTAAATAATAGAAATTTATTTGTTTAAACAGTTGTTTAAATAATAATAATAATCCATTTGATTAAACGTGTGTTTAAATAATAAAAATCCATTTGTTTAAACGTGTGTTTAAATAATAAAAATTTATTTGTTTAAACGATTGTTTAAATAATGAAAATCTGTTTGTTCAAACAATTGTTATCGTTCTTCTAAAAGTGTTCAAATATTGATGATGTATTATGACGTGGCAACGTCGGATCAAGATCTTAGTTATTCGAGGTGAAATAAAAATTACGAATGAAGATACATCTGATTTTTATCTCTTCGAAATACTCGTTACGAATAAAAGCGTCGAATAAATAGTCTGGCTAAATCGAGCTTTAAATAACGAATAAAGATGACAGATAAATCTCCCGCGATATCTGGATTCGAATAATCCATATGAATATGAATCTATTTCTTCCAATAAAATCTGACGGATACTCTGCGACCAAGTAACGGCAGATACAACCGTAAGATACATCGCGGCGTTGTATTCGGCTTACGAATAAAAGTTGAAGATAACCAGAAAATTTCTCGGCGAAACAGACGAATAAACTCTCCACACCGAGCGCTCGAGAGATACAGTTACAGATAGATTCTCGCGCTGCATCCGACTTCGAATAAAAGAGAAAAGATACAGTTTATTTTATCTTAAACTTATTTGAATAATTTTTTATTGAGATACGGCCCAACTATGGTGCATAGAAACCGCAGTTATTGATTACTACAGTGACTCCCATTAATATTCGGACGCTATAAAAAAAACGATAACTGGTTTAACTAATTGAACTATACGACTTGAATTTTTGTTGGGAAGCTAGAGCAATTAATACAATTAATAAATGGTTTCGGCGCTACGGTTCGATCATTAAATACAATAAACATAAAAATATTTAATTAATTTTATTTAATTATTTAATTTATTTTATATTTAATTAATGTATTTAATGATCGAACCGTAGCGCCGAAACCATTTATTAATTGTTTGAACAATGATACGATCGATATAAACTACTTTATCTAGAGCAATTAGTTTGCTACAGAATGTGGAAAAAAATGTTTTCAAAAATTGCAATTGATCGCAGTTGTAGAAAAAATACTAAAAGTTGCATTTTACAACTTTTTTATGTGGACCTATATTGAAAACTTTAAAAATACGTTTCGTAGATCTGTGTCAATTATATGCACTGCGAAAGTTCCATCGAAATTGGTTGATGCGGGAAAAACGACAGGCATTGGAAGATGTGAAAATCTGAAATTTTTACCATCGTTAAACATTTGTAGCTCATTGCAACGTCGAACAATATTGACGAAATTTTCAGAATATGTTTAATTGACAAGTCATAAAATGCAACTATTGGTATTTTTTCTACAACTCCGATCAATTGCAATTTTTGAAAAAATGTTTTTCCACATTCTGTAGCAAAAAATTCAAGTCGTATAGTTCAATGTTTAACCAGTTATCGTTTTTTCAGAGCGTCCGAATATTAATGGGAGTCACTGTAGAATGAAAATATTCTAGGTCGGAAGGAATGTTTAATTTCCCAGTTAAAATATCTCCGAGTGCAAAGGTTGAATATTAATAAATGCGAACGATGAAATTGGCGATAATATAATTTTCGTTGAGAATAAAGAGTGTTGTTCCCCGCCGTATCTACTTTAACTTTCTGATAATGTTTATGAAGGTTAGAGCAGCCTGTTTGTCTTTCCGATTCTGGTTATCCCCTTTCACGAGTAGCGGCGTTTTCATCTGTTTAATTGACACAGGTCTACAAAACGTATTTTTTAAATATTCAATATAGGCCCACATAAAATAGTTGTAAAATGCAACTTTTAGTATTTTTTCCACAACTCCGATCAATTGCAATTTTTGAAAAAATGTTTTTCCACATTCCGTAGCAAACTATTTGCTCTAGCTTCCCCAAAAAATTCAAGTCGTGTAATTCAATGTTTAACCAGTTATCGTTTGTTTAAAGCGTCCGAATATTGATGGGAGTCACTGTATATGAGAACAAATTTTCTTGCGGGAAATAAAGTAAAATAGACAATACACGTGTGGTTTGTTGAATGTACAAAAGATGAGATCAACGTCGCGTGGTTATCCATGAAGACAATATATTATCATATCCACCTTGTACTTTTTCCTATGCACCTGATACCGCGAACCAATGGTCACTGCCACTCGGACTTCGCGACGGTGATTCAATGAATGAGGAAGAGAGAAGACAAGAATTTCTTGATAATTTTCGGAGGATGGAGCATTGGAAACTTAACGACACCAGCCCCCTTGCTTCGGTTTACCTAACGCTTCGGACCTCACCCGACAATACAGCTTCGATTGCGTCTTATATACTTACCAAGTAGCAAACCAAGCACTTGCGAGAAAGAGCTCGCGATTCAGCGACATCTGTGACTTGCAATTGAAAACAGAGCATACTATCGGAAGCGATACTGGTCTCACAGCGCAACAATTCATGCTTATACTCAGCGTGCTAAAGTGTTACAACTGTTTTCTCATTATCTAACGAAAATATCCGCTTCCTTTTTTAACTTCCCGATTCATAGGGAAGTTATGGTAATTACCCCGAAAATCGAAAATCGAATTTTTAACAGATCTTCACGTTTCATGGTCATTGGATTCATTTTAGACTATTTTTATCAAAATGTCGGTGTGTGTGTGTGTGTGTGTGTGCGTATGTCCGTTTGTATGGTATCAAATTTTTCGTTAACGTTTTCTGAAAAAATAACAATGCGATCAGAATAATGAATGATGCATTCGATGCGCTCCGCTGGAACTTAGAGCTGATTAGATTTTGGTCCATATTGGTCAAGTAGTTTTTTAGTTCTTTTAGTTTTTTTCGAAAGAAGTTCATTCAACAATGCAAATTATACGAGAGGACGGAAATTTTACACCGAAGAAACAAACGTAATTATATATATTCCATTTTTATTTAAAAAAAAATTTTTTTAATTTAAAAAAAATTTTTTTTTAATTATGCAACTAATGCTAATGTTACCGCTTACAACTAACGAATCGGGAAGTTCTTTGTGTGGCTCGTGGAGAGTCACACACAAAAATTAAAAAAACCATTAATAGCTGTATGCCTCACTAGCAATGCGTACCACTAACACTTTCGCAAGAGCAGTCCTACCCGCGAGCTCGCGAAGCGAGCGAGCAACAATAACCAGCTAGTTTTTTAATTGAATGGATCGATCGATCTAATCTTTTGGCTCGAGGATCCTGCTTATCTCTTTAGTAGTTGACCCCTTCCACCCAAAGTTATTGCATACTAAAATTGTAGTTCTTTCAGACCATTTATTTCGAAAAGGAATTGAGTCTATTGACTTCGTTTAAAATAGAAAATATTTTGATTGAATCTTGATAAAACAGTTTGTAACGCTTTATTTGACACACCGTGCATAAAGCATATGTTGGAAAATGTTAGATTAAACTTGTTTTCTTTATCCAATAATATTTCGAAAAATGTTTTAGTGTTGTATGTATACATATTCAATTGAGTTTGACACCCGGAGACGAGCATTGCTGAATGTGAAAATAATGGTAGTAAACGAAATTGGTATAGGAATTGTACTAATTAGACAAGTCTGATAAAACGTTTTCAATTGCAATCAAGCTTCTGGACAGAATAGTATGCGATGAATGAACATTTACAACGTTGCGAAATATCCATTGAGCACTTGAATGACATAACGTTTGTTTCATGCATTTATGTATGTACATACAAATAAGTTCAGTTCAAAAACGTTTGTCATCGTCCAATATATATACTTTGTCTTACAGTTGATGCACAAACTTTTCATTTATGAAAATAATAGTATTCTAGTGTACTTTACTATATTCTACTATATTCTAGTATATTGTGATATATTCTGTTGTACTCTACTATATTCATGTACATTGTGATATACTCTCGTATACTCCCGCATATTTTGGTAAATTCTAGTTGTATTCTTGTATATTTTCGTATATTCTAGTACATTCTTGTTTATTCAAGAATATTTTAGTATTTTAGTATATTCTAGTACATTTTAGTATATTCTAGTGTATTTTAGTATATTCTAGTACATTCTGGTGTATTCTAACATATTCTGGTAAATTTTAGTATATTTTCGTACGTTCTGGTATATTCTAGTATGTTTTAGTATATTCCAGTACATTCTACTCCATATTAGTATATTTTAGTATATTCTATTATAGTACATTCTAGTGTATTCTAATATGTTAAGGTATATTCTGGTATATTTTAGTATATTTTAGTATATTCTAGTGTATTTTAGTATATTCTAGTGTATTTTAGTATATTCTAGTACATTCTGGTGTATTCTAATATATTCTGGTAAATTTTAGTATATTTTCGTACGTTCTGGTACATTCTAGTATGTTTTAGTATATTCCAGTACATTCTACTCTATACTAGTATATTTTAGTATATTCTATTGTAGTACATTCTGGTGTATTCTAATATGTTAAGGTATATTCTGGTATATTTTAGTATATTTTAGTATATTCTAGTATGTTGTGGTATATTCTATTCGTATGTTCTATCATATTCCAGCATTCTATTTATAAATATGTATAATTAAGTTATAAAGATCCGGAGCATAATAATCATATAATATGCTAGAAAGTATAAAGATTTGTTATCCACGAGTAATGCATGATGTAAATACAGTACGTAGTCGGCGATTCGTGCTGCAGTCTTGCATAACACGCTTTGCATCTTGAAATTATTGGTGTATTGTTCAATTACAGCTGACTGTCGAACCATATGTCTTATTGTTCGTGAAAAATTATTGCTTGAATAGAGGACCTTTCGTATTGTAATTACTTATCATTCGTCAGTGAATCCATCCGTGTAGCATGTATTATCGACACGGCACGCGCCGTGTCCGAAATATGACCACTCTGCCACTGTAGGCTGCATTCAAGCAAGCTACACTTCTCGAACTCGAACCTGCTGGCGTCCCCGAAGAAGATGACGATACTTCGTGTGCCAAGTGTTGCGGTCAGATGAAACGAAACTGTCAATTAACCGGTGTGCGACAACTATCATTCTGATTGATTCTTTTTTTAGTATTTTCCTCCGCTCCACAATCTGGAAGATTTCAGACGCATGTCTCAGCGTATGTCTGCAGCATCAACAGGGCGTTTCGAAAATATTCGGAATCACGAAACATGTTTCGGAAATATTTTATTTAAGTATACTATTTTTGAACTTTGTATTTTGTTTAAGTATATTGTTTTTGTACTTTACTTTGTATTTTGTTTAAGTATATTGTTTTTGTACTTTACTTTGTATTTTGTTGAAGTATATTGTTTTTGTACTTTGCATTTTGTTGAAGTATATTGTTTTTGTACTTTGTATTTTGTTGAAGTATATTGTTTTTGTACTTTGCATTTTGTTTAAGTATATTGTTTTTGTACTTTGTATTTTGTTTAAGTATATTGTTTTTGTACTTTACTTTTTATTCTGTTTAAGTATATTGTTTTTGTACTTTGCATTTTGTTGAAGTATATTGTTTTTGTACTTTGTATTTTGTTGAAGTATATTGTTTTTGTATTTTGTTTAAGTATATTGTATATTATTTTATATGCATTATGGAAGAAACATAAACAATATTGTATTACCTAATATATGAGAAAGTATTTTGATAAAATAGTTTGAACTCTCTAGTTGCAAATGGAATTTCAACGTGAATAAACTTGCTGAACCAATCATCGTTCTAAACAAAAGAACAATATCAATTTTTATATCGTTTGTAGAAATTTATCCATGTCAATGGATATTACTTTGAATATTCGTTATGATAAAATAATTTTTCTTCCGTTAATCTTTTACTTATAGACATTGTTTCATTATTTCCATTAATTACTCAACTATTACGAATTTTGTGTTCTCAAGGTTTAAAAATTCCTGCAAAATTTATATTACGGATTTTATGTTTTTGTGGATACAGCTACCACTAGACTGCTGATCTTTATGCATTGGTGTGGTCTTACGACCAAGAAATAGATTCAAACCCGAATCAACGTTTGTAGTACCATTCGAAATGATGTTTGTAGAATCCTGATCGAACCTGTGCGCCGATAACATCATTTCCTAATTATCTATGTATGTTTGAATATGTATTTACTGTAATGTACTTGTGTGCAGCAGAAATAGATCTGAGTTGAGGTCTGAAATGCTTATCAAAAAAAAAATAAACATACTTATTAATATATAAGAATTAATTTTTCGCGGCGCCATGGTACGATCATTATTTACTCTACTTGGCTATACTGAAGCGAATATGTCAGAGTGACATACATGTGCTCTTATTTCCAAATAGTAGAGGAAAAAGGAATGGTGGTGGTGTTTGTGTTTCGTCTTCACTCTGACATATTCGCTTCAGTAGAGCCAAGTATAGTAAATAATCATCGTACCATGGCGCCGCGAAAAATTAATTCTTATACAGGGTCATCCGTTTTTAAACGGACAAACGTAAACCAGGTATAAAGAACCCCAAATGGAACAAGTTTTACCCCTGCCACTTTTTTTGTTTTGGCCTTGATTTCTAGAAAATTGCAAAAAACCATAATTTTTTTAGTTCACATAAACTTGAATATCTCGGGACTCCAGTCATGAATCTTGATGATTTTTCCTTTGTTTGGTTTAAAATAAATAGGGGCATCTTTTTTGTTAACAAAATATTTTTGTATGACCTTCGGATCTTTGTTTTTTTTGGCATAGGGCATGTCGTGGAGTCTGAATGAAAAAACTTCGAAAAACTTGGATTTATGCGTAATCAACCGTTTAATTCAAGACAAAAAATAACAAAAAACTATTAACAAAATTCAAAATTTTAAGATTTTTCAAAAATTAACAAACTATTTTTTCGAAAACTGAACGTTTTTACTAACCATTTAGTTATAAATGTTGATGATCATCAAGATTCGTCACTGGAGTCCCGAGATATTCAAGTTTATGTGAACTAAAAAAATTATGGTTTTTGCAATTTTCTAGAAATCAAGGCCGAAACAAAAAAAGTGGCAGGGGTAAAACTTGTTCCATTTGGGGTTCTTTATAGCTGGTTTACGTTTGTCCGTTTAAAAACGGATGAGCCTGTATATCAAAAATTGCGATCGATAAAATATCCACTATTTAAATAATGGAGATAAAAATCCACTATACTTATTAATACCTGACCAAATGTTTATTTTCACTTTTGCACTTCCAAAGAACCAATTTTCCCCACTGCGCGTCGGATTTATTCTGACCCCTCGGTGATCCATCCGACGATCTTCTCCAGGTCGGGGCAAAGTCGAAAGGCATATCCGTTTAGGGTGCAATCGTAAATTAGCTATACTGATGACGTGTCGGAAGATGGTTCGAGGGGATCGCCACATGGCACGAGTCTACGGGGCGGAGAATAACTGCGGTATCCCTCGCGTAGTGATAGGCTGGGTGGTGCCATCGAGAAGCGAGTGTCATCTGTTGCATCGGTTACATCCTGACCGGCAAAGCGTGACCGTGGTCGGTGGTCGGTTACTATAAACGAGGTGCGTGGGATTAATTACTTTCTAATTGCCTCGCTGAGCGCTGTCGTTCTGCATCGATAGCTAGTATTTGTTTCGTGACGCATGACCTTGTCGCTGCGAAACGCTCTGCAGTCTGTAGGTATCAATAGAGTTAACTGACCAGAAAAGGGGTGCATAGAGTCCCCCTTTCTATCATGATCCTCAATTTGTTATGTATACTGCGAATCTTTATGCATTTATGGCTCCAGAAAATTTTCAAAAAATGCCAGAATATAAAATCCGACGGAATTTAGTAGAATGTTTATTTCAGATCTACAAGGGCTTTTAAGACAAGAACATGAGTTGCTGAAACTCGAGATATAAAAGCAGTGTTTTTACGAGTCGTAGAAGGCAAAGAAAAGGGCACTACTTCTATCTGGTGTCCTGGGAGGAGTTTTCCATCTCCTTCGTCCTTAACAAAAAAAATATCTACAAGGGCTGCTACCACTGAAAATAAGATTTCATTTGATTTCACTTTCTTCAAATTCGTCTACAAAAATTGCAGATTCCATAACCATCCGCAGTCTAGTTATGGGTTTTCGTCTCTCGATCACAAATAAATAACATACGAGGCTTACAGTAGGATTCTGATGAATTGTTACTTTGGTTTTACTTGTATTGAATTATTATACAAAGAGTCAGGCGGTTTTGACTACCACATATTGCCACAATTTACGGCAAACAACTTAATTATTACATGGGGCAGTATAGATTACAATCGCCAGATGAGAGCAAAACATAGACGAATCGCGTCACGTGACGGGACGCGGCGGATACGTGGGGAGTAGCGTCGTGGAAGGGGAAGTAGTGTGGGGACACAAGTGTTAGTCTGGCGACTTTAATATAAAGTCTACACTCTGCACTGTAGACCACCATAGAAAGACTGATATCATGTTTGGTAGTGGTAAAAAGAAGTGAGCAAGTACATAAACATGGTACTAGATTGTTGGTACAGATTGTTGCTAATAAAATGGTTGAAACGTTTTTTCATCCGTAAAAATGAACATTCAGGATTGGCCATCTTAACATTATTGGAAATATCTGTGGAACAAAAATAACGTATCCCTTAACGATTATTAAGATTAAGATTACTATCTCCATAATAAAAATCGAAAGGGTTCTACAAAATATTGAATATAAAACATAATTGTGAATTTGCATTTTTTAGATGACTGTGCTATCATTTTGTCAAGAGCATTTTAGTTTCGCCAATAGAACGAAATAAACCGAGACATTGTAAAACGGTGTATGTGCAAATAAAAATTAATAGGTAAAATATACATATATTTACTTATTAAAAACTTCCATAAACCACGTATTTAGTATTGCAATAATAGATTACACCATTTCAACATGCAGAAATTTTCTCCATCTTTTGGATGAAAGCACTCCATCATTTCGATTTTTCAAGGGTCTCCAATAATCTGAGGAAAAAATGTTTCCAGCAAAAGTTGAACAGTATTTAAACATTAAGCAAAATTAAAATGTTTTCGGCGCATTGGTTCGATCAAATGTTACTCGTTACACTATTTGCAAAATAGGCACAATACTTTGTCTCAACGTTTCGATCTCAATTTAGATCATTATCAAGAGAATACAAAAAATAATATTGTGTCTGTAATGGAAATTAACAAAAAATTATTCATTGCATTAAGCCATAAAATGAACTAAAATATATCATTTCTTTTACCCATTCCAAAAATAAAAATTAAATTTTTCTGAATAAAGACATCAATTAACAAAATCTTCATACTCACTTGCGTAGTGTACACAAATTGTATAGCATTGTATTGAATTAGAAAACTTTCAAAGAAAACATTGGGATTTAATTCGAAAACTTTTCAAGAAAGCATTAGAAGAGTATTTAAACATCTACAAACTTCTACAGAATAAAGTTTGAAACAAAAATTTGTTTCGCCAAAAGATAGAAATCATGTTTGATTTCACAATTTTATAGCTGATGTTAAGACGAATACGACATACTATGCTATTTCCGACTTTCCCGTCGAAGTAACCCACTGTGCCAGTCGTTTTTATACCGACGGAAAAAGGCGGGAATTTAATCAGGTACAACCTAATTGGTTGTCGAAGATCGTCAGATTAGAACAGTAGTCGGTGGCGCATGGTTCAACACGGTACTTCACTTAGTTGTATTAGCCCGAAAGATTTTTCGGGTGGATCGTCTTTTATGACGGGTGTCGATGCCGACGATGTCGGCGACGCTGTTGGCGACGCTGTAAAATTACCTGACGATTCGGTAGCCTCGTTGCGAGGAGCTCGTCGTTACCTGTAGCTCGCTGATACTGCGGCTCTCGTCGTCGCAATTGTCGGATAAACGGGAACAAGGAGAGGACGGTGAAAGGTAGATAAGGGGAAAAAAGTGAGAAGCGGAGAGAGAAAAAAAAAGATGGGAAACAGTGGCCCCCGTGTCGTAAATTCTCGTTGACTGGCCCGCTAATGGACGTTTCCTGTCGAACCTCGAGAAATCGTCGCGAGCTCGGCCGCGAATATTCTCCAGGAGACATTGTGCGACGTGCCGGTCGACAAAGCGACGATAAAGACTTGCGCGTCGGGTACTTCTTGGTGTACGGTACTCGGCCTCGGGTACACGGCGACTTAACCCTGACGAGATAACGCGTTTGTCCTCTGCTCCCGCGAGCTCCCTCAGCGTGCGGAGTGTCCGAGGAAGGTCGTATTATTGTAAGGCTTGTCCTTCGTAATAGGGGCAATTTTAGTTTGTAGCTCTGCGGAGTTACTTAATTTTAACATCGTCTCTAATTCTCTTTGGTCTTCTACAACGTAATGGTTCCCACAGACTTTTCTTTGTTCGCTACCAGTAACGACTCTTTCCTGATACCTTATCCGGATTGGTCCGAAACGAACACAGTCTGGCGATGGACGAGGATTGTCAATTTATTTTTAACCAATTATGATATTTCGCTGGCACATTTTGTAGATATGTCACTTCAACATTTGTACAATTGTTGAATGATATCGGCGCTACGGTTCGATCGTTAATAAAAAAAAACAATTTTAACTAAGCAATTTTGCTAATTTTCAAAATATTCGACGTTTCGGTCCCTGATTTGGATCATTCTCAAGATTTAATTGAATTGCGTCTGCAAGAAAAATGAAAAAATGTTTAACATACAGACATACAATTTTCAAAAAGAGTATCTATTAAATGTATAAATGTAAAGGAAAAAATCAGTTTTTCACAATTTTTCACTCACTTGCTTAGGTGTGATTAAGTATGGTAATATAATTAATAATTAAATGTAAAGGAAAAAACCAGTTCTTCACAATTTTTCACTCACTTGCTTAGGTGTGATTAAGTATGGTAATATAATTAATAATTAAATGTAAAGGAAAAAACCAGTTCTTCACAATTTTTCACTCACTTGCTTAGGTGTGATTAACTATGGTAATATAATTAATAATTAAATGTAAAGGAAAAAACCAGTTCTTCACAATTTTTCACTCACTTGCTTAGGTGTGATTAAGTATGGTAATATGAGACTCGTGAGACTCGTGAAACACGTGTGTTCACCATGTCTGATTTCACGACACTGATCGTGAACTTACTATTACATTTTACAATTCACCAATTTTAATGAAATGTGTTCGAATCTCACGTAAAACATCACAGATAGTATTCCTAGAAAATCATTGGTAATTTTTCATTCGTTAACTTTTTATGTTATTGACTCTTTAATTACCTCGTTAATTAACTCTTTACGTCAAGATTTAAATATTTTTACAGTTACTAGAACACTGGTTACGGTGATTAGAATATTCTTGTAGTCATTTGCCAGTAATTTTCAAGGTAATCAATGTTATTTTGTTAAATAACTACATATATTTTCGTGTCGCTTCGCGTAGCTCATAAAAGAATGCCATTCCAAAGACCCTGAACTCCAAAGATGACAGTCAAACTTAAATTTCGTTTGCAAGGTGGATGCAGGCTTTTCAAGTGAAGATTAAATATCCGATAAGATTTTATAAATTAGTGATACAGTACACGATGCTACATAGTGAGACGTTCAGCACAGAATGCCACTTGCATTGAATCTCGAAAAAATCATGACTGAAGCCACTCAACTGGTTCGTGCTATCGCTGGCGAAGGGACTGATAGTTTATTCTCCTGACATGATTCTATCCGATGCTCATATGTTTAGACCGCCGCAGCATCGTTGAAGATGGCGTTTTGAATCAGTTAACGACGTTGGAAAATATACCTGACAAATTTATTAGTTCAATGCTGTCCAGCATTTAAGCTCATTAATAACAGTGAAATATATCGACGATCTTGTAATTATTTTTCTACAAAATTTTTATCGATCGTAGCATATGACTACGAAGGACAGCGCCGACAAAACAAGAAAAAGAAGACGACGATGATAGCGAGGATAGGGTTAGGAGGATGATAGCAAGAATGATAAACCAGCGATACAGCGCTATAATAAGTCGCAGAGGTAATTTCAATTATGGTTGAAAATGCCGGTCTTCTAGAACTACTAACTTTGAACTTACGTGTCTCCGACACAAGTACGTATTAAATATTGGCTGCAACAAAAAAACGTGCTCCGGAACCTTTTAAATAGAGTAGTATTACATAGATTTTTAAACAACGGAAAAAAATTTTGGACTTTTGACCACGATTTGGCGATTTCCGACCACTGTGGCGTCGGTGCACACCTCTCTCTCTTTCTCTGAAAAGAAAAGAAAAAGAAATTTTCCGACGGTACCCTAAGAAGTGGAATCCTGACAGGTAATAATTGAGGAAACAAGAAAGGCTCTCTAACGTTGCACGTTATCATTGCTTAGATACTGAGTTACTTAGTTACTTAGTTACTTAGTTACTTAGTTACTCAGTTACTCAGCTACTTAGTTAATTAGTCACATAGATAATTAGTTACTTCTTTACATAGTTACATAGTTAATTATTTACTTAGTTACTTAGTTGCTTAGATACTCAGTTACTTAGTTACTTAGTTACTTAGTTACTTAGTTACTTAGTTACTCAGTTACTCAGCTACTCAGCTACTTAGTTAATTAGTCACATAGATAATTAGTTACTTCTTTACATAGTTACTTCGTTACATAATTAACTTTCTTTTCACTAACTTAGAAACTTATTTACTCAGTTACTCAGTTACTCAGTTACTCAGTTACTTAGTTACTTAGTTACCTTGTTACTTATTTACTTAGTTACTTAGTCACTTAGATAATTAGTTACTTGGTTACTTAGTTACTTTGTTAGTTTGTTACTTAGTTACTTTGTTAGTTTGTTACTTAGTTACTGAGTTACTTAGTTACTTAGATAATTAGTTACTTATTTACTTTGTTACTTAGTTACTTAGTTACTTAGTTGCTTAGTTACTCAGTTACTCAGTTACTTCGTTACACAGTTGCTCAGTTACTTAGATGCTTACTCACTTACATAATTAGTTACTTATTTACTTAGTTACTTAGTTACTTAGATAATTAGTTACTTATTTACTTAGTTACTTAGTCACTTAGATAATTAGTTACTTATTTACTTAGTTACTTAGTCACTTAGATAATTAGTTACTTATTTACTTAGTTACTTAGTCACTTAGATAATTAGTTACTTATTTACTTAGTTACTTAGTTACTTAGATAATTAGTTAATTATTTACTTTGTTACTTAGTTACTTAGTTGCTTAGTTACTCAGTTACTCAGTTACTTCGTTACACAGTTGCTCAGTTACTTAGATACTTACTCACTTACATAATTAGTTACTTATTTACTTAGTTACTTAGGTAGCGATATTTGACAAAAGTCAAATGCCAATACTAGAGTTAAGCTGTTATAAGTACACGAAAGTAACAATAGGCATGGTCAATTATCCTCAGTCCAGTAATCCGCAAGGGGTAACAGAGGGTGAACAGGCGTTCCAGTGGCGCGCGGCGACCATCTCGAAATTATATCGCGTACGAATACGAAGAGCAGCCGAGGCAAATCATCAAAGCGTGACCGAGGGGGCCAGGGGCCCCGGTGCAATTGCGGGCCACGTGCCGATCGCGTGGCGCAGGCCAACTATCAGGATCCTATGCTTATGGTCGCGCCACGGACGAGAAGCGTCAGGGGCATCGGGCATCGGGCATCGGGCATCGAGCATCGGGCATCGGGACGCGTCGGAGCACCACGCCTGCCACTGTGTAATGCCACGCACAATGTCGTAATGTCCTATTCCGGTGTGTCATGTGCGAGAAGATCGTTGAGCCCAGCAGAGCACAACGGCACGCGACCGGGAACGTCTTCGACGGTTCCCTCCTCTCTATTCCTCCCTACCTCGTGCACAAGGATTTCTTCCTTCCAGGAGCGTACCACGCCACGCGCCGCACTGTGGTCCAAACTGCCGATTTAGGAGTGCAAAAGTCTAAACGCTTCTAATAACACGGTCCAACAGCCAAAAATAATTTCGATTCTCACTTTACAATTCTTATAGAGTTTTCCGTGCTGATTTCGAATCTGGTTTTCATTTTTCTCCTAGACGCACAGTTTTTGAGAAAATCTGAGTCTGAGAAGAAACATTTTTCGACTTTGAATAAAGATTGTGATGCTATTATAACAGATATCGTATTGTTCTTTACAGCAAAAGATTCTCTAGACTTTCCCGAATCCAGTGATGTGCAATAGTAATACATTATGATTGTTTAAACATGTTTAAATGAGGGTATTTTAAACATGTTTGAGCACAATCATACTAGATTATTACACGGTGTTTCTAAATAAAATTTTAACATTCTAGAATACTGTTCTAGAAAGTATCCTAACATTCTAACATTCTATAAGTACACTTTTTTAACCTTTTAGCATAACGTACACTTGTAAAGGTACAATTTCTACATGCTTTATCAGTGAGTCAACATTTTTTAAGCTACAAGAGTACCATTATTCTTCTAAACCTTTTATCTATCATTATCATATAATTCTAATCATAATAGTTGTGTTCAGAAGCATTAGGAAGGTATGAAAACAAAATGAAACAATTTTTCGGAAGAGTTTAAATAATGTTCCTCAAGGATGTATTAAGAAATTTATTTCTTAAGTTTGTTGTAGGAAATTCTAACGATATTCGCCCGTATTCGCGTTAATTTTTACACGGATATTAGGTATAGAACATATAGTTGATGCTTGCATCAAATTTATTGACAGAAGAGTTTTTTATTAACTTCCCGATTCATAGGGAAGGTACTGTAATTTGTTTTATTATTGTTCATAATAATTTTAAGCTTAATTTGCTTTCATTTTTCGTAAAAACACTTATTGTTTTAATTTCTTTTTTGAGTTTTTAGTCCTCTAAAACTTGATATGGTAAAATGATTAATAAAGCTTGGTTTAAATATAAATACCTAATAATATAATATGTACTATCATATGTGTATTATATATTTTATATTATTTATACGAGTAGCAAATATAATAACATTAAAGCAAACAATAACAGTGATAAGATCGAATGCTGTTCTTTCGTTGAATATGTTTGAACGCGTTTGATGACACGACCAAAGGTTAACACACGGGACATCGTGACTTAGCAAAATTACGTATTCGTTGTTTTTCGTTTAGATTTTCTTGCTGGTAACGGGATGATGATGACCGTACGATTATCGTAAGTATCAGCCTCTGTCTCTATCTCTGCACTTGTCTCGTCTTCCGCGTCTTCATCGCTATCAAAGTATCGATGCAAACCGTGTGATTTACAGTTTTCATACTCACGATAATATTTTGTACGTGAACGTTGCTCTCGTGTCAAGGGGTCAAGATATCAGTAGAAGAGAAAGAGAAGAGGAGACATGATACATTCTAATATTTTGAAATAAAAAGTTTCTATCTGTAACGTACATAATGTGTACATACAATTAAATGCAGTAGTTTTTCACTCGGATTAAATATAAAATAATTAAAATTCTTTTAATATTTTTAAGATAAAGTCTCCGCCTCGATTGCAACAAACTGAAATAAAATAAAATTGGATTTTCTTTCTGAATAGATTCAACGCATTCTTCTAATATTTTTAATCCACAGTGAGTAAAAAAAGTATTGGCACACTTTTAAAAAGGCGATAACTTTTTAAATATCGTATTATACGATTGGAATTTTTTTGGGTAGCTAGAGCAATTAATTAGTTGGCACACTTATTGTTTTAATTTCTTTTTTGGGTTTTTAGTCCTCTAAAACTTGATATGGTAAAATATTTAATAAAGCTTGGTTTAAATATAAATACCTAATAATATAATATGTACTATCATATGTAAGTGTGTTCCAAATTTTGTCAAAAATTGCAATTCAGCGGAATTGTAGCAAAAATACTAAAAGTTGCATTTTACAACTTTTTTATGTGGGACAATATTAAAAACTTTAAAAATGCGTTTTGTAGATCTGTGTCAATTAAACAAATTCTGAAAATTTCGTCCACATCGGTCGACGTTGCAATGAGCTATAAAGTTTAAATATGTTAAAAATTGCAGATTTTCACGATTTTCGACCTATAACTGCAGTTTCTTTCAATGCCTGTCGTTTTTTTTCGCACCAACCGATTTCGATGAAACTTTACCAGTGCATGTAACTGACACAGATCTGCAAAACGCATTTTTAAAATTTTCAATATTGGCCCACATAGAAAAGTTGTAAAATGCAACTTTTAGTATTTTTGCTACAATTCCAATGAATTGCAATTTTCGACAAAATTTTTTTTCGCATCCTGTAGCAAATTAATTGCTCTAGCTTCCCAAAAAAAATTAAAATCGTATAATACGATATTTAAAAATTTATCGCCTTTTTAAGAGTGTGTCAATACTTTTTTTATCCACTGTATATTTGTTGAATCTCTTAAGGAAGATCACTGTTTCTTTTATTTCGAATTCATGTTCATTATACATTTATTGTAACATTTATTCGACATGGATTCGATTGGCGAAAATCCGAAGACTCGAGTTCGATACCACCGTCTAAACCAATAATAAATCAAAATTAATGGAACGGTGACAGAAAAGCTAAGTGGAAAGACAGATGTTCGCATTTTTCAAACTCGCTAACGGTAGACGCGATCACGAGACTGATTATAAAACGGAGATTAATGTGAAATCAGCGAGGCTGCACAATAATTCTAGAAAAGTGTCCGACCATTAGAAGACAGGCGTGATTACAAGGAGACAGGCAAACGAGTGTCGATTACATGTAACGGTGTCTTTTGGATATATACATTTATCATATTTACATGTCCGCGAAAATAATAACGCGAGGATGCCTGCGTATTGTGTGCGACGAGTTTCTGCGGTGTATTCAATTACGAAATCTTTTCCACCTCTGCAACATTTTTGTCGGACAACGAACAAAGGAGCTTCTTCGTTCATTAGTGGACTGTAGATCTCTATGCAAAATAAAATTTTTATACATCAATTTGCAAGTTAGACGATTTGAGTAAAAATTGATTTTCCTTATTAATCGATTAAAAATAATATATGGGCATTATTAAACTCTATTCATCTTTTTCCTGTTTTGAATTTCATCTACTCATTTCTGTCATAAATGCATAAAATCCAGAGTCTATTTTAGTTTGCTAAAGAAAAAATTGCAGTTACATATTATGATAAAAATATTGATATTGAATTGATATAATATAACAATCGATTTGAATGTAACGTATGAATATAAGTTTTAAATTAATTCTAATTAATTCTATTAATTCTATCTAATTTGACTGTTATTATTTCTATATGGAACCGATATAACAAAGATTAAATTTACATTTTGGTTGACCAATATTTATTATACCTTGTTAAACATAATAGTAGATTCTTTTTGAAAATTCTAGTTACTCCACTTGGTTAAGTATACTGCATTTTATTTTTATGTTTGTAATACAGATATGCTCGTTTCAAACACGCTATTATTACAATATAATATATTAATTTTATAGTTATTCTATATAAGCATAATTATAGGATCTTCCATTAAGAAGTGTGATTATAAATTATAAACGAAAGCTGTTCTTCTTACAATTTATAATTGTTTTTACTTTTTATTCACAATTTTAATTGTATAGTCCCCTCCAATATTAAAATTTTCTATAAAATTATTTTAATTCATAATTAACCCCCTCTAAAATTTAATCATGGTTTGTCGCGTAAAAAATATATCGTGTTAAAATTGGCGCTACAAAATTTGAATATCAATAGGTTAGTAACAAAGATGCGTGCGCAGATAAAGAAATGTGACAAAATTCATTTCAATGAATAACAAATCGCAATCGAGGTAACCATAATAAAAGTTTGTTGTTAATTAATATTTGATATTTAAAATATAATAAATATTATTTACAAAGTATTAATGCTGTGGAATTAATGTACAAGTAGTAATATACTAGTAATAATTACTACACATTTAATTTCATTAAAATATGCGAAACAGTCTTCTAGTCAATGTAATATTATCTTTTTTGAACTTCAAATTTAAAAAGCAGTAACAGTTTAACGTATAGCGATCGTAATAAGCTTTAAGCAAAAATTAAATGTTTTCGGCGCATTGGTTCGATCTAGTAATACTTCAAAAACACTATTTGCAAATATTCACAATATTTTATCTTGACGTTTCGATCTAGATTTAGATCATTTTCAAGAGATTAATTTAACAACATTGTGTCTGTAATGAAACCAAAACATAATTAAATTCTTTAATTATTTAAACTTATAAGGATTGAACACACGCGTAACATGTTGTAAGAAGAAAAATAAAAATAGTAATAGAAAACTAAAAAAACATGTTACTTACTTGCGTAGTGTCGCAAAATAACTTTAAAATAAACAATTTAGAAAAATCAATAGTCCGTGTAGTTCAATCCTTATAAGTTTAAATAATTAAAGAATATAATTATGTTTTGGTTTCATTACAGACACGATGTTGTTAAATTAATCTCTTGAAAATGATCTAAATCTAGATCGAAACGTCGAGATAAAATATTGCGAATATTTGCAAATAGTGTTTTTGAAGTATTACTAGATCGAACCAATGCGCCGAAAACATTTAATTTTTGCTTAAAAAGCAGTAACATATCCTCGCTAATTGATAAACAAAATTTTGCAACTAAATTTCATGTGCAATATTTACAATAAAAACGAATAGGCGAAATATAAAACGGGAGAAAAATTTGAACAATTTAAGAACGTCAAAGCAAATATTATTTCCGTCTGGTTAAAAATATTGGCATAAAAGAAACCTTCGTTCTGCATGTAGATCAAGGTTAAACGTATGCGAATTTGAAGCGGGTAGCAAAAAATGTGAGAATTCTGAATTTCATATGAAACGTTGCTTGATCGGTTAAAAATTTACGAACAGTGATTTATGTAATTTCTAATCTCACCGATTCAATTGCAAAAACACGATGACGCGACGGTGAGTCGGGCGACGTGCGATTTAAACCCAATATTTTGATTTATAACTATCGGGAGGCCGTTGCGCGCTGATGGGTAACGACCCGTGGAAACGCGAAGAAGAGGACACCGGCAATGGACGTATCCCAGTGTCTACGGGAATTCCAATGAGCCTGATGTACTTCGACCGTTATCCTCGAAACGGCTGCGCTGGAAATTAATCTACGAATCTCCCGCCAAAACAGTGCATACGCTCTCAACCGCGACGTCTCAACTTACATAATTAGCCACTTAACAACGGCTCGTCGTAAGTTATTCGAGTTGACTGCCAAACCGAATTTGCTGCTGGATAAACGACTAGATGATATCGAGATAGTTACGTGACGGGTTCAACTTTATAATAAGTTATATTAGAATTTATTACACATAGTATATCGGATGAATCACCAATCGTTTTCAGTAGACTTTACTCCGTTGTTAGCAGTCCGATCGATAATGTTTTTATCATGTATTGCATGTGGTTTCAAGAGAACTTTCACGTGAATGTAGCAAATTTGTTGTCAACTCTTTTTTTTAATCATTTATCAAGGTCATATTCCAATTTCTGCAAATACACCTATAATTCTTTTACGCCTATTTGTTAGTGAATTTCAAGGTGAATTCGAAAACGTATCATAACATTAAAAAAATTGCAGAAGTAAGTTTTGATAGATTGGAAGACATTGCTTTTTAAATATTTTTTTACTAAAAATTTACTATAATCAGGTGAAAGTTGTTTTGAAATCATGTATATGTAATTCACCATGTATATTATATTAATATTAAACAATGTTTCAAAGTTATAGTTTATATAGTTTCTAAGGGGACATAATGCTATATTAATGGATTTTTGTAGAAGGTGTGGAGGTCATGCGAAGATCATTTTCAATTTTTTTAATCGAACTATGTATTTTTTAATAAACCAATTTAGTTAATTATTTCTCGTAAAAAATGATTAACATTGGAAATGTCATTAGTTTAAAAGATATTTAAATTGCACTACTAATTTCCTAGACGAATTCAGTTGCAGAGCAATTGTTATCAACTTATTAATACAATTTGTCTGAAAAGAATAGTTATTTCTTTATGATTACTTACGTAATTGTAAGTGATAATTAGACTGCGAATCTTTATGCAAAATAAAATTTGTATGCATCACTTACAAGCTATAGAAGTTAAATAAAAATTTATTTTCCTCATTAATTATTTTTATACGTTCAAAATAGTGTATCGGCACTGTGAAGCTCTTTTAATCTTTCCCCAGTTTCGAATTACACCTACTCATTTTTGTCATAAATGCATGAAATCCATTTAATTAATTAATCCCAAGATTTAATTGTCTATCTCAATATTCGCATCTCTTCGATCCAGAGTTTTAATCTTAATCACTTACAAATTGTATCCCCATAAGGTTCAGCTTACACGAGTTCTGCCACAGTTCATTTACCATTCAATTTTCATTGACAATTTCCCGAGGCAATGACCCATAACGTTCCTCGTTACACATCAACGTCCGTACCGGGGGAGAACAAATTGAGAGCATTTAATTAACCTTTAATAAGAAGAATTTGAATTTAATCAATCTTGGATAAGATTAATACTTGCAATATTACTTGTTAACGTAAATTAGCAAATTTTCATTATTTACAGTCTGTATATTATAAACTAACTCAAGAAATGTCTACATGTATACACATAAAGTAACGCATGACTACCTCACCTACTCGAACTAACCTGACGTGTGTTACACGAATATAAGTAAAAAACTGTCATAATCTCAAATAGAAACATAGTTTTTCTATTTTTTAATATTGAGATATAATATAATTTGGTATCACTTTGTTGTTGTCTACAACTTTTTATGTGGAACAATATTGAAAATTTTAAAAATACGTTTTGCAAATCTGTCTCAATTATATATATATATATATATATATATATATATATATATATATATACACACAGGGTGAGTCCGCAGAAACAGAACACCTGAAAATTTCTTTTCACGTCTTGCAGTAAACTAATTACGCCAACTTCTCAAACAATATCCAAGTCGTATCATCTAATGTTAAAAATTACTGTAGTTCATTGCAATTACGTATACCTGTATAATAATAATTACGTATACGTGTATAATAATCGGACAATAAAAGAAATGATTAGAACGCTACGATAAGATCGGTAACGCTCAAAGATAAGAGTTCATCGATCTTGTTCCCGGTTCTCGGCGAAGCTTTGGTTTTCTAAATGATTTAAGATCCACTTCCTCGGGGTTCATTCAAACATGACCTCTATAACAGCCGGAGATTTATGGCAAACCGAGGCCCCTAATTAGAATCACACCAAGGTGTCCTAATTACAGGGTAGGTGGCAACGTTTTCGAGCGTTCCCGAAGCTGTGCCTTTGGCGCAAAATGCTGCGAGTCCTGCCAATTTCTGCCCTCTTTCAGTAACAGCTCATTAATTGTAGGAAAAGTAGGCAACTGTGGGCGTTCGTTACTTCAAGATTTACATCCGATCAGCTCACACCATATCTGACATTCGGCTGAGACCATAAATGAGCCACTTAAGCGCTCCCTTTGTTTCTGCTCCACCCGGCTAAGAGAGAGGAGCTACTTAAGGGTTTCCCTATTTCTTCGGCTTTAAAAATTGATTT
This sequence comes from Lasioglossum villosulum, assembly GCA_963971365.1. Classification (NCBI taxonomy): domain Eukaryota; kingdom Metazoa; phylum Arthropoda; class Insecta; order Hymenoptera; family Halictidae; genus Lasioglossum; species Lasioglossum villosulum. The sequence continues at coordinate 30,728,915 of OZ020498.1, read as the reverse complement.
TTTTGTGTATTTTTTTTATATCTTAAAAACATTTTAGAAAGATTCGAATTAATTGAAAAAACTTGAGGGTCGTTACAGTTTCTAATTTTTTAACCCTTTGCACTTGGAGCTATTTTAACTGGAAAATTAAATATTTCTTCCGATCTAGAATACTTCCATTCCTTACATACATGGAAAAGTTTATGTATATGATATTGATATAATACCTCATGCAATACCTAAATGTTTAGTAATCAATTAGATACCCATATATTTAATAGTGTAAACAATATTTTTAATAATGGTACACCTGTTTTTATTTAAATTATCCCTTATTTACTTTAGTTCGGACAGTAGCCACATTTACAAAGATTAAAAATGTTCTTGATGAATCGTATGACCATCATTAATATAATATGAATTTAATGACTTATTAAATGTTTATGAATTTAATAAGTCATTATTATAAATAATATAATATAAACAATTTATTTAGATTCTTTGACGATTCGTAGATTAAAAACAACATTTAACACGGATGCATTAATTAATTTTGGTTTTAAAGATGAACAAAACGTCGTGTCATTTTGTGGTTGTTAAAATAGTAGGACATTTTGTAAACGAATCACTTCTGACAGAAAGAATTTGATTAAAATCGTAAATATATGATGACTAGACTGCAAATTTATGCAATTTTCAATTTTTGTAGAAAAAGTTTAAGACAGTGGTACCAAATGAAATCTTATTTCCATTGTTAATGAGATTTGTAGGTACAGAATAAATAAAAATCATACTACATTCTGTTGAATTTGATACTCCAGCTGACACTCCGATTTTTGAGAATTTTTACAATCCATAAATGCATAAAGATCCGCAGTCTAATGATGACTATGGGATTTTATTTTACCCCTTAGTAGTCTTTTCACGTTGAAAACAACATAACAATATTCTTAGATTGTTTATATGTTTCTCTATCTTTCATGTTACCAAGTACATTTCATCAAAAATGCATAAAAATTAATTGCACCCCTTAATAATATTTTTAAGTTGAAAACAACATAACAGTATTCTTCGATTGTTTATATGTTTCTCTATTTTCCATTTCATCCAGTAAATTTCTTCAGAAATGCATAAAAATTCATTTCGCCCCTTAATAATATTTTTAAGTTGAAAACAATATAACACTATTCTTCGATTGTTTATGTTTCTCTATTTTCTATGTTACCAAGTAAATTTCATCAGAAATGCATAAAAATTCATTTCACTCCTTAATAATATTTTTAAGTTGAAAACAACATAACAATATTCTTCGATTGTTTATATGTTTCTCTATTTTCCATTTCATCCAGTAAATTTCTTCATGAATGCATAAAAATCTATTTTTTATGTTTAATGTTAAGATTTCATAATTCTGTTTATGAGACTTCGAAGGAATTCGTTTTCTATAAAAAATTGAAAGAAAAGTTTGCTACAGTTGTTAGTTCCCTGCAGTTAAAGGAATTTAAATGCAAGTGGATTAACGGTACGCATCAGTCAATTACGAATCATTACGTCGTCGCTCATATGCGATCTCCTAAACTGTAACTCTACTCAACGTGCCGCGGTCGAGTAATAATAATCAATTTGTGGCCTTCACCATCCGCAATAAATTTATTATCGCATGCCGCTACGTTATACGTCTCCTGGTCGATAGATCGATCGTTATTCTAGCACCAACCGAGGATCTATTATAGATCAATAGACTTGGATCACTGGCGGACCGGTCTCATTCGTTCCTCACTGTTTGCATACCATCCTTGGATAGATCGTATAGGGAGATGATTGCGTTTGCAGGTACTGGTTGAATACTATTTCGAAAAAACAACGATTTTTCAGATTCCACAGCTTCCTGCATCGCTCTAGGCGGCGTGGCGTTGTAATGAGTAGCTGGCTAGGACGACGGCCTTTCTATATTAATAACAATCTGTTGATTTGTTAGCTTTATTGTCAATTGGATATTTGGTCCCTTTGTTCCAGCTGATTTCTGGTTAGTGAACAGTACATCCTTTATAATCACTAGACCTCGGATGTTATTATGCATTTATGAAGACATTGGTTGCATGAAATATAGAACAGTGAGAGATCAGAAAAATTTCAAAATATTGTAATGTAGCCTCATTAATAAAGAATATTTGTAAACACATTGCTAAACAATATTCAAATTGTTTCTTCCATTTTTGACCTTGCATGACCTTGAAGATCATTGTGTAGTAGATTGATAAATTCGTCTTGACACACGATTTCATTATTAATTTATTATTTATTATGAATTCATTATTGTTATTATGCATTTATGAAGACATTGGTTCCATGAAATATAGAACAGTGAAAGATCATAAAAATTTCAAAATATTGTAATGTAGCATCATTAATAAAGAATATTTGTAAACACATTGCTAAGCAATATTCAAATTGTTTCTTCCATTTCTTTCATTTTTGACCTTGCATGACCTTGAAGATCATTGTGTAGTAGATGGATAAATTCGTCTTCACACACGATTTCATTATTAATTATTTATTATTAATTTATTATTTATTATGAATTCATTATTGTTATTATGCATTTATGAAGACATTGGTTCCATGAAATATAGAACAGTGAAAGATCATAAAAATTTCAAAATATTGTAATGTAGCCTCATTAATAAAGAATATTTGAAAACACATTGCTAAGCAATATTCAAATTGTTTCTTCCATTTCTTCCATTTCTGACCTTACATGACCTTGAAGATCATTGTGTAGTAGATGGATAAATTCGTCTTCACACACGATTTCATTATTAATTATTTATTATTAATTTATTATTTATTATAAATTCATTATTGTTATTATGCATTTATAGAGACATTGGTTGCATGAAATATAGAACAGTGAAAGATCAGAAAAATTTCAAAATATTGTAATGTAGCCTCATTAATAAAGAATATTTGTAAACACATTGCTAAGCAATATTCAAATTGTTTCTTCCATTTCTTCCATTTTTGACCTTGTATGACCTTGAAGATCATTGTGTAGTAGATGGATGAATTCGTCTTGACACACGATTTCATACGACATAAAAAAATGTATGGCATTCCATTTTAAAAAATCCATTTAAAAAATTGAAGGTCACCTTCTTCATTTCCATCAAAATAATGTAAAGAAAACAAAAATGCATATGTCATTGTGTGGCGCATAAAAAACAATACTACTTTTTCCGCTATCATTTTTTTCTAATTTTTACTATTCACAAAAATATGCTGGCTAGTAATAGCCTGAAGACCCTGTATACAGGGCGAGTCCGCAGAAACAGAACACCTAAATATCTCCGTTACTTTTCTTTGTACAAAAGAAACTTCATAGGACAAAGTTACACTGTTTGAAGGGCCATATGTAACGGTGTAAGGGAATAAATGTTCAAGGTCACTTTTTAATGAGATTTCAAGGTCATCGATATTTTTTTAAATGGAATGATATATCATCGTTAACGTAATGTTGTAGCTGACAAAATAACGAATTCATCCATGTAACACAATATGACCTACAAATGACCTTCAACCCAGAAAAATGAAATAAATAAAATTCAACGTGTAAGATTCGTTTGCTTCATTTATATATATTCATTCATTATATATTCATTTAGCCGTGAAGTTACAAAACGTACTGCTGTGTAATTCATGTCTGAGTGAATCGACGCACTAGCTCTGATGATTCTTTCTTTCTTTCATGTCGTCTACAGTGGTTAGTGGTTCATGATAAACATCGTCTTTCAGTTTTTTCCTTTACACCGTTACATGTGGCCCTTCAAACAGCGTAACTTTGTCCTATGATTAATTTTTGTACAACGATAAGTAACGGAGATATTCTGCGGACTCAGCCGGTATAGATATACAAACATCCATTTGTATATACAGGGAGTCCCAAAATAAGTGTAACCCTCGGAAATGGGAGGTTCCTTGGGTCATTTGAAGGGACATTTTCCTTTACAAAAATGGCGTCCGCGGTTTTGTTCAGGAATTATTAAAGAAAAACACGGACCAATCAGAGCGCGGCTCCAGCGGATTGATTCTGGTTCGGCCAATAGCGACAACGCGTTAAGCGGGACCTGTTGGACTCCGTTCGCTATAGTCGGGCTCTGATTGGTCCGTGTTTTTCGATAATAACTCCTAAACAAAGCCGCGGACACAATTTTTGCAAAGGAAAGTATCGCTTCAAATGACCCAAGGAACCTCCTTTTTCCGGGAGTTACATTTATTTTGGGACACTCTGTATACAGATAATAATTATTTATTCCTTACTGTTACTCATGTAGAATTGTATCCGAGTAATGCCCTACGCTGCCCACGACAGTACCCTTTGAGAAGGGAAAGTGCCGTCGAGTCGCGTCGTGGGCGTACACCCGTCGGTGTTCACGTATTGTACACGCTTCTTTTTCGTTAAGGGCCGGGCACACGGCATCGGCTCATTTGTTGCGTATTAGGTGGGATTAATGAGCTTCTTAAAGCTGCCGCCTTTTGCAAACAGCCAAGTGACTCCGAGTTTCCGAAAAAGGAGAACGAAAACAAATGAGACACGCCTACGGTGCGGTGCGTTGCCTCGAACCAGAATTTCCTGGGATCGGGAAAATTTGGGAATTCACGGGTTTACGCTTCCAACAAACCAAACGATAATCGATTTTATCCCACCATCGTAATCTGGTACATCACGTCCATATTTTGGTTCGCTGTAGCATGTGATGCCTAGACCTCGGATTTTAGAAAGTATCGATACATTATCAGTAGACTGTGGATCTCTAACATTAAATCTACCGAGTCTTAAAAGTAACTGGTACATACAGTGGGTAAAAAAAGTATTGGCACACTCTTAAGGAGATAACTTTTTAAATATCGTATTATACGATTCTAATTTTTTGGGAAGCTAGAGCAATTAAAACAATTAATAAAAGGGTTCGGCGCTACGGTTCGATCATTAAATACAATAAACATAAAAATATTTAATTAATTTTATTTAATTATTTAATTTATTTTATATTTAATTAATGTATTTAATGATCGAACCGTAGCGCCGAAACCATTTATTAATTGTTTGAACAATGATACGATCGATATAAACTACTTTATCTAGAGCAATTAGTTTGCCACAGGATGCGAAAAAAAATTTGGTCAAAAATTGCAATTCATCGGAATTGTAGCAAAAATACTAAAACTTGCATTTTACAACTTCTTTCTGTGGGCCTATATTGAAAATTTTAAAAATGCGTTTTGTAGATCTAGACCCACTGTATTCCCTTATTAAAATGACAAGATTGATTTTATGTAGACTTTGTGCGGCTTATATTGTAGCACGGACTGTATTAAAGATATTTATACATTCAATTCTTGTAAAACCATTTTTATTATTTCAATAATTGTAAAATAACTTTAAAAATAAATTTGACCGCTGGTGGTAGGGTTTAGTACTGCGCAAAATAAAAATTTTCTCCTTCAATTACAAGACACAGAAAGCCTCTAAAAATTTCTTGCTTACTTTAACAATTGTAATATATTGAAAATAATATATCGACATTCGTAAATTGGCTTATTGTTTGACTGCTAAATTACGTCCACACATTTTTGTCATAACTGCATAAAATCCGCAGTCTAAGTATCAGCAATTTACTAGAATGATTAAAGGAGTAAAGGCATTTTTAGTTGGTTGCGCAATTATTAGATAATTATTGATGTAATTATTAGCTTGTGGATTTCGATACGAAATAAACACTTTCTGCATTAAAACAAAGATTTTAGTTACCCTGCTGTAGTTTGAAGTGTGCGTTAGCAGTAAACCTAGACATTTAAAATATAAACAAGAAAATCTACAACTATCTTTAAAAAATTGTGATCAGGAAGTGAATAATCATCATAAGATACTGAGACTTGTAGAAAATATATCTGACATCATAAGTAAAGAAACGATACACAAATAGAAAAAGATTGAAAAATGAAAAAATTATATAGCAATTAAAAAGAAAAATATTTCTCTATAAAATATTGATCAAAAACACTGATATAAATCTATAAATTTCGCAGTGCAAACATTTCATGATTAAACAGCGATTCGATTTTAAAACAGTAAAAAAATTACAGAAATGTGAAGATTACATTATTTTCAAACAATTCAATATATTAAGAAAGAAAATAAATTTTTGTTTCCAGTTTGTTGTAATTCAGGTAGAAAATTGTTATTTTGCATAAAGATCCGCTCTCTACTCGATATTCTTGGTATTTTGTGAACGCGCGAGTGCATGGCATTTGTTGCAAGCGTATTCGTGAACTCCTGTAGCGATTCTAAGTGGTATAACAAGCGCGAGGACCAACGTAGGTGTTTGCGCTGGTAAAAATAATCGCGTCCAATAAGATTCGTCAATAAACATGTTTCCCGTGGATGTTGCGTACCAGGCACGTTAACCGTGAATATTATCCTGCACACAGTACGTTAAATCCGCCTGTTTCGAGTTATTGTTGCTTCTGTATCTATGTTACATAATTCCCCCGCCTGTAAGTTGGTTTTAATATTTATTGCAGTGATCAGTGAACAGTTTAACACGGCTGTGTAAAATTAAAAAGAAATATTTCACACACTGTTTCAATAGCAGCTGACATTCGTGTTACATAAAACAATATTTCATTTTCTAATAAGCTCAAACATGACACGAAATATTTGGATTTTATATTTTAAATGTGTATTGAAAATATATAGCTAGTTTTAACAGGTGCCGTGCAGTAAACGCTTTATTCATACTGCTCTAGTACTGGAATAACCATTGTACTTGTCTCAAACTCTCTGTAATTCTTTTGATAGCAATATTTTTTAACAATGATCATTATACGGAGAATTTAAGAATTAATTAGTCGTTAATCTTCTATACATAAAAATGATTACAACGATGCTCTTATCGTTTTGCAAAATATTGATTTGATAGAAAAAGACTTTACATTTAAAAATACTGTATGCTTCAGTTGCTATTTATTTAAATTCTCGTACCAGAATCTCATATTATTGAAACTGTATTTAATTTTGGTGGAAAATAGATCATTATGATATAGTAATAATATATGGAATTCATTTTTATTCGTGCAAAGGTTGTCTTTTAATTATCACGGCATACGAGTTACCAGTCGATTACAAAATTGATTTTTTAGACATATCGATAGCAAATAAAAAGCTAGGAGATTATAATAATTACATTATAAATCATCATGCATGAACAATCGAAGACACTAAAACCGACATTGAATAATACATTGAATAACTTGACTTTAAATATATTGGATTGGTTGCACGCTAATTTGTTTTATTTTCAGACAACATGGAAGATTATTCAATTGTTCCAGGAACTAAACGAAAATTGATTGATGTGAATTTGTCTCCTGCGGATGAATAAATATATTAGAGTCCTCAGGATTGACACTAAGATTTAATGCCGTCTGGACGAGAAGGACACAGCGCAACCCTCGTAAAACAGTCAAATTTGTCCACACTTTCCAGCCCCCTTGTCTTTAAAATGTCGTAAAGTACAAGGACAGCGGCGATAAAAAGGGAAGAGAAAGAAGTTAGTGCAAGGGTCACATTATTAGTATGGTGTAACAATCCGTGGATATCATGTCAGAAAAAAATGACAGACACAAAACTCTTGCATAAAATTAAGTATACTTTTTATAATGTGTAATTATACGTCGTACATACTTACACGATGTAACGTTGTTAGAAAGTTGGTTTATATAAAATTGGATTGTCCTAGATCAATTTATGGAAGTTCCAATTCAATAATAACTGGTACTCTGTAAAATAAAAATGTATATTAACAAATAATAAAATAACATTCGTACGATTAATAATTTAAAAAATATTTTCAATTTTGTTCTATTTTGTAACAACACTTCAGAGTTTTATAAATTCCAAAAATATGTATAAAATGTGCGGTGCAAACAAGTATAGTACATCTTCTGTCTTCACAATTCTTATGTGTAAAGTACAAATAAATAGATCATTTAAACCTAATGACAAAAGCTAAGTGGAAAATAGTATTATGTAAGTGCGATTATTATTAGTTAACAGTAGCAATATTTATTACTAGACTTTGGATCTCTATGAAATTTCAAGATTTTCTGACATTTCGTCAAATAGGAAATAAATAGTAATTTTTGTTTCATTCTCTAATTATTTTGATAAGTTGGAAAGAATCGACTGATAACAATAAATGTAATGTGAATTAATAATTCTTAAATTCATTTAACGTTTCCAGTGATCTATGATTATCCAAAGAAATAAATTTATTAAAGAATTCTACCAAAATTTTGATAATCGTAGTTCTATCGTTGATTATTAGATTGCGGATTTTATACATTTATGACAAAAATGACTAGATGGAATTTGCAGCAGTAGGATTGAAAGAATTTGAAAATATCGTTGCATTATTGTGAATTTATTAAAATTATTAAAGCGAGCAAAGGAATTGGTGCAGACAATTTTTATTCTGTAAAGAGATCCGCAATCTATTAATTATACGATTCTAAGAACACCATGCAACATATGCTCTTCCGAATATTCAACCCTTTTGAGACTACTCAATTCGCAATAAACCGACTGAGAGACACAGAGAAAGAGAGGGGGAAACCGAGCAATTTTAAAAATTTGTATACCGTAATTCCCAAATTACTCGTCCCTGCAGCCTGCATTCAAAACGGGAATAGATTCTGCGAAAGCAATAGAGCCAAAAGGAATCGGACGGAACGGTCGGTCGGGGTGACTAGCTAGCGTGCTTCAAATGTCAAGAGCGCGGCGCCAAAGTCCCGTGACCGTGCGCACTTGATAGAGCGCCGTTCTTTCTTTTTGGTCGATCGTCTTTCGCCACTCTAGCTTCCAGAGCCCCCAGCAAAGAGACGAAGGAAGACGGGGGGCGTGCCCGGTCGCGCGGCTTCTACAAGGAGATACCCACTTCCCTGTGGACCCCTTCCACTCCTCGGGGATCCCTTCCACGTGGGTCCTAGGAGTTCTCAGTCCCCACCACCGGGCCCCAAGAAAACTGGACAGCATGGTCCAGACCACGAGATCGCCAGGTAAAGCCAGTTTACGCAACGCTTCCGTACGCGAAGCATATACGGTGTCATCCAGAGAGGATCCCCGAGAGTCCTAGCGATTTCTTTCGTAAAAGTTTCGAAAAGGAAGCGATGGTATCCTGTGACAGAACCGACGCTTTCTAACAATGTTCTGACCTCAGGATTACCGATCCGTGCCGCGTGTCCCGAAGTCATTCCCGCCGCGAGGATATCGGTCCTGTCACCGAGATCGTCCTTCGATGAGATGACACTAGACTAGACAGAGACGCTGCTGGATCTCCGAAACAGTTGCACACCATATTATGCTCTAAAAGTCGTCGTCGTCGCCCGCGACAATATCCTCGAGAGACAGAGATACAGCAGATCCCGACGAGATCGAAGTAGATTCGCGAACAAAAGAATGTCAACTTACGCCAGTTTCCAACAGTACGATCTGTTAGACTCCGAGGGCTACGGATCGGCGAGTAGTCCGGAGTCGAATCCGCGCAGCTGGACGCACCAGGAGATCTACCCTCAGCCGCCGAGGTCTAGGGGTAGCAGCTGCGGGAGCGTGAGCTCCCTGGACTGTCAGAACCGCGAGTACCAAGAGATCGGTGCGCCGGCGAACAGCAGCTTCCACGTGACGACGCCCGGTCTGAATTTCGTCGAGTTCTATGAGGGCTACTACCAGCAGAAGGGTTGTCGAGCGGACCACCAGCTGGACCACCAGCCGAACGGTGGCGGCGCGAGGCCGGCCGCGAAGGATCACGGGAAGATCGTGTTTAGGATGAACGAGTGCATGGAGAACGTTTACGATTGTGTGGCCGGTGGTGTCAAGTTCACGAACGATGTCCCAGACGGTGAGCAGACCGCGGGCATCTCGCCGAAGCTGGAGCAAGGTCCGGGCAACGCGTTGCTTGGCAATTCAAGGTGCGACTTCGGCCCGGCGAACCAGCAGGAGAGCTTCGTGCCCACGAAGAGTTACGGTATCTTGAAGCCCGATGGTTTTTTGCCTAGAAATAACGGCAACCCGTACGGGCAGAGGGGCGACATTCTTTATTTGGGCGCCGCGTACAGTGTCCAGAGGAACGAAAGCTACGCCGCGCAGAATGGCCAGGGCGGCAAGTGCGTGCCCTCGCGGTACCACCAGAAAAACGACTCGGTGCTGCACGTCGCGTCGATGGACTACGCCGGCCAGAAGACGAAGGAGACCATGCAGAAAATCAAAAACGGCACGCCGGGCATCGAGGTGCTCAGGAAAAGAAGGCTCGCGGCAAACGCGCGCGAGAGGAGACGGATGAACAGCCTCAACGACGCGTTCGACAGGCTCAGAGACGTCGTGCCCAGCCTCGGGAACGACAGAAAGCTCAGCAAGTTCGAGACCCTGCAGATGGCACAGACCTACATCGCCGCGCTCTACGAGCTCCTGCAGAGGGAGTGAACGCGGTAATCGTGGACTAGATGGGCTCTAGGACGGAGGGAACTCCTTTAACCCTGGGACAGTGGCGGCTGAGACTGTTCCGAGTCAGGCTCTCAGGGTGACCGTTCGAGTGCCGTTCCTAACGGTTAGATTACCGAAGGTATTATCGTACACAATGAGTACTTGTTGAAGCTAACCCTTCATATCTCGAATGAAGTAAAATTGTAAAAAGTATAGACACGATCGCCTCGTACTAATGTTTCGATGGTACCTTTTGGACAATTAGGATGAAACTTCTGCTCGTGGGCACACTCTCGTACTAAATAAGGTTGTAACAAGTCTAAGCAGGAATATTTTAATGGTACCATCGAGACTATGAGGGTGAAACGATTGCACTCGAACGGTTTCAAAGGACGTCGACGCACCTCTGGGAAGTGCGTTCGGAATTATGTCCGGATAAATGACGGGGTGATTCTGGACCCAGCCGTCCTTCGATAAGGTCCACTTCGTACGGGTTAACGGGAAGATCAGAGCACTGAGAGCAACAAGTATTCTTCGTCCGATGGAATGCTCGATCCAAGTACAAAAGAAATTATTCAAAGTCGCGCTATTTGTCCGTACGCGACGTCGCTCGCAAGAGGAACGGCATCGCACCACCTCGTTGAAGAAGAGAAGCATCAAGCGCATCACCAAAACCGGCGTCTCTCAAGGTTTCCAGTTCTTGTAACTGGAGCAAGGTTTTTTGGACCGTCACGAAGTCTTAAATTGCGAAGAGACGGGCCTCTCGACGACGTCGACCACGAAGACCCGTTGTTGTTCCTCGATCGAGAAAACCGTCTCACCGATAGGTGCACGGTCGACGTACCCGACCAGTGCTAACAACGATACAGTCGGACGATCTATCGCTGATCGATCGACAACGTTAATCGAACCGAGAACGTAAGTAAGAAAAACCATAAGCGGTGTTGATGCATGGGGGAGCTCGCGAGAAACTAACTGTACCTAACGAAACCCTCGTAACCGACATCTTTACCATTGCCAAGTGGTTGTTCTTGTAATGATCTCATACCTCTAGCTTGTAATCGTTCGAGTCCCGTATTAATCAGCTTGTTACGAACAATTTTTCTTTCGAAATGCAAAAAATAATTGGAAATCCGTTTCGATGTTTTAACACAATTTTTTAGTTCTTCATTATATCTTTTCTTGGAAGATTTGTACTGTTCATTACGTTGAAACATTTTGTCTTAAGAATTTCTTATTTCAAAGATGAAGCATAAATTTTTGCATGGAAATTCAAACACTTTCCAAAAAGACATACTTTGAACAACAAAAAATTTTTCAGTTCTTAATTATATCTTTTCTCGAAGACTGTGAGTTTGTACTGTTCACAAGGTTACAGCATTTATCATGATGAAGATGAAGCATAAATTTTTGCATGGAAATTCAAACACTTTCCAAAAAGAAATATTTTGAACAACACCAATTTTTTACTTCTTAATTATATCTTTTCCTGGAAGACTGAGTTTGTACTGTTCATAAAGTTACAGCATTTTGTCATGATGAAGATGAAGCATAAATTTTTGCATGGAAATTCAAACACTTTCCAAAAAGACAGATTTTGAACAAAAAATTTTTCAGTTCTTAATTATATCTTTTCCTGGAAGACTGTGAGTTTGTACTGTTTACAAAGTTACAACATTTTGTTTTAAAAGTCTTCTTTACAAATATTTATCATTAGACTGCGGATCTCTCTGTAAAATAAAAATTATCTGCATCGATTGCAAGGAATAGAAACTAAATTGAACTTTACTTCTTCCCTTAATAATTTCAATAGAGGAGAAATCGAATATTTACATCTTTACGTTTAAAAATTTTCCAATAATTTTGAATTTCAGCTACTAAATTTTGCTATAAATGCATAATGATCCGCAGTCTAGTCATTAATTTCTTATCTGCGGATACATCTACTTATTTATTAATGGACAGCGGATTTTTATGCTAAATAGAAATTGTCTCCCTTATTACAACAAACATTTAACGTTTAATATTTTTAAAATAATATAACAATATCCTGAAATTCTTCTAATATTGTTACAGTTTTAAATTACATAATTTTTGTCATAAATGCATAAATCCGCAAAATAAAAGTGTTCTGCATTGATTGTGGGATTCAGGAATAAAATAAAAATGTATTTCATCCCTTAATGACTTTGTTACATTGAAAACAGCATTACGATATTCTGAAATTTTTCTGATCTTTCACTGTTCTATATTTCATGCAACCAACGACTTCACAAATGCATACACATCCGCAGTCTATTCGTCGTTTAATATGAAGAATAAACTATTGTATGGAAAGTGTTTATTCGAGAGTTCGCGTGTTTCGAACTTTTGAACGTAGATGTACAATCGAGAAATATTTCCTGAAGGAATAATCCGACCAATGCGACTTCGTTTCTGAAAAATCGTGACAAATTGGTGCAGCTGCGTAGATAGACTTTCAGATGTACGAGTGAAAAGGGTTACCCGTGTCAACGATTACTCATAGTAGTTTGGGAAAAAGATTCAACGTGTTTCGGCCGTCGCGGATAGTTTAATTAGCAATAATTGCGCCGTGCAGACGCGGTGTACGACGCTCGGCGCTAATGCTTTTTCCTCGTGAGAGAATGTTACCGGATTCCGGCAGATTTTTCATCAGATCGAAGTGCGATAGTGTCGATGATGGGGGAATAAAACGAGTCCGATCAGTTTAGCACATTACCGTCAGCCGTGGTTGCACGGCAATCTCGAACAGATAATAATTCACTATTGTAAAAATGTATACGAAAGATATTTGAAAAATAATAATTAATAGACTCGGTACTTCGTTTTGGTAACTACTTAATTCATTACATTGTAATGAATCTGTGAATTATGTTGGATCGAAGTTGCTTTATCGAGCTGCGGATTTTATGCGGTCACGGGAACAACGAATTTATGCAATTTAAAATGGTAAAAAGAAAAACTTCTGATAGTGTAAATACAATCAGCATGTGTAATTTAAAACAGTAAACACATTAGAATTCAACACGGTTAAACATATTAAGAATGAGAATCATTTTCTATTTCACTGGAGGTTGTTGTAATTCAGGTTGACAATTTTTATTTTACATGAAGATCCGCTGTCTACATATTATTTAGAAAGACTTTCATACGAGTATTGTTTCTTGCAATTCGTAAACAATTATTTTTAATAAACATTCGCTGTCTATTTGTAACACGATTGTAACAACGTAGTAATTTGTACACTGGATTCTTGTTTGGGCAGTACCAGAATAGACGTGTGAATCAATGTAATTATATCAATATTGGGATACTCCATTATGTATCGAGTCAGATGATGAAGATTCTGAACTAATAAATATGCATGTTATTAATAGACTCCGGATATTATGCATTTATAACAAAAATGAGCAAATCCAATTTAAAACGGTGAAAATATTAAAAGATTTTGAGAGTATTAATATATTATTTTCATTACATTAAAATGATTAATGAAGAATATAAATTTATAATATATTTAGCTCCTGCATCTTCCAATTGATGCACAAACTTTTTATTTTGCATAAACATCCGGAGTCCAGTTTTTAATTATCCTAAAACAATTAAATTCTATTTTGGTTCTGTTAATGTCCAGCTATTGAACAAATAGGCACACAATAGAATTTTTAGAGCAGTGGTTCTTAACCTGTCTGAAGTCAGGGAACAGTTATGATTATATGAAAAATTTTCGCAATACCAACATTAATGATCCAAAAGACAAACAAAACGATCCTGCGTAGAAATAAATATATTTCAGAAAATATATTATGAAATATTTTACAGAAAATATATAATGAAATATATTTCAGAAAAATTTATTATGCAATATATTTCTGAAAATTTATTATGCTATATATTTCAGAAAATATATTATGAAATATATTTCAGAAAATTTATTATGAAATATATTTCAGAAAATATATTGTGAAATATATTTCAGAAAATATATTGTGAAATATGTTTCAGCAAATATATAATGAAATATATTTCAGAAAATATATTATGAAATATTTTACAGAAAATATATAATGAAATATATTTCAGAAAATATATTATGAAATATATTTCTGAAAATTTATTATGAAATATATTTCAGAAAATTTATTATGAAATATATTTCAGAAAATATATTATGAAATATATTTCAGAAAATTTATTATGAAATATATTTCAGAAAATTTATTATGAAATATATTTCAGAAAATATATTATGAATTATATTGAATATATTATAAAATATATTGAATATATTTCGCAGAATTTCGCAAAAAGCTGACGGAACACCGGTTAAGAACGAGTGTTTTAGGGAATTACCAACTATAAAACAGTCCTAATCACTGAAACCGTGAAATAAGTCGTACTACAAGGGGTTAAGTAATTCTGTGACACGTGTGCTGACATTTCAGCGTTTTATTTAGAGTGTGCGAAAACCTATTTATAGGTGACCGGACGGTAATGTGCTATTAGCGCGGAAGATACGATTATTACTTCGGATGTACATGCGAAGTCCTATTTTCATAGACACATTTCAAGAACAAGGAGTCGTGCAAACTGTTTCTCTTATAGTAAGTTCCAGCAGACGAAGAGTATTCTCAAACTTTATTCAATTCTACTTTATCGATCATTTTTTTAAATACTTTTTGAAGATACTTTCTTTTTATCGTTCCTAATACAGATTATTTAATTGATTCACCAGTGGTCGAGTCATTGAACGACGATTCTAATAGTCTGGGTCAAAATAGACCCGGAAACATGAATTTTTATTCTGATATGTTCACTGTATCTGGAAAATACGGAGTACTAAGAGTACTCAGAGTATTTTAACTTTTCAATGTTTAGTTCGTTAAATAAATTGCTTTAATTTTATGGTATTTTAAGCTTGGTTTGGCAGTCGAAGTGTTAAAAACTTTGGATGAACTGAGATTGCACGATGATAGTCTACTGATCGCTACCGAAAGAGAAAATAAGATTGAGTGCTGATAGGCTTCGATTGTAAAATACGAAATTGCGGCGAGAGAGGCGTGCGAGTTCCGAATTTGAACTGTAAATAGGCTATCGTGTTATCGTTTTATTGTTAAACGTAGACTCTGTGTAAATATCCGATTAGACACGATTAAGTTATTGCGAGGCTGTATAGATAATTGTGTACATATAGTAATACAAAGGGATCTCCCGATCGCACTGATCGATCACACGACTGCAAACACCGTAAAATATTAACGTTATGCAAATAAGACATTTGCCTTAGTGAGACTGTACAGTAGAATTCGATTTATCCGAACCTGTTGATAACGAATAAGTATAAAATACTGGTACATTTGTTATTATTATTGTATCATCTCTAATCAATCCGTATTTAAATGCGAAATTCAAATAGGAATTGGCAAAATTTTGTTTTATTTCAATAAACGCAAAGCCAAAGATTGAAATTGTATAAAATTATATCAATGTAATTCGCATCAATATTTGCAGTTTAAAAATATGAATGAATCACATAAATCCATACGATCGGAGTCATTGTGGTCACTAATCTGCGAAACTTATTGAAAATTTACATTTTGCTATGCTTCGATTACATATAAATGAAAATTGGTTGTCGTTTCTACTATTTTTAGTAAATGCAATATACATTAAATTCTATCGAACCTTATGCTTGACATGAAATGACAAATAAATTAAAATTTGCTGTCTTCACGACTATATTTTGTGAATACAAATATGTATTCAATTCTATTGGAAATCTTATGCTTGACAATTTCTAGCAAATTTTTATTCATCCAATGATCAATAGATATTTGTATAACGAGAATATCATGTACCAATAAGAGCTTATTGTTAATTTTAGGTAGATTTTATTGGGCATTTAGAAAGACTTCATCGAGATAAATCGAGTTCTACTGTATTTAATTGTAAAACATTTGTCGTTAATGGAATGTTCAAAGTTCGTTTGTTTATAACTAGCGATCGCCTGCGTGCGAACATGGTTTGAAGATTGAATCTTTGTGAATGCTTTCGAGGACTACTGTAAAATTCAAGAACAATGTAATGATCGAGGCACCTCGCAATTTGTAAGAAACGACGAATTCCACGGTCGAATAAAGGTTTCCCAGGCATACCAAAGAATCCGTAGGTGTTAAGGACGACATTGCGTTGCCCTGATTGTTTTTCGACTATGAATAAATGCATGTCTTTTTGACACTGAATACCGAGAGAAATTTATTAACCAACACCCCACCCCTCCACGCAATTTTACATTTACTGTTTCTAACTTAGGGTAGTTTTGAGTTTATTACTATTGAAATAGAAATTATTGCGTTTCAGATTAGTAGATTTGCGGATTTTTATGCAAAATAATAATTGCTCGAATTGATTGCAATAAATATAGTTTAATAAAAATTATTAGAATTTTATTATTATATAATTAAAAATTTATTTATTCTTTTAATCATTTTAGTGGGTTGGAAATAATTAAATATTGTCTAATGTGAATTATGCAAAATAATAATTGCTCGAATTGATTGCAATAAATATAGTTTAATAAAAATTATTAGAATTTTATTATCAAATAATTAAAAAATTATTTATTCTTTTAATCATTTTAGTGGATTGGAAATATTAAATATTGTCTAATGTGAATTATGCAAAATAATAATTGCTCGAATTGATTGCAATAAATATAGTTTAATAAAAATTATTAGAATTTTATTATTAAATAATTAAAAAATTATTTATTCTTTTAATCATTTTAGTGGATTGGAAATAATTCAATATTGTCTATTGTGAATTATGCAAAATAAAAATTGTTCGAGTTAATTACAGTATATGACGGAAATATAGACATTTATTTTTTCTTAAAAATTTAAGTGGGCTGGAAATAATATTCTTTTTTAACTTTCAAATCATGTAATGTCAATTATCAATGATAACGGTAAAAATATTTATATACATATTTTCACTGTTTGTGTTTGACAATTTTTGTCATAAATCTGTAAAATCCGCAGTCTATATGTGGATTAAAAATAAATTGTTTGATTAAATTTTCCCGATTAGATTATTAAGGGATTCAATTATTACTCAAAGAGTTTTGCGTGCAATTAATCGAGTTCTAATTAATTCGATTATATTTTAGAGGCTGTTTAGGGGGAAGAGTGTTTTATTTATTTTATCGAAGTTGCAAAAACCAAAATCATAATGCAAGTCACCGAAACAACGTTATATTCGTTCATCACGAGCCTGAAGAAACTCCAGCTGAACCAATGCACGCATCAAGCCATACAGAAAGCAATAATCCTGGAAGCTTACAGTATAGTCTGAAACTTCCTAGATGACCGACAAATTTAATGGCACTTGTAGGTAAGTTGGCTCGAGCTAACCTTAAACGCTAAGAACAATAACTCTAAACTGTGGATTTGACGCATCTATAACAAAATTGAACAGGTAAAATACAAAATCTGTATCACAAGATTTGTGTTCGATTATATTATTTGTAGCTTATTGGAATTATTAAGAGAATACGTAAACGTCAATCGAAGCACAACATTTTTAGTTTGTATTACATTCTGTTTAAGCTCTGTAGAAGTTTACAACTTTTTAACGGTATCTATTGAAGTATTTTAAACAAAAGATTCAAATATGGTGATATAAAAGAATGTTCTGATTGGTCTCATATTCAAGTCAATTTCAATGATGTGATGTATGATCTTCAAATTACCTCGAACTAGAAAATTTATGATAAAACAATGCCAACTTCAAAATCTGCAATCATGTTACTTAAATAAAAATTAAAAGATCGAAATTATGACTTTCAGCAGTAACACAAACATTTGAACATTTTGCAAGGCAATCAATTGCAGTTTCAATTGTTTCTGATGAAATTGATCTAGAAGATCTAATTATTCTTTCTAATTCTCTCTCTGTATAAAATAAATCAAATGTTTACTATAATTAGTGACGTTTCACCGACCCGACAGTATAACAAACGTCGAATTTTAATGCAAGATTTCTCATCCAAGATTTCTCGTTGCAGTATCGTCACAAGTAAAAGATCGAAATTATGACCTTCAGCAGTACCACAAACATTTGAACATTTTGCAAGGCAGTCAATCGCAGTTTCAATTGTTTTTGATGAAATTGATCTAGAAGATCTAATTATTCTTTCTAATTCTCTCTCTGCATAAAATAAATCAAATGTTTACTATAATTACTGATGTTTCACCGACCCGACAGAATAACAAACGTCGAATTTCAATGCAAGATTTCTCGTTGCAGTATCGTCACAAATAAAAGATCGAAATTATGACTTTCAGCAGTAACACAAGCATTTGAACATTTTGCAAGGCAATCAATTGCAGTTTCAATTGTTTCTGATGAAATTGATCTAGAAGATCTAATTATCCTTTCTAATTCTCTCTCTGTATAAAATAAATCAAATGTTTCCTATAATTAGCGATGTTTCACCGACCCGACAGAATATCAAACGTCGAATTTCAATGCAAGATTTCTCACCCAAGGTTTCTCGTTGCAGTATCGTCACAAATAATTTAATTACACAGGGATGAGATTTAGCTTCGGCTGAATTACTGCAGTTTCTAGCAAAGGCGCGGAAGACCCGAGGAGCGCAGTCAATTCTCAGTTTTATTCGGTCCCGGCAGTGTTCCTCCCGCAATTAGAGATATGCAAAAATCGCGGTACAAATGGCGGCGGTCGGCCACCTCCACTTAGCAGTCAATCACAATTAAATACAATTTTGCGCGGGCTGCGGGGCTCGGTAATGGTGCAAAAAGAGAGCAAATTGAAATCTCCTAGCTGACAGAATGATAGATGGTGCCGGCCAGACGCGAAAAGACCGAGAACGGGAAAGAGAGGGGAAGAAAGAGAAATAGTGGGAGAAGGAGACGGACGGAAGAGAGTTACCTTCCTTCCTTCCTTCTCGTGGTGTGAGAAAGCTGCTCTTCTTCGTTCCGAGTCCAGGAATCGCGAGGACGAAAACACAAAAGTCGAGTCGCGGCTGACGTTGCTTTGCCACCGCCAGGCCGATTTCTCCGACTAATATCGCTAATCCTCTTCATCCGGAGAAAATGGCGACTCGTCCTTAACGGAGAACAACGCGCATTGATCAAGAGAGAGAGATTCTACGCGCATTGATCAAGAGAGAGAGATTCTAACATGCCATTCAGCGGATTCTGCAACTGCGATCCTACGTGACTGCACGAAATCCTCAGAGTCAATTACCATTGTTTTCTCCTTCGGGTTGTATGTAATTTCAAATGAAATACAATCTTCATTAGGCGCAGTTGCAAAGTATATGCAGTCAGACTAATCATCGATCAAAATGCTGCTACCACCGCTGGCAGAAAGTTATTCGAACCAGCTAGCCTTCTAGTAGCAAAACTCTTCGTAGAATCAGAGTTGAGCAAAAATTTGATCAACGATTGACGAATTTTCTACTTCAATCGTTAATCGCAATTAACAATTAAACTCCTACTTTAGTCATTAACTGCGGTTAACGATAGCATTCTTTTCAATTGTAATCATCAATCGGATAATTGATTAATGATTAACTGTATGCATACTGAAAAAATGTAATCGGAGATTTGTTGAGATATATGTCTTATAATATATTAATAATATATTTATAATATATTAATAATATATTTATAATATATTTATAATATATTTATAATATATTTATAATATATTTATAATACTTATAATATATTTTTTGTTGAGATTAAGGATGTTCTGGAGCTATATAAAAACGCAACAAAATTTTTACAAATTTGACAAGATATAATTCTTACTAAATTAATGCAATTACCAAAGTTTGAGTTAGATTCACTACACCGTTTAATATTTATAGCAACTTAATTCATACTTCATAAAATTCCACTTCAAACCCTATTTAAATCTTGAAAAAACGCAACTAGTAACTCCAGTTTTTTTATATACAGTAAAAATTATGTATTTAATTATGTTCAAAATTTATTAGGATTCACTAAACAGTTACAGAGCAAAAAATTATAAACTGTTACGAAACTTCAAATTTATCTTGTCATCTCACTAGCATGAAAACGCGACAATACTGTGGACCACTGAATACAGCTACTATTCGGAGGGTACAATTATTCACAAAATTCATTTACAATTTTTTAGAATATGAAGACAATTTGATTAAAAAATAAATATAACATGAAATTCACTAATTACACAAAAGCTCTTTCAATTAATCTATTTTCTAATGCAAAATATATTCGTGAATGGCTTTCATTGCCAATATATTGATGGTTTTCGAATTTCTTGTACTTTTGTCTCCCATTGTTCCGATTTTTCGATCATTTCTTTTTTTGATCAATGATCGATAATTAACTTCATCAATAGATTGAATCAATCGTACATTTTTTCAATAATTACCTTTTTTAATCGTACACATTCATCAATCAATCTTGGTTAAAATTTTAATTGATTAATGCCCAACTCTGGGTAGCGTGATCTGTCTGGTGAATGAACGGTTACGTTGGATGTCTGTTGATATTAAAAGAACAGCGATTAGGGTATGTAATTTTTCCAAGTAGGGGACACAATAATTTTTTAAAAATATTTTATACATGTCTTTCAGATAATTTCATTGTATTAAATTGCATTAAAACTCGCAAGTATCTGATGGAATCAGTGAAATTGTTGGAAGAAACTTACATATTTAACGTAAATCGGGTTTTGACACCCCGAGACTTTAATCCAATAATTTATATTATCGTCATTATAATTGAAGTATAATTGGATTACTACACAATGGATTTCGTACATTTATGTGTAATTCAAACATTATTTGAACCTAATAAACACATATTAAGTAAGAAAATAAATTTCGATCTTTTGTAATGCAGGTAGAAAATTTTTATATTGCATAAAGATCCAGTAATTACAATATAATGTAATTGAAATTCAATATAATAAAATTACAGTATAGATTAATACACATATATTTTAACGTATGAAACAGGTACATGATTTATTTTTTTTTAAAAGTATGCTGAAATTTTCAAGAATCTAACAGAAGATAATTTGGTATAAACTCATTAATAATGATAAGAAAAATCTACAAAATTTATTTTCTAAATTTATGATATAGGTCCACATTAAAAAGTTGTAACATGCAACTGTATTTTTTCTACAATTCCAATCAATTGCAACTTTCGAAGAAATTTCTTTTCACATCCTGTAGTAAACTAATTCCTCTAGCTTATCGTCTATTTTAGAGCGTCCAAATATTAATTCGTTTCACTGTAGATATACAGGGTGTCCCACATAAATGATAACACCTAAATATCTTTCGTATTTACAGTCCTATCAGAAAACTTCAGAGGACAAAGTGACGCTATTGCAGGGGGCAATATAATAATGAAGAAGGTCATTTCAAGGTCAAAAAGGTGGTATCCACTAAATTCAGTTTTTTATTGTCTATCGTGCTATCGCAAAAAAAATATACTATTCCATTTAAAGAAACATCGGTGACATTGCAATTTCATTTAAAAACACGACATAAAAAATTTTTGTCTTCATTATTATAGTGCCCCCCTGCAATAGCGTCACTTTGTCCTCTAAAGTTTTCTGATAGGACTGTAAATACGAAAGATATTTAGGTGTTATCATTTATGTGGGACACCCTGTATACTTAGCAATTATAGTATCAAGAATAATTCAATCGTAATTCTGCAAAGGGTTCTAAAAATGAGTAAAGTTCGGAACAACTGAAAGTTCCCTTGCGAATCAAGCGGATAATCGAGGCGTCATTGAATCAAAGAACCCGCCACCTCCGATCTGCACGCACATCCATTTCCATCCCACGGCTTCCTCAATTAGGCCGATAGGCATTTACACAATTCATTGGTCAATTAAAGAGAGGAGGCTAATTATTCATTTGCTCGTTTGCGGGAATCCGGGCTCCGTCAAGTGTAGCATAAGTAAATGAGGGTGCGACAGCGGTACGCAAGGTAATATCGAAGCGGGACGCCAAAGGTCCTTCATGGGCGGTCCTCTCCTCGCATCGACTCCCATCTTAGCGCATCTCAGCAGCGTAACGCAGCGTAACACTGCGTCCGTGTGCGCAAACAATGCGCGAACGTCTTCATCTGTACGGCGAGCACAAATGTAATGATCGAGGCACCTTGCAATTTATAAGAAACTACGAATTCCACAGTCGAATAAAGGTTTCCCAGGCATACCAAAGAATCCGTAGATTTCAAGGACGATATTGCGTTGCTCTGATTATTTTTCGACTATGTCGAAAATATAAATACATGTCTTTTTGACACTGAATACAGAGAGAAATTTATTAACCAACCTCCCACCTCCTCCACACAATTTTACATTTACTGTTTCTAATATAGGGTAGTTTTGAATTTTTTTTGGAAAATAATAGTTCAAACTGATTGCGTTAAATAAATAAATAATAGCTGGAATTAATTTCAATAAAGTGTAGACATTTATTTTTTTAATACTTCAGTGGGTTTATTATTAATTCAATATTGTGTAATGTCAATTTTAGACATTTATTTTTTTCTTAATAATTTTAGTGGAAATAATATAATATGTCAATTATGCAATATAATATCCATGTAGATTGACACATTATCAATGACGCTAAAAAGAAAAATTAGTTTCACTGTTTTCTATTTGATAATTTTTCTCATAAATACATATGTGTTAAGGAGGAAATTACGTTACCCTGATTTTGTTTTTCGATTGTGAATAAATACATGTCTGTTCGACACTGAAAACAGATGAATTTCTTAATCACCTCTCCCCTCCCCACCAATTACACATTTACTGTTTCTAATCTAGGGTAGTTTTGAATTTTTTATTTCAGATTAGTAGACTGCGGATTTTTGTCTATCCTTTTACATTGTATTAATTACCTATACTGAAGTCTTTGCATAATTCAGAACTAATATCGAAAATATAATTATATATAAATTTGTTACGTTGAAAAACGTCGATAAGTGTCCCATTAATTTTAATCACGAAAAACGAGTTTCCAGTTTCCAGACCATACGTGCGTACTATTGAATCTATCATTTTGAATTTTTCATGTCAGATTCGTTATCACTGACCTGAAAAATATCTGATTACCAACTTTTAGAAGGATTCGATGACTTTTTGACTTTTTGTTAGTGAAATCGCGTTCTCGGACCACTGTACAGGGTGTAAAGAAATGTTTGGTCCTGGCTGCCATAGCGGTATTCTACATCTTCGGATCGGTGAAGATCTGTGAAAAAAAGTTGCCGCAAAATTGTCCTTGACCTTGAATTTCAAGTGCAAATTTTTGTGTTATTGCATTGTTTTTTTTAAATTGAAAGCTTAATTGGAACTCCCCATAGGGGGTTATAAAGCTATACATTAGTAATATACATTTTATATTTCAACATTAGTAATGTAGGTACAGTAGAACACATTAAGTATATAACACATTAAGTACATAACTTTTGATCTTTAAATTACATTGTATTGTACACATCATGGGGACAAAAAGTGTTAAGGGAACCATGGGTGAGTTGAGTTTTGACTCATGGTTCCGTTAACAATTTTTGTCCCCAGGATGCGTAGAATATGTTGGATTATCGGTAACATTGCGTTAGCCGAAAGGCAAAAATAAATTTTGTTAAAAATAATAGAATCACTGTAAACAGGTGATAAACATGATGCAATGAACCCACAGACCTGCGTTCTTTTTATAACAAGCGAACAGTAGTTGTTCTCATTTGTTTTATAATTCGGCGGTGCACAGTGGGTAAACTTGACCTAACTCGATTCAAAAAGGAACAACTTTCGATAGAAATGAGATAGAGGGCTGAAATTTTTTTTACATACAGCTGAAACTTTACAGAATATGGGAAAAATAGGGAGATTATGGTACGAATGTTTTCTAACCTTGAAAAAATAAAAGTTTAACTGTTCAACAATAATCCGATATTTTGGAAAATTCTGAGGTCGTAGAAAAATTTTGAGACCAGATTTGAAATCAGCGTGAGAAAATCTACGCGAAATGCTGTAGAGCATGTTCCAAAAAAATTTTTGCCGCGCGTGGTATTTTAAAAACCACAATTTTCTCGAAATTGCGTAACTTTGACGAATTTTTTCGAGGTTAAAAAACATTCGTACCATAATCTCCCTATTTTTCCCATATTCTGTGAAGTTTCAGCTGTATGGAAAAAAAATGTCAGTCCTCTATCTCATTTCTATCGAAAGTTATTCCGTTTTGAATCGTATTTTGTCAAGTTTACCCACTGTGCGGCGTCTCTTCACTTCGTGTATGGTTTTCATTACGATACGACGTCCTCCCTTGCTTCGTTTAATTGATCAATAAATTAAAATTTAATTGAATACTGAGTTTAGTTTATTTCGCGTAACCCATTTCCAACAGAATACAATGCAATAACACAAAAATTTGCCGTTGAAATTCAAGGTCAAGGACAATTTTACCGCAACTTTTTTTCACCGATCCGAAGATGTGGAATACCGTTATGGCAGCCAGGACCAAACGTATTTTTACACCCTGTACGTCGGTGTGCGCAAACAATGCGCGCAGGAGGCACTAATAAGCGCACGCGGAACGTCTTCATTTGTACGGCGAATGCGCATCAGCTGCGTTTCGCCGTCGCGTCTCCGGAGTTGGCGTTCGAGCTGGCGCTATTCGTCCTCCGTCCGGGATTTTTCATGGCTCCGTTATGAAAGGATACTGGATACGCTTTAGGTCCTCCGTAATAGTCGAGTGCCGAGTCCGAACGCAGAAAAAAAGCAACGGAAGAAAGAATTACGAAGGACTAGAAGCAAGCCACGAAGACCGAGGAAAGAAGAAAACGATGTCCGAGCAGTAAAGAGACTCTGGAAATACTGGAAGTTTTTTATCCGACGGGGAAAAAGGGAATTCGCTTCGCGAGGTTTTGTTTATTCGTGCAGGGACACGTACCCGGTGTGTGCAAAGTGCAGGCTTTCGAAAAATTATGGGCGATGACCATCACGGCGGGATTCTACTACGGACCGGTGCACAGTGGTCTGGGCGGTCGATCTAGCAGTTTATTAGTAGATTTCTGCACTATTTGGAAAGAGGGTGCAGCAATGCAGAGTTGGGCACTAATCGATTAGAATTTTAACCAAGATTTTTTTTTTTTATTAATGCAATTAGAATCTCAAGTTCGAGATTATTTTGCCGTATATTATTTTTTTAATACATTATTATACTATATAAAATACAAATCTTTCTAAACAAATAAATTTGTTCAAAATTTATTTAGTTTTCTACACATTGTTAAATGTGGTTGAGTTTATATGTATGTGCACATATGTGTGTATATACAGGGTGTCCCAAAATTCCTCCGACACCCGAAAATGGGAGGTTCCTTGGGTCATTTGAAGCAACATTTTTCTTTACAAAAATGGTGTCCGCAGCTTTATTTAGGAGTTATTAACGAAAAACACGGACCAATCATAGCGCGATCTAGATATGTGATGACACGTTCGGCCAATTGACAGTTGGCGCGTCGAGCTGACTGTGCTAACTCGCGTCTGGGTCGCGCTCTGATTGGTCCGTGTTTTTCGTTAATAACTCATAAACAAAGCCGCGGACGCCATTTTTGTAAAGGACAATGTGATTTCAAATGACCCAAGGAACCTCCCATTTTCCGCTCCTGCACTAGTTTTGGGACACCCTGTATATGTATATACGTGGGTGCGCATATATGTATGCACAACAAAAATTATTAAAATAAAATATTGTCACAGTTGGTTTTAATGGCAAATCCTTTGATGTAGCTCATTTTCATTACCGATTTAGGTATAATATGTGGTGATGGGAAAGTATTGTAATTTTGAATTTACCGCCTTACTAGGATCCCAGACATAAATCGATACATTTTCGGCCATTAGTCGTCTGCTTGTCTATACAGTCCTCGCTACTGTGGTGACTGCCTAGGCAGCAACATGTAGTCACACGTGCTCTTATAATGCGTTCTTCAAATGTTCTTCATTTAATTTCCAATGTTTTCTTTTAAAGTGTTCTAATTCACCGTAATGGTATTCAATTTTCTTTACACTACGCAAGTGAGTATGAAATTATTTTAGTTTAAATTTTGTTCTGGCTTAAATGCAATGATTAATATTTTTGTTAATTTCCATTACAGACACAATATATATGTTGTTAGTATTCTCTTGATAATGATCTAAATTGAGATCGAAACGTCGAGACAAATTATTGTGCATACTTTGCAAATTGTGTAAATAGTAATTTTTGATCGAACCAATGCGCCGAAAATGTTTTAATTTTGCTTATATAAAATACAATACAAATTGATTGATCAATGTGTACGATTAAAAAAGTAATCATTGAAAAATGGATGATTGATTCAATCGATTGATGAAGTTAATCGTCAATCGTTTACAAAAAGAAATCATCGAAAAATCGGAGACTGATGTAATCAATTTTTGAAATTAATCGCCACACCGTCTATCCATAAATTGTAATAAGAAGCGAAAGAGAGAGAGGCAGAGAGCGGAGATGGAAAATTTACAGAAATATATCTCAACAAAAACTCAATTTACATTTTTTCAGCCGTTAATCCATCATTAATCAATTATCCTATTCGCGATTACAATTGAAAAGAATATAATCGTTAACCGCAATTAATAACTAAAGTAGGAGTTAACTGTTAATTGATATTAACGATTGTAAGTCTTCAACAATGAAATCGAAAATATATATTACATTGATCTTTAAACATTAAAGTTAGCCTCGAGTTTTTATAGAATATACAATTTTCTTTAATTTTTTTGTATTGAAATTTGTAGACGGCCGAATGTTGATTAACTTTTGTTTAAAGCATTTTTTGACTCGTTATCGGAACTGCCTGAAAAATTATGTTCAATTTTTAAATAAACAATAACCCATAATAGATTTTTAAATGCTTCTACAGTTTTTAATAAATCTTATTACGTAATATACTTAATCGTATTTGATTATACTTAACTAATACTTATAATACTTAATCGTATTTGAAAGTGATTTAGAAAACAATATTCCTGAAGAAGGAGGAAGGTGGAAGGAAAAAGTATACTAAAAATATTTCACTTTGCAAGAATGCTATTTGGAATTCAAAATACACTACTGTATAAAATACAAATGCACCCGGCCATATTTAATAGAAAAGCGTAAAAAAATCGAATGAGAACACAATAAGTTTTGAATAGGATTCCGCTGTTTAATTGAATAATTCTGAGAATATGTTATTATTGCGGATTATCTAATACTTTTGAATGCACCAAA
The DNA here is from genome assembly GCA_963971365.1 of Lasioglossum villosulum. Classification (NCBI taxonomy): domain Eukaryota; kingdom Metazoa; phylum Arthropoda; class Insecta; order Hymenoptera; family Halictidae; genus Lasioglossum; species Lasioglossum villosulum. The sequence goes on along the minus strand of OZ020498.1, from coordinate 30,701,025 downwards.
TCAATTATTGTACAATACAATTTCTACATAAAGATATTATTTGTCATTACATCTTAGAATTATGCTGGCTGTTTCTTTCTTTTGTACAATGGCATGTATTCCTTATCAAAAAGAAATAACTTCGACAGTTATCATTAATGTAATGTAATATAATTCTCTCTTTTGAGGAATGCATTTTCAAGGTACAAGAATGCATTTTCAAGGTACAAGAATGCATTTTCAAGGTACAAGAATGCTCTTCACTTGAAACCAAACATTTTTTAGAAATATTAAATAAAGCGTGTACGAAAATGGATTCAATGATGCATCGTCCAATGACCTACAGACACCGACAAGGTCAGATGTGGACCGAAACAGTCAGAAACGTATTCGAATGTCTCGTCTGTAGTTCTTCCTCGGTGATCGAAGTGAAAAACTATAGTCTTCGAAAAATCAGTCTGGCAAAAAATATAGCTGCTATTTTCAAATTAAGTCTCGCGCGCCGTTTCTATTCATTCCAGAAATGCGCAGGTTTGTTTCTTGCGTGCAGGTCGTGAGATTATCATAACCCGCTTCTAATTTGCGGACCAGCGACGAAGTTTTAAAGAAACTAAAGGGTCGCTTCCGAATAGCGTCCTTCAAATTATGGTGTTTTCAATAGTATCGAAACTAGTTTAGGGAAGATCATCGACCCAACAGCACAATAAACAATGCTATTTTTTGGCTCGCCGCGGTTGCCTTTTCATAGTCAGAAAACTATATGCAAATTGTACGAGTTGCAATTTTACTATGATTACACGTTCGAATATTAAACTACTGTGCTCCGTCGCGATTCATTATGGTTTCTATCTTTAAACGATATGCAAAAATCTGCTAAACTAAATCATAAATAACTTAAATTTTCTACATTTAAACATAAATATTTTATGGTTTACATTAATGTAAAATTTCATATTATTTTTCAAGACTATTTAAAATATCTCCCCTTAATAAAGATAATTAGATTAAAAATAAGAAGTTAACACCTTGCCTTACAATATCGTGTCTGACACGTGATGAAGATTCAGAACACATTCTAATAAAAATGTATATTAATTTCCTTTAAATCAAAATAAAATTATACTTTGGTTTTGTTAATATATAGCTATTGAAGAACACATAGACATACAATTTATATCAATATTCCTCTTTTTTTAGGAAATTACGATCTACAAAAGAAGTTCTACTCACTGAAACCGTAAAATAAATCGTAAGGCAAGGGATTAAATATTTGTTAATGCATTTACCATTCTTATTTCATGATTCACCTCGAATAGAATATATAGTGATTAAGTTGGAACTTTGTTTATTGAATTTATTTTTACTTCTGCCGGTATAAGTAGGAACTTTGTTTACTGAATTTAGTTTTAATTGTACAAGTTCAATTGGAACTTGGTTTACTGAATTTATTTTTACTTGTACCAGTTTAAGTTGAAACTTTGTTTATTGAATTTATCTTTACTTGTACCAGTTTAATTGAAACTTTGTTTACTGAATTTATCTTTACTTGTACCAGTTTAAGCTGAAACTTTGTTTATTGAATTTATTTTTACTTATACCAGTTTAATTGAAACATTGTTTACTAAATTTAGTTTTAATTGTACAAGTTTAAGTTGGAACTTGGTTTACTGAATTTATTTTTACTTCTGCCAGTATAAGTTGGAACTTTGTTTACTGAATTTAGTTTTAATTGTACAGGTTTAAATTGGAACTTGGTTTACTGAATTTATCTATACTTGTACCAGTTTAAGTTGAAACTTTGTTTATTGAATTTATCTTTACTTGTACCAGTTTAATTGAAACTTTGTTTAGTGAATTTATCTTTACTTGTACCAGTTTAAGTTGAAACTTTGTGTATTGAATTTATTTTTACTTATACCAGTTTAATCGAAACATTGTTTACTAAATTTAGTTTTAATTGTACAAGTTTAAGTTGGAACTTGGTTTATTGAATTTATTTTTACTTACACCAGTTTAATTGAAACATTGTTTACTAAATTTAGTTTTAATTGTACAAGTTTAAGTTGGAACTTTGTTTATTGAATTTATCTTTACTTGTACCAGTTTAAATTGAAACTTTGTTTATTGAATTTATCTTTACTTGTACCAGTTTAAGTTGAAACTTTGTTTATTGAATTTATTTTTACTTCTGCCAGTATAAGTTGAAACTTTGTTTACTAAATTTAGTTTTAATTGTACAAGTTTAAGTTGGAACTTGGTTTACTGAATTTATTTTTACTTGTACCAGTTTAAGCTGAAACTTTGTTTATTGAATTTATCTTTACTTGTACCAGTGTAATAATATTTTATTATCACATACTAATTTTCGAAAAAGGGTTCCAAACGTCTTAAAAATAGTTCAAACTGAGAAGAACTGATACTGTATTAAAAAATGTTCATTTTGATTCAATTTTACCAATAAATAATGTTGCTAATTTTTTAGTGTTTAATCGAGTACTACAATGAATTATATACAAGTCTATCCAATGATACAAATCAATTATAAATTCGTAGAATATGTAATAAATTTCATCAATACTTTCTTTTCTTTTTTCCATGTTTCTGTGTTCTGCACGATTGGCCGAGTCTTTCGTTTTTTATTCGCCGTTTGGTTTCCTTGCAACATTCAATCGTAAGCCTGCGCGAGAGATAATTATACAGATTTTGTGGTGCGTTTGTACTGGATGATCGGAAACACTCGTAAGTATACTATTGGACCACGGAGATTATCGAAATTGATCGAGCTCGCCTTCCATAATTTCAAACGCCAGGGACGATAGACAAAGGATGATCGCGGTGCATAAAGATGCATATTCCGGTTCAACTTCGAGCACGACGACGCAGAACCGCCTAAACTGTTCCTTGAGGCCATCGACATTTTCGAGGAAGTCTAGGATTTAGCTACGCCGACGATTTCGTGAACGAGCGGCATTCGTTACCAACCCAAAACCTAACTCAAAAATCTAAACCTAACCCAATCCGAATTTTTATAATACACTCAAGCAAACATTGCAGAAAATAAATAAAATCTTTCCTGATTCAAACAACAAGCTCAGGTGAAAAAGAGCAGGCATTGTTTACCTCCTCTGACACAAATTGACTTTAATCTAAAAAATAATTTAAAAAATAGAATTACGAATACGAACTTAAGAAAATCTGTATTAAGAGATTAGAATAGAGTAATAAGTGGAGAAAACAATAAGTTTTTTAAAGAACAGTACAGAAAAGAGTGAATGATCGATTAATATAAGATTTTGCATTTCAGTTTACTATATTACGAACTGTAGAAAAATGCTTGTAATATTTAAAAAATAATTTATAACAATATATAAATAACAACCGGTGTACAGAATTCCTACAAATCGAATCGACTATATTAAAAATCCCAGAAATGTAATAAATTACGATATATTCCCTAGGTATTGACGATCCCACATTTCAAATTTTGTGAAAATTAACAAAAAGCAGATATTTTAAATTTAATGACTGAATTTTGGTAGAAAATTTATTAACGTTTAAATATAAATTTTTATTCTTCGTTAATAACTTTAATGTGGTGAAAATAATATATTAATACTCTGAAAGTCTTTTAATATATTAACTGTTTTAAATTGCACTTGCAAAATTTTTATTATAAATGCATAAAATTGGAAGTTTAGTTATGAAATACACGATTATTATTCACCGGGTATTACGTTGACATTCGAGCAAAAATTCATGTTTGCATGTGATTTACCTATCTAAGTACAAGGCACCGTGAATTTTCATACTTCAGTGCAAACATTAATGGCTTCTCATGTTTGAAAGCATAATTCATACTCATCTCCACTTGACGAGCTTACGCCGAGCAATTCGCATAATTGCAATAATAATAGTAATCACGATAATGACGGTTTACTTTATTGTGCGGGGAATGAGAGTATTAACTTAATTATCGCGGCTTGTAATCGTCATTCACTGAAACACTCGAAGGGCACCGCGGTGTGTCTAATTCTGAGTTGGGCATTAATCGATTAAAATTTTAACCGAGGTTGATTGATTAATGTGTACGATTAAAAAAGTAATCATTGAAAATGGACGATTGATTCGATCAATCGATGAAGTTAATCGTTGATTGAAAAAGAGAAATCATCGAAAAATCGGATACTGATTTAATCAATTATTGAAGTTAATCGCCATACGGCAGAATTAGGCATTAACCGATTAAAATTTTAACCAAGATTGATTGATTAATGTGTACGATTAAAAAAGTAATCATTGAAAATGGACGATTGATTCAATCGATTGATGAAGTTAATCGTTGATTAAAAAAGAGAAATCATCGAAAAATCGGATACTGATTTAATCAATTATTGAAGTTAATCGCCATTCGGCAGAATTAGGCATTAATCGATTAAAATTTTAACCGAGGTTGATTGAATAATGTGTACGATTAAAAAAGTAATCATTGAAAATGGACGATTGATTCAATCGATCGATGAAGTTAATCGTTGATTAAAAAAGAGAAATCATCGAAAAATCGGATACTGATTTAATCAATTATTAAAGTTAATCGCCATTCGGCAGAATTAGGCATTAATCGATTAAAATTTTAACCGAGGTTGATTGATTAATGTGTACGATTAAAAAAGTAATCATTGAAAATGGACGATTGATTCAATCGATCGATGAAGTTAATCGTTGATTGAAAAAGAGAAATCATCGAAAAATCGGATACTGATTTAATCAATTATTGAAGTTAATCGCCATACGGCAGAATTAGGCATTAACCGATTAAAATTTTAACCAAGATTGATTGATTAATGTGTACGATTAAAAAAGTAATCATTGAAAATGGACGATTGATTCAATCGATTGATGAAGTTATTCGTTGATTAAAAAAGAGAAATCATCGAAAGATCGGATACTGATTTAATCAATTATTGAAGTTAATCGCCATACGGCAGAGTTAGGCATTAACCGATTAAAATGTTAACCACGATTGAGTGATTAATGTGTACATGATCATGTTTACATTTTTCAGTGTTCATACAATTTTGATTCCGTATTTCATTTCGAAACTACAGCAGTTAATCAATTATTCGATTGACGATTACAATTGAAAGGAGTATAATCGTTAATCGCAATTGACGACTAAACCAGAAGATTAATTGTTAATTTATTCGTCAGTCGTTGATTAAATTTGGTCTAATTCGAGGACAAATTGAACGCGTCTGATAAATCTGAAAAGTTTCACGTAAAGGACCCCAAAATAAAATTGTATAAAATACCAATGTAAAGTACAGGTACTTACATTTTAGAATATTCCATTCCTCCATGCGTCTTACTCAGTAACTGTATAACACGAACAACTCACTTCCACACAATCACTGAACGAGATGAAGTCACTTCTACCACGATCAAAACAGTACTGCGAATGTTACCTCGGTTCTTTTGTGAATGCTTAAGGGTGGATTTAGGTGGGGAAATCGTTTGCTAATTGAACATAGGTGGGTCGGAAGGACTTTCGGTTGAGGAGTGGGAAACTGTCAAGGAAAATCTTTTATTGTCTTCGGTCGTCATTGGCAGATTTATAAGTGTATGTTCGCTTGTCGCTTGAGTGGGGGTTGAAGGTATCGGAGCGGGGTGGTTGTAAAATAACCGACCATTTCAGAACCGATCTGCGTACATTTATTGCCTGCTATAACGTCCTTTTCAGATATATATATAAGATTTTTTTCACATTACTTTGATGGTCGTTTGGTGACGAATATCTCTTAAATATCGTTTGCTTGAGGCACGTACACGATTATATCCTGTCTCATAGACACGGTTGCGTGGACCGTAGTAGTAGGATTTTGTCTATACGCATAATTCTACATAATCAAATTCTGTAAACATTTTAACAGCTTATATCTTGATAACTATTTGTTTGCTACATACGGTTCGTTTCAAACTTTTCTCGATGAGTAGTGGGTGTTGAAATAAAAAAACAACTTTAACAACAATTTTCTTTTACAAATGTCCACCCGTACGACGGATTAAGGTAAAGGTACTAGTAGTTGACCAGTTAAGAGAAGTTTTCCACGCGAACAATAGTAACCATTTACTCTGTCATTAAATAGCGAGAGTCGATGTCTGAAGACACTCATTAAGTCTTCTAAATCATGTAACAAGGCCACTTTTTTAAAATGATTTACTTATACAAATTTAAGAAACATATTTAGAAATTCAGTAATTGCTTCAGAAGTTGACCACTCATGAAAATTAAAAATCTAGTAATTGACCTCCTATTCGTTAGTAGTTGACCACTTATACTAAAAACAGGGTTAAAGCAATAATGTTGGGAATCATTTTACTATCATTTAGTTTCAACAATTTCCAGCACAAATTACAATTAAAGAATGAAATAAGAAATAAAACAAATTCAATAAAAAAATCAATTCCATAAAAAGTTTAATTGAGGAACTAAGTAGACTTTGCAAGTTAATAGAGAATAGTATTAGCGAAATTTAACCAACAGATGGTATGGCATCCGAGGTTCACTTTCATCAAAAGTGTACAGCTTATAAAAATCTTATTTTTTATGTTTTTCTATAAAATGGTCAACTACTCGTTCATGGTCAACTACTGGTACCTTTACCTTACCATTATTTTTTATACAGCCTGCAGAACAAATTATTATAATATACAAAAGAATATTTTCAATATACGTCTTTATTAGAACCATGAAAATACGTTTACACATCACGTGTTTTATACAGTATACATACAGTAGCGGACAAAAATTTAAGACCGCTCTAAAGAAGACGATAACTTTTTTAATATTGTACTATACGATTTGAACTTTCTTGGGAAGCTAGAGCAATTAGTTTAATAAAGGATGTGAAAAGAAATTTTTTCAAAAATTGCAATTGATCGGAATTGTTGAAAAAAATACTAAAAGTTGATTTTTCAACTATTTTATGTGGGTCGACGTTACAATGAGCCACAAACATTTAAAGATGGTAAAAATTGCAGATTTTCACGATTTTCGGCAATCAATCATAAGGCCCACATAAAATAGTTGAAAAATCAACTTTTAGTATTTTTGTCAACAATTCCGATCAATTGCAATTTCTGAAAAAATTTCTTTTCACCTCCTTTAGTAAACTAATTGCTCTAGCTTCCCAAAAAAGTTCAAATCGTATAGTACAATATTAAAAAAGTTATCGTCTCCTTTAGAGCGGTCTTAAACTTTTGTCCGCTACTGTATACTACTACCTCTGGTTAGTAACTATGCCAATAAATAACAGAGCAACATCCAGAACAATTTTTATGTAAGCAATGTCTGCAGTGTCACAGGAAAATGAACAGTTCCCTTCAAAATTTGTACCGTAGTCTTTCAATTTATGATGTAAAGAAATGATTGGATACGATATATTTTCGAATACGAAATTGGCACTTTTGAAATACACGTGTCCGACTCAATTTTAATCCCGTATAAACAACGGAACGTTGAATCAATTGAAAGTTGCACACCATGTATATCACCATGTATATCATTGTAATTTAACTTTCTGTCGATGAACTTTGTACATTCCATAAATTATCGACTGAAATTCGTCTTCAATTCATTTCTAGAAAGACAACCGACCCCCGATATCTGAACAGCAAAATTCCTATAAGTAACTGGGAAAGGATTCTGGACCTAATGGAATAAGGTAGCTGACTCGCATAACGTTCAACGTACCTCGCCATTCCTTTTGCGTATATTCATCGGCGAAAATGAATAGGCAGGAAAAGATTTTCGTACCGTGTGATTGCTTTCTATGTACAGTAATTTCTCAATCGTAGTCCTCGGTCGCCTCTGCAATCGTAGTCCAGTGCCCACCCATTCCACCGCCTGTCAACGCTGCGCCGGGCAGCAGAACGGCGATGTTTGATGTCGGCTCGGGTATATCGGTGTGAACACCACTACATTGACTCGAGTGAATCGAATTTTCAAACTACTTAATTTCCATTATATTTTTATGAAATTTTACTGGCTTATTCCTGGCATTTTTCTGATTAAAATCATACCAAACACGATATAATTTGGCCAATATTTAGTGGTTTAATCGACGATGAAAGTTTCACTTACAAGGAAGGACAGCGTGTTTGATCTATGCCGGCGACGGCGACTCTTCGCGTCTCTTTCTTTCCAATACGCTCTTCTTCGTTGCGTTCGAAACTTTCATCGTCGATTAAACCACTAAATATTGGCCAAATTATATCGTGTTTGGTATGATTTTAATCAGAGAAATGCCACGAATATGTTGGTGAAAGTTCCATAATGATATCATCGAAAATAAAGAAGCTAAGGTCTTGGTGTTTTATCGCGATGACGCACGGGCCTTTAAACTGTGCCGGCGACGGGGACACGCTTCGGCCACGCGATCCTATTTCATTCTGTCCTTCTCTACGTTCGGCTTGTCGTTTGAAGTCTCAGCGCGGTAGGGTAGACGCAGTCATAAATCAAAAAATAGCCACCCTACTTGATCGTAGTCCGTTCATAACACGGGTGTTGGGACTACGATTGAGAAATTACTGTAAATCGAGCATTTCGAGTACTTGGGGACGCAGCAAAATGACACTGCGGGAGGTCTGAAAGAAGAGCTTACCGGTTGCGCCGAGAAAGCTGTCGAGAGAATAGAGCATCGAAATACATTATATCAAGTTAATAGAGGGATGTAAGAGGTGCACAAGCTCGATCCTTGCCGGCCGTGAATCCTTTTCCACTGGCGGCATATCGAGGTCTGGAAGTTATGCGCCCGTACCTACTGGAGGCACGTTAGCTACCCCCTTGTACAGGCAGGAAAAGATAGGGAGAGTGAGTGCGTTGCCTGGTATCAATTTGTCCGGCTGGTAGCAGGTTCACTCGACCAGACGAAGGTCGCTTTGTGCGAGCCGCTATCCGGCATTCTATCAAACCCAACAACATTCACTACAATCGATTTATTCTCCCAACGGCCGCGTAAGATACCAATTACCTGTAACGCATACGCTACTCACCTTCGAATGGAAATCGGGAGTTAAACGACGAGCACGGTTTCGTACGCGGCGGCAGAACTTTTGCCGCCGCTGCTGGGAGAAGTTCGATTACATGGCGACACTTTCTAGATTCTACCGAGCCACGATTAGAGTCTAAAATAGACCCATTTCTATTTTAGACTGCTGCATTTTGTATTACGAACTGCCCGTGGGGAACTACACAGGAATTTGAATTTTAACTATGTACAGTGACTCCCACTAATATTCGGACACTCTTAAAAAGACGATAATTGTTTTAATATTGTACTATACGATTTGAACATTTTTTTAGAAGCTAGAGCAATTAGTTTGCTACAGGATGCGAAAAAAGAATTTTGTCAAAAATTGCATTTGATCGGAATTATAAAAAAAATACTAAAAGTTGCATTTTACAACTTTTTTATGTGAACCTATATTGAAAATTTAAAAAGTACGTTTTGTAGATCTGTGTCAGTTATATGCATTGGTAAAGTTTCATTAAAATCGGTTGATGCGGGAAAAAACGACAAGCCTTGAAAGATGCAAGAATCCTTAGATTTAATGCAGTTAAAGGCCGAAAATCGTGAAAATCTGCAATTTTTAGTATCTTTAAACGTCTATACCTCATCGCAACGTCCACCGATTTTGACAAAATTTTAAAAATATGTTTAATTGACACAGGTCTATAAAACGTAGTTTTTAAATTTTCAATATAGGTCCACATAAAAAAAGTTGTAAAATGCAACTTTTAGTATTTTTTTTATAATTCAGATTAATTTGCGATTTTTCACAAAATTTTTTTCGCATCCTGTGGCAAACTAATTGCACTAGCTTGCCAAAAAAAATTCAAATCGTATAGTACAATATTAAAAAAGTTATCGTCTCTGTAAGAGTGTCCGAATATTAGTGGGAGTCACTGTATACCTTGTCGGGGACACTTGTTGCACCGATCGATACGATGCACGGTGGTATTTGGTCATTTGGTCAAGGTTATAATATCGTTTGAACTCCTTGCCGCGCCTCTTCTTTTACGATTACAGTGATTATAACGTCTTTATGCAGCCAAGTGTCGTAGAAGGGAAAAGAAAATGATGAGGATCAGCTTTGTTTCTTATTAACACCTTGCATTACGATTTATTCTACAGTTACAGTGATTAGAATTTCTTTATCGATCATAATTTCCTAGACAGAGACGATCATTTATATCTATCGTATATTCATTTAACTTTGGGACTTCCTCAATGATTTTGATGATCTTGAAATATGTTGTCGAGGTCATCATTCTGAACAATTTTTTTCTATACATGTTACCGACTTATCGGCGACCACAATTTCAAATCAAACCTAACCATAACTCATTCAATTCGTATGATTTTTCCCTTAGTAGTTCAAATTCCGGACTGCAGCTGCAATGCAAAAATTGTGCGATCAGTATTAGATATTAGGTATTAGATAGCTTTTTGCGAATATCTCGAAAACTAAAATCGAGTGGCGGTAACACGTATAGGAAAAGTTGTTCAGAATGATGACCTTGACAACATATTTCAAGGTCATCGAAATCAGCGAGGAAGCCCCTAACGTAAATAATTACCTCAACTTTATTTGTACATGTTCCCCATGACTATTAATTTACAACGACAGAATAGTAGAATTTTATTTCGATATAAAGAAAATTAATAATATCTATATTTAGTAAATACTGTTCGAAATTTTCATCAAGAGTTGTACACGATATTATAGTGCAAGGAGTTGAAATGACATATACTAATCTTTTGAAGACTAATAGTGTTTCTTGATTATCGTTTCCCACTTTAATCGTATACAGATTAATGTTTACGATTAGAACAGGTAATCATTGTAAAATGGACGTTTATATTTTGTAATAAAGAGGAAGAGAAAGACGGAAAGCGAAGATGAAAAATTGACAGAAGTATATCGCAACAAAAGAAAGTGTTGACATTTTTCTCAGTATGTATTCAGTTTTAATTCCGAATTTCACTTCGAAATTTCAGCAATTAATCATGAATCAATTATCAGATTGACGATTTCAATTGAAAATTAGTTGTTAATTGCGATTAATAATTGAAGTAGACATTTAATCGTCAATGGTTGATTAAATTTCTGTCCAACACTGCTCTGAATATAGATTATTATTGATCTCGAACAAATTGATACCTCAAATACGCTGATCTTCATAAAGGTATTGGATTACACTGTATCAAAAATGTACCGAGCTATTTCCGACCCACAATTATCATCGACCAAGCACCGTATTCGCTAGATATGGCCTCCTCCGACTTCTTACTCCCCAAAATCAAATTACCTCTTCAAGATCGCCGTTTTGAGTTGGTGGAGGCCGTGAAACAAAATTCGCTAAAGAAACTAAAGGTCACACCAGAAAACGCTTATAAGTACACTGCGGATCTTTATGCATTTAGAGCAAAATTGAGTAGATAAAAATTGTTGGAAAATTTTCAAAATTCAACGTGTCAAAAGCTGATTTCACCTCTATTAAAATTATTAAGAGAAGAAATGACATCCAATTTGATTTCAATTTCTTGCAATCGATGCAGGTAATTTTTATTTTCCATAAAGATCCGCAGTCTACTTATAAGAGGTGCTTCGACGATTGGATTTTGCGTTGGACTAAGTGTATCGCCTCGAAAGAGGCCTGTTTTGAAGACGATAAAATGAATTTTGACAAAAGTTGAACATTTTTGTGTTCTATTTAAGATAAAGATGTCTTAGTATTTTCCAAAGATATTTTTCTTTCCGATCACAACTTCCAGATTCTCACGATTCGCATGATCCCGCGTTCCAACTCCAATTATCAATTTAGCTACAGGTTACCGATCTTCCCTAAAAGGAAAGGAAACGCTCGAAGAACCTTAAGATCGCGTCGATCGATCAAGTGAAACCATTTTGTTGCGTAAACCGAAAAATAGAGGAATAATTTACACGTGATGTCTTTCTTCGTGTTGAACGTTGCCACGGACGAGTGTCCGATAGAGGTCGGATAAAGATAAAGAAGGCGCGTGGATGGTGAGGAGCCGGCACGTCCGCTATTTAATTATCGACGCGATCGGGAACGGCCGTAAATTCGCGATACGAGATACGGATCGACGGTAAATCCGTGGCCCCGATCTGTTATTATGACCATACACGCTTCTGACCGCGACTATTTATAGGGCCCGACTGGATTTTGATTCCACGGAGCGATACGCGAACCCGAAGCCATATCGTTATCGACTCGGTTGACGCTGATTGGCCAATGATACTGACCTCAGCATTGGCTCGCCGAATCGTTCCGCTGTTATTATTAGTCTTATTCCTGTCGATCGATATTTCGTGGACGCAGCCTAATAAGTAGACTGCGGATATTAATGCACGTAAAATATGCAACAAGCATGTGCAAATATGCACAAAAATATGCAAATATGCACGAAAAATATGATCGGAACTAATAGAAAGAGATATTTTTAAGTTATATTTTAATTAACAATTTATTTATACGGAAACACCATGACTAGCATTCCAATAAGTTGTTAGTAATTTTCCCATGTTTGTAATACTTACAGTGGGTAAAAAAAGTATTGGCACACTCTTAAAAAGGCGATAACTTTTTAAATATCGTATTATACGATTTGAATTTTTTTTGGGAAGCTAGAGCAATTAAAACAATTAATAAATGGTTTGGGCACTACGGTTCGATCATTAAATACAATAAACATAAAAATATTTAATTAATTTTATTTAATTAATTTTATATTTAATTAATGTATTTAATGATCGAACCGTAGCTCCGAAACCATTTATTAATTGTTTGAACAATGATACGATCGATATAAACTACTTTATCTAGAGCAATTAGTTTGCCACAGGATGCGAAAAAAAATTTTGTCAAAAATTGCAATTCGTCGGAATTGTAGCAAAAATACTAAAAGTTGCACGTTACAACTTTTTTATGTGGGCCTATATTGGAAATTTACAAACGTTTAAAGATGGTAAATATTACAGATTTTTGGCATTTAACTGCAGTAAATCTAAGAATTTTTACATCTATCAATGCCTATCGTTTTTTTTCGCATCAACCGATTTCGATGAAACTTTATCAGTGCATATAACTGACACAGATCTACAAAACGCATTTTTAAAATAGTCAATATTGGCCCACATAAAAAAGTTGTAAAATGCAACTTTTAGTATTTTTGCTACAATTCTAATGAATTGCAATTTTTGACAAAATTTTTTTTCGCATCCTGTAGCAAACTAATTGCTCTAGATAAAGTAGTTTATATCGATCGTATCATTGTTCAAACAATTAATAAATGGTTTCGGCGCTACGGTTCGATCATTAAATACATTAATTAAATATAAAATAAATTAAATAATTAAATAAAATTAATTAAATATTTTTATGTTTATTGTATTTAATGATTGGCCAATATGTATTGGAAAGATGTAAAAATTCTTAGATTCACTGCAGTTAAAGGCCAAAAATCTGTAATATTTACCATCTTTAAACGTTTGTAAATTTCCAATATAGGCCCACATAAAAAAGTTGTAAAATGCAACTTTTAGCATTTTTGCTACAATTCCGATGAATTGCAATTTTTGACAAAATTTTTTTTCGCACCTTGTGGCAAACTAATTGCTCTAGCTTCCCCAAAAAAAAATTCAAATCGTAGAATACGATAATTAAAAAGTTATCGCCTCTTTAAGAGTGTGCCAATACTTTTTTTATCCACTGTAGTTACTCCCTTTTGTCAGTTAATATTGAGTTACATGCTGAAAAAATACGTTCTACATCACAGGATGTAATGGGTGCATATTTATGTTCGCTCCATTAGGATTGTGGAACATTAGTTGACAAATTTTCATCGCTTAATATCCTCACGAATTTTGATATTTCGCATAAATCAGGATTTCTTTTACCACTGCATTAATTTTAACACGAATTTGATTACCTAAATTTTGATTATCAATCAGGAATATCTCTTAAATGTTCAATACAGTCCATGAATATTTTCTTTGAATTCGTTAAGGATGATCCAACAGTTTGCAGTCTCTTCATTGTGGCTGGAAGAGTTTGTAACTGCATAAACGTCAAATTTTTTGTGCAACTTGTATCTATTGCAGCACATTCTGAGCCATTACAATTGCAACTATATCGTCTTCATCAAAATCTTAAACTATCTATTCACAGAAACAAAACTCGTTTTTACATAAACATCCGCAGTCGACTAACAAGACTTTTTCGTATTGCCTCGAAATATGTTTCAGCGTCATAACAACGTTTCCAAATGCGTATTTACAGGTCGAATTCTAAACGCTCAATAAGTGGTGCTAGTTGTCTGCCGACGTTCGCAGCTATAACATTCTGTTGTGATGTGGAGTTAATACTAAAGAGAAAAGGCAGTGAAGACGTTAACGCGTTGACAATCAAATTCTATAATTTAAAAGATTGAATTACCACCTACAGTTAGCGGCAGCCGTCCCGATTTTTAAGTATAACAATAAGCTATTGAACTTGACTGAAGTTGTTGAAAGAATTCTGCGTCGCAATTTCGAAAAGAATATTATAAGAGACTTGTACATGTATAGAGGCTGAAAGATGTCGGGAAAGCCGCGAAAGAAGCAGATTGAAAGTATCAAAATCAGTGATTACCAAATCGACACGAAGCGTATGTTGGGCATAATCGCCAGGCACCTCCAGAGAAAGACGACAGGACAAGCTGAAAATAAACCGGCGGTAGATATAGCGAACAATAAACCAACGATAACGTCGATCCAAACTTTAGTCGCGTTACGGTACATAAAAGAAAAACACCATTGGCGAATTGTAAATGTAGCGGAACCAAAATGTTTTTGTTGAACATATATGTGAATTAAACTAATTATAATTTGTATAATAATATAATTATGTAATAATTATATATCATTATATATCATTAATATCATTAATATATAATTATATATCATTATATATAATTATGTATAATTAATTAGTATTTAAATTATATATTAATCATATATTATAATGATATAATTATGTATAATTAATTAGTATTTAAATTATACATTAATCATATATTATAATGATATAATTATGTATAATTAATTAGTATTTAAATTATATAGTAATCATATATTATAATGATATAATTATGTATAATTAATTAGTATTTAAATTATACATTAATCATATATTATAATTATATAATTATGTATAATTAATTAGTATTTAAATTATACATTAATCATATATTATAATTATATAATTATGTATAATTAATTAGTATTTAAATTATATAGTAATCATATATTATAATGATATAATTATGTATAATTAATTAGTATTTAAATTATACATTAATCATATATTATAATCATATAATTATGTATAATTAATTAGTATTTAAATTATACATTAATCATATATTATAATTACATAATTATAATTAGTTTAATGTGTTTCGAACGTTTTTACCTTACATTTAATTTACATATATGTTCAACAAAAATATTTTATTTTATAGGATTATTATTTTAGTTAACGATTAAATGTATTTATTGACTACAATACAAATTGTGTATGCTTCTGGCAAGCTAGACGCTGTATATTTTTATAGAAACTAAATACTGCAAGACATTCGAAAGTGTCGGATACACTCGCGAATGAATATACATTTTTCGAAAATCGCGGCATAATTTATAGACACCCGCGCAAAAATAAACAAAGGTGCTATTTATTCTATTTATCATAGTATTATATAACCATTGTACTTATGTGATCAAAAAGGCAAGATGTAATTAATAAATGACTGTTTAAATAATGTTTATAAACCGTCATCGAACAATGTACGCGGATTTCTCCAGAACAAAGTGTTTTATAAGTATTGATTAAAGTTTTGAATACCTTTATTAAATAGTTGATATCATTTCGTGTGTCCTACGTGCGAGATCCATTAGAATGAACGCTTCATGCTATTATTAAAAGACTAGCTGACCTGACAGACGTTATCCTATCCAAATTTCAGGTTATGATCATTTTGTGAATTTGTGGAAAACTATAGGATATATGTAAACAAAGTAAAAATGAGAAAAATACGTATTTCAGTGAGTATTTCAACGCAGTGATCATTATAGCAAACAGACGTGGATAATGTAAATTTCTATTGAAATATTGATTAAAAGCTGCGACGTTCGTGTTTTTGTTGTATTGAAATATGATTCAAAAAGCACTTTTAGTTTTTTCCGAATTTTCATGTTTCCGGGCAACTTTTCCAATTTTTTCTACTCTAAAAACCTGATTCGGACTACAACCAACATTTTAAAAAAATTTGCCAAATCGGTCCGCCGTTATCACGTGTTATCACAATATCTATCACTATACAGTGACTCCCATTAATATTCGGACGCTCTAAGAAAAACGATAACTGGTTAAACATTGAACTACACGACTTGAATTTTTTGGGGAAGCTAGAGCAAATGGTTTGTTACAGAATGTGTAAAAATATTTTTTCAAAAATTGCAATTGATCGGAGTTGTAGAAAAAATACTAAAAGTTGCATTTTACAACTTTTTTATGTGGGTCTATATTGAAAATTTAAAAAATACGTTTTGTAGATCTGTGTCAACTATATGCACTGCAAAAGTTTCATTGAAATCGGTTGATGCGGGAAAAAACGACAGGCATTGAAAGATATGATAATCTATAGATTTACTGCAGTTATAGCCCGAAAATCGTGAAAATCTGAAATTTTTACCATCGTTAAACGTTTGTAGCTCATTGCAACGTCGAACAATATTGACGAAATTTTCAGAATATGTTTAATTGACACAGATCTACAAAACGTATATTTTAAATTTTCAATATAGGCCCACATAAAAAAGTTGTAAAATGCAACTTTTAGAATTTTTTCTACAACTCCGATCAATTGCAATTTTTGAAAAAATGTTTGTCCACATTCCGTAGCAAACTATTTGCTGTAGCTTCCCCAAAAAATTCAAGTCGTGTAGTTCAATGTTTAACCAGTTATCGTTTTGTTTAGAGCGTCCGAATATTAATGGGAGTCACTGTAGATATTGCACCACAGAAGTATAGCGCCACACAAATTCTTTCAGATTTTCAAATTCTGGAGGAATTTTTCAAGAATACCAAGTACAAAATAACATGATAAATCACGAACTTAAGCAATAATTATAATAAAATTAAAATATGCGAGGAAATATTAATTTAACAGGTTGACCATGTTGGTCTCTAAATGTCTGTCATTAAATCAAACTTGATTAACAGAGGTTATATTTCAGATTTGATAAATATAAATGCATATATACGTATAAAATAAAACAAATTATTTTGAAGTTCTTATTTCAAACGAGTTGGTCTCGACCTTAAAGGAACCTTAAAGAAGCTAACCCAGACCTTAAAAAAGGTCTCTTTTCACGGAAGTTCCACAGGGACAGACACATTCTTAAACCGAGGAAGATCGAAGAAAGTTTTCAGGTTCTACTACGATGTAAATCAAATATTTTGGGTAACTGCGTCTCAATGTCAATGGAACGGATGATCACGCATGATTAGCTCATTAAACACGTATGTTATGCCGGAGCCATTCGTGACCCATCGCGTTAATGACGGGGACACTGACTCGAGCGACTGTCAATACGATTAGTGAAATAAATCAATTATATGTTCTCGGTGCTCAGTTTCGATCAAAAATAAAGCAAATTAGCTATATTTAAATGTAACTCAACGTTTCGATCCAGGTGTGGATCATTTTCAAGAGCAATTGCGTCATTTATTTGCATTTATTTACCATAACAAAATAATGGTAGTTACCGTTATGTTGTATTAAACTAGGCATTGATAATGTTTGAATTTACCGCCAAACATCAATTGAAATGCTTGTCGATCATAGAATATTATTGGTTGAACGTCAATACGCGTCGTTCATTATTTTTTAAAAACCTTTCTTTACACTTAGCAAGTATGTTCTTTAAAAATATTATTTACAGTTTTATTAATTCTGTGAATAACCCATTACATTTTGTTTATACAGGGTGGGGCGCCACATTTTGCCATCTAGATTTACGTCATTATTATTACGCATAGCAAACGATGTTTCAGATGAAGTTGAATGGTTTTGAGAGGGGCACATTCTGATGGTACATTTTTTTTTGTAGGTGGACGTGTAAAGGACATATGAAGGTCATTAATGTTTTTTTAAATGGAATCATACATTTTTTATTGTATCAGCTGATGCTCCTTCATATTCTTTACAAAAAAGTATTAATCAATTTGTGTAAAAAAATCATTAGTTTAGGAGATATTTTAATTATAATTTGTTAGGAAATTTCGACTCTCTGGTCAATAATATGAATTCAATGTGATAATGTAGTAGGAGAGCAAGAATTATCAATGTAAATATTTACATTTTCTGTGTTGATAATTCTTACTCTCCTACTAATTGTGAAATTTAGTCTCTGTTACGTCTCTGATACGGTGAATACGGCAATACGGTGAATTATCACTTCATAATGAAGTATTCTAAAGAAGAAAAGATGGACATGTTATCAATTTATTTTGAAACTGGGAAAAGTGCTACACATGCAGAAAGATTATACGCCAATAGATTTCCTCAACGAAATCATCCATCACGTCGTACCTTTGATTATGTTTTTAAAAACTTTCACCAGACGGGGCAATTATTACGCAAAAAGGCAATTCGTAATAAAACAATAATAAATGAAGCAAACGAAATTGTAGTGTTAGCCGCAATTACGTTAAATCCATCTGTTAGCTCTCGCGAAATCGAAAGACAAGCTGGAATTAGCCGCAGAAGCATTTTACGCATACTCAAAAGGCACAAATACCATTCATATCATGTTTCAAAGGTTCAAGAACTGACCGCAAATGACTATCATCAACGTTTAGAATTTTGTAATTGGGCTCTCTCTCAAAGAGACTACTTTTTCAACAATGTTATGTTCACGGACGAAGCAACGTTTACGAAAAATGGATCAATGAATTCAAGAAATATGCATTATTGGTCAACGGAAAATCCTCATTGGTTTAGACAAACAGATAATCAACATCGATGGAGTGTAAATGTTTGGATGGGCATACTCGGCGATAGACTTATTGGTCCATACTTTATCGAAGGATCACTAACCGGACCAAAATATGCACATTTTATATCAAACACTCTATGGACATTTTTAGATGATTTACCATTGCATACACGACAAATAATGTGGATTCAACAGGATGGTTGCCCTTCTCATTATTCAAGAATAGCAAGGGATACATTAAATCGAATGTTCCCAAATCGTTGGATAGGGCGAGGTGGACCCATTCATTTTCCAGCAAGATCACCAGATCTAACGCCCCTCGACTTTTTCTTGTGGGGCTACTTAAAAAATAAAGTGTACGCTGAGCCTCCGACGACAATGGCCAATATGAGGGATCGTATCATCAATGAGTGTAACAAAATAACATCAGATACACTACGCAATGTTAGTGAGTCATTAACTTCTCGATTCAGAAAGTGTTCTGATGCAAATGGTCGCCACATTGAACCTTTTCTGTAAATAGACATTATAA
This sequence comes from Lasioglossum villosulum, assembly GCA_963971365.1. Taxonomy (NCBI): domain Eukaryota; kingdom Metazoa; phylum Arthropoda; class Insecta; order Hymenoptera; family Halictidae; genus Lasioglossum; species Lasioglossum villosulum. Next base: position 30,681,389 of record OZ020498.1, on the reverse strand, counting down.
TTAAAATATCTCCTAAACTAATGATTTTTTTACACAAATAGATTAATGCTTTTTTGTAAAGAATATGAAGGAGCACCAGCTGATGCAATAAAAAATATATGATTCCATTTAAAAAAACATTAATGACCTACATATGTCCTTTACACGTCCACCTACAAAAAAAAATGTACCATCAGAATGTGCCCCTCTCAAAACCATTCAACTTCATCTGAAACATTGTTTGCTATGCGTAATAATAATGACGTAAATCTAGATGGCAAAATGTGGCGCCCCACCCTGTATATATTTTCAAACGCGATTGCTCTTGAAAATGATCCACACCTGGATCGAAACGTTGAGTTACATTTAAATATTGCTAATTTGCTTTGTTTTTGCTTTATTTTTGATCGAAACTGTGCGCCGAGAACATATAATTGATTTATATTAAAATTTACGATCGAGAAACACGTAACTATTACGATTAGTGAAATATTGGCGTGGATAAGAAATGACTCGAGCATAGGCCTAGAATTCTTAGGACTGCGGGTTAAAAGACTCTAATAAAAGCAACGAAATGAAAGAAACTCGGTATCCAGTGCAGTTAAATGCATGGCTAACCGTTTCCTTCCCGGAAGCTCGAATCCTCTTCAGAAATCTTCATTTCGCAGCGACTTTCGACGGTCTAAAAATTACGACTATCGCCGGAGTGCACGTTCCACGTTTTCTTCGTTTTATCCATCATTTCTGTCGTGCACTTCAGCGAGCCTCTAGACGACGAGCAGAAAGAACAGAGAGGCGAAGGGGGTGAAGAAGAAGGAAGAAGACACAGACAAAGATAGCTTCCGTGTTCGAATCGCAGCGCGAATGTCTGCGAGCAAAGTTGAATTAATGATCGCGGGGCCGCGTATTACTGTCCCTGTTCCCCGTTCGTTTCGCCGATTCTTTCTCTCCCCGCAGCGTTCTTCTTCGCTTTGTCTGCTGGCGGCTTGAACAGCGGGCATCACACGGCAACGGTTACGTGGTGACAGTGCGAAAACGCACGGTCAATGAATCGGACGTGGATGACGCGCGAAAGAGATGTACGCTGAACGCCACTCCATCAAATTATAGCACCGTGGACACTGCTCGGCCCGTCGAACCGTTAAATCGATTAATCCCAGAAGGAATGCACGAATCACCGATGCGCGTTCGCTACAGGCACGCAACGCGATCTTCCCGAGTCTCGTCTCTCGTCTCGTGTGCTTCTACACTCGATTGGCCGCTCTGTCAACCTGACGCGATGTCTCCTCGAGTAACTACTATCCCCGGCAGACAGTGTTTAATCACAACTGCTAACGCGATCGCTGAATGGATGGCTTGCACCTCCATTAAACACGAAAAATTCTATTGTTTCGATATTAACCCATTTAGACCTACTACTTTGCTAGACAATGGGTTCGCGAGAAAGTAACTTCGGCACTTTAAGGTGAAGTAGAACCGAATTTATTTATTCAACCGATGAACTTAAACGAACAAATTATTTCCTTACTTATTCTTTCTGGAGGAAGATCATCAAACTTGCTAGATATTGGGTTGCCAAGATAGTAACTTCGGTATTTTAAAGTGATGTAAAACCGAATTTCTTTATTCAACCGATGAACTTTAATGAATAAAGTATTTTCTTATTTATTCTTTCTGGCAAAAGATCATCGAACTTGCTAGATATTGGGTTGCCAAGATAGTAACTTCAGTATTTTAAAGTGATGTAAACCGAATTTCTTCATACAAGCGATGAACTTTAATGAATAAATTATTTTCTTATTTATTCTTTCTGGAGAAAGATCATCGGACTTGCTAGATATTGGGTTGCCAAGAAAATAACTTCAGCACTTTAAGGTGAACTAGAACCGAATTTATTTATTCAACCGATGAACTTAAACGAATAAAATATTTTCTTATTTATTCTTTCTGGAGAAAGATCATCGAACTTGCTAGATATTGGGTTGCCAAGAAAGTAATTTCGGTATTTTAAAGTGATGTAAAACCGAATTTCTTCTTACATGCGATGAACTTTAATGAATAAAAAGATCATCAAACAAAAGGGAGAATATATTATTCATTAAAATTTATTTGTTGGATAAGAAAATAGAAATTTTTCACTAAAATCGTACAGTTTTATGAGACACATCTTTTTATTATAAAATATATTCAGTGAATAACAACCGTAAGCAAATAGTACAGTTGTTGGCACAGTAAGCAGTAAATGTTAAACAGGCTATTTGTTTTATAATTAAACATATGCGCACTTATTGCATCTGTAGTACAGTTCGAAATTAAGTTATAAAGCGAGAAAGTATACATTCTCGTAACGAAAATTTTAATAAAATACTGTTTACAGTGCACTGTGGTCATCCGTGGGTCTTACTGGATGTACCAGTGTTGCTAACAATTATATGTGGAACTCTGTTAGGAAAACTCACCACATTGCTTTGAAATATAAATAAGAGACAATATAAAATTATTCTCTACACCAGGAATTTTTAATGTTTGCCACTTAAATCAAAATTAAATTCTATTGTTTCGATATAAACCTATTTAGACTTACTACTTTGCTAGACAATGGGTTCGCAAGAAAGTAACTTCGGCACTTTAAGGTGAAGTAGAACCGAATTTATTTATTCAAGCGATGAACTTTAATGAATAAAATATTTTCTTATTCATTCTTTCTGGAGAAAGATCATCGGACTTGCTAGATATTGGGTTGCCAACAAAGTAATTTCGGTATTTTAAAGTGATGTAAAACCGAATTTCTTCATACAAGCGATGAACTTTAATGAATAAAAAGATCATCAAACAAAAGGGAGAATGTATTCATTAAAATTCAATGCTTGGACAAAAAAAGATTAGGTTCTATTTCACCTTAAGATACCGAAATGATACTCTCTTGCCAACTTAATTTTAGAAATGTTGTTATTCGCTACTTTCATAAAACTGCGTCAGCCACCTGCTGTCGAATAATGCAAATTACGTCTCCCAAACGTAAAAATAGGATTTTCGAGGGCAATTTTGGCTTAAATTAATCTTTTATCTAGCGCTTTTGACTATTGAAAACCATCGTTGCGTTATCGAGAAATGAGAAGACGTATCCCGCACCCTTGCAATCTTGAAGACAAGGGATCCTCCCTGTCCTTTTAGACGATGCCAATAGAAAAGTACCACAGAAAATGGCACAGCTGATGAATCGCAATTGTTCTGCAGGTCCAAGTAGAGATGGTGAGACATGTTAACACTAAACCTACCACCACCAGTCAAGATGACCAGTTCCAGAACTTTTACTTTAGAAGAAATTAAATCGTTTAATTTCGAAAAAATTATTCTGTAGATGTCTTTAATAGAGCACGTATTACCATAGGAGTCGCGCAAAGTTTAAATTAAATGAATCTTGTCATTTTTCTAAGCGAGCGTATTCCAGTTTAGGGCTGTAACTTTTCCGAAGCTTCGAAGTCTTTGAAGGAACGAAGGGAGCTTCGAAGTTTCGAAATTTCGAAGTCTTCGAAGTCTTCGAAATTTCGCAATCTTGTACCGTGTCACGATTTTTGATAAATAAAAATATTAACTGTCAGTCATCGGTGACTGACATTGAACTTTCCGTTTGAACTTTTCGTAATTAAATTATATTTAAAAAATGGCATTGTAGTAATTTTCGGGATCATATCACGAATGTACTTAAAAAATAATACTTTGCAAACAAACTTTTAATTAGTTTTATTAAATTCGTTGAAATCGGATATCGCGGACTAAATTGAAAGGCAAGACAGGCTTGGCGCTTGACTTGTTTATTTAAACCCCTAAACCGATGACGTATCTACCGTGGCCGTCATAATTTACTACGGAGAGAGGTTCGAAATTAGAAACTTTGATTCTCCATCGCCTTCGAATTTCCAGAAAGCGAACCTTTGAAATTTCGAAGTTTCGAAGCTTCGAAGGTTCTGCAATCGAAGCTTCGACATTCGAAGCTTCGAAATCTTCGACCTTCGAAGGAAAGTTACAGCCCTAATTCCAGTTACTTTTCAGGCTCGGTAGGTTCAGTGTTAAACTAGTTACGTACGAAATAACAGGGCCGTTAGACATAAAAATCGCACGATAAGGGGATGTTTGCCCAGAGGTCATCGTCAGCCACACCTGCCGGTATCGGGATCGGGAAGGCCCGAGTTTATAGAGTGTAGGTACTGCACGTCGTGCGAACTTGAGATTCTAAAATGCGCCCGAAGCCGACGGACACGCCTAGTTAAGCCGTATGATGAATGCGCGGGAAGAAAAGAGAAGAACGCGAAAAATCGGCGGCGGACCGGAGAGCGCGTTGAAGATCGGTGGCAGATCCCGAAACTGATTTGCCGGCGTTACGCGCGCTCCTTTTCGCATGGCGCGTTGCATCTTCGCACCTTGACCGCCTCTGGGAATGCAAATTATTATTCGTCTCTAGTAGGGAGAAGACCTCTTGCCTACTGGAACCCGTGACTTATCATGCTTAATTACACGGTCTACCATTGAATTATTGCTGTTTTACAATATTAAAGAGGTTCCAATTAACCGGGCTCCCTTGATCTGCTCTCGTTTTCTCCGGGGTAACATCCTGCTGGATCGGATTCACTTTTAATAACGCGTTCCCCGCGTGGAATCGAGTCGTGCATTTATCTCACACGTATAGAAAACGTTGCATATATTGACATTGAAATTACGGACATTGATTATATACGCCTATATTTAAATAATAGACAGAGGAGGTATTCTACTACATCGAATGCTTGAAATTAATGGGTTTGGATGGAAATGAATTAAGATATGTATTTAATATTGTAGGTAATATGTAGGTTGTTGTGTCGATCGAAGTCAATACTTGAAAAATAATATTTATGATGACTATAATTTCAAGTACGAAATCTAAAGTTGTGATATACTAGATATTTCAATATAATTCGTTCAGAAGGAGTATACCAGGCTGTAATCATATGAAATTGTTTAACCATAGCTAGGTTTTTCAATCATTTCGACTGTCGAGTGTAAGTGAACCGCACTCGGTACTTTGTTAATTCCAAATTAAATATCAGTACTTAATGCTCCGTTGCCACTGTAAGTTTATTAATGAAGTAAATTTCTAATCAATATATACATACGTATCTGTCTAAAAGCAACAATTAAATAGTACTAAAAATGATTGTGTCATTATATGTGTGAATCAATATTGCACCGTCGCACAGTGGTATTTAATTTTGTGGCCAAAATTCAAAATGTTGTCATAATTTTCTGAATGTTGGTAATTAGGAGTTTTTGGAGTCGTTGATAACGAATCTGATATTAAAAATTGAACATTTTTACGGCAGGGTTGTTATGGCGATCTAGAGGGCGGTATTTCATGTCCCGATTAAAAAATGTTGTAAATCGATGTTTTTCTTCATTTTCATAGAACAATATCATTGAGATACTTAATGCCATTTTTCTTAATTAGTATAACCTATAGAAAAAGAAGAAAAAATACCTCGGACGCCTTTATTAAAATTAATATATAGTAGAGTTAAAAGTTGCAAGAGGGAGCAGCTAAACTTTGCATATTCTTTTTAACAAATGTTTAAACTTTCGTACAAAACAAGTCCAAAGTTTAGCACTTTTAAGCATTTTTTTAAAACCCTTCTTAAAGCTTAAATTGTTTCAAACTTGGAATATTTGTTTATGGATTAAAAAATGTTTACGATGGCATTTAGAACTTAAAGTATATCTACTAATATATAAAAAATCATAATTATAACTTGTTTTCTGATATCCTATGAGCGGTATTTAAAACGTTTAATAGAATGTTCAATTTTATGATTTTGTTTATAGAATGCTGTATCTTATTATACAATTACCTAAAATCAATAATATTTTGGATTTAGGAGCTTTGAAGAGTTATCAGTTCATAGCAAAAAAAATTTTTCAATCTATTAACCTTAAAAAATTGAATTTTGGCCACAAAAACCGGGCTTCTGGACCACTGTGCGTTCATGTACACCGCATAAGAAAAGAAACAGTTTTAACTTTTGTTAGAGAAAATTACATGAAAATAAAGAAATTTTCGTCTCCGTTATACACGTGTCACTATGTCACGTTCCTAATCCGGATCTGGCAGAAAGGGGGTGACTTTTTCCTCTCGATTCGAGCCAATTCCCCTGATCTAGCGACTGTGATCGAACCTACTCTGACATTGAACCATCAAACTTCTGCCGCTTTCATTCTTTCCAAAGCGATTCAAATGGACCAAAAAATTTTACGTACTCAGAAGCGTTGAAAAATCGCATCGACGGTTCCTTCAACGCACAACTCGGCCAAGGTCTATAAAACAGTCATGCCAATGCTACCAGAATGTCGGAAAAGAGTCGTAGAAAACGACGTTGATTTAATCAACTGATTGCAACATTGTTTGTGATAAAGAGCAAATTAAAGATAAAATCTAAAGATAAAATCGTATCAAGACATTTGCAACGACCAAACATATTTTAGAAGCATCTTACGCGTCGGGTACGCGAAGAAAAATCCCCCCGGGAGGAATATTTATCAACTTTACCCTTTATCACACTGGTTATAATTCGGTATCAAATTCTTCGTTATAAGTTCTCATACGCCATTTTTCTTCTATCCCCGATACTCGGCCGGTTGGTCCTTTTGCGTGAATGGCGCCATATCGCCGGTGGCGCGAAGAGGGCTAAGGGATGTCGGGGATAGTAGTTAGGACAGTCGAAAAGGGCTCGAAGCACGGAAGATACATAGCGCGATGCCTTCAGCCAACACCGACCCATTTCTCTTTCGCGGGCCGCGGTTCTTTCTCTCGTTAACGTAGCGGTATCATTCTTTCATCCGTGGTGTGCATTTAAGCGCCGCCGGTCCCGTTGCGCTGATTTCACTAACGAACCCGGCGATTTATATCATCGAACCGAACCGTGTCCGCGGTAGGCGAACTCAAACTTACCGTGGGTTCATTGTTAAACGACACCCGGCAGCCACGGTGGATCCTTATCGTTTGCATTCGCGATCCCATTGCCAATGGACAGGCCCGCATTACGATGTCCATTCGCCTCAGGCACTCCTTCGCTTGACCCACCACCTATAGCAGCCGTCGAATCAAACTGCTAACTTGCAGAAATAAAAGTTGTTTATGCAGAACTGCGCGTGTGCTAAGAATATTAATATGCCGGGGTAATATTCTCTTTTAGTTCATTGCTCGTCTTACATTCTTTAAGTGTAATTCTGTAATTGTCATGGATTATCATTGAGTCACTTTCAATGCTTCGTAATTCCTTTAGTGTACCGCAGCGATCCTTGAATTTCACGTCCAAATCATCGTCTTGAAAAATTTGTTTATAGAAAAACGTGTGTGGTTATAAAACAGTTGAATAAATTTTAATTAAGGATCGATTTACTTCTAAGAATTCAGAATTTTTTGAAGCAATTTGAAGAAGTATTTATTAAATAATTGCATTTTAATCAAATAAAATACGACCCCTTCTCCTCTAATAAAGTATAACTTGTTTTAAATTTTTTGTGCACTCCTTCATTTGACCCACCACCACCTATAGCAGCCGTCGAATCAAACTGCTAACTTGCAGAAATAAAAGTTGTTTATGCAGAACTGCGCGTGTGCTAAGAATATTAATATCCCGGGGTAAGTTATATTCTCTTTTAGTTCATTGCTCGTCTTACATTCTTTAAGTGTAATTCTGTAATTGTCATGGATTATCATTGAGTCACTTTCAATGCTTCGTAATTCCTTTAGTGCACCGCAGCGATCCTTGAATTTCACATCGAAATCACCATTTTGAAAAATTTGTTTATAGAAAAAGGTGTGTGGTTATAAAACAGTTGAATAAATTTTAATTAAGAATTAATTTACTTCTAAGAATTCAAAATTTTTTGAAGCAATTTGAAGAAGTATTTATTACATAATTGCATTTTAATCGAATAAAATACGACCCACCTCTCCCCTATTAAAGTATAATTTGTTTTAAATTTTTTGTGCACTCCTTCGCTTGACCCACTACCTATAGCAGCCGTCGAATCAAACTGCTAACCACTGTTTTATAACCACACATGTTTTTCTATCAACAAATTTTTCAAGATGATGATTTCGATGTGAAATTCAAGGATCGCTGCGGTACACTAAAGGAATTACGAAGCATTGAAAGTGACTCAATGATAATCCATGACAATTACAGAATTACACTTAAAGAATGTAAGACGAGCAATGAACTAAAAGAGAATATAACTTACCCCGGGATATTAATATTCTTAGCACACGCGCAGTTCTGCATAAACAACTTTTATTTCTGCAAGTTAGCAGTTTGATTCGACGGCTGCTATAGGTGGTGGTGGGTCAAGCGAAGGAGTGCACAAAAAATTGAAAACAAATTATACATTAATAGAGGAGAGGGGGTCATATTTTATTTGATTAAAATGCAATTATTTTATAAATACTTCTAAGAATTCAGAATTTTTTGAAGCAATTTGAAGAAGTATTTATAAAATAATTGTATTTTAATCGAATAAAATACGACCCCCTCTCCTCTATTAAAGTATAATTTGTTTTCAATCTTTTGTGCACTCCTTCCCGGGGTAAGTTATATTCTCTTTTAGTTCATTGCTGGTCTTACATTCTTTAAGTGTAATTCTGTAATTGTCATGGATTATCATTAAGTCACTTTCAATGCTTCGTAATTCCTTTAGTGCACCGCAGCGATCCTTGAATTTCACATCGAAATCACCATTTTGAAAAATTTGTTTATAGAAAAAGGTGTGTGGTTATAAAACAGTTGAATAAATTTTAATTAAGAATTAATTTACTTCTAAGAATTCAAAATTTTTTGAAATAATTTGAAGAAGTATTTATTAAATAATTGCATTTTAATCGAATAAAATACGACCCACCTCTCCCCTATTAAAGTATAATTTGTTTTGAATTTTTTGTGCACTAATGCAAAAGTGCATTAATAAGTACATTAATAAACTTTTGATATTTATTAAGTAAATAAATATCATTTTTAGGTATTCTACTGAGAGAAAGACAAACGAGTGTGAATTCAATCTTTTCTACATATTAATGAATCCTTTAACAGCAGATAAATTTGAATCCTGTTGTCCTGAATCTTGACAAATAATTAAATAAATCATACGCGGATTGTAATACGAGAGAAAGTGGCAAGAGTGTGTAGAAATCTATAGTCAAACTCTTTCTTTAGTGTTGGTTTCTTTCTATCTTTCGAAACAGGTTTCAAATTATATTTTCTCTAGGCAGTGAACTAATAGACAATATTAATTATATTACTGTACTCCGGGAAATGGAACAAAAAATGAAAAGTGAATGTATTCAAAGGTGATTGCTTTCTCCGTGATAAATCATAATATCACAAGTACGAGAAAATCTTTGAGCAGTCTTTCTATGATTCCAAGAGTTTCACCGAGTGCATGACGCACGTGCCGTTCGATTTAAGAAATTCTAAAATTTATGGTATAAGATACAGAGCGAGAAGATATTATGCGATTGTATCGGTGCAATTCATCATTTTTAAATTGACGATTTTAAAAACAAACTGCATTGAAAAATAATTCTTAATATTATACATATTTATATTAATATATTATTAGTAGGATGAAAATAATATACTGCTATTTTTAAATTCTTTTAATCTATTGACTGTTTTAAATTAGACCTACTCATTTTTGTCATAAATGCATATAATCCGCTGTCTAATAATAAGTCTACAATATACATATAAGAAATTTGCACCTGTCTACTGTATAAATTATACAAACACAAAAAAAACATTGCGACAATTACACAATTGTACAATAAACACATTATGATAATCAATTCTATTTTGTCTATTTTCTCTTTAATTAAAGGCTAATCTCACATTTACGATTTTATAAATTGCTTAAACAAATTGTCAGTATCCAATTAATTCATATAATGGAAGATTTAATTGAAAATATCTTGCTTTTAAGTTAAACTAAATCTGAATAGGAAATAATAATTTTAAAAGTTAATAATTGGATCGCGGAATTTTATGCAAAATAAAAGTTATTTGCATCAACTGCAGCAAACAGGAGCCAATAATTTCTTTCATTCTTCAATTATGTTCTTCGGCTACAACTAACACATTGGTGTTCTTAAATGTTTTTCATTTGTCCACTATTTTAAATTGCAACTACTTATTTTTTATAAAAAGTATTTATATAATACTTTATGATATTTACTATAATATTATAATATTATGGCGATCAAAATTGCTATAAAATTTGCTATTGTAGAAGGCACTTTATAAGCATAGACAATTGCATGGTGTGCCGTGCCTTATCTGTGGATATAAACTGCCTATTGTCTTCAAGGAATAGTCCGAAATCAGTTATTTTGTTTCGTTTGCCAATACTCTAATAAACTACCAGTTCCGTAAAATTGTAATGTAAAATTGTAAAAGAATATAGTTTTTTTATCATTTAAAATAATACTTCTTAATGGAAGATCCTGCAGAATACTCGAATAATACTAGAATCAACTTTGATTAATTTATATAATAAATGCTGGGATACTAAAAATTTCAGTGATCGATAATTAGCTAGACAAAACTCATAACGTAATTCCGTAAAAAATAGATGCTAGTTGTATGAAGTAATGTCTAGACAGTATGAATATTAACATTTCTCGTGTTAGGGAAATATAACTTGAAAAAAATGTTCGTAAAGCATTTTTAACAAAAATTAATCGTGCGTACAAAATAGTTTTAACCTGTCGTATCAACATATATCATAAATTAAATTTTATATGTGTATTTATTGAGATAGTTTTGCGATCGAAAAGAATTGATAATAGATAGATGATTTCGGCGCACAGTCCATTATCTACCAGTATGGATCAACACATTCCTCATAAAGATAAATTTCTTTCATATATAACATACGCAAAAATCTCTTGAAAATGATTCTCATCAAGATGGAAACGTCGGAATTTCAACTTGCAAATTTGTTATAAAACATAGAATTTTTAGTTTTTTTTTTTATCGAACCTGTGCGCCGAAACCATCTATCTATTATATGTGTATTGTTGCTCCAGCAGTGATTTTTATAAAAATTACCAACAGCACCAAAATTTGATTTACGCTTTAAAATCGTGGATGTTTCATCAATTTCGGATTATTCTCAGGAAATATAATAAATTGAATGATATCGGCGCTAGGTTCGATCATTTTTAGAAAAACAACAAATGTGCAATTATTTAAGCATGTTTCTAACGTTTCGATCCCGATGTGGATCTTTTTCAAAGAGACACTTCTGCGTCTGAAAAATATGAGAATAATTAAAAAAGAAAACAAAAAGAAAATTTTTTCCACATAGAAAAAATAAAAATTAAATTTCATATACGTACTTGTTGTATGCAAAATGGACATAAACATTTTAAACAAAAATTAGTGAGTTACGTTTGAACAGTAATTTAGCTCATGATGGTAGATATGTAACTGAAACATGTGCTGCTTCAAAGGTGTAAAGGCTGTTTGTTTTAAAATTTTTATGTCCGTTTTGCATACAACAAAAGTTTTCTTTTCTAATTATTCTCATATTTTTCAGACGCAGAAGTGTCTCTTTGAAAAAGATCCACACCGGGATCGAAACGTTAGAAACATGCTTAAATAATTGCACATTTGTTGTTTTTCTAAAAATGATCGAACCTAGCGCCGGTATCATTCAATTTACTATATTACTAATTTTCGATCGAGAAGAATTTAATCTTTATTCTCAGGAAAGTTGTGCGAATGTAAAGATTGAGTGAATTTTAAATTAGGTCTGTCCCGCTTTTCGGTGCAAATACCCTACCGTGCGGCGGTTTTGGATAGTCGAGATTCTCCTGTAGTGGTAATTTTCTTAGAAAATTGATAGCAGCGTAGATTATAAAATTTGCAGGATGGAGCTTATATAAAGCTTGTAAAATTAAAGTTTATGTTAAAGATTCAAAACGGCCATTTCATTTGCAACAACCTGATACTTGTAAAAAGTTGATCAGTCATTTCCATGAAACTGGTACTGTTGTGAAAAAGCGTGTACGAACTAGAACTTTTACGAACCAAAGAATCAAAATAATTATTGTCAACTAGCTGACCTGACAGACGTTGTCGTGTCCAAATTTCAATAAATTTGATTGTGATCATTTTGTGAATTTGTGAAAAGCTGTAGGATATACGTAAACAAAGTAAAAATGAGAACAAAACGTATTTCGCAGTGATCATTATAGCAAACAGACGTGGATAATGTAAATTCCTATTGAAATATTGATTAAAAGCTGCGACGTTCTTTTTTTTTGTTATATTGAAATATGATTCAAAAAGCACTTCTAGTTTTTCCCAAATTTTCATGTTTCTGGGCAACTTTTCCAATTTTTTGTACTCTAAGATCCTGATTCGGACTACAACGAACATTTAACAAAAAAAATTAGCCAAATCGGTCCAGCCGTTCTCACGTGATGTCGTGACCAACGAACAGCATTTGATTTTTATTATATAGATTATATAGATAAAGAATTTTAAATTAGATCTGTCTCGCTTTTCGTTGCAAATACCCTACCGTGTGGCGGGTTTGGATAGTCGAGATTCTCCTGTAGTGGTAATTAACTTCCCGATTCGTAGGGAAGTTACTGTAATTACCCCGAAAATCGAAAATCGATTTTTTAGCAGATCTTCACGTTTCATGGTCATTGGAGTCATTTTAGACTATTTTTATCAAATTGTTAATATGTGTGTGTGTGCGTATGGCCGTTTGTATGTTATCAAATTTTTCGTTAACGTTTTCTGAAAAAGTAATAACGCGATCAGAATGATGAATGATGCAATCGATGTGCCCCGTCGTAACTTAGAGCTGATTAGATTTTAATCCATACCGGTCAAGTAGTTTCTTATATTTTTTAGTTTTTTTCGAAAGAAGTTCATTCAAGAATGCAATTTATACGAGAGGATGGAAATTTACCACCGAATAAACAAACGTAATTATATATATTTCATTTTTACTTTAAAAACATTTTTTTTTAATTATGCAACTAATGCTAATGTTACCGCTTACAACAAACGAATCGGGAAGTTCTTTGTGTGGCTCGTGGAGAGTCACACACAAAATAAAAGAAAAAAAGCATTAATAGCTGTATGCCCCACTAGTTTTCTTAGAAAATTGATAGCAGCGTAGATTATAAAATTTGCAGGATGGAGCTGCTAGGTACCCTGGAAGAAATCGAAAGGATCGTTACGGCGCTCGCGAACGCCCCCGATCGCGGGTCAAAAGCTCTTGTGGCAAGATAGTAAGTCAGAGTTAAGGTAGGTCGGGGCGTAACCCAGGATCAAACAAGTCAATAACTCGTACCGTGCCTCCTCCACCTACAATGAGAAATCGTAGTGCGGCACAACGAATGTGGGTGCCCGCTGACGTATCGCCGCTCGGCTCGGCGTGGCTCGACGCGGCGCGCGCTCGTTCGTGCGTGTAGCCACGTGTACGCGCGGATATGTCTTCATGGAATCGAAAGGCCGTCGACGCGACATTCCTCGTGTCCGCGGGCAGAGCGTAAAACAGTCATCGAGCCGCAAAAGTCTCGCCCGACGATCTAATCGAACGAACAGAAAACAGAGAACGCCTAGAAGAACCGGCCTTTCTTTCAGTACACTGACCTATTACTATCGCGCGTCCATTGCCGCGCCACACAATGGGACAAACTTCTTTCTGTACGAATTCTGTGTCAAAATCAGAGTACCTTTATGATTTTTACACGACGCGATTAAAAAAAATGTATTTATGTTTCAAAAAACACCGATGGCCTCGATAACTTAACATAACTACATTGTTTTTTAATTGCATCGTGTTACCGATGGAAAAATACATTCAGATACGTGTAGTAACATGATCTTGAAATGACTTTGATATTCGACTACTCGGTGCAACGAGATGAGTCATTTTAAGATCATGTTATTATGCATATCTGAAAATATTTTTCCATCACTTACACGATGCAATTAAAAAAAATGTATTTATGTTTCAAAAAACACCGATGACCTCAGTAACTTCGAAAAAAATGATATATAAATTATATATTATGATATGCAAATGAAATGGCCGTTTTGAATCTTCAACATAAACTTTAATTTTACAAGCTTTATATAAGTAACCTTAATAAATATAACCTCTCATTTTCCGCTCCTACATAGTTTTGGGACACCCTGTATACTTAATTTCCTCGTATTGATGACTTTTATTGGTTGCTATAGTTATATATACAGAGTGGTCCACCTAAGTAAGACCACCTAAATATCTCGACAGATTATTGCGATGAGACAAATATTTATTACGCAATATGCATAGTGTCAATGGACTAATATCTTGCAAGAATATTTTTTCCAGGGGAAAAATTCTTATCGATCGAAAATTTGAAATATAAATTATAATTATGATATCGGCGCCAGGTTCAATCCTTCGATCCTTAAGGATCGAACCTGGTGCCGATATTATAATTATAATTTATATTTCAAATTTTCGATCGATAAGAATTTTTCCTTCGTTCCTAATTATAATTTATATTTCAAATTTTCGATCGATAAGAATTTTTCCTTCGATCCTTCGATCCTTAAGGATCGAACCTGGCGCCGATATCATAATTATAATTTATATTTCAAATTTTCGATCGATAAGAATTTTTCCTTTGAAAAAAATGATCTTTGGAAGAAATATTCTTGCCAGATATTAGTCCATTGACGCTATGCATATTGCGTAATAAATATTTGTCGCATCGCAATAATCTGTAGAGATATTTAGGTGGTCTTACTTAGGTGGACCACTCTGTATATTCAACTATAGCAACCAATAAAAGTGTTCGACTTTAGGTGAAATTTTAGAAACCGACTTTTGGCCAGCGAAATGAATGAAAAGGATCGCTGTGCGCCGACTGATTTTGCGCAACGCTCGTCAAATTGTTAGCCTGGTCACACCGATCGGTCATCAAAGCATTCAGACATGAGAAAAAGCCGCAGAACCGTCACTTTCGGAGGGACATCCGGCGGGGTAGACGTCCGTCCCTTTTTTTCGGAGTTCGCGCGACGACGCGTTGCGAATCTTCTTCTACGAATCGTTTCGTGGAGAGAGACTCTATGGCTGTTCTCGTGGGTTTCTTATTTTACGGAGCTCTGTGCAAATTGCCCAAGGATTAGAATCGCGAGCATGGGCTGCGTGCTGCGGCCCCCGAAGCGATGAATTATTATTGTCTCGTGCCTCACGCAGCCACGCTCCGCGTTATGCAGTCGTACGGACCATCCTCGTAACGGCCGGACAGCGAAAAATAATATCGCTAGCTGCCGGCCAACAAAATAACTGGATCCTCCTCCTCCGAAGCAATGCCAGCCCATCCTCGATGATTATTGTGTTAGTACTGGCGTCAAAGGTTTCTCCTATTATCTTGCCGAGCCTAGTCTTCGACTATTATTTAGAGTACACTTTTTCTTTTACCGCGCGAGACCAAATGATAGGATTCAGTATCTTGTATAATTAACAGAAAATATTGTACCAGAAATGCCAGTTTCACGCTCGAGTTGTCTTGAACTCGTACGTGGAGTTTCGTCGACTTTATTGACAATAATTATTTTGTTTCTTTGGTTCGTAAAAGTTCTGGTTCTTACACGGTTTTTCACAACAGTACCAGTTTCACGGAAATGACTGATCAACTTTTTATAAGTATCAGGTTGTTGCAAATGAAATGGCCGTTTTGAATCTTTAACGTAAACTTTAATTTTACAAGCTTTATATAAGTCCTAAAATAGTTTTGGGACACCCTGTATACTTAATTTCCTCGTATTGATGACTTTTATTGGTTGCTATAGTTGAATATACAGAGTGGTCCACCTAAGTAAGACCACCTAAATATCTCTACAGATTATTGCGATGCGACAAATATTTATTACGCAATATGCATAGTGTCAATGGACTAATATCTGGCAAGAATATTTTTTCCAAAGATCATTTGTTTCAAAGGAAAAATTCTTATCTATCGAAAAATTTAAATATAAATTATAATTATGATATTGGCGCCAGGTTCAATCCTTAAGGATCGAGGAATCGAACCTGGCGCCGATATCATAATTATAATTTATATATCATTTTTTTCGAAGTTATCGAGATCATCGGTGTTTTTTAAAACATAAATATATTTTTTTTTAATTGCATCGTGTAAGTGGTGGAAAAATATATTCAGATATGCATAATAACATGATCTTAAAATGACTCATCTCGTTGCACCGAGTAGTCGAATATCAAAGTCATTTCAAGATCATGTTACTACACATATCTGAATGTATTTTTCCATCGGTTACACGGTGCAATTAAAAAATAATGTAGTTATGTATCAAATAACACCGATGACATTGATAACTTCGAAAAAAATTACCTTAGGAAAAAAATATTCTTGCCAGAACTTGCCTTGCTTAGGTGGATCACCCTGTATAGGGGACTGATATTTTTTTATTACTCATCCTGTGCTGTACTTTATCGAAAGTTAGAGATTTTGGTAGTACGTGCTTTGGTGCTAAAATTCGGTGAGACGGTTTTTATAAGTTTCTTTTGTAGTGCGCTGGAAAGACTATTTGATACATTGATTTGATTTTACACGCATACTTAGTATGTATTGCGGTTATGCAGTGTGTCCCAAAAATGAACGATTTATGTAAGAAGATGGAGAACATTATAAATTTCATTTAAGGAAGAATAAATTAGAAACCTAGTTGATTTGAAGTAATTCAATTATTTAAGTAATCATAATTATTATTATATAAAATCATATTGTGTCATATTATTATAAATAATATCATTATAAATCGTATCATTATCATAATTATTATTATGTACAAGATTTAAGTAATCATAACTTTGCATTTTTCCATCGTGATTTACACGATGCTGATATCATCTTCAGCAACCAATTTTATCTATTAAATTAATAGGAATTATGAATTCTTACATAAAATTGATTTACATGAACCACTATCTCATGACTACATAGACTGTGGATCTTTATGCGAAATAAAAACTGGTTGTATTAATTGTGGTAAGCAGGAATAAAGTAAAAATTGATATCATCCCTTAACGGCTTTCTTACATTAAATCTAATGTTTTACTAATTTATATTTCACCCAATCAATTTTTTCATAAATGCATAAAGTTGAGAAATATAATGATGTATTTCTTCGGAAACGTAATCTAAAGATCGAGTTCGGCGCTGACTAACTTCAATGAAAATACAATTGATGAACATTTAAGAAAATCAATCGATGCGATGCAATTAAAGTTAAATTGTTTCGGAATTTTGACTTGGCTAACCATTTTCATAATTACCGGCACACATCTGCTAAACAGGCTCGCCTCGAACAATCGAATCTCGTTACTAAAACTACAGCGTAATCGCTGTCAATACCATAATGAATAGAAATCAGGCGAAAGAAGAGGGCGAGGATAATTCGTTGGCACCAGGGGCAACTTCGAAGCCCCGTTTTGACAAGTTCAAAATACTTCCAGGGAAGAGGTGCTCGATGCGAGGAACCCTTTCACGGGATGGACAGAATTCTTTACAGGCGGAGTGATGTTAATCGCCGCGGTGGACCATCAAACGAACGTTTATCCGTGTCCAGGCAAATTCCTAGAGAGGTCAAACACCAGAGATCGGGCCGAAAATGTTTTCAGGAGACGCCCGGGGGGTAGCGAGGTTGCCGGGGCGAGTAAATCTTCCTTAATAAACGGCCCTGAGCTATCACGAAAATGGTCCCGAAAGGGGTCCGCGGGCGAGGACCGTCGCCTCTCTTCCCCGTATAGAAGGCGACCAAGCCTTCCTCGACTGGCGCTTCTTCGGCATGTCTGCTGTGCTCCAGGGGGATTTCGTTCGACAGCCAAGAAAACCGACCGAGAAATATCGGTGATCGTCCAATTTGTTTTTTCGACGCGGGACCCCAATGGCGGGATCGCGAGATGTCGTTGCACCGGAGCTGAGACAGAGCGATTTAATTGACGGTGGTGTGCGCGCCCACCGGAGAATAAACTAGCGTAACAACTTAATGGGGGTTCCCTCCCACCCACGAGGGCTGCCCTGCAGCCGACCCTTACGGGAAGCGTGTCCCCGAATCGCCTTTAATCCTAACCCCTTTATTTGCCAAGGTAAAGGAACCCGAAGAATTCATTTGGGACTTGGTCTTTTTTGGTACTTTCTAAGCTATGCGGCACGGTACTTCAACCCTTAAGGGGGTACCAGACCCTCTGATCTGGGTATTTATCAGTGTAACCAACCTCCACGCTGAAAAACAGTTTGGCAACAGTGACGAACATACATTTGTATCGACAAATGGACACAAAATGTTCAGGGAACCATGGGTGAGTTGAGTTTTGACTCGTGGTTCCATTGACACTTTTTGTCCCCACGATGCGTAGAATACAATGCAATAACACAAAAATTTGCCCTTGAAATTCAAGGTCAAGGACAATTCTGTGGCAACTTTTGATCACAGATCTTCAACCAACCTCCACGCTGAAAAACAGTTTGGCAACAGTGATGAACATACATTAGTATCGACAAATGGACAAAAAGTGTTCAGGGAACCATGGGTGAGTTGAGTTTTGACTCGTGGTTCCCTTGACACTTTTTGTCCCCACGATGCGTAGAATACAATGCAATAACACAAAAATTTGCCCTTGAAATGCAAGGTCAAGGACAATTCTGCGGCAACTTTTTTTCACAGGTCTTCAACCAACCTCCACGCTGAAAAACAGTTTGGCAACTGTTTGAAGTTGCCAAGTGATGAACAAGTGATGGCAAGTGATGAACAAGAATTGGCAAGTGATGAACATACATTTGTATCAATCTAACGCTTCAATTTCGCTATCAATACAGGTTTTTTTCTTTTTATCAATATCTTTATTGCTATTAATGGATCCGAGTGGCTTCCAAGCCCTTTATATTTCTGTTGTTACGAATCTGCGCTGATAGTGCTCCTGTCTAAGCGCCATCTCGTTTGAGTAATTGAACTAAAGTTGGTTCATTGCCCTTCATTGCCCTTCATGAACGGAATCTGGGGAACAATTGAATGCGATCACGGGAAAACATTTTTTGTCCTCATATTAACATGTTATGAACTGTGCGAGGGCTCATTGTAAAGAGGAAGATAAACTTGTGTTTCTCGATCGTATTATTGTTAAAAACAATTGCAAAAGGATCTCGGCGCTACGGTTCGATCACTAAACTACTTTAAGCAATTTTGCTAATTATAAATTAATTCCGACGTTTCGGTTCCAATTTGAACCATTTTCAAGAAAATTAATTGAAATTGCGTCTGTAATCAAAATGTTTTAGATAAGACATACAATTTTCAAAGAACAAAAAGAAAATATTTTTTTTAAGAAAACTAATAAATGTTTAAAGTACAGGAAAACATCGGAATTAATTTATAATTAGCAAAATTGCTTAAAGTAGTTTAGTGATCGAACCGTAGCGCCGAGATCATTTTGCAATTGTTTGTAAAGAGGAAGGTTCATCATAGCTCGCTCTGCTCATGATTTAAGTCAGAAAAACCGTTTTGTATTAGAAAAATACATGGGAACCTGAAAGTGGTTGTCTCGACTTGTTTGCCCTACTTTGGACGCTCATATTATTAAATAAGGATTCCGCTGTTTAATTGAATAGTTCTGAGAATGTGTTATTGCGGATTATCCAATACTTTTAAGAAATGCAATAAATCAATCATTGATTTCTTTCAATTTTTATAAAAAATTTCAATTGGTTGAAAATTACCAAAGTTTGAGTTAGACTCACTACACCGTTTAATATTTATAGCAACTTAAAATTTGCACATTTTAACACGTCTTCTTATGGAGAATTCATAAAATCCAACTTCAAACCCTATTTAAACCTTGAAGAAAGGCAACTAAAAACTCCAGTTTTTTTTATATATTGTAAAAATTATGTATTTAATTATGTTCAAAATTTATTAGGATTCACTAAACAGTTACAGGGTTAAATATTATAAACTGTTAGAAAACTTCAAATTTATCGTGTTGTCATCTCACTAGCATAAAAACGCGACAATACTGTAGACCACTGAATGTACCTACACAAAATTCATTTATAATTTTTTATAATATGAAGACAATTATATAATTATATAGTTTATTAATGTTGAATTCTGAATATACTATAGGTAAAACAAGGCGAAATGAATATAATACAATGATATATAAGAAACTAGGGAAACGCTAGAATATAAGGACGGGCTTGTATTGGGCAAATAGAGCTCAGGCTCTTCAACGCCGGCTTTATGTACATTATATAAAGAGAAGAATAAACCATAAACCATAAACCATAATACGAAGACAATTTGATTAAAAAATAAATATAACATGAAATTCACTAATTAAACGAAAACTTTTTAAATTAATCTACTTTTTAATGCAAAATATACTCGTGAATTTTAAGCAAAAATTAAATGTTTATAAAAATTAAAGACTACCATAGTGACTGTCTAGGCAGCAACATGTGGGTCCTACGCAGACTATTGATTTTTCTAAATTGTTTATTTTAAAGTTATTTTGCGACACTACGCAAACACAATGTTGTTAAATTAATCTCTTGAAAATGATCTAAATTCAGATCGAAACGTCGAGATAAAATATTGTGAATATTTGCAAATAGTGTTTTGAAGTATTACTAGATCGAACCAATGCGCCGAAAACATTTAATTTTTGCTTAAAGCTTATTACGATCGCTATACGTTAAACTGATACTCGTGAATGACTTTCAATGCCAATATATAAGAACATCATTGACGCTACTTTGTTAAAAATTAATTATCGTAGCTGAACAATATTTTTCTTTAACCATTTATTTCGAATGCTCACAAGTGTCGCAATCATGGCAACTAGGTGGACCGTTCAATTTTCGTATCTTCATTTTCTCTCATAATATGTGTAACATGTTGAAAATAGTAAAACAGCATTTCAAATCTCTTCTAATGTTTTTACCGTTTCAAATGACGTGTACTCAATTTTGTCATGAATGCATAAAACCAACTGTCTAATTATGATACTTTCGGTAGAGTTTGTTTATGTATGTGACTGGTTATTATACAGCAAGGGGCTCAGAACCTATTGTGATTGATACATGTATATTAATGTTTCGAATCTAATTTGACTGTTTTAAATTTCGGAGTTCTCACAGAGAATTCGAAAGTACAGATCAGATTACGATCCCGCTTATTATTCAGTATTCGGGTCCATTACTATTCGAGATGCAGCCGGCCATTACGCAACTCTTCGCGTCCCGCGGACACCACAGATTGATTAATTGATCGCACACAACCGATTTTAATTTCGAAAGCGTTGTAAACGTAATGTATTACTCGTACAAGAGTAGAAAGTGCAAATGAATTATGCCTCGGTGTAATATCGTTAAACGAAGCAGCAGCGGTCATGCTGCGAGATGTAGACGTGCAGATAACGCGAATTAACGTATGTACTTCGTACACAAAGACACGAGATTACGATTCATCGTCACGGAATAAATGTAGCAGCAATATTACGTCGTTTTCGTTCGCTAGAGAAGAACGAATCGCATTATTCTACATCGCTGGAACGGTCCGCGGATGCGAATTATTTCCCGATTCAATGCACTTTTTGTGAATCGACTGAGAATCACAACTCTGCAGGTTCACTGAATACTTTAACACTTTGATTGTCATGTCACCTACTCATCCGCAACGGGCCTGATCTGCAGGTAAAAATTAACTTTTTGCAAGGTGTAGGGTAAAGGCTGGTAATATGGAACACACCGGATTTTAGCTAGCTCGCAAAAAGTACAGCAATTTTGTTCTTTCTTTTTAACGCTAAACCTACCGAGCACTAAAAGCGTTTAAAATGTTTTAACTTGCAAAAACGACGAGGCTCTATTTGTCTAGGTTTTGTGCAATTTCTATTCGAATATGTGCTTCGATAAAGTTTATTTTTCATAATTTCGATCATTGTAAAACGAAAAATACATATAAAATCGGTCATTTGACCGGCAAGTGGTAAGATTAGGGTTAAATGAAATCGTAGGTGGTGAATAAATGTATCTACTTATATACTTAACTGTAGAAAAGATCCAAATGTTTTGAAATTATAGTAAAAACCCAAAGATGTGAACATCGACAGTTTGAGAAAAAGTGTCTGATACACTTAGAAAGTCTATAATTGATCAACGACGTCGGAGTTTTGTGTTTCCCCTAATCCCTTTTGTTATAAATGCAAAAAGTCCACAATCTAGTGATTAATGGCCACTGGATCTTTATGCAAAATGACCATATTCTCACTGAGGTGAAATAGCAATCAATTTTCTATCTCGATATGTTTAACCCCTTGCCATATTTTAACGAGACAGAGTCGTGATGAAGAAAAAGTCAAACAAATATGAATGTTATGTGTTTCACAAATATGAATGCTATATGTTTCACAAATATGAATATTATGTGTTTCACAAATATGAATGTTATGTGTTTCACAAATATGAATGCTATATGTTTCACAAATATGAATGTATGTGTTTCACAAATATGAATGTTATGTGTTTCACAAATATGAATGTTATGTGTTTCACAAATATGAATGTTGTGTTTCACAAATATGAATGTATGTGTTTCACAAATATTAATGTATGTGTTTCACAAATATTAATGTATGTGTTTCACAAATATTAATGTTATGTGTTTCACAAATATTAATGTTATGTGTTTCACAAATATGAATGTTATGTGTTTCACAAATATGAATATTATATGTTTCACAAATATGAATATTATATGTTTCACAAATATGAATATTATATGTTTCACAAATATGAAGGCTATATGTTTCACAAATATGAATGTTGTGTTTCACAAATATGAATGTATGTGTTTCACAAATATTAATGTATGTGTTTCACAAATATTAATGTTATGTGTTTCACAAATATGAATGTTATGTGTTTCACAAATATGAATATTATATGTTTCACAAATATGAATATTATATGTTTCACAAATATGAATATTATATGTTTCACAAATATGAAGGCTATATGTTTCACAAATATGAATGTTATGTGTTTCACAAATATGAATGCTATGTTTCACAAATATGAATGTCATGTGTTTCACAAATATGAATGTATGTGTTTCACAAATATGAATGTTGTGTTTCACAATATGAATGTTCTGTTTCACAATATGAATGTTGTGTTTCATAAATATGAATGTTATGTGTTTCACAAATATGAATGCTATGTGTTTCACAAATATGAATGCTATATGTTTCACAAATATGAATGTTATGTGTTTCACAAATATGAATGCTATGTTTCAAAAATATGAACGTATGTGTTTCACAAATATGAATGCTATGTTTCACAAATATGAATGTATGTATTTCACAAATATGAATGTTATGTGTTTCACAAATATGAATGTTATGTGTTTCACAAATATGAATGTTATGAGTTCCACAAATATGAATGTTATGTGTTGTAATCAATATTTAAGCATCAAAATAAATTTAGCCATATCAAAAATATGAAGTTTCTTTTCCCTTCTACAACATTTTTTAGGATAAAGACGTTTCGATCACTGCATCTAATAGAATTTTTAAATTCATCGAATACTTTCACTGTTTCAAATTACACCTACTCACTCATATCATAAATGCCTAAGATCCAGGTTGGGAATGGCTGTATGTGCGGAATGCTTAGCTTTGTAAAACCAAGTCCGATTCCGAGCTATGAGGCTGAACGAATAAGTATTATTATTACTCAAATAATTATACATTTTCTTTCGATATCATACGGAAACATAAATACACGTAGAGCGTCCTACCTTTCTGCCCCTGACTGCATGCTTCTTCGTGAACAAGGTGCAGACTAAAATCTCTGAACCGGTCACTGACCTTCCCCACGATCACTCTGCAGATCTGTCGCGATTCTGCACACACGAGATACGCACGATGAAGGTCGTGTGAATGCTTAAGCGCGCGATCTTCTTCGTCCCTGGAGCAAAAGAGACATTCCCCGTGATAAAGCGAAGATAACCAAGTACTAGGTAGTAGGGGGTTAACTAACATCTCGGGACGGAGAAATAGAGGCAGCAATTAACTCTAGTTCCATTATCTTCCTCTTTCTTTCCTTCAACCGTAACTGCACTTTATACCGCTTGCTTTTATCTTTTCTAGTCCTGCTGGAGACCAGCTGATTCGCGAGTCACAATTACCATCTGAATTATCGCGTAATCAGTATTATCACGAAAAGTACAAACTTAGGGTAAACGTAGGAGACACGTTATGCTTCTTCATTAAGATCCAATAGCAACTTCGATTTCGTTTTAAATAAAACAATTAATTTTTTCTTATTTTAGTAAGGGGCTGTTGTAAAGGTTGGGGCACGTTTTGTTTTATTAGCTATAAAATTGTTATTAATATTAGCTATAAAAAATATATATACATTTATTTATCTAATGACAACAGTAAATAGTTGTTTATGACTTTTGACTGGATTCCGGATGTCTATGCAAAATAAAAAGTTTATTCATCAATTGCAAGAAGCAGAAGCTAAATATAAATTTATATAATATAAATTTATACTTCGTTAATAATTTTAATGTGACGACAATAATATATTAATATTCTCAAAATCTTTTAATATGTTCTCTGTTTTTAATTGAACTTGCTGATTTTTAGTCTGCTTATGACAAAAATTAGTAGAAGAAACACAAAACCGTAACAGCATTAGGAGAATTTTAAGATACTGTTATTTTCAAATTATTAAACCTTCTAAGGCAGGAAATATATGTATATGTATATTTATTTTACTCCCGTTTTCGTAATTGAGGTACAGAATT
The DNA here is from genome assembly GCA_963971365.1 of Lasioglossum villosulum. NCBI lineage: Eukaryota > Metazoa > Arthropoda > Insecta > Hymenoptera > Halictidae > Lasioglossum > Lasioglossum villosulum. The sequence goes on along the minus strand of OZ020498.1, from coordinate 30,656,460 downwards.
TTTATTTCACATAAAAATTCGCAGTCTGGTTACAACCAGACGTAAATGCAAATGCAACATTAAGACCTATCTCTCAAATAAATATTTATAGAATGAGAATATTTGTCGGCGAGTTCCATCATCCACAAGCGTCAGAGAAATTATTTTGGCAGTGCTCGTTTTCATCGTTCGGAGTATCAAAAAATATTCTAACGCATCGTCATGCTACTTGAACCTTTCCTAATTTTCACAAAGCGGTGGTCGGCACATTATTTTATATTCAGTTGTCCTTCGCGATTTAACGGTAATTGTTTTCTGGATAATTTTCTTCCATTACGTGTGAAGAGAAGTATTAGCGCTCACTCTGCTGTAGATAACATTAAGTTTTACAAGTAATATTACAGTAATACCGCGTTATATGTCGTCAGCTGTTCCTTCAATAGCCAGAGGAGATACCGCAGGTAATTATGACGCGGTACTAATCGCCGTCTTACCGTAAGACAGTGTTTCCCAAAGTTTCGTCATCTGTGTATCCCTTTTATAACTGTCGTAACACGGTACAAGAAAAAACGGTATTAAGTAGCAGGGGTGCATATCCTCTGTGCACAACAGTAGACTCCCATTGCACCAGGATTTTTGCACTAGAATTAGTGCATACCCCCTCCAAACTCTTTCTGTACCCCTAGGGGAACGCTCACTATACTTTGGGAAACACTGTCGCAAGGAGTATACACAGACTTCTGTGGTCAATACTGTCTTTGATTTATCATAACTAGACACCGGATTTTATGCATTTATGACAGAAATGAGTGAGTGCAATTTATTATAAAAATATAAAACCATTAGAAGCATTTAAAAATACTATTATATATTAACTGTTACTTAAACATATTAAGAAAGAAACTAGAGTTTCACTTCACTCCATCACTCCAATTTTTGGAACTGCATTGTATTCTACAAATCATGCAATTTAAAAAATTTCACATGTAGAATACACCTATTAAAGATGTCTTTACACCTTGTACTTATGTATACAAACTGCATCTTGTGCAATCGATCAATAAAATGTGCACTCACAGTGTTATACATTAATACAGGAGTTTCAGAATTGATGTGCACTTACCCTCAGATAGATAACATTGATTTATAAAAGATGTGAAGAAAGTTGAAGGTAGTTACTAGACTACGTATTGTTTTTTTGATTGCAAGAAATGGAAACTAAATTGAATGTTGTTGCTACCCTTGATGATTATTATACTGCGGATTTCTATGCATTTATGAAGAAATTAACTGCATGAAATATAATCACTGAAAAATATAAAAAATCTAAGAATATTGTTACGTTGTTTTCAACGTAAAATTACTATTAAGGGATGAAATGAATTTTTATTTAATTACTGTCTTCCACAATCGATGCAGAATATTTTTATTTTGCATAAAGATCCGAGTCCATAATACAGGAGAAATCATATATCGACATCTTCAATTTTAACAATTTTCCAACAATTTTCTAATTGCATCTAAGGTAAAGGTACTAGTAGTTGACCAGTTAAGAGAAGTTCTCCACGCGAACAATAGTAACCACTTACTCTGTCATCAAATAGCGAGAGTCGATGCCTGAAGACACTCTTTAAGTCTTCTAAATTATGTACCAAGACCATTATTTAAAAAAAGTTTACTTATACAAATTTAAGAAATGTATTTAAAAATTCAGTAATTGCTTCAGAAGTTGACCACTTTTGAAAATGAAAAATCTAGTAATTGACCTCCTTTGTTCGTTAGTAGTTGACTACTTATACTAGAAAGAGGGTTCAAGCAATAATGTTGGGAATCATTTTACTATCATTTAGTTTCAACAATTTCCAGCACAGATTACAATTAAAGAATGAAATAAGAAATAAAACGAATCAATTCCATAAAAAGTTTAATCGAGGAACAGAGTAGATGTTGCGAGTTAATAGAGAATAGTATAGAGAAATTTAACCAACAGATGGTATGGCATCCGAGATTCAGTTTCATCAAAAGTGTACAGCTTATAAAAATCTTGTTTTTTATGTTTTCCTATAAAATGGTCAACTACTCGTACATGGTAAACTACTGGTACCTTTACCTTACTCAATTCAGCTATAAACGCATACCGATCCGCAGTCTAGTAGATACATTTGATTTGATAAAAAAGATAACGTTACGAATGACTGATGAATAAATCAATTTTCAGCAGCGATCCCTCGTTGGTAAGTTAATAAGTTTTGACAGCCGTCAAGGTCGGCTGAAATCGGACGAATAGGTTAAACAATCAGTTCGAAGGGATAACTAGCCGGCAAGGAAGAACAAGGCTCTATCCGCCAGATAATGAACATTCTTCGTCTTCCGGCCATCTCCTCTTCTTTATCTGAACCCCTTCACCGATCCTCTAGTTGACTTATTCCCGCTCATTGTCGCCATTCCAAGCTGACCATCCCGAGGGAAAGAGACAACGAGAATGCGACGAACAACGAGCATAGCTGAAGAAGAACGCTTTTGCGGGAGAGCGGGTTCAACCTAGGAATTTATCACCGCTACCGACAGCCATTAATATGGCATTGTGCGCCCGCGGACACAGTCAGTGGCTCGTCCATCTTTTCGTGACGTGTTAACGACTGACCTCTGCCGCCAAGGACGGCTCCTAAAGGTACATACTTGCGTCACCAACTTGCAATCCAGATCCACCACCTTTACACGCTTTACGCTGCAATTACATCTTGCCAATTTCCCAATTTCATATTACGAGGCTCGCGATCGCACTAACACAATCCGTAAAATCGCCATCATTCCACGTGCAATTTCTTCGTGCTTTTAATTCAATTATAAAAACGATCTAATTACTCTTGTTATGTCCGCGAAGTCACCGTAGTTCCATGTGTAATTCCTTCCGAATTTTCTTCATTGTAATACTTTGTAATCTTACATATTAATGAAGAGAGCTGTTTCAATCAGTTTCTATTTCGATCAATTATAATCATACATTCACTATCGTTATTATTCGGTATCTAGTTACCTATATGTATTTTATTATTAGTCTGCGAGTTTTATACAGGGTGTCGCAAAATTCCTTCAATATCCAGAAATGGGAGGTTCCTGAGATCATTTGAAGCAATATTTTCCTTGCAAAAATAGTGTACGCAGCTTTGTTTAGTAGTTATTAACGAATGACAAGGACCAATCACAGAGCGTCTACAGCGGACTGATTCTGGCTCGACCAACGGCAACACCGCCCTAAGTGGGATCTGTCCTTAAGTCGGACTCTGTTCGCTGTATCAAACAAATATTAAATGATTTCAGCGCTACGGTTTGATCGAACCGTAGCGCCGAAATCATTTAATATTTGTTTGAAACAATAATACGATCGAGAAAGAATAGTTTATTTATCTGTTCGCTGTAGTCGCGCTCTGATTGGTCCGTATTTTTCTTTAATAACTTCTAAACAAAGCTGCGGACGACATTTTTGCAAATATTTCTGCAAATGATCTAAGGAACCTTCCATTTCCGGATGCTGAAGGAATTTTGGGACACCCTGTATATTTATAATAAGAGGTCAGTAAGTGAAATATACAACGATAAAAAGTCTTTAGAAGTATCGATATGTTACTTTCAATTTATCAAAATTATTAGAAGAGTAAGTAAGTCCTTTCAATTTATCAAAATTGTTAGAAGAGTAAGTAAGTCCTTTCAATTTATCAAAATTATTAGAAGAGTAAGTAAGCCCTTTCAATCTATTAAAATCATTAGAGGAAGAAATACATTTCTATTTACCCCTGTTTCTACAAATTGTCGTAGAACATTTTTATTTTGTATAATATGATATATTTTGCATATTTTCATAGTTCGAAATGGTTCCAGAAACGCATGTATAAAGTAATTTGTCTACCCCTCCACTACGAAAAATTCAAGTAACTGAAACAATTTACACATGCTACTCAAAAATACTGTGCAAACACACTGCGTAAATTGATTTCAAAATTTTTTAAATATATGGTTATTAGGTATGTAAGTAGTTTGTTTCTCAGACAAAAGTTGTAATGCTAACACTCATAACTAGACTGGCGATTTTATGCATTCATAACAAAAATGAACAGATCGATTGCAACCGCAGTAACAATGTTCGATACCTTCAAAATTGCCATTATTTTTGACTTATCAAAATAGTAGTTCCAGCAGAATGTAGTTCTCGTGTCTTATAATTAATGTAGACAATTTTAATGCTACCTAAAAATTAGCAGTCCACTCGTAACACTCGTATATTAATTTTTTTAATAATTAGTAAAGAAATAAAATATAATATAATAAAATAAAATATAAATAGTAAAGAAATAAAATACAGAAATAATTATTAAAGAAACAAATAAAGAATATAAAATGCTGAAATTCCGAAAATATTTTCGCGGTAACGTAAGCCGGGTTAAGAAAATGGTCATTTTACACATAGCTACTTTCAACGAGCATCGTAGAACTAGTATCGTCAATTATTTTCGACAGGCAATCAAGTACAAATTGAATGACAGCCGACCACTATAATTACCGCGAACAGATCAACCGAACCGAAACCCTGACAATTACTATCGTTATTCGTGCTATATGTATACGGATCTACAAGTGTTACTGTCGACGTTCTGCGGATCATTATAATTAATCAAGCAAAAGCACCCTTGATTCAACAATCTGAAACTTAAATCGTTTCTATGTGGTAATTCTCACTAAAAATCATAACGGTATACTGTATATATTCTGAAAAACATCGTGGTCGAAATGGTGCTCCAACAATGTATATATTAATTTTGTTATATAATTTTTACACTACTTTTACGTAACATTCTACTTTTTTATTTCGCAATTATTGAAATTGTAAACGCGCATTTGCGGAAAATGTTTAGATAAATATCTACGTTCACGTAAATATTATGAGAGAATATTAAATATATAAATTAAATATTTAATTTAATTTTACTTTTCATATTCGAGTTCAACATAATTGCATTTCTTACATTCTTGTTTAAAATATACTTATTTCTACCGAAACCAGCCAAAATGACTGGTCTTTAGAAAAAATGCTTAGTTATAAAATATATACATATATACAGGGTGTCCCAAAACTAGTGTAGGAGCGGAAAATGGGAGGTTGCTTGGGTCATTTGAAGCAAAATTTTCCTTTACAAAAATGGTGTCCGTGACTTTGTTTAGGAGTTATTAACGAAAAACACGGATCAATCAGAGCGTGGCTACAGCGGATTGATTCTGAGTCGACCAATGGCGACACCACGCCTCGCGGGACCTGTCGCAGAGTCGGACTCCGTTCGCTATAGCTGCGCTCTGATTGGTCCCTGTTTTTCGTTAATAACTCCTAAACAAAGCCACGCACACAATTTTTGTAAAGGAAAATGTCGCTTCAAATGACCCAAGGAACCTCCCATTTTCGGCTCCTAGGGTAGTTTTGGGACACCCTGTATACATACACAATGTGAGGCGCCAGAAACAGACCACCTGAATAACGCGGCTGCTATTGGTGTTAGGAAGAAATGTATCAGGTGTAACTTACGTGGTTAGGAGGGGGTATTAATTTGATGTTAGTACATATATATAAAGGACATATTAAGGTCATCTTCATTTTCATCTTCATTTTTTTAAATGGAATAATGTATTCCTTAATACATCAATCGATGCAGCTGGACATTCGTTATAAATAAGTACTAACCTATGTATGTCGAAAAGTTAGTAGTTCAGGGGATATTACAATTGAAATAAGTAAAAAATACCATTATTGTCGTACTAAGCCGTTACACTCGTAAGTAAACTCTAACATCTTAGTAATGGTATTTATGAGTTATTTCAATTTTAATATCTCCTGAACTACTAACTTTTTGACATACATTTATATACATTTATATGTATATATAATATTATATGTTATATATTACACTTATTATATATATATATATATTTTTTTTTAATTAATACTCAATTTCATATATAATATAAAATTTCGAATTACTACTTATGCTATTTGTTAACTGTACTCTTTATCATGCTATAATGATATTGACATTACTTTATATTTAATATTATAAATTATTATATTTATATATACTTATATATATATATATATATATATATATATATATATATTTGTTAACTGCGCTGATTATTATACTATAAGAACATTAGAATTAAACTGTATGAAATTATATAATATATATATATATATATATATATATATATATATATATATACACACATATATATATAATATATATTATATAATTTCATACAGTTTAATTTTAATGTTCTTATAGTATAATAACCAGTGCAGTTAACAAATAACATATAAGTAGTAATTCGAAATTCTATTTCAATTTTGAGTAAGCTATGAAAATAGCTACATGCACAGTAGTATGCTTCCGAATAATGCAAATTACGTCTCGTAACCGAAAAGATAGGACTTTTGATGGCGATTGCGTCCTAGATCGATTTTTTATCTAGCGTTTTTTACTACTGAAAACCCCAATTTTTGTATTATCGAGAAATGAGAATGCGAGTCCCGCACCCTTGTAATCCTGGGAAAAGGAATCCCTTAACGGTTTCAAGTTCCGGAAACGGATTATACGATACTTTTCCATTTCGAGTACCAGTCAAAATAACAGGTGTTGGTATATGTAGCGATGATACAAAATTATTTTGATTCCGTAAAAATAAAACAAGAATAAAATTAATTATACACTTTTAGTTATCGCTGTAAAAATCCTCACATCATTGCGGAAAGAAAATGAAACACGAAGTAGGTACTTCAGAACGAAATTGTAAAATCAGTCATTTCGACTGGCGCGATAGATCTGGTATTAATAATAATCATTGCAGAAGGATCCACAGGTCCAAGCATTATAAACCTCGGAAATTTACGTTCATTAATGTCATGAGTTTGTATTTCATTGTGCGAGAGGCCGATTTGAGTGATCGTGTGTATATCATGCTAAAAAGTCTATAAATGAAGCAGAATAAGAGCCGGGTCGCCGAACTATAATTCGCAGTACAGTTTTCGTTGCGGTACCAATCGGTAGCAGTGCCTTATTACTTTCAGCGTGGAGATTTGTTTAATCGTGGCGGCTCTCCACGGTTAGATCCCGACGCTGTCGAACGATCATTAATCATTCGACTCGCGCAAACTGTGACGTACCGATGTTTTCACCTTGGCAATGATCCAGGAAACGAACGGATCCAACGCGGGAATCCGCACGGCTCGCTCCAAAGACGATTCTATTCACGATGCCCCACGTGGTCCAATGGTATATTACCTGCAATCCGCTGGACGAGTTCATAAGTTAAGCATTTCCACATAGATCTTCGACTGCACGTGCATACACGATGTCGCATTCAACTACAGCATTTTTACGAAGCATACGTTATGCAGCATGACAATAGAACCACTACCACGAACTTCCAACATTCGGGGACAAAATGTTTTATTGTAAAAGCTTTTTTAAAAATGGCCTAAATGACTTGAGTTTGTTGTTGAATTCTCCAGGTGTTAAGCGGCCCGTAGACGACCAATATTATTGTCAACAATTAAATAACAAAGCCGAAATCGCAATTTTTTATTCTTCATTTTCGTCTTATATCATCGTTAAGAAGCACCCCTTAAATTTTCTCCCACCTGTAGTCTGTATGTATGTATGTGGGATGTCTAAATTCCCGCGAGAAGTAGGCGAAGCGCGCGTTTCACGAAAAACAGAGGAACAGATGAATTCGCCAGTCGTTTGTCGAAACAAACGATAAGCGAAGACCGTTGTAAAATGCGTGGAAGAGGCGAGAACGGGGAGTCTCTCGCCGGTCGTCGCCGTGTAAAGTTATCCTGTTAAAGTTGTATCAAATCTTTGTTCCACCTTCTTTTATTATTTTATTAAACCTAGTAATAGTAAGAGTCGATTCCTTTCCTACCCCGCCCGCGTAGATCGATTAACTAACTCGATCGCCACCGAAATATAACACAAAATAGGGAAATCCTACATATATTGCACAATAATTGATATTGTAAATATTTCCTTATGTCGATCGTAAATAGTTACTAACAAACTTTTAATGATTTCAGCGCAATGGTTCGATCAATTGTTAATTAAACACTATTCGCAAAATATGACGAAATTCTTTTTCAACGTTTCGATCTTACTTTATACAGGGTGAGGCACCAAACGTTAGCACCTCAAATATCTTCGTTGTTTCTAAAGATACGTAAAATATGCTAAGGACAAAGTTGAATGGTACAATGGGGCTGACACGATGCAAAAAAACGTTGTTTTGGTGTCATTTTTTTGGAGATATCAAGGTCACCTTGACTTTTTTAAATGGAATGCGGTATTTTTTTAATACATCAATCGATGCAGCTGGACATTTGTTATAAAAAAGTACTAACCTGTGTATGTCGAAAAGTTAGTAGTTCAAGTGATATTACAATTGAAATAAGTCAAAAGTACCATTATTGTCGTACTAAGCCGTTACACTCATAAGTAAACTCTAACATCTTAGTAATGGTATTTATGAGTTATTTCAATTTTAATATCTCCTGAACTACTAACTTTTCGACATACATTCATACACATTTATATGTATATATAATATTATATATTATATATTACACTTATTATATATATATATATTTTTTTTTTTAATTAATACTCAATTTTATATATAATATAAAATTTCGAATTACTACTTATGCTATTTGTCAATTGTTGTTAGTGTTTACTTACTTGTGTAACATCTTAGCATGACCGTAATGATATTTTAGAGTTATTTAAATTGAAATATTTCCTGAATTACTATCTTTTCGACATGCATAGGTTAGTATTATTTGATAACGAATGTACAGCTGCATCGATTGATGTATTAAAAAATACCTCATTTCATTTTAAAAAATGAAGGTGACCTTGATATCTCTAAAAACATTAATAAAACCAAATTTTTTTTGCATCGTGTCAGCCCCATTGTACCATTCAACTTTGTCCTTACCATATTTTACGTATCTTTCGAAACAACAAAGATATTTGAGGTACTAACGTTTGGTGGCTCACCCTGTATATTGTGATTTGCGTTTTTCGATACCATTCAAATTCCCATGTCGCCAAATTTCGTTTCTTTAAATCCACCAAAGATATTTAGGTGTTCCGTTTCTTCTGACTAACCCGGTATAATGAAAGAGTCAGAATGTTATTTATTTAAAACAAAATATAACGACAAAACGTATATTTGACTGGTGTACATCTGTAGCACCCAAAAGTCACCTCTAAAAACTGTAATACATACATTTTAATAGAAAATATTATTAATTTGTGTCTTGTATAGTAAATAAATGACTATTTTTTTTTTAATCAGATAGAATTGAAATAATTCGCGAACATTGTCGAAAGATGAAATCATAGTTCATGAGAAAATAAACATTTAAAAGACGGACAGAGAGAAAATGTCGGTCGGAAGTGTGTTAATAAAAAGAATTATTGTTCTGTACCGGTACCGAGTAATTTCAATGTACAAACACGAGCCGCTGGCCAGTAACATTCGCGCGTTTATGGATAGGGCAAGAAGGTACCGGAAGGATGTTGCGCAAACGGAAATGCGTGTGCAGTGTTTTGTCTTGACGATCCCCATTCAGGAATACACCTGACAAGAACCGGTGGTACCATTGGAAGTAGAGTGAATGGATAGAGGATACAAGAAATTACAAGTCTCGAAGGGCCGAACTTGCATCATTGTAAGTATGTCATCTACTGACCGCGAATCAGCAAAGGCAGAACAATGACGGTTTATCGGAAGCAGAAAAAGAAAAACAAAAGAGCACAGCAACCGTTGATTAATCAAACAATTAAACTGCAATTCTGGAATTATAGGGTCTCTAAGAAATACAGTGGGTAAAAAAGGTATTGGCACACTCTCGAAAAGGCGATAACTTTATCCCATAATATATATATATGTATGATAACCCAAAAATCATTAACCATAGTTATTTATTTTGAACACAATTTTGATTGAAGAAAAACATAATACAAATATACGTCTGAACGTTGAATAATATGTAAGAGGAATAAACTGTTTAATCAATACTGTTGCAAAGAAACGTTTCGTTTTTTTTATCAACATCTTGTATCAATATACTGGATGATCAAATTCAAATGGAGCAAATTAGTCCACATAAATAAGGCAACAATTACTAATAGACGAATTCGTGAGAAATGAAAGCGTGGTAACAGAATTTCAAACTTCCGACAAATTTTAGTGGTATGGATACATGAATGGGAAAACAAATGATGGGAGATTGTTCCTCATAAGGGGAAGCCACGATTGATGGATCACGGATTTTTCTGAAACTTGCAGTATTTGAAAATTGCATTTGAAAATCGGTTTACACGTTCGTAAACAGTTCGCGTTAAGCGTGGATTAGTATTAATCGGTAGGTTGCTGGTTCGAGTCTCGCTGTCGATATTTTTGTTCTGTTCAGTAAAATTTGTTTCTTTATAAATATACATATATTAGATTGAACAACTAAATCCTCAGTCCGCGGGATTGAAAATGACGCGAGATTGCAATCCCTATACTCATACTATGTACTGCACTCATCGCGAACAATGTAAATCTCATACGAACTATACGTCTCAAGTCAACCGTCCTTCTTGAAACACAAGTTTAAAGTTTCGTGATCTACTTTATCACATACAGTGACTCCCATTAATATTCGGACGCTATAAAAAAGACGATAACTGGTTTAACATTGAACTATACGATTTGAATTTTTTTGGGAAGCTAGAGCAATTAGTTGGCCACAGGATGCGAAAAAAAATTTTGTCAAAAATTGCAATTCATCGGAATTGTAGCAAAAATACTGAAAGTTGCATTTTACAACTTCTTTATGTGGGCCAATATTGAAAATTTTAAAAATGCGTTTTGTAGACCTGTGTCAATTAAACATATTCTGAAAATTTCGTCAACATCGGTCGACGGTGAGCTATAAAGTTTAAATATGTTAAAAATTGCAGATTTTCACGATTTTCGACCTGTAACTGCAGATTCTTACATCTTTCAATGCCTGTCGTTTTTTTTCGCATCAACCGATTTCGATGAAACTTTACCAGTGCATATAACTGACACAGATCTGCAAAACGCATTTATAAAATTTTCAATATTGGCCCACATTAAGGATATTGTTGTGTTCTTTTCGTTCTTTTTAAGACGGTTAAAAGAGAAAATATACATATTATCATTTAATCACAATGAAAAATGCGAGTCACCTGAGTACCCTACGCCCTTATATCGATGAAATACTGTACCTAAGTCGATGTGCAAACTTTTGGTGTGCAAAAAGTCAGCAAATAAGGTAAAGGTACCAGTAGTTGACCATGAACGAGTAATTGACCATTTTATAGAAAAACATAAAAAATAAGATTTTTATAAGCTGTACACATTTGATGAAAGTGAACCTCGGATGCCATACCATCTGTTGGTTAAATTTCTCTAATACTATTCTCTATGAACTTGCAACGTCTACTATGTTCCTCAATTAAACTTTTTATAGAATTGATTTGTTTTATTTCTTATTTCTTTCTTTAATTGTAATTTGTGCTGGAAATTGTTGAAACTAGGGTAACCGCACCAGTGAATGAACATTTAAGAAATTGTTCAAGAAGATATTTCATGTAAAAAAAATGTGTGAATTAAAGGAATCTCATACATGCCAAATGGCTCCCTATACTTCATTTGTGAAAAATGAATGAACACAAATAAAATGAAATTATTATTAATTTTCTTCATTAAACGTTAAATAAAAAATATAAAAAATACCAGTCAATGAACACTACATTCTAGTAATTGAACAACGATAGTCCAATGAATGAACAAAATTATTAAACAATATTCTCCTATTTATTTAACTCTTTAATCACAATTTTATCGCTAGTATGCCGTGCGGGTTAAAATTTGTTGAAATATACAAAAGCGTTCATTTACTGGTGCCCGTTTATTCGATGGTGCAGTTACCCTAGTAGGATTGGTGCCGATCACCTACTCCCCGGTCATAATTTACTACTACTACTACCCTAGTAGGAGGTCAATTACTAGATTTTTCATTTTCATGAGTGGTCAACTTCTGAAGCAATTACTGAATTTCTAAATATGTTTCTTAAATTTGTATAAGTAAACTTTAAAAAAAAATGGCCTTGGTACATAATTTAGAAGACTCAAAGAGTGTCTTCAGACATCGATTCTCGCTGTTTGATGACAGAGTAAATGGTTACTGTTGTTCGCGTGGAAAACTTCTCTTAACTGGTCAACTACTAGTACCTTTACCTTACTAATGGTTCATTGGCAAAAATTAAATACGTTCAAGGTTATTCAACTAGCCCCGTCCTCCACGAAACGCAAGAACACAAATCGTAAATATTCTCTCAGTCAGCACACAGGAGTGCACGTTCGACCCAGCACTGGCAATTAATGTCACCAATCAGCGTAATCGGTACAATTGTTCTGGTCCCCAGCAGACAACAGCGAGAGCAACGAAAATTCACGGCTTCTTTGGTGGCTGATCAATGTTATCGTGAAGTCGGAAGTTGTTTCGGCTAATAACCAATCGAAAGAATCACCCTTCGAGGGCCCCGCTTAACAATAAGAGCATTCGATGCGGGCATGCACGTTCCGAGACACGCAATCCGAGACGCGTTGTGATCGCAGACGAATTATACGAGACCCCCAATACGCGTAAAAACGCCATCCACCGAACGAGAGGAAGAACAGTAAAGAACCGGCCGAATAAAGGATGCGAACAAATATATCGGCACACGAACGCTTCCGCAAAAATCGAGTAAACATCGGCCATGCCTCTTCCAGTTTCAGTGTTTGTAAATCTATATGCAGCGGCGCAATGCCTGTTGCGCCATGTACTCAAACTATAGGGTATCGTGTGTACGGAAGCATCGAAAAGAATGAGAGTGATTACGTGCTGGACCCCTGTGCATGGGATTCGCCGATCACATTGCCCGGAGCTCCTCTTGGAAGAGGACTTGGAAGTTAGACCCCAGAACCTGCAGGAGCCCGGAAGCGTCCAGAGGATCCGATATTCAATTTACGAAAAAACGCGATCAGGTTGTTCGAAAAACTATGGAAAATCGGGTCGTACACTCTTCGACAACGTGGTAAGACGTGTGTGCAAGCTTTAACTTTTCGGGGACGACGATGGATTTAATTGGCTTCGTTATACAGTAATTTCTCAATCGTAGTCCCAACACTCGTGTTATGAACGGACTACGATCAAGTAGGGTGGCTATTTTTTGATTTATGACTGCGTCTACCCTACCGCGCTGAGACTTCAAACGACAAGTCGAACGTAGAGAAGGACAGAATGAAATAGGATCGCGTGGCCGAAGCGTGTCCCCGTCGCCGGCACAGTTTAAAGGCCCGTGCGTCATCACGATAAAACACCAAGACCTTAGCTTCTTTATTTTCGATGATATCATTATGGAACTTTCACCAACATATTCGTGGCATTTCTCTGATTAAAATCATACCAAACACGATATAATTTGGTCAATATTTAGTTTTTATTTTTTTTCACTCGCTGTCTTCTTCCATTCCCTACAGTTACTCCATACCGTCAATGCAACCACTAAATATTGGCCAAATTATATCGTGTTTGGTATGATTTTAATCAGAAAAATGCCAGGAATAAGCCAGTAAAATCTCATAAAAAAATAATGAAAATTAAGTAGTTTGAAAATTCGATTCACTCGAGTCAATGTAGTGGTGTTCACACCGATATACCCGAGCCGACATCAAACATCGCCGTCCTGCTGCCCGGCGCAGCGTTGACAGGCGGTGGAATGGGTAGGCACTGGACTACGATTGCAGAGGCGACCGAGGACTACGATTGAGAAATTACTGTACATAGGCTGATAGGGTGTTCAATGAATGGACACTTAAGCTGGTCTTTTGAAATTAATATTCGCAAATCGTTACTACATTTTTTGAGTGCTACAGTTTTCTTTCAATGTAAGGCCTCGTACATACCTAAACGGTTTGTCGAACCGTTTGCCGAACCGTTCGCCAAACCGTTCGACGAACGAGCATTTCGCCAAACATTTTGCCGCACCGAACGCCGCTAGATGAAAGATCAATCTAGGGTGCTATTTGGCTGAAAAGTCGTACTTCTACGTTCACGAGCTATGATTTGCAATATTCGACAGCACACCCGTCAGTGAGGACGTCATAAATGAAACAGAAATCAACGCTCGTAGCGGAAAATGCCAGAACTATATTTGAATGTCAACCTCACTGTGGCTTGGATTTTTGTAGAATTAAACGTACAGAATTTTTAATAGAACGAGTACGACTTTTCAGCCAAATAGCACCCTAGATTGATCTTTCGTCTAGCGATTTTGACTACTAAGAAATCCAGTCGTTGCATTATAAAGATCTCAGACGTAAAATCCCGGACTCTTACAATTTTCGTGTACGTGTATGTGATATAGCGACGTGTGCACTCACACACGTCAACGCGCGAGTGTCGTTTGCTAACCAGACGGTGCCCTTAAAACAGAACGGAATGGTGCTATTTTCAGAATTTCTTGCGAACAACTACGGAAACTGCAGCAGCATATACTACACAAAGAAATACAGAAATTGTTGGTGGTTTATTCAGTGAATTAAAGTTTATAAATGAAATGTTCAATCAGATTCGAGACTACATGACTTGAATGTTTGTTTGCCGAAACGTTTGCCGAAATGTTCGTCAAAATGCGCAGCGAAATGCGCGCATTCGTGTTTGCCGTTGATCCATCAGCTCCGGGAACGACGACGAACACGAATGTGCGCATTTTGACGAACATTTCGGCAAACGTTACGGCAAACGGTTTGGCAAACGGTTTGGCAAACGGTTTGGCAAACGGTTTGGCAAACGGTTTGGCAAACGGTTTGGCAAACGGTTCGGCAAACGGTTCGGCAAACAAAAATTCAAGTCATGTAGTCTCGAATCTGATGTCTTTAATGCTTCGTCCTGACCTGAACATTTCATTTATAAACTTTAATTCACTGAATAAATTACCAAAAATTTCTGTTTTGTCTTTGTGTAGTATATGCCGCTGCAGTTTCCATAGTTGTTGGCAAGAAATTCTGAAAATAGCACAAATCCGTTCCGTTTGCTGTTAGCCGATGCGCGCCGTTCCGCGCGGCAAAATGTTTGGCGAAATGCTCGTTCGTCAAACGGTTTGGCGAACGGTTCGGCAAATGGTTCGGCAAACCGTTCAGGTCTGTACGAGGCCTAAGATGTTTTTCCTATCCTTTTCCTACGAAGAAGTTGCTTAGTTACGTATGTGTTCATAACTGTTCACATATTTTCTATGTAATTTTAGAGAAATATTTTTAAGTAATATGAGATAAATCTAGGATAAACAGTTTACACACGTTCGTAAACAGTTGCTATTTAATGCCAATTTCTTAGTTCAAGGCCAAATCAAGATGATGAGATTAAGAACTATGAAAATCACCGAAATAATAGTCGAAGAATCAAAGATTTGTAATTTTCACTATCGTTAATCGTCCACACCTCATAAACCAATTAATCGATATCGATAAAATTTTCAGTATACGTGTAACGTGTATGGCTCTGCAAAAATTGCGAAAAATAACTTTCACTTACAATCTTTCCAAAAATTTGATTGCAAATCATTTAGCTTTCCGGAAAGACCGAAGCCGTTTAATCGAGTTATTAAAAAATGGTTTTGATTTGTAACCATTGGTGTCATTAATTATGAGTAGACTCCGGATGTTAATGCAAAATAAAAAGTTCGTGCGTCAATTGCAAGACGCAGGAGCTAAATATAGATTTATATTCTTCGTTAATAATTTGATTGTTGTGAAAATAATATATTAATACGTTTTAAATTACACTTGCTCGTTTGTGCTATAAATGCATAAAATCCGGAGTCTGATTACGAGACAATATTCCGCAATGCAAGTGCAACATTTCCAGAGAAATGCCGATTCATAAATTGTTCCGTCGTAAAAAGCAGAAAGTCCCACAACCTACATACACGACAGAAACTTTTCGTCGCTCGTTGGACCGCCACCGGAAGCGAGAAATTCGAAGTGTCACAGAACGCGTTAAACATGAAATGATTCGCAGCGTTAGTGTGTCACGGTCCTTTCACTCGATGAAATCTCTTTCCTTGTACGACGGGAAGAAAAAGAACCTGGAACGATCTTACCTTACGAGTTTTACTTCCACCTGGGAAGAGGAAGTCGTAATCGAATTTCTCGGCACAATATATACAGCTCTTCCGATGCAACGTTGTGCCCTGTTCCGGCGCACGATCCAAAAGTTGATCGAACGCATCTGGCATACCACATCCTGTGGAATATACGAGTCATCGCATGGCCTACAATCAAAAATGAATGACGACACTATAGACGAAGATGAAAGGAAAGGGGAGAAAATCGGCTGGATGGAGACGTTTCACGTGAAACTATCGGAGCCCGAATCCTGCCACGCTATCCCACTGCCTAGGGGACGTGCCGTGGTTAGCGTTCGTAACATCAAAGGATACGTTTTCCCTGGTTGAAGATTTAGCATTGTCTAGCAAGCCGTGGTGGGCTGTACCTAAATTGCCTTAAAGGCCCGTGTAATGGGCCCCGTGGAGCCACCCACGTGGAACCAGGGCTTCCTGCGATCTAATAAAACCGCAATCCAGGGTGAAAGAAAACGTCCCACGTTTTCACGCGATTCCGCCCTCCGTGGCCCACATATAATAGATCCACGCCGTTACTTTCTTCGCCCGCCAAAGGATCTTTCCCCTTTCGATCCTCCGTGTCATCGCGTTCTCACGGAACGTGGAAATTCGAAAGAACTCTTGCTGCGAGCTCGTCCGTACGCTGCCATTAGAAACAGATCGCGATGTGCATTGACGAAAACACACTTATCGACCACGGTTTAAAAACATGGAGGCCGTCTGAGAATTACTGCATAGGGTGAGACATCTGAAACAGGCCATCTGAATAATTCGACTGTGATTTGAGTTAGGAAACAATGCATCAGTCATTAATTTGATGTTAGCGGCTTTTTTGTAGGTGGACGCGTGAAGGACATATGAAGGTGTGTGAATTTTATTCGCGTGTCCACCTACGAAAAAGCTCTCGAAACCAATCAAGTTTCATCTGATGCATTTTTTCCCTAACGCCAATAGCAGCCGAGTTATTCAGGTGGCCTGTTTTAAGCACCTCACTCTGTATAGAGTGGTAAAAATAAAAATTGTCAGCATCGATCGCAAGAAATAGAAAGTAATTTGAATGTTATTTCTTCCCTTAATGATTTTGAATTTCATCTACTAAATTTTGTTATAAATGCATAAAGATCCGCAGTCTGATAATACCACATGATTATCTACGCTGTTTTGAAAAATATGAACAAACTTTTTCAGTATGAGGACAACTACAATAGGGCAATAACTGGTTTTGTAGGTGAAAATATCATGTCTGACTCGAGATGAACATTCTGAACAGATAATAGATTTATGGTTTCGGCGCACAGGTTCGATCAAATTATAAACTAAATTTCCATGTTTTATAACAAATTTGCAGGTTGAAATCTCGACGTTTCGATCCTGATGAGGATCATTTTCAAGAGATTTTTGCGTCTGAAACAAAGTGTAACATTGCAAAAATAACTGTATTTTAAAAGAAAAGGAAAAAACAAAGTTTTGAACTCGAAAAATGAACTTATTTTTCTTGCATGTTATATAGGAAAGAAATTTATCTTTTATGAATAATGTGTTACTTTCATGCTGGTAGATAATGTACTAAATCCTTGTTAAAGGTTACACAGTAACCTACTGAAGTATAATGATTTCAGCGCACAGGTTCGATCTGATTTTACTTAAAACACTATTTGCAAAATATCACAAAATCATTTTTTCAACGTTTCGATCTACACCAACATGTGGTTACAGTAATGTCAAACTCAATCGAAACTAAATTTGTTTAATTTACACTAAGCGAGTAAGTTACAATGAGTTTATCGTTAAAACCTTTAATTAAAAAAATCATATAGAGTTCTTTAACATTAAATGTCGGTTACTTTACAGACGCAAAATTTTATTATTTTCTTGAAAACGATCTATATCTAGATCGAAACGTTGAAAAAATGATTTTGTGATATTTTGCAAATAGTGTTTTAAGTAAAATCAGATCGAACCTGTGCGCTGAAATCATTATACTTTAGTTGGAAACTAATTGCGATCGACATTACGTATTTGTTACACAGTAAATATATATTATTTATATATATATTTATTTATATATATATATATATATATATATATATATATATATAATATAAATATATATTCTGAACAGAGTCTAATAAATAGGTATGCTACTAATTTCCTTTAAGTCGAAACAAAATTCTACTTTGGTTTTGTTAATGTACAGCTATCGAAGAATATGCAAGCATTTAATATAGATACAAGTTTTCTCACTTTTTAGGAAATGATACGAACTACAAAAAACTTCTAATCACTGAAACCGCAAAATTAATCGTAGGGCAAGGGGTTAATTTAAGAGATATTTCAAGTGTCATTGTTATTGAATGAGATTTTTTGTTTGATAAACATGAAAGTATGGTAAATAAGGTCTGCTGAGGTTCGACTACTCTAAATTTGAATTAGGCACAGAGGTAAGATAATGAATAAGTGCTAAATAAATCAAGTTGAACTAAGTTCTGTCTCTCGAAACAAGCAAACTTGTTGGCTTATAGAGATTCTGGAGTTACCCAGGTTGAACCGTATAAACGTTTAATTATTCGTCGTAAATTAGACTTCGTGTGCCGTGCAATTTATCTCTATTACAATTCTGGATTAACTACCATTCGAACAATTCCACGTATCCGCGTACTTCGATTTTAAAAAGTGATCCATCGAGTTGAAACAAACGGTCGACCGACCGGTTGTACTCTCCTTTGTGACTCGTATCGGCACAACGGGGTGCGTTCGCATGGGAAACACCAAGGAAATCTATACCGACCACCCATCGAGGCCGTAGCGAGTAGGCGAATTAAGTCACAATGCATCTATGAGATTTGGAAATTTTGAAATAATAGTTGCCCCGGAACATTGGTCCTGTTCTTCGGACACGGCAGGTATCCGCGCCAAGCTATAAAGAAGTTCCTTTCATTAAAGAAATTCTTCTCAGCGCGGCTTTGACCCGTGCTACGCTCACAAAGATGTACCGCACGTGCAGGACAACTCTATATTATAACTCGTGTCCCCCCAACAAAAGTTGGTTTTTTCTCCGACATAATAGTTGGAACCCAACCAACTTTATGAGTTGGTATTTTTTAATGCGTATGACAGTATGGTAACTGCACCAGTGAATGAACGGGCACCAGTAAATGAACGCTTTTGTATATTTCAACAAATTTTAACCCGGACAGCATACTAGCGATAAAATTGTGATTAAAGAGTTAAATAAATAGGAGAATATTGTTTAGTAATTTTGTTCATTGATTGGACTAGCATTATTCAATTACTAGAATGTAGTGTTCATTCACTGGTATTTTTCATATTTTTGATTTAACGTTTAATAAAGAAGAATAATAATAATTTCATTGTATTTGTGTTCATTTATTTTTGACAAATGAAGTATAGGGAGCTATTTAGCATATATGAGATTCCTTTAATTCACATAGGTTTTTTTTAAATAAAATATTTTTCTGAACAATTTCTTAAATGTTCATTCACTGGTGCAGTTACCCTATGCACATCTCATAATGTTACTTTAAATCGAGTTTATAAAGATTCATATATTCGTCAGCTTCTAATTTTTGTAATTTTTATCAAATTAATTGTTTAATTAAGAAGGTGCTGAAACACCCTGCTTTTCGATGTAGTATATCTCGAATTAAAAATCGGAGAAACGTTTTACGAGGCAAACTAATTTGGCATTTTATTACAATTCTTAATCAAAATTATTTTCATTCTATCACTCTATCGATTGCAGCTTAGAGCTTATCTTCCTAAAGATTGTTCTACGAAGAGAGTAAAATTAGAATAACGAAAACTATATACTGCGTTCCTAGAAAAAGTTTCTGAGCCGAAATAATATTTACTACGATAAAGGAAATTTATCAATTTAACAGATGATTACTGGCGGCAAACCTTTTGTCATTACACCACAGGTTATTCGATAATGCTCCTTGGTGTTTCAAAGAAAATTATAATATGCTGTATTAACATGACGAAAACGAGTAGGAGGAACACAGAACCGTAACAACGTCACAAGAATTTTAAGATGCTGCACTTTTCCACTTATTGAATCTTTTAGGGCAAGAAATATATTTTTATTTTACTTCCATTTTTTGAAATTGAAGTAGAGAATTTTTATTTTACATAAGTGTTGCGTAAATAATCCGATACTGACAGGGTAACTTATTCCCTTGAGGTGCCTCGAAGATTCCTATGGAGTTCACTTTCCACCATGACGCACAGTGTGTCGAGTATATGGGAATTCGGGAAAAAAGTCGTAACTCTTAAACTATGCAATTTTCGAGTAAAGTACCTTAATACTTTTTGAAATAAAATGCAAAACCGAATCGAATGATGTAAAAAAAAAATTTTTTTTTAATTATTTAAACAAAAATTTTATTTTTTAGTTGCGATGATCTTGTTTTTTATGACTTTTTATTGAATAAAAAGTGGTTTACAATTTTAACGAAAATTTTTTTAAAAAGTACTATACTATATACATTGTTTATCTAATTGTAAATCTTCACAACGAGGAATTACAACTTAAGAGTCCTTAAGAATTCCGTTTGTTTACCTAGAAAGAAGTCTAATGTGCTTTAAATTAATATAATACAAAATCTCAAAGGAACCTTTTGGTACTTTCTGTAATACTGAATTGGAAGATTGTAAATATTTAAACAATTTTAAAACTAAATATATAATTTATAAGTCTTTATATGGTTTTTTATTATTTTCTCCCCTTGAGCAAATATGAGCAGATTTAAACCAACGCGAAATTAAAGTTTAATATGCCACCAATTACTGTAAAAAAATTTACGGATGTACTTTGATGTACTTTTTTTTAAACTCTAATCAAAGTTGATAAATGTTAAACATAAAAAATTAGGACAAATTGCGATTATTTAAAAAAAAATTTCTGGGAGATTGAAGGTCTTATAATGCTAAACACACCCTCTAAAAATCAAATTAAAAAACCAAATAGCTTGCGAGGGACGCATGTTTAAAATAATGCACGGAATTTGACAGTAAAGTTTCAGCCTCAATTTTAATAATAAATTGATTTATTCAGTTAAAATTTAATGCAGTTTCAGAAACTACGTTTTGTTACGAACATTTTAGCATACATAAATTTTTTGGTCTTACACTTTGATTTCCGGACTTTTTTCCATTGGACGACACACTGTGTGACGGTTTGAAACGATGCAATATCTTCTGCCAATACGAATGTTCAAACGCGTACACTCTGTCAAATGAAAATTTCTCATTTCTCGATTCGATGAATCCAAACCTATACAACGTTGAAAAAGTCTCTTTGTGCGAACCTGCCTTTGTATCAACCAACCTCGGTTTCCCCTGGCATTCAATTGTTCCCGGAAACTGATAACTAACCGGCAGAAACGAACTTCCGTTTCAATAGAATATAGAAACGATTTCCTTTCTGATGTTGTTTCGTTTTCGATTCACGCATAGTCACGATGTCGGATTAACTCGACGGTTCGATGATCGTGATTGAGATGACTTGTTCGAAAGTATTTCAGTGCCTCGTTTGCACATTCTACTCTCCACACTTCTCTGCGTTTCTTTCCTGAAAAAGGGAGCCGGCAATGTCATTCGGTAGCTGCATTATTGCAGAAGAACACCGACGTCAACTATATTGACACGATTGTAGACGATTCGACACGAGGAGCTTTCTACGTCTTCTGTCGGGAGGAAGAAATGCCTCCCAGGTCGAAATTAATGTTACTGTGGCCCGCCGTTCATTTCAGTCAGCTACTGTTCATTGTGTCTCTCCTGAAATTGGTCTCAGCCGGACCACCTAGTTTCGACTGCTTTTGGGAGCAGAACTGAATAAGAAAATTATTCTTGGGTGTTGGTTCGGCGGCTCTTCGACAGAATATTCCAGATTTTCAAAATTATTTATAGTAAATCAGGCATTGAGCAGCGTATATCGCGCTGACAAACCACTAGGACGCGTATACAGGGTCTCCCAAAATAAATGTAACTCTCGGAAATGGGAGGTTCCTTGGGTCATTTGAAGCGACATTTTCCTTTACAAATTATCGAAAATATTATTATCGAAAAACACGGACCAATCATAGCCTGGTTATAGCGAACGGAGTCCGACTCGGTGACAGGTCCCGCTTAAGGGGGTAGAGTACCCACGTGACATTACTAGAATCTAACTAGAATATTGCTAGATTTTGGGCCAAAAAGAGGGGTTTACGGGAACACACCTCACCGTCCTCATACGATTATATTTTGAGCTGAATGAGGGCTCATTCTAAAGGGGAAGGTTAAATGAAGCGCGCGTGGGTCCAACTTCAGTTACATTATGTTTATATCCAGTAATGTGACTGTCCAAAGTAGGGAAAACAAATGAAGAAAAATTCCGGATATTCTAATGTATTTTTCGATCACAAAAAGATTTTTCCTGTTAATTTAGGGACCCACGCGCGCTTCGTTTAACCTTCCTCTTTCAAATGAGCCCTCACTCAGCTCAATATACAGGGTGTTCGACTACAGGTGGGAGAAAATTTAAGGGGTGGTTCTTAACGATGATATAAGACGAAAATGAAGAATAAAAAAATTGGTACTTCGGCTTCATTATTTAGCTATTAACAATTAAAAATCAACAACGCATCTAACAAAAGTGTACTTTGTGTACGTCAAAGAGCTCAATGTTGTCCAACGATTTATTAAACATTGTCATCTCGCTGGGGCCCCAAATGAGAACCAAGGTATGCATGCATCTGTCACTTGATACGTGATTGTCGCGTTGTTAATAGCTAAATAACGAAGCCGAAATCGCAATTTTTTTATTCTTCATTTTCGTCTTATATCATCGTTAAGAATTGACCCTTAAATTTTCTCCCACCTGTAGTCGAACACCCTGTATAATCGTATGAGGACTTGAGGTGTGTTCCCGTGATCGCATTCAATTGTTCCCTAGATTCCGTTCATGAAGGGCAATGAAGGGCAAGTAGAAGCAATTTTAGTTCAGCTACTTGGACGAGATGGCGCTTAGTCAGGAGAATTATTAGCGTAGTTTCTTAACAACAAAAGTGTAAAGGACATGAAGCCACTCGGATCCATGAATAGCAATAAAGATAATGATTAAAAGAAAAAAACCTGTAATTATAGCGAAATTGAAGCGTTAGATTGATACAAATGTATGTTCATCACTGTTGCCAAATTGGTTTTTCGCGCTGGGGTTGGTCACAATGAAAAATACCATGGTCACGTGGGGCCTCTACCCCCTTAAGGGTACCCACGTGACATTACTAGAATCTAACCAGAATCTAACTAGATTTTGGGTCAAAACAGGGGTTTACGCGGGAACGTTTCACGTCCTCATACGATTATATTTTGAGCTGAGTGAGGGCTCATTCGGAAGAGCAAGGTTGCACGCAGTGCGGTCTTCTCATGTTTTTGTTAGATGATGTTTATATGAAGTAATATGAGTGTCCAAAGTAGGCGAAACAAATAAAGAAAAATTCCGGAGATTCTAATGTATTTTTCGTGCACAAGAAGATTTTTCTCGCGAAAAAATCGAGAAGACCGCACTGCGTACCTATAACCTTCCTCTTTCGAATGAGTCCTCTCTCAGCTCAAAATATAATCGTATGAGGACGTGAAACGTTCCCGCGTGATCGCATTCAATTGTTCCCCAGATTCTCTTCATGAAGGGTGAGTAGAAGCCATTTTAGTTCAGCTACTTAGACGAGATGGCGCTTAGTAAGGTGAACTCAGGTGAACTATCAGCGTAGATTCGTAACAACAAAAGTGTAAAAGACGTGAAGCCACTCGGATCCATTAATAGCAATAAAGATATTGATGAAAAGAAAAAAACCTGTAATGATAGCGAAACTAAAGCGTTAGATTGATACAGATGTATGTTCATCACTGTTGCCAAAGCGGTTTTCAGCGCGGAGGTTGGTCACAATGAAAAATACCATAGTCACGTGGGGCCTCAACCCCCTTAAGGGGGTAGAGTACCCACGTGACATTACTAGAATCTAACCAGAATATTACCAGAAAACAAGTGAAAACAGGGGTTTACGGGAACACACCTCACGTCGTCATATGATTATATTTTGAGCTGAGTGGGGGCTCATTCTAAAGAGGAAGGTTAAACGAAGCGCGCGTGGGTCCAACTTCAGTTACATTATGTTTATATCAAGTAATGTGACTGTCCAAAGTAGGGAAAACAAATGAAGAAAAATTCCGGATTTTCTAATGTATTTTTCGATCACAAAAAGATTTTTCCTGCTTATTTAGGGACCCACGCGCGCTTCGTTTAACCTTCCTCTTTCAAATGAGCCCTCACTCAGCTCAATATAAAATCGTATGAGGATGTGAGGTGTGTTCCCGTGATCGCATTCAATTGTTTCCCAGATTCCCTTCATGAAGGGTGAGTAGAAGCAATTTTAGTTCAGCTACTTGGACGAGATGGCGCTTTGTCAGGAGAATTATCAGCGTAGTTTCATAACAACAAAAGTGTAAAGGGCATGAAGCCACTCGGATCCATTAATAGCAATGAAGATAATGCTTAAAAGAAAAAAACCTGTAATTATAGCGAAATTGAAGCGTTAGATAGATGCAAATCAATGCACATGTATGTTCATCACTGTTGCCAAATTGGTTTTTCGCGCGGGGGTTGGTCACACTGAAAAATACCATGGTCACGTGGGTACTCTACCCCCTTAAGGGCCTCTACCCCCTTAAGGGCCTCTACCCCCTTGAAGTTGCCCTTCATTGCCCTTCATTGCCCTTCATGAACGGAATCTGGGGAACAATTGAATGCAATCATGCGGGAACAATTCGCGTCCTCATACGATTATATTTTGAGCTGAGTGAGGTCTCATTCGAAAGAGGAAGGTTACACGCAGTGCGGTCTTCTCGATATTTTCGCGAGACCAATCTTTTTGTGAACGAAAAATACATTAGAATCTCCGGAATTTTTCTTCATTTGTTTCCCCGACTTTGCGCGCTCATATTACTTAATGAAATCATCATCTAAAAAAAAACATGAGAAGACCGCAATGCATGCAACCTTCCTCTTTCGAAAGAGCACTCAGCTCAAAATATAATCGTACGAGGACGTGAATTTTTCCCGCGTAAACCCCTGTTTTCGCCCAAAATCTAGTTAGATTCTGGTTAGATTCTAGTAATGTCACGTGGGTACCCTACGCCCTTAAGAATGTCTTCCTTCCCTTAATCATTTGAGCAGGTTGGAAGTAATGTATCGACACTCTTCGATTTTCGAAATTTTGTCCTGTTTGAAATTGCATCCATTATTGTCATAAATGCATAAAAATCCGCAGTCCATTTACCACATTTTTAGTACTCACAATGGCACCAACAAACCTAAGCTTGCCCGATAAAAGAATAACGACGACCTTGAAAGAACTATGAGAAAAAAACCAGACGAAAAAATAATTATCTCCTTTGTTACTCCTTCAACGATTCGACGACGGGACTCATTTGCAATTTCTCTAAAAATAATTGCGAAGCTAACTGTAAAATAAGTTTCGAACACCTGAAACAGTTTGCAGCGCTTGATCATTCATCATTTATCATAATCGATCCGGCGGTGGTTAGCTACGCAAGATAATTTCGAAAAGACCGTCTTGTAGCACACGCAACACCTGAAGTCTTCATTTGTTTCATGTAGCCTTGCAGGTTCTACTGCTAAATTTACTCAAGGTCATTTCCTGATTTCGCCGACACGTTCCCAACGATACTTTGGTAATCACCGTGCGTCCGAAGACGTAGAATACCGTTCGCCAAGTTTATTGACAGATCTTCCGTTGGGTACGCGTACGCGGCGTCGTGTCGTTGTAAATGCGTCTCCATAAATCATTTGGCGAAGATCAAGGACAAGAGAACTTTGCAAACGAACGACCGGATAGTTAGCGACTCGGAAGCGGGGAAACAAGGAGGGAAATTTTAATAAGTTGTAAATTAAAAGTTCTCTTAACTGTCGTTTCTTATGGGTGGTAATCAATGCATACTTGCTGATCGCCGGACAGGCGTTATGGTGCTCGTAGCGCTCGGCAATGTATGGGCAGCTTCTTACGTAAAAGACTGGTCTTAAAGCGAAGAAATCGAGTGGATCTTCTTGCATTCGCAACTACCTGCATCCTGCGATACTGTAAACTCCCTCTATATGTACACTAGAGTGCACTTTACTTTTCAACTGTGAAATTTTGAACACGTCGCCCCCTGAGATTTTATATTTCACTAGCAGCCCCCGACACGGCTTCACCCGTGCTAAATGTGAGAAGAATTTAGATTTTGATCGTAAGTATGTTAATATATATATACATATATACATACAAACATCCATTTTTATATATATAGATGAAACAAACTGATACAGTAAGGAGTATACCTGTTTTCATCCACTTTAAATCAGAATAACTTTTTTATGAATGGACCAAAACGACTTTAATTTCTCTGTAAGACTAAATGAATTAGTTTAGTAAATGACGTCTACTAAATAAGTTGAAAAAATTCATTTGGTCGGATTTGTGATGAACAATAGTAAAAATTGATTTTTACAACCTCCTTAGCTGGACCAATAACGAAATTTTAAAAGATGCAAATTTTATTGAAACTGGTTAATTGGTTTAGGAATTATAAACGACCAAAAGTGGTAAGATTGCAATTTTTATCACTTTTGATCGTTTATAATTAGTGCTTTTTACTGTATATTTCATTGAAATTTCATTGAAACTGGTTAATTGGTTTAGGAATTATAAACGACCAAAAGTGGTAAGATTGCAATTTTTATTACTTTTGATCTTTTATAATTAGTGCTTTTTACTGTATATTTCATTGAAACTGGTTAATTGGTTTAGGAATTATAAACGACCAAAAGTGGTAAGATTGCAATTTTATCACTTTTGATCGTTTATAATTAGTGCTCTTTACTGTATATTTCATTGAAACTGGTTAATTGGTTTAGGAATCATAAACGACCAAAAGTGGTAAGATTGCAATTTTTATTACTTTTGATCGTTTATAATTAGTGCTTTTTACTGTATATTTCAGTGAAACTGGTTAATTGGTTTAGGAATTATAAACGACCAAAAGTGGTAAGATTGCAATTTTTATCACTTTTGATCGTTTATAATTAGTGCTCTTTACAGTATATTTAAAATCGATCGATCGCACGTCGAGAAGACGTGGCACGTTTTGAAATAAAAATAAATGTACACTAAAGTACACTAAAAATACAGGTTAAATATTTTATATCTCTATAATACTATATAAATAATTTACGTAGACATTCAAAATGAATTCATGATCAATAAACATTATTTCTTAAGAATTTAATAATTAAGACATTTCAAACTTAATGTATATTGATCTATTTATGTAACTTGCAACCAAAAAAGAAGTCATCAATAATGCAATTCTTGTAAATTGAAAAATCAGTATTGAAGGATTATGTATCTATGAAATTTATTTATGAAGAAATTGTTAAACTATGTTGACACTATTTGAAGGTTAAATATTAACCTAATATGTAATATTTTCATATAAATTAAAAAATAGATATCAAAATTGAAAGATATTCATAAAAATAAGGAAAAATAATAAAAAGAATTTAAATGTTGTAAGAATAACGATTTAAACTTTTTAATTGTCCAGTAGGAGACTTGAACATGTGCCTCCGCTTATTCATATTTCAATTGCAGTATCGCTAGGAATAAAATGCATTTCACCACTAACACAGTCCCAAAAGGATTCTTATGGGCAAGACTTGTGAAAAAATACGAAAGGTTAGAAGTGGATGGAGGTAGTACCGGATCAAAATGTATGCTTCCTCTGTTCCAAACGGTTTAATTATAAACCGATCACTTCCTGAGACGATCAAAGCTTAATCGGCTGAGAACAGCTCCGTAAAGGTCTAAAACTTTAAGGATTGACAAATAACAATTAGACACCTGTTACGCGGATCACCCTTCATCTTTTTTGCCACCGTTCTCTCAATAGAGAGATTCTCAATGAAATCCCCTTTCATCGTTTCAACAAGCTCCTCCCACGCTTCCTCCTTCTTCCTTCTCCCACCTCGTACTTTCTTTCAGAAGATTCACTCTTGTTCCCACATTGCCTTCCCTCGAGTACCTTTTTTTCACCAATAACCACGTCGATAGAGTCATCGGTGTTTCCACGCTCCATGAAAGAAAAAGGATCGCGTTCGATACTTCACACGATAGTTTTCTAATCGATGGGCGTCGAGCTGGATAGGTCAGGGGCGCGCTTTCCCGTCAAATGATTCGAGAAAAAGTTTGGATACGAAGAGATAATTATAACCAGACTGCAGATGTTGATGCAATTTTCAATTTTTATAGACGAACTTTAAGAAACTGACGTGAACTAAAATTCTACTTTTAATGGGAACGGCATTTGTAGATCCAAAACAGATAAACATCTTACTGAATTCTATCGAATTTGATATTCCAGCGATTTTTGAAAATTTTCATCACCCATAAATGCATGAAGATCCGCAGTCTAATTATAACCCATCACATGTTGTTATTGTACCGTGTTATGGTGTAATTGCGGATTCTATGCATTTATTTGAAAATGTAGTAGAGCGGATGTAAAACAATAAAGAAATAAGGAGAATTTAATCAATACAATACGTTATGAAAATAGTTAAAGCAAGAATGAAATTTTCATTTGGTCCCGGTACCTTGTAATTTATGTACAATTTTCATTCTGCATAATGATCCGTCCAGTTATAATATTATGTTCTTAATACTCGTGTACATTCTTAAACCTGCTTTCTTCTATTTTGCAATAACAAATACAGTTGTTTCTATGTATACATAGAATGTGTAGGTGCTCAAATTAGGCTACAGGAAATAAATGTAGTATGATTGTACAAAATTCTGACTCGTGAAAAATTGTTCCAAAGGGGTAAACGTAAACATAGAGGCAACTTATAAGAAACTTATAAGAAACCAAAGGTCGAGAAAAATTGATTTTTTTTTAATTGTGTGTTTTTAATGGGAAACGTAGTTGTGCAAAAAATTTTAACAATAGACATTTGTTTAAATAATATGTTAAAAATAAACGCTTATATTTCTGTAAAACAAATCAGAATTCCTTCCTCCGCAACCAGGTGCAAGCCCATATTTCATTATGTATAAATATTGTTAAATTAGAAGAAAGAAGAAAATCCTAAAACATGTATTCCCTATTTTGGATCAAAGATCACACATAGTATACATTAAAATTAACTAATGATACATAAGAGAAACCGAAAGAAAACATCAAAATTTTAATGTATTGTTTGAACAAACATATTTTGTTAAATTTTTTTGCACTTCTACATTCCCCATTAAAAGAAAAACACAAATTTTTAAAAAATCAATTTTTTCGATCTCTGGTTTCCAAGATATCTCAAAAAATATGGATCTAACAGCGAAATTTGAGGGCTGTTTTCACCCCTTCAAAGTGGATGGTCGCCAATAAAAGAAAACTAGCTGGTTATTGTTGCTCGCTCGCTTCGCGAGCTCGCGGGTAGGACTGCTCTTGCGAAAGGGTTAGTGGTACGCATTGCTAGTGGGGCATACAGCTATTAATGGTTTTTTTATTCATTTTGTGTGTGACTCTCCACGAGCCACACAAAGAACTTCCCGATTCGTTAGTTGTAAGCGGTAACATTAGCAATAGTTGCATAATTAAAAAAAAAATTTTTTTTTAATAAAAATGAAATATATCTAATTACGTTTGTTTATTCGGTGGAAAATTTCCATCCTCTCGTATAAATTGCATTCTTGAATGAACTTCTTTCGAAAAAAACTAAAAAATCTAAAAAACTACCTGACCAATATGGACCAAAATCTAATCAGCTCTAAGTTCCAGCGAGGCGCATCGATTGCATCATTCATTATTCTGATCGCATTGTTATTTTTTCAGAAAACGTTAACGAAAAATTTGATACCATACAAACGGACATACGCACGCGCACACACACACACATACAAACATTTTGATAAAAATATTCTAAAATGACTCCAATGACCATGAAACGTGAAGATCTGCTAAAAAATCGATTTTTGATTTTCGGGGTAATTACAATAACTTCCCTATGAATCGGGAAGTTAAAAAATACGTGTCAAATATTTTTCGAAGAACTACATCTCGCATAAGTTTCATCAAGATTGGTTTGTTTCACCTGAATATGTTCCCTTGTAAGTCCCTCGGTAGCGAAAGAAGGGACTCGGCGATAGCAGAAAAATGATGCACAGAGGGGCCGCCATGTCGGGGCCGAGTCATGTAAAAATTGCCACGAGATATACGACGCCGTTACCAGGATTGGAGCTAATTACCACCCAGAAGCGACGTCCATATCCCTGGTAATAGTGAATCAGCGTTGGCTGACCTCTTATTGGCGACCATAGAACCCGACCTCGGCGTCGACCTCGTCGATTTATTTGCTCGTAACGAGGTAAAAAGACCAGAAGATAAAGGGAGATAACACAGGGAGGAAAACTTTTACACGCGGCAAGGTAATATTCATCGTCGTTCATATATCTTTCATCATAGAGTGTCGTCAACTTCGTCGTCAGCGTCGTCGATGGTAATAATAGTTTCCGTTCTCGCCGCTATTGTCATCCTTCGACACATTCGTTGGTGAACGACCATCGCCAAAATATCCGACAAAATGACAATGATTTAGTCAACGTAATCAAGACTGCAGAGTTCAAAGCCTATCCACACTTCTGCGACTCTTTTAGATCAGAGGTCGGCAAGTTTTGCTCGTTTCGGTCAGTTTTCCAGGGCTACGCCCCACAGTGGTCCGGATGGAGGAATTCAGCGACATTTTGTTACAACTTTCGCACCATTAGAGATATAGCGATGAGATTTTCATTAAAAATATTTCAGAAATAGTGATTGAATATTGTTTGCATTTGTTAAACAATATTTTTTCATTGATATTTTTTATTAAAAATAAGATTGTTTAAATAGAAGTTTACAAAATATTTCTTCTAATAATTTATAACAATTAAAATTGTTTTAGTGGTCCGGATCAAGAGATTCAGTGACATTTTGTCGTAACTTTTGAAAAGTAAAAGTTATAGGGATGAAATGTTTACTGAGAAATATGAGTAAATAATCACTTTTTAATTGTTGTTTCATTATTTTTATTAACATTTTACTTACTTTAATGGCTGATTTACTTGAATCTATGATCTACTTTACATGATACACTTCAAACATTAATAACTTGCGTGGCTGGATGATGTTGGTAGTAAATCGTGCATAACTATATAGGTATTCAAGAAGGAGCTCAAAAGATATTCCTTATTAAAAATGAGGAATTTTGATCATTTCCGTGCATTCACTGTGCATTATTTTCTTAATACATTATTTAGATCAATTTTTAATTGTCAGTGTAAATTCTTATCGTAAAGGAATTCTCTTCATTTTGAAAGAAGAACAGAGTAAAAATATTAAACAGTTGAGTCAGGACATCCAGACGAAGCTAAGCATTTTTCTTTTGCGAAACAAACTATTTTCATAATGCCCAACTTTGAGTGTTCGTTACGATCACAATTTTTATTATATTTATTCATTTCTTTATTTTCGAGGTAGATGGATATTTAGGAAACAATACAAACTTTGTACATGTCAATATGAGAAAGTTCATCTTTCGACAAAATGTCACGGAATTTGTCCATTCGGACCACTGTGCGCCCTCCCTTTTCCGGCCACGCGCCTCGGTCCCCGTAACCAGACCTGATAAAAAATATTTCAACTAAGAAATATTTGCAAATACTATTTCTCACAACTGTGTTATATACCTATGTTTCATTTGAAACAGTAATTTAGCATTAGTTTCAAAGGAAACATTATGTAACAGTACCATTCAAATTATGTTTGTAGAATCATGATCGAACCTGTGCGCCGATAACATCAATTTCTATTTGTCTAACAACAATTTACGATCGCGAAAAATAATCCTTATTATGTAACAGTTGTGAGAAGTAGTATTTGCAAATATTTCTTAGTTGAAATATTTTTTACCCACGTCTCCCCGTGACGGCCCTGATTCTCGCCACCTCAGGCCCGTACCATTGTATAAACTGCTCCAATTGCATTAACACAACACCTGTATCAATGCGAAATGTTTGTTCATATTAAAAACCCAAATGAAAAAGTATTTTCCGAATTTATTTTTGAAATTCATTATTTTCACCGAAGTTATCATGCGACAATGGAATAGGCTTACAGGGGATATCATTACGCCACTCTTAGTTCATATATTGTGGATCTGAGGTGGTGTAAAAAAACGAAACGAACAAAACTTGCCGATCTCTGTTTTAAATCGTACAAATCCCAATGAAGTTCGCTTCAAGCATCTGTTCTGAAAACAAATTACAGCGAAGTCTTGATCTAAGAAAAACCCCCGGGTCCGTGCTGTTTCTTAGATCCTGTACTAAAAAATACGTAGTATAACTTTAAAAAATGAACGTGACCTTCGTTTTTCAAGAATAGATTTCTCTCATAAATTTTTTCCTATTGTATTTTCTAGCCGCCTAAAAACTAATTAACTGGCAACAGTTATATCATTGCAGTAACATTGTTATTTACATAAACTAAAATTATTATTATTATGAAATTATATTTAAAATCTATTAAAAATAATTTCAATATTATTTTTAATTTCATAATTTGAATATCATACATTTAGATCTGTATATCTGACAAAAAAAATTATAATTTGATAGAGGAGAAATGGGAAAAGTCTGACTCCTTTTAAGTATCGTGTCGCCGTGGAAAACATTACTAAACTTCGAGTGTAACAATTGTTAACGATTGCATTAAACGAGCTTTAATGTGCATTTTATTGAAATCTTAAGGAGGTGTAATGAGAATCCTCGGCCGCGTAACGGTACAAACACGATAATAGAGGATTATATGTGTTTCAAATCGAATTAAAAGAGCGTGTACACTAAAAGGTAGACAAAATTACAGCTTGGTGAATACGAAACGGCTAATTTAATATCCTAACTAAACAAAGATCTCTACGCTCTCCTCTCCCCGTGCATAGTTAAAACTTGACGACTATGATTAGAATGTTGCTGAAGCTCAAGTTCTTACCGTTATCTCGGCAAGTGAAAGATCCATTGAATATAGCAGAATTTGTGGCGATTAAGTGCCTATAAAATATTCAGCATACCGTTGAGTAACCCACTAATTTTCTAATAACGTATCAACAGCATTTAAATAACGAAAATGGCTTAGAATCGTGACGACAAATTGAGAATTATGTAGCCAGATAAAGAAATGTTTGCAAGGAAATTAATTAGTTTTTAATCGGCTACAAAATGCAACAAAACAAAATTTTTTAAAAATATCTAAAGATTACCTTCACTTTTTAAAATGGTACTACTCATTTTTTAGTACATAATATTATGACTTTGACTTATATGTATGACCTATGTATGACTTTGACATGGCCTTAAAAAATAATGACAACAGTATTTGCGACACCCTGTATATTCCGGATTTTCTTCGAAGAAAATATTAATAAACGAACTGCGGGTTTTTATGCATTTGTGACTTCTGAAAATTTGCAAAAACGCGTGGAATATAAAATTCGTCAGAATTTAGTACAAGTTTCATTTACTTCAGCTCTGCAAAGGCTACTACCACCGGAAATCAAATTCTATTTCATTCCACTTTCTAAAAATTTGTCTACAAAAATTGCAAGCGTTTTCAAATTAAGAATCGAAGATAAAATTAAGGTATTTATTCAATAACACGAGAAGTTACCTCGAAAATGGCAAAAAGTAATAGAACAAAATCGAAAATATCTTATTTTATTTTTATATGTTGAATGAATCTTTGAATAAATATCTGAATTTTAGTTTTCAATTATAATTTTCAAACGCTACGTTTGAAAATTAAAAGATACTTTTATATGTTATATTGAATGAATCTTTCAATAAATATCTGAATTTTGGTTTTCAATTATAATTTTCAAACGCTACGAATTTTCATTCCAAGCCAATGCTGCTTTTCCAACTTGTGATTTCCTTTCAACAGCTACAGAGGGACAGAAACATTTGCGTGTCTTTCGGAAGCTGTAGCATGAACGTTATCCTGCAAATGATTTTTATAAATGATCATACATTCCACTTCTACTTTAAGGACCATAAAATGTGGAAAAATGTAGAAAAATTCCACAGTTGTATCATAAACGTAAACACTGTCAATTTTTCATAGACGCGTATGTATGTATGGTATTCATGCATTCATACTTTCATTTCGAAAATGATAAATTATAGAAGCGTTTACAATACTCCGGCAGTTATGCTACGGATATTATAAGGATTTATCAATTTTTCATAGGTAAGTGGACACAGAAACTTCCTGCTTTTCTACACCGAGCAGTACACAGAAGCACCGTTAAAATATCCAAATAAGCTACCGAGCCGATGCGTGCTCGAAGATGGTCGATCCAGCCAGCGAGGACGATAATTTATGCTTTACGCAGAGAACCTTAACTTCGTTAGATGGTTTTCTAAATTGCGAGACGCGTAATCATTGACAGATAATTAACAATCCGGCGATACCGCTGTCGCAGCCTGGACATCAAACTCGATATCGTAGCTATCGATCAAGTGAATCTAGTGAGTCCTCTACGAATATGGTTAAATTAATTGCTTGTACTAATTACAAAAAAAAATCACCGAAATTAAATTCATTCAACTATAAGTCACTATGCAAACTAGTGTATTATATACAAGATTGCATATGTATGATTAATGTACAGTGTGAAGCAATAATTTTGCCAACTTTGTATATATTGAATGAATATATTTATAATAGTAAGACGAACTGTTATTTAAAAATTGAATATGATATAAACGAAGCATAATATAATGTAAACATTTTGTACAAGTTAAAACGTGGAAGCATTTCAACAAGAAAATAATAAACCCAATTTTTCTATTCAAGCAATGAACTTAATCAATAATTTTAATCAGCAATATATTTTCCATTTTGTTCGATGATCTTTTGCCATCTTTCTGGTAGCTTCATAATTCCATTGTTCATAAAACTTGGGTTTCATTTCACATTGAAATACCGAAGTTACTTTCTTGCCAACCCAATATTTCTATGTATAGTGCAATAATCATAGCTTATTAGAGATTAATTACTAATGTTGCCAGAAAATACTAAAAAATGACGATCATGATCTCTTAAATCAGGCCTGTCCAACGTTTCCAAAGTTTTCTGTAGAAAAATGTTTGTTAAATGTTACTGTTAAAAATCATTCACAATGCAAACACCTACGTGATGAAATAAATGTAGACATGTTTTTTTGAAAAAATGTCTACGATTCTCATGTTGCAAACTGGGTAAATGTACCTATTACTACGAGCGTACGTTTTACTCTAAAATTTTTTCCCAATTAGATTGAAATACGTAAAAATAAATATTTTGCCCTGAATAAATTTGTACAATTTAATGAGAATGTATAGTCTCGTTGGTAGGGCAAACAAAATTGACAATCATTCTCACATTTTTATAATCCCTGGATTTTAAAAAATATTCTTCATAAAAGGTAAAAATAAGACCATTTTTCTTCTTTATACTGCTTTAAATTGCATGGGGGAAAGTTTTATACATTTAAAATGTAACACACAAAAACTGATTTGTTACTGTTCTCAGGATTTATTTAAATTAATGCCTAGTTACGTAGTTCAATCCACAGTAATTGGTGCGCAGTAATTGGTACATGGCTCTTTTTCGTCCGCAGTAATTGGTACGTGGCTATTTTTCGTCCGCAGTAATACGTACAAAATGTTATCGATTTTATGTTGTAATGTCTTCTTACGATGTATTAGGTTTCAAGGGCCACCAATTTTTTTACATTACGAACACATTCTTCCATAAAATGCCAGCTATGGCTTAAGAGTGTTTCTGTAACTCACAATTATGTGTTTAAAAGTTTTTGTCTTTTCTATCACAGCAAGTATGTATTAAATCTCTTTTTCTGGTGTTCACCGGATATTAATTTTTCGTTTAATGGTTCATGGCTGTGTTAATTTGCTTACAGTGGTTTTATTGTATTAAAATTCTTTACGTTCTTTTTTCTTTTTCAGACGCAAAAATTTAGCCTCTTGATAATGATCCACATAAGGATCGAAACGTTGAGTTGTTTAAATATTTAAATTGCACATTTGTTGTTTGTTCAAAAGTTGATCGAACCTGGCGCCGATATCATATTATAATTTATATCTTCCATAAAATGCTTGCATATGTTACTATTTCGTAATGAGTAACGAATAATATAAAAATAATCTAAGTAATCGGTAGAGTTCATGTAGCAGCTATTAAAACGTTCAATGACTCTATCGATCTCCTATATAAGAACGTAAACTGATTGGAATTGAAATTGACGGTCGAGGAGATTCATCAAACGCGTGCATCATGATCCCTAGTAAAATCGCGACACCGATCCAACGGGTTTATCGAAAGAAAACATAACCCTCGACGACAGACAGACAACCGTTACACGAAAAACGTCGCAACGAGAGAACATGGTGGCGGACCGTAGTATACCGTGTACTAATGTAATTCTATCAAAGTTGCATTTTATCCGTAGCGGCCGCGAGTGAAATCGTCGGGGATGAGCGATGCAATCTGCCATCGCAGAACTCGTCGGTGAAACGCCAGCGAGATCAGTGAGAAACCCAGAGAAACAAGGCCCCCGACCAATTACGGCAAGTAACTATCATATCATCGTGAATAGTGTTCGTCTGGTACGCGCCGCGAGATAACGAAAGGATATCTTTTGATCCTGTACACGTTATGACGTGTGGATACACGCGTGACGCTGCACTACGTGCCATTAGATGGTATCTTTAACTGTTTAGGTACCGGTACACCGGATAAATGTAAAATGACCTCCAAATGCAAACCGTAAGTGCAAGACAATACAGCGCTGTATGCAAATTTCTCGAAGTACAAGAATTATTTATTGATGATAATTACTTCTTTTGTGAAACTTAGAATTTACTTCTACTTACAGTGACTCGAATTAATTTTCGGAGACTCTAAAAAACACGATAACTTTTTCAATATTGCACTGTACGGTTTGAACTTTTTTTGGGAAGCTGAAGCAATTTACTACAAGATGTGAAAAGAAATTGTTTCTAAAATTGCAATAAATTGGAATTACAGAAGAAATACTCAAATTTGCCTTTTATACCTTTTTTTATGTGTGTGGATCTATATTGAAAATTTACAAAATACGTTTTTGTAGGTCTGTGTCAATTAAAAAAGTTATCGTCTTTCTTAGGGCAACCGAATATTAATTTGGGTCACTGTATATGTAAAATTTCTTTTCCTGGCCCTGTATATCTATGAAAAGTGGTGAATTATTTACCGCAAAACCGTTCGTTTTGTTGGGAATAAATGTAGGTTCAAGTGTGAAATTATTTATTAAACAATGTCAAAACTGTAACTTGCTTCGGATATAATATGTTTCCTCTGTCTGTGACCTCGAACGACCTAGAGTCGTAGATTATAGTCACCAAAAGGAACTATTATCGTAGGTGTTTAAAAAAGGGGTGGACCTGCTTTAAAAAATGAAGATGACCCTAAAACGTTTGACGTGTCTTTCAAAACAACAAAGATATTTCAGGTGCAAACGTTAGATGACTCACCTTGCATTTTGTAGAGAGCATAATCACTACGGAAAGCTACAAAAAGAATGCGAACGTGAAAATGATGCAATGATTGATCTCGCAAGAACATTAGTCCTATCTTCAGTTTTTTCAAATAATTATTCATCTTCCACATAATGAGAGAGAAAATTGCAGATAAATCAATTAACAATTGGTAGTGAATAAGACCAAAGAAAGGAAGAGTCGCCTGTAACGTAATGGTCTTTCAGTCAAACCTCATCAATTTCTTTGTAATTGATGAGTATAAACGACATTTAACGGCGAGCATATGAAATGAATGAGTAATGACAGGCATATAAACAAAAAGTTGATGGACGACAACTTAAAAACATTCGTTAATTAGGATTGATCTGTTTTAATTAATCACAATTTAATAGTATAGTTTTGTTGTATGCTTTCGTAATTTTCTAAATACAAGTTTATTAACGAACGCAATTAATGTATTACATTAATCTTGTGATTGTATACGTATTACGAGATTGTGGATTTGATGTGTTTATGATAGATCAAATATACAGTGTGTAAGAAAAGTATTGGCACACTCTTAAAAAGGCAATAACTTTTTAAATATCGTATTATACGATTTGAATTCTTTTGGGAAGCTAGAGCAATTAGTTTGCCACAGGATGCGAAACAAAATTTTGTCAAAAATTGCAATTGATCAGACTTGTAGAAAAAATACTAAAAGTTGCATTTTACAACTTATTTATATGGGCCAATATTGAAAATTTTAAAAATGCGTTTTGTATATTTTCCCGTTATCTTATTAGTTTGGTCGAGCTGTTGGTGACCGTATCTAACGTTGCGCTATATATGAGAAAAAATAACAGAACAATATAAAATAATATACTTATTTTTAAATAACTACATGTTGCTTGCTCCGAGGTAGGTACTCCAAAAAGTTTATACATATCTATACAATCTATACATATATGCACCAAATCAAAAAACCAAAAATATTATTTATCTACTCGCCTTACGCTAAATGTTAGTTTAAACGTTAGTTTAAATTATTTTAAGATCAAAATCTAAATTCTTCTCACTCTTAGCACGGGCAAAGCCGTGCCGGAAGCTGCTAGTAGAATATAAAATTTGACAAAGTATCGTACGTTTTTTATTTTTTGTAAGATGCACAAAGATTACTACTACTGAAAATCAAAATTTGTTTCGATGTTCTTAAAATTTGTCACATAAATTCCATTAACATCCACGGTCTAATAATAATGCATCGAATCAAACGTTTTTTATTTTTTGTGAGATGCACAATGATTACTACTATTGAAAATCAAAATTTGTTTCGAAATTCCTAAAATTTGTCACAAAAATTCCATTAACATCCGCGGTCTAATAATAATGCATCGAATCAAACGTTTTTTATTTTTTGTAAGATGCACAAAGATTACTAGTATTGAAAATCAAAATTTGTTTCGAAATTCTTAAAATTTGTCACAAAAGTTCCATTAACATCTGCGGTCTAATAATAATGCATCGAATCAAACGTTTTTTATTTTTTGTAAGATGCACACAGATTACTACTATTGAAAATCAAAATTTGTTTCGAAATTCTTAAAATTTGTCACAAAAATTCCATTAACATCCGTGGTCTAATAATAATGCATCGAATCAAACGTTTTTTATTTTTTGTAAGATGCATAAAGATTACTACTACTGAAAATCAAAATTTGTTTCGAAATTCTTCTAATTTGTCACAAAAATTCCATTAACATCCGCGGTCTAATAATAATGCATCGAATCAAACATTTTTTATTTTTTGTAAGATGCACACAGATTACTACTATTGAAAATCGAAATTTCTTTCGAAATTCTTAAAATTTGTCACAAAAATTCCATTAACATCCGCGGTCTAATAATAATGCATCGATTCAAACGTTTTTTATTTGTTGTAAGATGCACAAAGATTACTACTATTGAAAATCGAAATTTGTTTCGAAGTTGTTAAAATTGTCACAAAAATTCCATTAACATCCGCGGTCTAATAATAATGCATCGAATCAAACGTTTTTATCGGGAGGAATTCCTCCGATCATCATGCGAGCAGAACCAAAAATCATAATCTTGTTCGTAGGCTGGGCAAAGGAACGAAGAAAACGAAGCTTTTCCTTGAACTAGCACCGCGTGTCGTTTAATTGCACGATTAATCTATCCTGTCACCCGAAACGATCGGTCAAAATCGTTCGCAATACGAGCACGACCTCGGAGAGGTATTCACGCGCGTAGATCTTGGTATTTAAAATGAATTTATAGATACGTATAATAACCGTATTCCCGGTGCGTGTTCTCACACGTGTAACGCAGCACGCACCATCGTTTATAGCCGTAACAGATTTACTGCCAAGTTTTCTTCATGCTCGCCCTTAACTTTTGTGGCACTTCACTCGGAATAGTCGCCAGGGTAAGACTAACTGTCCCAACACTTATTTCACACCTATTCATTTATATTGAAGAGAAGCCTATTACTTGTTATCAGCCTGATAATATCAGGTATCACTCGACGACAAATTTATGGCTGGATTTCGTGCAGGCGAACTACACGTACTTGTGTGATCGTGCATTTACACGATTTTACGAAAATATTCGACATCTACCACTCACGAAGGAAGATGCACATCTCTGTTCCACAAGTCTGTTCGTTTTATCAAAATGGTGATATTTAATATGTTATGTATTATAATATTAGCGAGAGTATTCAGGGTAGGTCTAATTTGAGTTTCCTAAATATCTCGCTTACTTCGATTAAACTGTATCTTGGGTAACCAAACCAATTTAGATCCGCAATGAAACGGAGGACATTAAAATCTGAATTTACGACGTTAACGTATAAATGCTTTCAATTATATGTGTACACTCCCCGTATTATAATGCGGGTGCAATATTTCATGCGGTCATAATTACTCGTAACTGTCATCGGGGGTATTTTCTGAGGCGTATAATTGAAGTAATCAGAAAAAACAGGTAACGCGTGTGCATCACTATATTATCTCTAATAACGCTTCTTAATAATTGCGTGTTCACAGTTATGCAAATTAGCGATGAAAACATATAAAATATATCAATCAAAGGAAAATTGCAATAATTAGAATACTCGTTTCTTGTCATCTCAGAAAATAAGCGTTTATTAACGCATTAATGATATAAAAAAAGTGATGAGACTACCGTGATCGACGAAACTGATATTGCTTAATTAAAAACTCTGTTAACATAATAGCATAATTTTCAGTAAGTAATTAAAAATTTTCTGTACTAATTTATACGAACGCGACTAAGGCTATTTGCGACGTGATCCTCGGAAGATAATATTGTTACTAACATGAAGCTAATTCTGCAGTATTAAGTTATAAACCATAATAAATTTTCGAGAGGAAAGTGCAGCGTTGGTCATCGAAGTTGAATGATTTTCCAAAATGTCTATAAATAACGGTGTTTTGAAAAGATTAGTGGAAACAAATTCAAGTGTGACTACAACAAGACTACTTGCTGTCAGAATGGAGACTAGTCATACACGATATTGCGGCGTCTTACAAAAATTGGCAATAGTATTCATTTCAAAATCCGACATTTCATATGCATCAATTTAATATTACAACGGTGTAATCCCTTAAGCAAAAGTTTACGCGTCAACATCGCATTCCATCGGCTATCGACACGTTACATTGATTATGACTGATGAAGAGCAGCAATGACAAAGACACGAGGAACGGTAGCGTTAACGGAGGTCGGCTGAACATCGAGATTGCTCCGGCTGCAAGATGATCGTTACTCGATGTGGCTACCTTCGGATATCCTCGCAAACAGGCAGCCCAAAGAGAGGATAGGAGAACGAAGGGCTGAAGAGGTGGTAGCCCCTCGCTCGGTTTTTCAACCGAGCAGGGAGGGCAAGAGAATCTGATTGCGCGGGATTCCCGCTTTGAAGTGGCACCGCCGATGTTCTCGGCCATCTCAACTCGTTACCACTACGGAATCGGCACTCTTTCCGCGGTATCTTTCCTTCAGATTTGTTCACCGGGTCAACTGGCGACTCTATTCACCTTCCTTTTGACGATCGGTGTCGCAGATACTCGATTTCAGACAATTTACTGCTATCTGACAGCTTAATTACATAACCAACCGCAAGTTTAGGATTACGACTCATATTATTTTATTTGCTCGATTCCTATCGAATTTTACCGATAGTTTGTATGGGACTTCAAAACGGTAACGCACTAACACGACTGTACCGAAACCAATCTATATATATAAAAATGGATGTTTGTATATACAGGGTGTTCAGGCTATTACTAGCCAGCATTTTTTGTGTAAATAGTAAATATTAGAAAAAAATGATGGAGGAAAAAGAATTACTGTTTTTTATGCGCAACACAATGAAATATGCATTTTTGTTTTATTTACATTATTTTGATAGAACTGAAGGTGACCTTCAATTTTTTAAATGGACTGAGGTATTTTTTAATACGTCAATCGATGCAGCTGGACATTCGTAATAAAAAAGTACTAACCTATGTATGTCGAAAAGTTAATCGTTCAGAAGATATTTCAATATAAAAAACATAAAATACCATTACTGTCGTACTACACTAGTAAGTAAACGCTAACGTCTTAGTACGGCAGTAATGATATTTTTATATTTTTTACACTGAAATATCTACTGAACGACTAACTCTTTTCGACATACATAGGTTAGTACTTTTTTATTACGAATGTCCAGCTGCATCGATTGACGTATTAAAAAATACCTCATTCCATTTAAAAAATTGAAGGTCACCTTCAGTTCTATCAAAATAATGTAAATAAAACAAAAATGCATATGTCATTGTGTTGCACGTAAAAAACAGTAATACTTTTTCCTCCATCATTTTTTTCTAATATTTACTATTTACACAAAAAATGCTGGCTAGTAATAGCCTGAACACCCTGTATATATATATATATATATATATATATATATATATATATATATATATATATATATACATATATATATATATATATATATATATATATATATATATATATACATATATATATATATATATATATATATATATATATATATATATATATGTGTATATGATTAATAGACTTCGAAACTGTTTGACCGATCAACATGAAACTTGGCACATATATGTATTTTTTCATGGAGAAGGTTTTTACCACAGAGGTAAATGGTAAATCCTCTTTGGTAAATGGTTTTTACGCTACACATTTTTTTTAACTCGCCGCTGTAGACGGCGCTGCAATATATCAACTTCTATACCGTTGAACCTATCGCTATGAAAATTGATATACATAGGTATTTGAGCACGAGGTATTTTATACTGCGAAACACGTTCGGACACGTTTAGGTCAAGTTTTCCTAGGAAAAGCATGCACGTGCCATATTACATACGGCGAAAAACCCCCCTCCCCCACGCCTACGAACAAGCTTTGCATCTTTCAAGTCTACATTCATTATTTTAACTATTATTTCAACAATAAATTGTTATTAATGAATTAATAATGTTCCCCAGGGTTATCATATGTTAATATTTTACGAAATCCTACATATATATTAATATACTTAGGATCAAAAATCTAAATTCTTCTCCCATGTAGCACGGGCGAAGCCGTGTCGGGGGCTGCTAGTAGAATATAAAAATCGTTATAACACCGATATGTATGAATACAGAAATTGTTACGATACCGATATAAATATCAGTATTTTCGAATTTCGGTTTCTGTAAGGATTTCTGTTTCTGCATTTAAACATTCGGTGGAACCTGTGTCAAACGCAAGCTGCTACTAGAAAATGTTCGAGCCTTCAACACTGACTATCGAATCAACAACCTCAAAAATTTCATAAAACCAAATTTTTTATCTAATTAACTATTCAAAACTGAAAATATACGATGTCGAGTAGTACTTCGATCTTCTTGTATTGTCTAGATCTTAACCAAATTTGGTATAATTACTACATTAGCATATTAATTCATTTTTATCACTAAACCTGCCGCTACCGATCGTACATTTTCAATTTTGTAATTATTGAAATGACAACGTTGCTTACATGTAAATTGATTCGACAAATTTCTTTATCCGAACACTTATTGCAATAAAAATTGCACGAATTCTATACAAATTGAGCCTTGTCAATTCTATCGCCTAAAACGTTATAATCGTTTTCAGTGCTCGGTAGTGTTAGTGTTAAATATGGACAAACAATTCCGATGCTCATGATCTGAGTTAGACATATCGTATTTCTAATTTTTTAAAAATCTTTCCCACATTTTTTGTAATAGAAATACCACACTAAAGTGCAGAGTACTAACACCCCTACAGTTTTGTTTCCCACTCTTTTATTTAAAAAAAATACCCTTCGAAACATTATGCAAACGTTCTACATTCCA
Source organism: Lasioglossum villosulum (assembly GCA_963971365.1). NCBI lineage: Eukaryota > Metazoa > Arthropoda > Insecta > Hymenoptera > Halictidae > Lasioglossum > Lasioglossum villosulum. The sequence goes on along the minus strand of OZ020498.1, from coordinate 30,612,057 downwards.
TTTTTAAGCGTTGTGTACTATTTTTTCATTTCTTTTTTTAGGAGCTTCCAATACAATTATTTATGAGTTTTAAAGGGATTGAAATTGAGATGTTGCTACGTCACGAAGAACTAAAATCTTAATTGCCCGACAGACAGCCACATTTCAATTTCTCACCTTGTCACAGAGGACGACAAAAAGTCAATGATCATATACCTTGGAATATGCCAGTCTGTCACGGATTAAAAAGGGTACTACTTCTTATGTTCTGATGTGCAAAGGACCATCCGTTCCAAAAATATAACCTTTGTTTCATTGCTTCTTTCGAACAAATTTAGAACTACTCTTTTTTAATTTTAAAACTAACCTATTATTCGAATATTCCATTATCTTTATATCTTATCCTCGTTGTTCCGGAGATGCTTAATAAAATGTTAATACAAACTAGAAATAATAATATTAATAAATTATGTTCTTAAATAATATTAATTCAATTCTCCAAATATACCAATATCCAAACAAAAAGAATCCGAGATCAAATGATAAATGTTAATATTCTATTAATATCCGCTTAAATTAGACAACGTAATTAAACCATTTAATATTTGATACAAAAAATAATGCATTGTTTATTGGTATACATCATCCATTAATTCGTGAATGACAGTGCTTGGCGTATGCTTAAGGCTTTTTTCAAAGACTATAACACAGGAATTTCGTAACAGGATATTCTTACAAACTTACTTTTTTCTACAACGATTAGAAAATTAGAAAATAGCTCTGGTACAACAGGGTATCTCCATTGTAAGAAACGCAAAAATTCAAAAGAATTTGTCTAAAATTGCAAGGGTTTTTTGTAAAAATTTATAAATAACTATCAATGAAAGCTAACATTTCACAAAAAAGTAGACAGTCCCGTTTAGTATCGCCCAAGAGTTACCGAGTTTATACATATATTACATTAGTTACCGAAATTAATCCGTAGCCCTCATAATTAAGAAAATCTACAAAAGTTAACAGGTCTACAAAACGCAATTTAAAAATTTTCAATATTGGCCCACACAAATAAGTTGTAAAATGCAACTTTTAGTATTTTTGCTACAATTCCGATGAATTGCAATTTTTAACAAAATTTTGTTTCGCATCCTGTGGCAAACTAATTGCTCTAGCTTCCCAAACAAATTCAAATCGTATAATAAGATATTTGAAAAGTTATCGCCTTTTTAAAAGTGTGCCAATACTTTTCTTACCAACTGTATATAAATTCTCTTTCCTCTTCTAACATTTTTCCGAATAAAAACGTTTCAATCGTTGCAGTCGCGAAGGGAATAGTACGGCAAGCGGTTAAATAAATACAGTGACTCCCACTAATATTCGGACACTCTTAAAAAGACGATAACTGTTTTAATATTGTACTATACGATTTGAACATTTTTTTAGAAACTAGAGCAATTAGTTTGCTACAGGATGCGAAAAAAGAATTTTGTCAAAAAGTGCAAGTGATGGGAATTATAAAAAAAATACCAAAAGTTGCATTTTACAACTTTTTTATGTGGACCTACGTTGAAAATTTTAAAAATACGTTTTATAGACCTGTGTCAATTAAACATATTCTGAAAATTTCGTCAAAATCGGTCGACGTTGCAATGAGCTACAAACGCTTAAATATGTTAAAAATTGCAGATTTTCACGATTTTCGGCCTTCAACTGCAGTAAATCTAATGATTCTTGCATCTTCTAATCGTTGTCGTTTCTTTCCACATCAGCCGATTGCGATGAAACTTTCACAGGGCATATAATTGACACAGATCTACAAAACGTATTTTTTTAACTTTCAATATAGGTCCACATAAAAAAGTTGTAAAATGCAACTTTTAGTATTTTTTTAATAATTCAGATGAATTGCGATTTTTCACAAAATTCTTTTTTCGCATCCTGTGGCAAATTAATTGCTCTAGCTTCTAAAAAAATGTTCAAATCGTATAGTACAATATTAAAAAAGTTATCGTCTTTGTAAGAGTGTCCGAATATTAGTGGGAATCACTGTAAATAATGAGAAACGTTCCAAAATACTGCCTAGAAAAATTGAAAGCACTTGTAGGGAACTAAATGGACTTTGTCATCGAGGATTGCGAAGTTGCGCGAAACCGTTCGGTGTCTTACGGTTGAATGTAACAGAATTGTAACAACAATAAGCACGGATATACATATATATCTGAGGAAAGCGTGTATAGGTGCACACGGTCGTAGCGTGGAATCCGCGAGTGGCGCTGACTGGCCGCGGTAAGAAGAAGATAATGCGCCCTCCGAACATTTCGGATTCCAGCCGCACCAAAGAATAAGATTCTCTTTGCGACTCCCTATCCTTCTCCTCTGTCCCCTCCCCCTCGTCCACCTGATCCTCACGGTTGCAGCAACACACAGAGAGCCATACACACGCACGACACACTACTTTCTCTTCTGTCTTTTCTGGTCGTTCGGTTTCTCTCTATCTGGCGGCCTTTGGGTTCCTTGACTTGGCGGATAATTATGTTCCCGGCCCTTATTCCTCGACTTCGAACCTCTCCATAAACGTATCGAACTCTTCTCCTGATTCAGGTCCCGCTCCTCTTCCTCCTTCGATACTCTTTTCTACTCCCTCGTTGTCAGTTTTCTCCGATCTTCAGCAGCCCCCTCTTCCTTCCTCTTTCTTCCTAACCACACCGAACCCATACTCCCTCTCTCTCTTCCCCTCCCCATCCCCTTCACAGTTTCTTCTCCGTCTTCTTTCCTTTTATTCCTCAACCCTTTTCGCTCCTTCCCTTTGCTCTTTTCGCCTCGAAATAGTCTCTTTGTCTCGCGAACAACACTTGAACCGCCTCGGTCCTTCTCGATCTACGCGTCTCACGCTTCCTCTTCAACTCCGTTTTGCTCCCTTTCGTCCCTCTCGCGAACCACTGCGTGTCGTTGTCGCTCATCCGTGGACGTGACACTTCGTCTTCCGTCCGATTCCGGAGCCACGGCACACCAACACAAGCGATGATCCTACCGATACCACCGATCCACTTCTGCTCCTTTCTACCACGTTTACCCGGGACAGGACACTCGCGAGTCTAGGTCTAGAGGTGTGCGAGAACCCGAAAATATTGGGTCGAATAGGCTCGTATTCTTCAAGGCATAAATGTCGAGTCAGGGTTGAGATCTCGACAGTACTGGATTGTTTCAAAAATTTGTCTAGTTTCCGACTAGTGTGTCCAATGTGTACTGAGAATACTGCTAGACTAGCATACAGATTAACATAAAGGTTAACCCTTTGCCGTACTTTGACGAGCCAGACTCGTGATGAAGATTTTTAACACCTTGTTTGCAGGAAACGGAGTTGGACATTAATCGATTAAAATTTTAACCAAGATTGATTTAATACACATTAATCATGTGTACGATTAAAGTAATCATTGAAAAATGGATGATTGATTGAATCGATTGATGAAGTTAATCGTCAGTCATTGATTAAAAAAAGAAATCATCGATTTAATACACATTAATCATGTGTACGATTAAAGTAATCATTGAAAAATGGATGATTGATTGAATCGATTGATGAAGTTAATCGTCAATCGTTGATTAAAAAAAGAAATCATCGAAAAATCAGTGACTGATTTAATCAACCGTTGAAGTTAATCGCCACACGATCTATCCATAAATTACAATAAGATTAAATGACAATATACGTAAATCTGAACTCAGTTTATTTTCTTATCAGTATGCATGCAGTTTTGATTCCATATTTAATTTCGAAATTTCAGCGGTTAATCATTAATCAATTATCCGATTGACGATTACAATTGAAAAGAAAGTAATCGTTAACCACGACTAAAGTAACGATTAAAGTAGAAGTTTAATTGTTAATTGCGATTAAAGATTGATGTAGATATTTATTTGTACATATTTATCTATATATAAACGTGTCTTGTATACTGTTAATACAGAGCGGAAGATGATTTGTAAATGCATTGCACAATAAAAATTATGCGCCAGCCGTTGTGAGACATGCAGTAGACAAGTCATAATTATATTATTAATCGATTCGCGACTGTAAGCACGAATCTGAAAAAATTGCCCGCTTTACGACACCGACCGCAAAAAATGTGTTAACAAAGTCTAACAAATATGAATGTTGCAAGTTTCATTCTACATGAAATAAAATTTGAATTGTTTGTAATTATTATTTAAGCATTAAAATTAATGTGACCACACAAAAAATATACAATTTCTTTCCCCATCTACGACATTTTTTTGCATAAAGACAGCAAGGGGTTAAATGTAAGCTTTGGCACTAACGTTTGCTGACGTTGCTTAAAAATATTCGCAGCACACGTTGCAATTACAATAGAACCCAATATATACAATCAGTCTTACAAGTATTTGTACGCCATTTAAAACAGAATAACTTTTTTATAATTGTACCAAACGACCCGATGTTTTTAACTAAATTTAATGTTCGATCAATTAGAACAATAAGCAACTTTGATTAATTCTTACAGACGCAATACTGAAATGTTCTATTCTCGAAGATGGTCTGAACTGAGACCGAAACGTCGAATTTAATTTCGTGTAATATTTTTGCAAACTTGATCGAACCAGTGCGCCGATAACATTAAATTTAGTTATGAACAATTGACGATCGAGATACAGAGAACTGTGACCTGATGTTTTGTAAGCAATTAGAAGCCATTGATTTACTAAATGATGTGCAAAAAAGATAATCGCGAAAAACTATGATTTTCACCACATTTAAGCACTTGTAGCTCTCGGATATGTTAATCGACTTTGCAGAAAATTTTCAGCATATGTATAACTAACTAATACATCTACAAAACATATATTTGAAACTAGCTGACCTGACAGACGTTGTCCTGTCCAAATTTCAAAAAATTTGGTTGTGATCATTTTGTGAATTTGTGAAAAGCTATAGGACATATGTAAACAAAGTAAAAATAAGAAAAAAACGTATTTCGCAGTGATCATTATAGCAAACAGACGTGGATAATGTAAATTCCTATTGAAATATTGATTAAAAGCTGCGACGTTCTTTTTTTGTATTGAAATTTGATTCAAAAAGCACTTTTCCCGAATTTTCACGTTTCCGGGCAACTTTTCCAATTTTTTGTACTTTAAAAACCTGATTCGAACTACAACGAACATTTAAAAAAAAATTTAGCCAAATCGGTCCAGCCGTTCTCACGTGATGTCGTGACCAACGAACAGCATTTCATTTTTATTATATAGATTTTGAAGGGCCCAAATAAAAAAGATTCAAAAAATGCTGTGTTTTTATTTTCGCATGCAACCATGTGAATTATAATTTTTGGGTAACCTTTTTTGCAGATCATTTAGTAAACCAATGCTTCTAATCGTTTACAAAGCATCGGATCGTTTGGTACAATTATAAAAAAGTTATACCGTTTTAAAGTGCGTTAAAATACTTTCGTGGTTCACTGCACGACACTAATCTGACGTAACGTCAATAAATCGATAAACATGTACCGAATTATATCTCACAGTTCCGTCATTTAAATGTCGATAATGACACTGTAATAATGAAAATTGCGTGAAGATCGTTCCTTAGGTATCGAAAATGGGACTATTAACTTGTGGTATTGTTCCGACTTGAACTGTACTTCCGCGAGAAAATAATCACCCTTAAGCAACGATTCCATAATGGTTGAAACGACTCGCAATAAACGTCCTGTTTCGAAATCGGCTCCTGAGAATTCTGCCGCCGCGCAGGGACGGTGCACGGATTTCCAGGTCGTGCACGAACGAGAGAAGTCCAGGGGGCAATTACATCGGAGAACAATTACAGGTTGGCACGTCCTCCCAGTGCCATCGCGGCTTTTTCTACCCTCGAGATTCCAACTTGAAGAACGTCAAGGAACCTTTTTGAGAGACGTGAAGGGGGCCTCGAAGACATTTTTATTAGAGTTCAACGTTTCACCGCATAACAATGGGACATGTTATGTTCTGCTTCTGACACGAAAATATCAATGTTTCTAATGCAAATCTTGTTAACCCCGTCATTTTACAACTACGGAATTGCGAAGCTTATTCCAATGGAAATCGTTGTATAAATTTGTTTAGTCAAACACAGATCATTATAGAAACTGCGAAATATCTAAGCAAATAAAATCTAAAATTCATTGTATATGTACACACGATTGATTTCAGAGTATTTTAATGATTAATAATAGAGACACATTCATGTTAAAGTTATCTTTAGGCTCCAGATGTTTAAGATGTTCAAAGTTTATTATCTGATCGATTCAAAGCGTTTATGAAAAACTAATAGTGATTTCTAGTAATTGAACACGTAGAAGTTGATTGGCAGAAAATTTATCAAATGTGAAACGCAAAACTATTATTTATATTGAAAAAACTACATTTATATCAAAAAATGTATTTAATATTTTCAAAAAAATTAAACTATATTTTAATTGTAGGCTACAGTTATCAATCTCCGATGTTTCAACTTATAAAACATTTAAGTTTGTTCATCCGTGTGTCCAATGGAAAATTTATAATTATTCCCTCACGCGTGCGTGTAAATTGATACACGTCATACGGAGTATCACGTCGTATATTAAAATTAATTTACACGCACGATTATGATGTATCCGTGCTCCGACCAACCGCCTTTAATTACTCCCAACGATTATTCGTGCATGTTAAATACTTATGAATGTTCCTTCTACGATTGATCGATCTCTGATCGCAAAGAGATAGAATCACGAGGTTCATAGTACAAATGGGCGTTACTCAAAATCTTATCCATCGCACGATCATCGTAATAATGACGGCAGTGTAATAAGAACATGCATTTATGTAATTATGAATTAGAGACACACCCGATAAACATCGAAATTACACTTTCTCAATGATGGGAAACTATAAAAATGTTAACTAGAAATTTTGAAGTTTATTTTTAGTTATGTTTTTGTATATTTGTATCTTTAACACAACGCAAACGAATAGCTACTTCTAAAAGTTTCATCCTGATATAGCATGTTCTATCGACCGTTGGAAATTATTATATGCATTTCTGATATGCATTAGATCAGTCATACGTGTTACAGTAATTTACAGAGTGCTAAAGAAACGTGGTGCTAAATAAATGTTTTTTATAAATATATCCCTCATGTGCAAAGAAAACGTTACAAATATACATTTTATTTTTTAGGTAAAATTATATTTTGAATTTTCATTTTATCATTTATTATATTATAGAAATACAAATTTTACAGAAAAGCGCTTCAAACTCCTTTGATACTTTAACTAAGTAATCGTGGCTGCAAGTAAAGGTAAATAAAACATAATAGGACTATCTATGGAGTTAGTTTTACGAGTATATATTAACATACAAATGTAAAATACTCTGACGTGTATTTTAATGCAATATAATGAAACCAGAAAAACTTTTAGTTGTAACGTTTTCTTGTGCATGAGCGATATAATTGAAACTGAACGTTAGTATAGGTACAAACACGTATAGAGAAAAGTTGACTCGAACTAGACTGGGTCGCAATAAGTATTTACCGTTATTATCTAAACATCCATCCTTATATGCAATAAAATCTTACATATTGCATCGATGCTGTTTTAATTATTAAAAATATTTTATCTTGGAACCGGTCACCACAGTTTCGTGAATAACTCTCATGATATGTACAGGGTGTATAAAAAGTAATGGTCCGTAGTTGGGGTGAATCTATACCTCTCAAACTTGCCGCAAAATTTATCTACTTTGTTAATAACTATTGTTATAGCAAAAAACCTATTCGTTGGTGTTTTCTGCAAATAATCTACCTATCGTGATGAATCCTTTCGTATTTAGTAGGAGATATTTCCGGAATGATCCCACTCGCAAAAATTTATCTACTTTGTTAATAACTATTGTTATAGCAAAAAAACCTATTCGTTGGCGTTTTCTGCAAAGAATGTACCTATCGTGATGAATCCTTTCGTATTTAGTAGGAGATGTTTCCGGAATGATCCCACTCGCAAAAAATCTACTTTGTTAATAACTATTGTTATAGCAAAAAACCTATTCGTTGGTGTTTTCTGCAAAGAATGTACCTATCGCGATGAATCCTTTCGTATTTAGTAGGAGATATTTCCGGAATGATCCCACTCGCAAAAATTTATCTACTTTGTTAATAACTATTGTTATAGCAAAAAAACCTATTCGTTGGTGTTTTCTGCAAATAATCTACCTATCGTGATGAATCCTTTCATATTTAGTAGGAGATATTTCCGCGATGATTCCACTTGCAAAAATTTATGTAATTTGTTATTGTTAATAATTATTGTTATAGCAAAAAAAACCTATTCGTACATTTAAAGAAGTGTGAAATAAAAAAGATTTTATAAAAAAAATTAAATCGACTTCGGAAAGAAAATTTAAAAGACGCACTAAAAAGTATGAAATAATTTCCATTTTCTAAAATAGTAAATATATAATAAAATATTTCTCGGAGGCGGCGCAAAATGGCAAACTATCGAGACTGGAAATTACGACAATCCCCAAAATTCTTCTACATACGTTCACATATTAATGCAACTTTTCTCCCCACCTATCGATTTCCAAGTCTGCCATATTCCAATAAAGTCATAATCAGCAGCATCTATCACTTAGAAAATGTTAAATTTTGCGCAGCCTCCGAGAAAGATTGTATTACATTTACTATTTTAAAAAATGGAAATTATTTCATACATTTTAGTGCATCTTTTTAGTTTTCTTTTCGAAGTCGGTTTAATTTTTTTTTATATAACAATATTAATAATATTAATGTCAAATGTAGGTACTCACAAATTTTCCAGAATCTTCTGTTACTATGTCGAATCAACAGGACACTGCCATTTGCGCGAATACGTCTTAATAAGTGAAGCACAAAACAACACGGTTTCCAAAATCGTGACAGCGAACGGAAAGACGTTACTCCGACCACGGTCAAAATAGTACTGCGGGTGTCACCTCTGTTTGTTAATTGAACGGGAGTGTGTTGGAAGGACTTTAGAATGAGAAGTGGGGAAACTTTCAAAGAAATTCCTTTTGTTGTTGTATTCCGTCGTCAATAACAAGATTTCTAAGGATAGTCCGCTCGCCGCTGCGATGGGTCCGTCGCACGTGTTATTATCTGTTTTTTTGCTTGCTATGACGTCCTTTACAGGTATATCGCCTAATCTGCTGGAGTAACGTTACGGTAACATTTTATAATACATAATTAATATTCTTATAACAATGAATATAAGGTATTCTTTCATATTTTGCAGCAGGGAGGCGATGACGTCGAACGGGGCTAGCGACGAATGTCCCTTTAAATTACGTTTGCCTCGAAGCATACACACGATTATGTTCTGTCTTAGGCCTCGTACAGACCTAAACGGTTTGCCGAACCATTTGCCGAACCGTTCGCCAAACCGTTTGACGAACGCGCATTTCGCCAAACATTTCGCCGCGCCGAACGCCGCGCAGATTTGTGCTATTTTCAGAATTTCTTGCGAACAACTGTTGAAACTGCAGCGGCATATACTACACAAAGATAAACAGAAATTTTTGGTAGTTTATTCAGTGAATTAAAGTTTATAAATGAAAGGTTCAGGTCAGGACGAAGCATTAAAGACATCAGATTCGAGACTACATGACTTGAATTTTTGTTTGCCGAACCGTTTGCCAAACCGTTTGCCGAAACGTTTGCCGAAATGTTTGTCAAAATGCGCACATTCGTGTTCGTCGTCGTTCCCGGAGCTGATGGATCAACGGCAAACACGAATGCGCGCATTTCGCAGGGCATTTTAACGAACATTTCGGCAAACGTTCCGGCAAACGGTTCGGCAAACGTATAGGCAAACGTATAGGCAAACGTATAGGCAAACGTATAGGCAAACGTATAGGCAAACGTATAGGCAAACGTATAGGCAAACGTATAGGCAAACAAACATTCAAGTCATGTAGTCTCGAATCTGATTGAACATTTCATTTATAAACTTTAATTCACTGAATAAACTACCAACAATTTCTGTATTTCTTTGTGTAGTATATGCCGCTGCAGTTTCCATAGTTGTTCGCAAGAAATTTTGAAAATAGCACAAATTCGTTCTGTTTGCTGTTAACCGATGCGCGCCGTTCTGCGCGCCGTTCTGCGCGGCGTTCGGCGTGGCAAAATGTTTGGCGAAATGCGCGTTCGTCAAACGGTTTGGCGAACGGTTCGGCAAATCGTTCGGCAAACCGTTTAGGTCTGTACGAGGCCTTATCAACACGCTCCACAGTGGTCGAAAAGCGCAAAAACGTGGCCAAAATGCCAAAAATGAATTTCCCGTGAGGCGGATGGGGTTTTCCGTACTGGATACTCGGGCAATGACTCTATGGGAAACCCATAATAAAAAGGTCTTACCATTTCTACCTGCCAAATGGTGGGAGCACAAATATCGCGTTCATTCCTCGCGCAGTTTTCGTGCAGTGAACTTCGGTGTCTAAGAAAGTGTCAAGTGTGTAATTTTACGAATAGTGAATTTTGTGTATGTGTGTGTGTGTGTGCGGAGGATGCTGTTCCTGGAAGTTAGTACTATGTTACGAATAGTGAATTTTGTGTGTATGTACGAAGGATGCTGTTCCTGGAAGTAAGTACTATGCATAATAATAATATTGGATTTATATTAATTAGTGTTTACAATGTATAAAGTCAAAGATAAAATTTGGTGCACAAATTTTAAGAATGTAAACTAAAAGTTGTGTACACCCCAATATCCTCCAGATTTGATTGCTGGGGCTTGTAGTAGATACTTCAATCTAACATTATTTTGAAAAAAAAACCTGCGGTAAATTGCAGATTTGCACATACGATCAATTTTTGTGACGCAGAGGTAGTCACACGGTACTAGCTACAAACATGTTTTCTCGAGAAAGATAGAAGATATAGTAAAGTTTGTTAAATTAGCAGTGTATGGTTCCACTTATAGAATTTTCTTATACATGTTTTGAACAAAAACAACAATTTGATTATTGTTAAAAAAAAATTTTTTGAGTTACGCATCCGCCATTTTGTTTTAAAAATTTTTGACATCAGATTCATATTCGCCGGCACGAAAAATATGGGAATACTAATTTTCAAAGGAGTCCAGTCATTTTTTGGGTTACGCGACTGCCATATTGAATCCGTCATTTTGTTTGTTTAATCTCTGACATCAGATTTATGATCAGCGACCCGAGAAACCTAAGAATATCAATTTTGACCTACATTGGAGTACTCCTTCCTATTCGGGTGAACTGTAGTAGCAGGCTTTTGTCAACACGTATAATTCTATGGATAAAGAAAAATTGTGAATGGCAGTAGTTTTAGTTTGAACAGAATTTAGAAAATACATATAAAGATATACAATTTTCTATCACAGGAACAGATCACCGATGTTAAAAGAGTCATCGATCATTGTAACAAATATTAAATAATATTCAATGGCTAGTACTGTAATGATATTAATTAATTATTACAGTTGAGTTTATATTCTGACGAGATGATTAATTTATTTGTAAGCAAGGTTACTTATGGCTAGATGAGTTCTAATCAATTTCTGCTCCTTCTATTGTTCACTGCTTCACCACGGCACGACGCCAACACTACACTCAATGGAACCTGCCGCGTTTGTTGTGTTTTTTCTTAATAATTCGAAAACAAAGCATTTCAGTGCAAATTGGGAAGGAAAAAATGCTTGGAATCGCCTCAGAAATCACTTCTTTCATTTTCCTGTATAGATACAATTTCAATATATTGGGTTGGAACAAAAATTCTTAGCGTTTTTAAATTACAACTCAAAGATAAAATTAGGATATTTATACGTAGAAATGTTCAATAACATATATATATATATATTTTCCATTCCCTTCTATAACTTTTTGCCATATTTTAGGTCCCTTATCTAGTTATTCACCTATGAATAAATATCGTTTGTCTTCGAAATTCAAAGTTTAAATGTTAATTTAAAAATGCTACGAACTTTCGCTTCAACCTAGTATTTTATACGCGAAGTTCGTTATTCATTATTCTTTTCTAACATTGTGCACTTGGTTTTCCAGAATAAATTATTCTCTTCCAAAGTTAACAATCTGAGAAATATGAGTGGCCTATAGTTGTGCTCCGCAGTGTAGTGTATCCGTAGCTTATTAGACTATCGGATTGTACGAGGACGACCGCGTCATAGTTCTCAGATACCGATGACTTATCGATTTATCGGTGTGTCGCACGTGGATCGAACGGTAGAATTAGGGGTTAAGTTGTGCTAGGCCGCCACTCAGGGTCGAGGGGTTACGTGTCTGGCCAATGTGCCGGGATGATTGGCGGAATGTGCCGTTTTACGAGGCTTCGAGGACGCGTATCTACAAGGAGACGAAAAAAGGTAGAAAACGATGGACAGGACCGAGAAGGGGGTAGAGTTGTACGCCAATGAGAACAGGATGAACAGAGAGGATACGGCGCGCTTCCAGCGCGCGCTGTGCAGTTATAATTTGATGCAACGCAGCTATAAAGGGGATTACGCGCATAGATGACTATAATTTTCGTGGAAAATGACGAAGAACCCTTTTACCGCTCTTCAACACGACATATCGATGTCTTTCCCTTCCACTTCCTTTCTCCTGAGGTTCGTTAACACGGAATTCCAGTCCGAACGATTTTTCTCTCTTATTGTTCCCAGCTACAGTGACTCCCACTAATATTCGGACACTCTTGCAAAGAAAGTGTCAATTATATGCCCTGTGAAAGTTTCATCGCAATCGGCTGATGTGGAAAACAACGACGACGTTTGAGAGAGGCAAGAATCATTATATTTACTGCAGTTGAAGGCCGAAAATCGTGAAAATCTGCAATTTTTACCATATTTAAACGTTTGTAGCTCGTTGCAACGTCGACCGATTTTTACGAAATTTTCAGAATATGTTTAATTGACACAGGTCTATAAAACGTATTTTTTAAATTTTCAACGTGGGTCCACATAAAAAAGTTGTAAAATGCAACTTTTGGTATTTTTTAACTTCCCGATTCATAGGGAAGTTACTGTAATTTTTTAATTCTGATCAATTGCAATTTTTGACAAAATTCTTTTTTCGCATCCTGCGGCAAATTAATTGCTCTAGCTTCTAAAAAAATGTTCAAATCGTATAGTACAATATTAAAACAGTTATCGTCTTTTTAAGAGTGTCCGAATATTAGTGGGAGTCACTGTATGTCACTCAGGACCACAGCTGATACTAATACGGAAAAGTAAATTATCGGAGAACTGTTAATATCAGTTATTGCTCAGTGGTTGCTTTGCTATGGTTTAACGGGGTAAACTTGTTTTTCCAGAATTGCAAGGGTGCAGAATGCGCATTTTTTCGAAATACAAAGATAGGGCTTTTCAGTAGTCAAAAGCGCTAGATAAAAGATCATTCTAGGCCGCAATCGCCCTCAATAGTACAATTTTTTCGTTTACGAGTTGTAATTAGCATTGTGTTGCAGCTGTATTTTTTCCCAATGAGATTAAAAAACGTAAAGATGAATATTTTGTCCTGAATAAATATGTACAATTCAATGAGAATTAATTCTTCTTGGCAAGGCAAACAAAATTGTCGACCATTCTCATGTTTTTATGATCTCAGGATTTTAAAAAAGTCGTCTTCTATCTCGATCACCAAAGGACTGTCGTTTACATGATGGTACATTCTTCATACTGCTTGAAATTGCATTGGGAAGTTTTATTATTATTCAGATACCTACTTCAATACAATACATATACAGGGTGTTCGACTACAGTTGGGAGAAAATTTAAGGAGTGGTTCCTTACGATGTTACGAGACAAAAATGATGAATAAAAAAATTGCGATTTCGTATTCGTTATTTAGCTATTAACAATTAAAAATCAACAACGCGTCTAACAAAAGTGTACGTTGTGTACGTCAAAGAGTTCAATGTTGTCCAACGATTTGTTAAACATTTTCACCTCGCTGGGGCCCCAAATGAGAACCAAGGTATGCATGCATCTGGCACTTGATACGTGACTGTTGCGTTGTTAACAGCTAAATAACGAAGCCGAAATCGCAATTTTTTTATTCTTCATTTCGTCTTGTATCATCGTTAAGAACCAACCCCTAAATTTTCTCCCACCTGTAGTCGAACACACGTATAAAAAAACTTGTCTTGCCTTTTTAATAAAAAGCTCATTTTGCAACTACGACGAAAAATGAAGTTCACTCGAGCCTAACGTTTCAGGCGGTACATACCTACATTCGATACACGTAAATGCAACTTTTTATGTTTCTGTATAAACGATGCCCTTTTTTGTTAAGGGTGGTGGTTAAAGTTAAAAACAATCCACCTCTCGGAATAACCAATGAATTGCCCCTCTACTATCTAGGAATGCCCAAACTAGGCTCCCCGGGGACCTACTCTCCGTATTACACCCAAGGTGCCTTTTTCAGGCCAATACCACTCCTGTTCTTTTCTTATATGTATAAACGATGCCCTAAAATTAGAAATCAACGATTCAAATATAAAATGTAAATTACAGTAACTTCCCTATGAATCGGGAAGTTAATTATTTTTTTTTTTTAATTTATTTATTTAACGTTGCTTGAATATCTAAGGTCATTAGCAACACGGTACATTTTCTTACAATATTTTATACATATTAGTATCTTTGATATACTGGGCAAGACCGGCGATATACTCCTCAGAGCCTAACAGAATGAGTAAGGATCCAGGCAACTTAGCGCTTTTTCTTTAATTCTCATATTTTTTGCATTCTATTATTAAATGGTTCATGTTAACTGGTACTTTACATATATCGGATATATTATTTCGGATATATTAGATATGATTACATATTGAATAATTTGATTAAATGTGTTGATGTAAAACTTTGAAAGTGTCCAAATTAATTCCACTAGTGTAATTGCTCTAACTCCTCGCAAATTTATCAGACTCGTATGATCTGAAAAATATTATCTTCCTTTTAACACTGAACGTACCACCACCGATCCAAATGACCGGTTCCAGATTTATTATTCCACAATTATTGAAATAGTAAAAATGATTTTAGAAGAATTGATTGTAGAAATATCTTTAATGAAGCACGTATTATAATATAAGCGGCACTAATTCTAAATAAAATCAATCTTGCCATTTTTATAAGGGAAAATGTACCACTTACTTTTAAGGCTCGGTAGGTTTAGTGTTAAAAGTATCCAAATATTATTGTGGGTCACTGTACCTACTGTAAATGTTATTTGTGGAGGCCTGGCAAAAATAATGTTGAAATCTGTTCAAAGTACACCGAAGCCGAGGGGATATTGGCGTCTGATGGGTGCGAAATTCGCACCTTCGGTAAGAGCTGTGGCGTTCGCCCTACCGCGCAACAATACCGCTCGTTAAGCGAATTAAGTAGTTACGGTTTGTTTAATCGGGGTTACGGAGGCCTGAATTAAGTTGTTACCGCGAATTAGCTGATTATACCGAGCGCGGCGAGGTGTCGAGTTGATTTGTTATTGCGAAATATGAGGCATGAGGTTTGTTTATGCTCGCCACGCCCCACACCCCTCGCCGACCTTATGCTCGTTTACAGTTGACCTTAAAATAAGATGGCCCGAACACTGTCCGATCTTTTGGTCCCGCCTCGCTTTCGGTTCTCTCTTTGCTCCGATTCCCGTTTCGATCGTTTCACCTTCCCACTAAACCCCTTTCACTCACGCGCCCGAACGAGGGGATGGATAATCGCTGTCTATAATGCTAACATACCACTCCGCGAGCATGATATATCACTAATGGCAAGAGACGTTTGATGCACCTTTTCGGAGAAACACGATACCCCGCAACTTGTTCCTTTTTCTCGACGGAGTAGAAGGTAAAACTAATATTGACTGTAGCGTATTATGCACTTTCCTTAAAAAGTAGTATCCTCTTTCAATGGGAAAAATTGCCGAGAGCTGCAAATTGCTCTATTAAACACCCCTTTACCGCCGCCGCTATCAAACACTTCGCCGCTTTAATTTTAATGCGCCGCCGCGCCGGTTATCTTCTTACGTGCGCCTCGAAAATTGGAGTTTCGCAGACTTTTTACCAGCGGCGCGGAGCGGCGTGCTGAATTAGTCAAAGCTGAACTCGCTGTATTTTCTTCCAACGCTTTTTTCATTTTTTAGGGTTCAATTTTGCTCGGACAACACATTTCCAGTCGTTCAGAGTGATAATCCTACAATTCGTAACAATTTTGACAAAAATAATATCTTAGTATCGATCGTAAATAGGTTTTAAACAAAATTTTTAATGGTATCAGCGCACTGGTTCGATCAAAAAAACTACTTTTACACTATTTGCAAAATATCACGAAATCAAAGTTTCGACGTTGCGATCTATATTTAGATCATTTTCAAGAAATTAATAAAATTTTGCGTCTGTAAATTAACCGACAATTGCAAATAGTGTAGAAGTAGTTTTTTGATCGAACCAGTGCGCTGATACCATTAAAATTTTTTTTAAATTTTAACAAAGTTTAGTAACAGTTATCACTAGACTGCAGATCTTTATGCTAAATAAAAATTGTCTGCATCGATTTCAAAAAATAGAAACTAAATTCAATGTTATTTCTTCCCGTAATGACTTTAACCCATTTGCATCATAAACGTATATATGTAATTTTCCTCACCATTATCCACTCGCAGTTAGTGGAAACTGATTGCATATCACCAAATCTTGGTGATATGTTTATTTTTCCAATTTTTTTGAATGATGCAAATGGGTTAATAGATTTGAAATGGTGTACTGACATCTTGAGTTTTCAAAATTTTCCAATAATTACGAATTTCATCTATTCCAGTTTGGTATAAATGCATAAAAATCCGCAGTCTAGTTGCCACAGTTCGATGTCTGTTATGATTCAAAATGGAGAAAATCTAGCGCTTTTGATTACTGAAAAACTCCAACTTTGCATTATGGAGAAATGAGCCGACGCATCCCGCACCCTCGCAATCCTGGAAACAAGTTTTCTATATTATTTTTCGAAGTTAAAAGTTTATGTAAACAAGCCCATGACCACCCAAGCCTTGAAGAAGAAGATTACACGCTGTATCACTGAGATCCAGCCACAATTAAGCCAAAATGTGATTGAAAATTTCGTCGAAACAATGCAAATGTGCCAGCACACGTCTACTCTATGATTAAATCAAAATTTCGGTAGTAAATCGAATAAACAGTATGTTGTATGGAATTTACAATAAATATTTCACTTTTGTTGGGCCACCCTTCAGGACCGAAAAATTAATGTTCCGATACAGCCGATATGAGGATCGATATCCAATGCGTGAAGGACCGTAATCGAAACCGATATCATCAAAAATGTCGGTCCTTCATAGAAGTTAT
The DNA here is from genome assembly GCA_963971365.1 of Lasioglossum villosulum. Lineage (NCBI taxonomy): Eukaryota > Metazoa > Arthropoda > Insecta > Hymenoptera > Halictidae > Lasioglossum > Lasioglossum villosulum. Next base: position 30,594,661 of record OZ020498.1, on the reverse strand, counting down.
TTAGAGTATCGGTAACTTCGTGACTACTTATACGTCAAACCAGAGATGTAACAGTGTCAAACAGTTATTTTCGGACCCGTTTCAAGTCCTGACTGGAATCCTTTGCGAGGGTCCGAGGAAAATACACAACCTTGCGAAGGGCCACGGTTACCTATGTTTAGCGTGTTTCTCCTCTCTCCTCGCGAGAGTTCGCCTCGTGAAATATGGCTGTTTGAACCCGGACATGTTTCCTGTAACTTTTATATACGCCAATACCGGCTGACAGCATTCCAAGCTACGCTCTAAACCCCGCGAGACAGTAAAAACGATTTTTCTACGAATAAAAGGAATTTACTGTTACCTCGTGTACCAGATTTCGTCTATTAATCAGCAACCTTATGCTCGGTTCGGCGTGCTAGTTTTTAGTGAACCCGTTCGATCTCGTACCGCGAAAGAAACAGAAATCGCGAGTCATGTCTAGTATGCAATCACGTCCAATAAGTTATTATTACGAGTTCATATTCCCAGAAACGTTGTTGTAAACGTAACTATGATGGCTTACAATTAGAGTGTACCCGTAATGGAGCTCGAGAACCAATGATTTCGGATTAGAATCTAGAAATGGCATTGAACGTGATAATAGCAAGCGTTGTTTAACGGTATTGAAAGCTCCTACCACGTCGTCTGGATCATCTTCTACGAAGAAGATCAGATACTAAATGAACTTCGTATTTTATTAACGTGATACAACCAGAGTCCCCAGATGAGGAAAAAGTTACCCACTCTTTCTCTCTCTACCAGCACTGGATTAGTCACGTGACATTATGACCAGACTGCGAATCTTTGTGCAAAATAAAAATGTTCGGCAGTCATTTTGGACAGCGGGGCTTAAATGAAACTTCATTTCATACCCTAATAGTCTTCTATACATGAAAACAACGTGACACTAGTTTTAGACTTTTCTAATTTTTCACGGTATCATAGTTTGTCTAGCCAATTTCTTGATAAATGCATCAAAGTCCGCACTCTGATTGTGACACGTGACCGAAGCGTGAGGAATAGCGTCGTGGAAGGGGAAGATAGAATGGGGAAACAAGTCTCAGTTTGGTGACTCTGAATTGGGTGTCCCTTAATAAAGGAGCGATAAAATGTTACGATGCCTTCTAAGTTTATTCCTTTTCATGTTCTAAGTAAGTTTGTAACATATTAGCCCAATCGGATTATTCTAAACCCTGCCTCAAAAAGCTTGAGCCCCAAGAAAGCTTTTTTTCAAGCCCCAATCCCTATTTTTGCCCCAAAAATAATTTTGGGGCAAAAATAGGGATTCAAAATTAAAACGTTTTCGGCGCATTGGTTCGATCAAAAATTACTATTTACACAATTTGCAAAATAGGCACAATAATTTGTCTCGACGTTTCGATCTCAATTTAGATCATTATCAAGAGAATACTAACAAAATATATATTGTGTCTGTAATGGAAATTAACAAAAATATTAATCATTGCATTTAAGCCAGAACAAAAAATAAACTAAAATAATTTCATTCTCACTTGCGTAGTGTAAAGAAAATTGAATACCATTGCGGTGAATTAGAACACTTTATAAGAAAACATTGGAAATTAAAAGAAGAACATTTGAAGAAAACATTATAAGAGCACGTGTGACTACATGTTGCTGCCTAGGCAGTCACCACATTAGTGAGAACTGTATAGACAAGCAGACAACTAATGGCCGAAAATGTATCGATTTGCGTGTGAGATCCTAGTAAGGCGGTAAATTCATAAAATAGGGATAAAAATAGGGATTGTTTGGAAAATTTCATCATACAAGCATTACTGATTCAGTAATGTCGCGTAATATTCATGTATCTTCATGGTTTAGATGTCTCATATCTAAGATTTACGCTCGGATGTTTAATCATACGAATAGTTTCCAACAATATCCTTTGGTTTACATCAACCTCTTTGTCGATTAACTTTGCATTTTCGAAATCAAATGTATGGTCAAATTCAATGGAATGTTTTGTCAAGGCGTTTATGTTCTTTAACCCTTTGCACTCTGAGCTACTTTAACTAAAAAATTAAACATGTTTTCCTACCTGGAATATTTCCATTACCTATGATTTTAATAATTGTATGGATATGATATTGATATAATACCTCATGCTATACCTAACTGTTTAGTAATTGATTAAATACTCATATATTTAATGATGTATACAATATTTTGAATAATGGTACAACAATTTTTAATGCTGCCTCAGAGTCGCCATTAGAGTGCAAAGGGTTACAGTTAGGATACTCTGTAAAATTTAAAACTATTTAGTACTTTTGTTGTTTTAAGTGAAGAACTGCTTACAATAGATAAGTATCGCAATAATAGAATATAATCGTACAATTTATTTACATAATACAATTTTTAAACGGAAAAAAGGTTGGTTCAAAATGAATTTTTGAAAGTTTAAAAGTTTTTGAAAGAGAAGATTCTGAAAGTTTCCTTCACATTTTGCTTCAATAAATATTGTTGTGTTAAACTCATGGCCTTTTGAGCGGCATCATTTGTAACAGAAAACTTCCGGAAAAATCTCGGGCTTCCTGAAAGTCCTTACAATCATCCACAAAACTTTTTCACGGCTACGTCCGATATTGTTTTATTGACACTAGCAATCATAGTCATACAATTGTTATAATATCTAACGTAAACAGTTTTTCACTCAAAACGACAAAAGTACTAAATATTTTTAAATTTTACAGAATATCCTAACTTTAAGCTTTTTGAGGCAGGGTTCAGAATAATCCCATTGGGCTAACATGTTACACACTTATTTAGAACATGAAAAGGAATAAAATTAGAAGGCGTCCTAACATTTTATCGCTCCTTCGTTTGTTAAGGGGCACTCTAACTCTGGATACAACATTGACAGATTCTCGATTGGTCTGCCATATTACTGAAGAAGTGATTCAAATTATTAGATTAAAATATACAATTTTGAAATGGTAGTCTAGGTACGCTGAATTCTTATAATTTTTCTATCAATGTTTGAAAATCACAAATGTACATCGAGTACATTATTCATCACGTGGTTGAAAAATATATTTTTCATACTACGAGTCCAGTAATATGATCACTAGACTGCGGACGTTTACATATGTCAATACATATTTGGATATGCAATTATTATTTTGCATATTGCATATGTCTGTACCACGTGGATATGCACATATGTATTACATATATCTTTTGTACAATTTTACTATATTTTGCTGCGATTTGTTTGAATTCAATATTTTAATGCCGAAAATTTTTATGAAAATGAAGAGGTTCGACTATTATTGTCACTTAACATCCGAAAACAGTAAAATCATTAATTCACAATCTTACTTTTGTTTCTGTAAATAAATAGTTTAAGATTTTGATAAAAATGATATTGTTGCTATTGCAATTGCATGTGTTGCAACAGATACAAGTTGCACAAAATTTCACGTTTATAAAAGTACATTTACAAACTCTTCCAGCCACAATAAACAGACTGGAAATTGTCGGATCACCCTTAATGAATTCAATGAAAATATTCGTGTACTGTATTGAACATTTAAGAGATGTTCCTGATAAAAGTGGTAATCAAGTTTGTGTTACAATAGAGCAGTGGTAAAAAGAATCCTAATGTATGCGAAATATCAAAACTCGTGAGGATATTAAGCGATGAATATGTGTTTAATAATATACCAAGACGCTATTGGAGCAATTATAAATATGCATCCATTACATTCTGTGATGTAGAACATACTTTTCCAGCATAGAAGTCAAGATTAACTGACAAACGGCAACAACTACGTGTTATAAACATGGAATAATTACTAGCAATTTATTCTAACGCAAATTATGGTGTTTTCGTATAAATAAATTGTTAATTAAAACATAATTAATACATATCTCCTTGTGATAATTCTGATCATATTTTTTCGTGCATATTTACATATTTTACATGCGTGAACATCCGCAGTTTATTGATTGCCCACTGCAAGATTGTTTGTGAACTGTAATAAAGTTCGCATTTGTTCTGGAAGTTAATTAAATTTTACTGAAATCGTAAACACTATTCGTAAATATAGTTATCTATGTAAAACAGTAACACTGTGAAATTCATGTTGGTCGTTTACTGTGCAAAAGGTTCCACGTGACGAGTAATAAGTATATTTCGAACTATTCGAACGTATAGATTATAGATCATGCTTCGAGCACAGAGGTGGAGCAAATAATACCTATGCGGCCGTGAAAGCATTGTTCCGATGACTTATGGTAGGCAACTACACATCGAGAAACTCCGCAATAATACACACTTACAGGACTCGTATGAAATATAAGGGACGTTCATGGCCGACGCAGAGATCGTGCAATTTACAAAGGGATTTTTCCCGTTTCGCATGTTTCTCGATGTTGCTTGCAATTTTCTTAGGCTCGCTAAGCGATCGTATAATTCCGCGTAACTGAACACTGGACTACGGTGATGGGACTAGTTTAATGACTAGACCGTGGATCTTTATGCATTTATAGCAAAATTGAGTAAATGAATGAAATGAAATTCAAAATTGTTGGCGACTTTTGTTAGACGCGTTGTTGATCTTTAATTGTTAATCTATATAATAAAAATGAAATGCTGTTCGTTGGTCACGACATCACGTGAGAACGGCTGGACCGATTTGGCTAATTTTTTTTGTTAAATGTTCGTTGTAATCCGAATCAGGTTTTTAGAGTACAAAAAATTGGAAAAGTTGCCCGGAAACATGAAAATTCGGGAAAAACTAGAAGTGCTTTTTGAATCATATTTCAATACAACAAAAAAACGAACGTCGCAGCTTTTAATCAATATTTCAATAGGGATTTACATTATCCGCGTCTATTTTCTATAATAAATTAAATTGTAACTCACTAATTTTTGTTTTAAAATGTTTATGTCCATTTTTCACACAACAAATACGTATATGAAATTTAATTTTTGGTCTTTTCTATGTGAAAAAATTTTTCTTTTTGTTTTCTTTTCTAATTTTTCTCATATTTTTCAGACGCAAAAGTGTCTCTTTGAAAAAAATCCACATCGGGATCGAAACGTTAGAAACATGCTTAAATAATTTCACATTTGTTGGTTTCTAAAAATGATCGAACCTAGCGCTGATATCATTCAATTTATTATATTACTAATTTTCGATCGAGAAGAATTTAACCTTTATTATTTTCTATAATGATCACTGCGAAATACGTCTTTTTCTCATTTTTACTTTGTTTACGTATGTCCTACAGCTTTTCACAAATTCACAAAATGATCACAATCAAATTTATTGAAATTTGGACACGACAACGTCTGCCAGGTCAGCTAGTCTATATAATAAAAATCAAATGCTGTTCGTTGGTCACGACATCACGTGAGAACGGCTGGACCGATTTGGCTAATATTTTTTGTTAAATGTTCGTTGTAGTCCGAATCAGGTTTTTAGAGTACAAAAAATTGGAAAAGTTGCCCGGAAACATGAAAATTCGGGAAAAACTAGAAGTGCTTTTTGAATCATATTTCAATTCAACAAAAAAACGAACGTCGCAGCTTTTAATCAATATTTCAATAGGAATTTACATTATCCACGTCTGTTTGCTATAATGATCACTGCGAAATACGTCTTTTTCTCATTTTTACTTTGTTTACGTATACCCTACAGCTTTTCACAAATTCACAAACTGATCACAACCAAATTTATTGAAATTTGGATAGGACAACGTCTGTGGTCAGCTAGTAGCTAAATAACGAAGACGAAATCGCAATTTTTTATTCTTCATTTTCGTCTTATATCATCGTTAAGAACCAACCCTTAAATTTTCTCCCACCTGTACTCGAACACCCTGTATATAATACGCAAATCAGGAGAAGAGTGTACTGGAATTAGTCGCGAAGGGAGAGCTTACAAAATTCGGCAAAGAGCACCAACTGCGTGTCCACCCATGACTCCTATCGCGAAGAGCTACGTACGAAATAAAATGCAATGAAGTTGAACCGATTCGCGATGCGTGTATAGCGAATCATCCGAAAAACCACCGTGACGGTGGTCTTCCTCACACGAGACACGAAACCGCATCCGAGGCGCGTGACCAGAAGGAACCGACCATCACAACGGGAGAAAAAAGGAGCAGGAAACACGAAAGAGACGGTGGTGATGACGAAGATTGGGTCTATGTCTCCTCACCCCTTCTTCAATCATGTGGAATCACCTTTCGCGGCGAGCATCGGGGTGTCGAGACCGATGTATCCCTATATTATTATCTTTTAATGTCGGTAGCATTGTGTCAGCAGAATACAGTGGCACGGATGAAAAGAGACTCGTCGTCTGTCAGAAAACGACAAAAAACCTAGCCGGGAACTAATTATTAGAAAAAAAGATGGAAACGCGCATAACGTTTCAACGTCCTTTTCAGCACCGGTAACATCTTCTCCCCTCACCGACTCAAAGCTCACAGTCTTGCTGCGCATAGCCATTCGACTAAAACTGCTCTGGACTGCTCAAATATGGTTCATAGGAAATACAGTGGGACCTCGATTCACCGGATCCCGATTATAATCGGGATAAATATTTGTAGCATTATTATGAGGATAATAATATTTATTTATAAACAAATATGCGGTTATACACGGTGTCCCACATAAATGATAACACCTAAATATCTTTCGTATTTACAGTCCTATCAGAAAACTTCAGAGGACAAAGTGACGCTATTGCAGGGGGAAATATAATAATGAAGAAAAACATTTTTTATGTCGTGTTTTTAAATGAAATTGCAATGTCACCGATGTTTTTTTAAATGGAATATTACATTTTTTTGCGATAGCATGATAGACAATAAAAAACTGAATTTAGTGGATACCACCTTTTTGATCTTGAAATGACCTTGATATGATATGTAAAGGTCAACCCGACGTAAACAACACGCAATCTTTGCTGAAACACGTAAGTTTTAAATTTCCACATTTCATCCGCTTCAACATGATTATTCTTGCTCAAGGTCATTTCAAGGTCAAAAAGGTGGTATCCACTAAATTTAGTTTTTTATTGTCTATTATGCTATCGCAAAAAAATATATTATTCCATTTAAAAAAACATCGGTGACATTGCAATTTCATTTAAAAACTCGACATAAAACATGTTTTTCTTCATTATTATATTGCCCCCCTGCAATAGCGTTACTTTGTCCTTTGAAGTTTTCTGATAGGACTGTAAATACGAAAGATATTTAGGTGTTATCATTTATGTGGGACACCCTGTATATGATGCAAGGAAATAAATTTTCAGAGAATAACAAATTTATTTTGGAATAATTTGTATATTATAATTATGTCCTTCGGGTCTCGATTATCCATTGGGCATTAATTTATTCGGGCTGTTTGTCTCCCGATCAAGCCGGTTAATCGAGATCCCAGTGTACAATGAAGGTAAAGTTGAACCAACGAAATCATTTTCTCAAAAAATTATTGTTTGTGCATTAGGTCGTTGCATACGAAATGTCCGATTTTACTACTTCTTATTGATCAAAGAATCACACGTTCCTGGATTGCATTGTATTATGATAGCATTGAAGTTTTTGCTCACTCACATGCTTCATTTGCAAGATTATCATCTCCATTCTATAATTCTTTTAACTATCAACAAATAGTGCGTTTTTAATTGCAAATGACTAAAACCACATAAATAGTTTATTCTTACTTTAATAATTTTAACAAGCTGAGAAAAACATAGATTAGCACTCTTGAATCATTGTAATCTTTTTACTTCCAAATTGCACTCATTCATTTTTGTCACAATTGTATAAAATCCGGAATCTATTGATTAGTCACCACATTTTTATCAAATATCACATAATGCTTGATGTTGAAATAAATTTATTTCAAGGGAAAATATGTGTAAATTAAAATTGTGCCTTAAAGTGACGTACAATGAACCTGTTAACTAAAATCGGACATTTCATACGCAACAACCTAATAATTATTAAGAGAGACTCGCGACAATTTCAAGAAACCCATATTGGATTTATTAATGTAATGAGGCGTGACATTAAATTAAGCCTAATGTCAATACGAATGAAGATCGAATTGATGAAAGGTATGAGACCTGAAAATAAGTAAAGAACGTTCAGATTACAACTTGTCTTTTACAATTACTCTGGTACCGTTACTTTTGAAATATATGATAATCGCCAAGAAGCAAGACGAGTGTTCCGCTATCTGAAAATACCCTCGTGTGAACAGTTATATCTCTCTACCAGCAAACACATTCGCCACTAGCATTTGCGACGACCACGATTGTCCATTTTGCACGAGGAACGCCAGGCAATTTCGTATACGTTGTTATTTAACAGGTTGATTGCCACGTCTCTCGTCTATTTTTTCAACAGATTAAATTTAATTCCGCTATGATGTATTGGAGAAATTCTATTAAGGCTGAAGGACGCCGAAAGGTTCAGGTAGTATTCACTATGACAAATTATGTCTTTCTAGTATTCGTTTCATATACCGAATTATACGTGTTAGCAAGTTTGCTATCAAGAGTCACGCACGTTGAACAGGTACGACTTCATTTTTCAGATAAGAAGAATAAAATTAATTTCATGCGTGTCAATATTTAAAATTATCATTAGACTGCGGATCTTTATGGATGTATGGCTCCTGAAAATTTTCAAATAGTGGTAGAATAGAAAATTTGACAGGATTTCACACGGTTTTTATTTATTTCAGGTCTACCACGGAACATAAGACTCTATTTAATTCGAATTTGGGTAACTGCACCAGTGAATAAACGGGCACCAGTAAATGAACGCTTTTGTATATTTCAACAAATTTTAACCTGCACGGCATACTAGCGATAAAATTGTGATTAAAGAGTTACATAAACAGGAGAATATTGTTTAATAATTTTGTTAATTCATTGGACTGTCGTTGTTCAATTACTAGAATGTAGTGTTCATTGACTGGTATTTTTTATATTTTTTATTTAACGTGTAATGAAGAAAAATAATAATAATTTCATTTTATTTGTGTTCATTCATTTTTTGACAAATGAAGTATAGGGAGCCATTTGGCATGTATGAGATTCCTTTAATTCACACATTTTTTTTTACATGAAATATCTTCTTGAACAATTTCTTACATGTTCATTCACTGGTGCAGTTACCCTTCTTAAAATTTGTTTACAAAACTTACAACTAGCATAAACATCTGCAGTCAACAAACAACTCTGAAAATTATTACTCAAATGGACTCTGATAGCGAACGAAAGTCCTAACGCAGAATAGGATTTTCAGGGGATTAATCACGATTTTTGCTACGTTTCTTTCGATATTTCATGAAAGGGTTAATTCGGATAGCCGAGACTACTGTATTTGCGTCGGCCGGATAAGAAAACCGGCATTCGTCTTCGGACTGCTCTTCTCCCGGCGGTTTTTATCCGAAACCGTCGGACTAAAGTCAGTTTTTGCGGCTAACGAACTCGTTAGTACGTCGCCGCGTTCGCCGTGGTATTATTCCACAAAACATTCGGGATACCTGCCTGTCAGAAGGAAATACATATGTAGCATATCGCGAAGAAAGTTTCTCGAAAGTGACTCGCGCGTATCGGGGAAAATGATTCATGTGATGCCGCTCCTGCCATATCCTCTTCCGGCTCGTCGTGTTTTACCGTTAAATTTAAATGTCGATACGTTTTGTATACCGTGTGTGTCCGTCCGACAAGCTCGAAAGAAACGGAAACGGAAAATACATTGCCCCGAGCGAGACGCTCCGAGAGATTCTCCTTTGTCTTCTTCCGACTGATTCTAATCGATCTAGAATTCTTTTTGCGACACTCCGCAACATTCTGTCACTGGTAGACAGATAGCATTCGTTTATAAAGACATTGGTTGGGTAATATATAAGACAGTAGACGATACGAAAAATATATGAAAACAATCTATTACGGGATGAAATGAATTTTCATTCAACTCCTGCTGCGACGTTCACTGCAAAACACTTTTATTTTGCATAAAGATCCACTCTAGTCGTCACTAAATCGAGAATTGTATAGCTACGTATATGACAAAAATGAATTGATAAACACGAAACAGTGAAAATATTAGATCAGAAGAATTCACCGACACTTGTAAAATTCTGAATTGATTAATGTCATCAAGGGAACAAATACATTTTTGTTCAACCTCTATTACTTGTTCTACAGGGCAACCGAAAAATGTACTTCCTTGAAAGGGGTTGATTCCTTTGATAAAACAGTAGAAGATATGAAAAATATATGAAAATAATCTATTACGGGATGAAATGAATTTTCATTCAACTCCTGCTGCGACATTCACTGCAAAACACTTATTTTGCATAAAGATCCATTCTAGTCGTCACTAAATCGAGAATTGTATAGCTATACTTATGACAAAGATGAATTGATAAACACGAAACAGTGAAAATATTAGATTAGAACAATTAACCGACATTTGTAAAATTCTGAATTGATTAAAATCATCAAGGGAAGAAATACATTTTTGTTCAACCTCTATTACTTGTTCTACAGGGCAACCGAAAAATGTACTTCCTTGAAAGGGGTTGATTCCTTTGATAAAACAGTAGAAGATATGAAAAATATATGAAAATAATCTATTACGGGATGAAATGAATTTTCATTCAACTCCTGCTGCGACATTCACTGCAAAACACTTATTTTGCATAAAGATCCATTCTAGTCGTCACTAAATCGAGAATTGTATAGCTATACTTATGACAAAGATGAATTGATAAACACGAAACAGTGAAAATATTAGATTAGAACAATTAACCGACATTTGTAAAATTCTGAATTGATTAAAATCATCAAGGGAAGAAATACATTTTTGTTCAATCTCTATTGCTTGTTCTACAGGGCAACCGAAAAATGTACTTCCTTGAAAGGGGTTGATTCCTTTGATAAAACAGTAGAAGATATGAAAAATATATGAAAATAATCTATTACGGGATGAAATGAATTTTCATTCAACTCCTGCTGCGACATTCACTGCAAAACACTTTTATTTTGCATAAAGATCCACTCTAGTCGTCACTAAATCGAGAATTGTATAGCTATACCTATGACAAAGATGAATTGATAAACACGAAACAGTGAAAATATTAGATTAGAAGAATTAACTGACACCTGTAAAATTCTGAATTGATTATAATCATCAAGGGAAGAAATACATTTTTGTTCAATCTCTATTGCTTGTTATACAGGGCAACCGAAAAATGTACTTCCTTGAAAGGGGTTGATTCCTTTTACAAAACAGTAGAAGATACGAATAAACTATGAAAATAATCTATTACGGGATGAAATGAATTTTCATTCAACTCCTGCGGCGACATTCACTGCAAAACACTTTTATTTTGCATAAAGATCCGCTCTAGTCGTCACTAAATCGAAAATTGTATAGCTACGTATATGACAAAAATGAATTGATAAACACGAAACAGTGAAAATATTAGATCAAAAGAATTCACCGACACTTGTAAAATTCTGAATTGATTAAAATCATCAAGAGAAGAAATACAGTTTTGTTCAACCTCTATTGCTTGTTCTACAGGGTAACCGAAAAATGTACTTCCTTGAAAGGGGTTGATTCCTTTTATAAAACAGTAGAAGATACGAATAAACTATGAAAATAATGTATTACTGGATGAAATGAATTTTCATTCAACTCCTGCTGCGACATTCACTGCAAAACACATTTATTTTGCATAAAGATCCACTCTAGTCGTCACTAAATCGAGAATTGTATAGCTACGTATATGACAAAAATGAATTGATAAACACGAACCAGTGAAAATATTAGATCAGAAGAATTCACCGACATTTGTAAAATTCTGAATTGATTAAAATCATCAAGGGAACAAATACATTTCTGTTCAACCTCTATTGCTTGTTCTACAGGGCAACCGAAAAATGTACTTCCTTGAAAGGGGTGATTCCTTTTATAAAACAGTAGAAGATACGAATAAACTATAAAAAAAGGTATTACTGGATGAAATGAATTTTCATTCAACTCCTGCTGCGACATTCACTGCAAAACACTTTTATTTTGCATAAAGATCCACTCTAGTCGCCACTAAATCGAAAATTGTATAGCTACGTATAGGACAAAAATGAATTGATAAACACCAAACAGTGAAAATATTAGATCAGAAGAATTCACCGACACTTGTAAAATTCTGAATTGATTAAAATCATCAAGAGAAGAAATACAGTTTTGTTCAACCTCTATTGCTTGTTCTACAGGGTAACCGAAAAATGTACTTCCTTGAAAGGGATTGATTCCTTTTATAAAACAGTAGAAGATACGAATAAACTATGAAAATAATGTATTACTGGATGAAATGAATTTTCATTCAACTCCTGCTGCGACATTCACTGCAAAACACATTTATTTTGCATAAAGATCCACTCTAGTCGTCACTAAATCGAGAATTGTATAGCTACGTATATGACAAAAATGAATTGATAAACACGAACCAGTGAAAATATTAGATCAGAAGAATTCACCGACATTTGTAAAATTCTTAATTGATTAAAATCATCAAGGGAACAAATACATTTCTGTTCAACCTCTATTGCTTGTTCTACAGGGCAACCAAAAAATGTACTTCCTTGAAAGGGGCTGATTCCTTTTATAAAACAGTAGAAGATACGAATAAACTATAAAAATAATGTATTACTGGATGAAATGAATTTTCATTCAACTCCTGCTGCGACATTCACTGCAAAACACTTTTATTTTGCATAAAGATCCGCTCTAGTCGTCACTAAATCGAAAATTGTATAGCTACGTATATGACAAAAATGAATTGATAAACACGAAACAGTGAAAATATTAGATCAAAAGAATTCACCGACACTTGTAAAATTCTGAATTGATTAAAATCATCAAGAGAAGAAATACAGTTTTGTTCAACCTCTATTGCTTGTTCTACAGGGCAACCGAAAAATGTACTTCCTTGAAAGGGGTGATTCCTTTTATAAAACAATAGAAGATACGAATAAACTATGAAAATAATGTATTACTGGATGAAATGAATTTTCATTCAACTCCTGCTGCGACATTCACTGCAAAACACTTTTATTTTGCATAAAGATCCACTCTAGTCGCCACTAAATCGAAAATTGTATAGCTACGTATAGGACAAAAATGAATTGATAAACACCAAACAGTGAAAATATTAGATCAGAAGAATTCACCGACACTTGTAAAATTCTGAATTGATTAAAATCATCAAGAGAAGAAATACAGTTTTGTTCAACCTCTATTGCTTGTTCTACAGGGTAACCGAAAAATGTACTTCCTTGAAAGGGATTGATTCCTTTTATAAAACAGTAGAAGATACGAATAAACTATGAAAATAATGTATTACTGGATGAAATGAATTTTCATTCAACTCCTGCTGCGACATTCACTGCAAAACACATTTATTTTGCATAAAGATCCACTCTAGTCGTCACTAAATCGAGAATTGTATAGCTACGTATATGACAAAAATGAATTGATAAACACGAACCAGTGAAAATATTAGATCAGAAGAATTCACCGACATTTGTAAAATTCTTAATTGATTAAAATCATCAAGGGAACAAATACATTTCTGTTCAACCTCTATTGCTTGTTCTACAGGGCAACCAAAAAATGTACTTCCTTGAAAGGGGCTGATTCCTTTTATAAAACAGTAGAAGATACGAATAAACTATAAAAATAATGTATTACTGGATGAAATGAATTTTCATTCAACTCCTGCTGCGACATTCACTGCAAAACACTTTTATTTTGCATAAAGATCCGCTCTAGTCGTCACTAAATCGAAAATTGTATAGCTACGTATATGACAAAAATGAATTGATAAACACGAAACAGTGAAAATATTAGATCAAAAGAATTCACCGACACTTGTAAAATTCTGAATTGATTAAAATCATCAAGAGAAGAAATACAGTTTTGTTCAACCTCTATTGCTTGTTCTACAGGGCAACCGAAAAATGTACTTCCTTGAAAGGGGTGATTCCTTTTATAAAACAATAGAAGATACGAATAAACTATGAAAATAATGTATTACTGGATGAAATGAATTTTCATTCAACTCCTGCTGCGACATTCACTGCAAAACACTTTTATTTTGCATAAAGATCCACTCTAGTCGTCACTAAACCGAGGATTGTATAACTATACTTATGACAAAAATGAATTGATAAACACGAAACCGTGAAAATATTAGATTAGAAGAATTCACCGACACTCGTAAAATTCTGAATTGATTAAAATCATCAAGGGAAGAAATACATTTTTGTTCAATCTCTATTGCTTGTTATACAGGGCAACCGAAAAATGTACTTCCTTGAAAGGGGTTGATTCCTTTTACAAAACAGTAGAAGATACGAATAAACTATGAAAATAATCTATTACGGGATGAAATGAATTTTCATTCAACTCCTGCTGCCCACATTCACTACAAAACACATTTATTTTGCATAAAGATCCACTCTAGTCGTCACTAAATCGAGAATTGTATAGCTACGTATATGACAAAAATGAATTGATAAACACAAAAGAGTGAAAATATTAAATTAGAAGAATTTACGGACACTTGTAAAATTCTGAATTGATTAATATCATCAAGAGAAGATATACATTTTTGTTCAACCTCTATTACTTGTTCTACAGGCCAACCGAAAAATGTACTTCCTTGAAAGGGGTTGATTCCTTTGATAAAACAGTAGAAGATATGAAAAATATATGAAAATAATCTATTACGGGATGAAATGAATTTTCATTCAACTCCTGCTGCGACATTCACTGCAAAACGCTTTTATTTTGCATAAAGATCCACTCTAGTCGTCACTAAACCGAGGATTGTATAGCTATACTTATGACAAAAATGAATTGATAAACACGAAACCGTGAAAATATTAGATTAGAAGAATTCACCGACACTCGTAAAATTCTGAATTGATTAAAATCATCAAGGGAAGAAATACATTTTTGTTCAATCTCTATTGCTTGTTATACAGGGCAACCGAAAAATGTACTTCCTTGAAAGGGGTTGATTCCTTTGATAAAACAGTAGAAGATACGAGTAAACTATGAAAATAATGTATTACGGGATGAAATGAATTTTCATTCAACTCCTGCTGCGACATTCACTGCAAAACACTTTTATTTTGCATAAAGATCCACTCTAGTCGTCACTAAATCGAGAATTGTATAGCTACGTATATGACAAAAATGAATTGATAAACACGAAACAGTGAAAATATTAGATTAGAAGAATTAACCGACACTTGTAAAATTCTGAATTGATTAAAATCATCAAGGGAAGAAATACATTTTTGTTCAACCTCTATTGCTTGTTATACAGGGCGTCCCAAAAATGTTGTACTTCCTCGAAAGGGGTAATTCCTTTGCGATAATGTTCTCCGCGACTTTGTTAAAGTTTGACAATTATTAACTAAAAACAGGGACCGATCACAGCGTAGCTATAGTGAGCAGATTCCAACTCAGCGTTGGCATTAGCTGCGCCAGACCACGTCTTCTGCATCCGCGCTCTGATTGGTCCGTGTTTTTCGAAAAAGTTACTTGAAATCATCTCGTGAATCACTCCTTTCAAGGCAATAAACAGTTTTGGCACATCGTGTAAATGACTGTCGTAAAGGTTGGAACGCGTTTAATTTTTTAGCTATAAAATTTCATAGGATGAGAATTACGCAGAAAAATGTATACCCTTGGAAAGGTATAGTTGCCACCTACATTTTCGCTCGAGAAAGTATAATGATAGCGTTATCGGCTGAAAAGTTATAGCCAACTTCTTGCAGACAATATATTCGGCAAAAGAAAAACGATAAGGACGGGCTTGTATTGGGCAAATAGAGCTCAGACTCTTGAACGCCATCTTTATGTACATTATATAAAGAGAAGAATAAACCATACAAGAAAAACGAATCAATACGAAACACAACAAAACTTTTTAGGAAATATTTTTAGTGTTGCCTGTTGGCTACAGTGATCACGACTTGTTGCTTCTAAAACTGCTGAAAAGTTTATTTATAATTAGAAATAAAGTTGACAACCATGACATTGGTGTCTCTAGTGCGTTAATGTGTAAAAAAGCAGTGTGCCTCAACATTTACGACAGTTCCTTCTACAATAGTTTTCGAGAAATGAAAGATAGCAAACAGGTGCTATCATCTTGTCGAGGAGTTGCACTAGAGTGATCCTACATCGTATTATCTAAAGATCATGAAAGTAAGTTGATCTCTAAGTTGAAGTCAGTGTGTACGAGTTAAAAGAATGTTTGATGCGATAGGTTTGACCACCCAGCAGCGTACCGGGAATCAAGAACCGTATTACGATAAAAGAAAGATGATTCCTAGCTGTACATACGATGCAAAACTTGACCGAGGTTGGTGCAATTAACAGCGTATAGGCGGGGGTGTATGTCCGCTATCAGCGTACGATGCATATATTCATCATACAGCGGACAGCGTGCGTTCGAACGACAGTAGAACCCGCAACGAACGGAGAACAAGAGAAGCATCGAGCCCCGACGGAACGAAATGTTCGACCGTGGAAGAAGAAGCCGGCGGGTATAATGGATATCTTTATTATCGGAGGGAGAGGCAAAGCTGATCGAAGAGACGGGGGAAAGTCGTCGGTAGTATCGCCAGTGCCGCCGGTCCCAACGACGCCGATGCGTTCTGGTTTGCTGTTCCAGGGCCTGCAGAACTTCGGTCCAATTGGTCCGCCCTCCCTCCCCGACATAAATATTGATGAAAACGATACATTTATACACGAACGACAAGTCCGTCCACGGATAAAAAGTCAAGAGATTTATCGGGATGCGGCCTTGCGACGACAGCCATTTCTGCGCCGATCATACATCAAGCGGAGCCTCCAGGCCAATTCCGAACGTCGCGGACGATACTCATGTGATTCCTGTTTCTAGATCGATCCACGGACGATTCGTTGAACAGTGTTGTTTTCGGATGATATCGCAACCCTTACGTGGTACAATCTTTACTCGAATTACGAAGTACATCGTACCAGGAAATTTCGAAATTTATGAATCTTGATTTTGACCCCTTGCCGAATTTTAACGAGCCGGACTCGTCATGAAGATTTCAACAAAGTCTAACAAATATTAATTATAAATTGTGTTATACAATTCTGTTTTTGTTTTTTGAAAATTGTATAACACATTTACTTTTACAGACGAGATTCAAATTAATGTTGAAAATGATCCATCTAGGATCGAAACGTCGATTATTTGATAATCATTAGCGCCGACAACATTCAACATTTATTATTAACAATAACGCGATCGATGGAAGAGACATATCTAACAAATATGTATGTTACGCCTTAAGTATTTTTTAGAATTCCAAAACGAATTCATTGATCAAATGGAAAAAACATTTTGAATATTTCATACATGATATTTTGTAAATATCGTAGATATCGTTTATGAAAAGCAAAATAATACAAGCATGTACATTAAATATTTCGGTTGAATTCGTTGTGGCTTGCTTTCATATAGTACCAACATACAAGATAAGTATAAACACACATGCTTTCATATAGTATAAAAAAATACATAGCATTCCATTTAAAAAATTCGAGATCACCTTCATTTCTAACAAAATCTCGAAAAAACGTTGCTTAGTAATTACGTGAAAACCATGTATATTAAACAAACTTAAGTTCAAGACAAGAAAATTATGAACTTGAGTCGACTGTACTTAAATGTGATTGTACGAAAAGCCATTTGAAAATTACCTAAAATCACCAATTGTTTGTATTATACATCAGCAACTTGGAAATGTAAAATAATTTGTTGTTGTTATATGTACATACTTAAATGTGATTGTACGAAAAGCCATTTGAAAATTACCTAAAATCACCAATTGTTTGTATTATACATCAGCAACTTAGAAATGCAAAATAATTTGTATTGTAATATTTACATACCGGGTTAATTGTCATGTATCTATACATTAGTTATAAAGTACACCACAATTTACATATTTATTATTACTCTTTTTTTAAGACTTTTGACTTGAATATGTATATGAAGAGGAAGCTCGGTGCGAAAGTCTTAATCATTACCTACCCAATTTGAACTTGATTTACGCATATCGGTGACACGTATAAATTTAACCCACACTAAACGTTGAATATTGAAAGAAGAGAAATCGGAAATAGTAGCTGTATACTGTGTCTGTAATTTGTCATATTGAAATACTGACACCCTGTGGAATTAGCAATACGCATACATTATCTTTTAATGCGATCATTTTTCAACGCTCTTTAATCTCCCTAACGTTAACACCGTCGAGGAATTTTGTTGGGAAAAAAATTATTATTAAATGAATAAAATTAATACAATTAACCTTTATTTTGCTCACTTTGCATTCTAAAACGTTATACACACTATTGCGCAAAAGAAAGAAGCACCCAGTATATTCATTATAAGATATAATGACAAACAATATCTTTATGTAGGAATTATATTGTACATATTTTCAGCCTTATTCAATTGAACAGCGAAATCCTTTTTCAAAGCTTACTGCGTTCTTGTTTGATTTTTCACGATTCTCTATTAAATATAGCCAGGGACTTCTTTCTTTTGCACAGCAGTGTATATATCGGAAAAAGGAAAAATTCTTATCGATCGAAAAATTGAAATATAAATTATAATTATGATATCGGCGCCAGGTTCGATCCTTTTTAGATACAACAAATGTGCAAGTTAAATATTTAAATTTCTCAACGTTTCGATCCCAATGCGGATCATTATCAAGAGACTTTTGCGTCTGAAAAAGAAATTAATATTAAAGATTTTGAAATTAAATATACTGTTTTAAATGTAACACAGCCACGTAAATTACCAAAAATTGGTAAAATAGAAAAAGAAAAAATTAAATACGCACTTGATGTGAAGAAGGGACAAAAACTTTTTAGAACACATAATTGTGAGTTACACTATTTCCAGTGTGATATCTCAGTGAAATTGTGACTTACTCAAACAGATAACCTGGATAAAGAATTGTGCAATTGTTAATCAATTTTATTTCTCTTTCTTCAAGCTGTGACGATAAACAAAATGATTAACCTTAAAAGCTTCCTCATGTCGAATTATCATTGATCAAAGCGCATTTTTACTGTAAAATCTCGATAACTCGAGAATAACCGAGGTTCTACTATCGCTAACTAATAAAATAGTTCTCTTATTACGAATCAATATTAAATGCCAATGCATACATGCTAAGGTTCGAGAACTGATTCCATGGAAGAACATATACGGTATTCAATGGATGCATAGATAAAGCTTTAAAACATGTACGGCACATTTCTCGTAGGGATATCATTGATGTCGATTACGATGCAACTGATCGCCTCACCAAGAATGTTTTCTTACAACAGAGTCCCTGGACGGGAAGGGCCCAGTCCCCTTTATTGGATTTAGTCCCCTAATGATTTTGTCAAGCCGGGATGAAAAGAACCTGCCAACATTCCATCGTGACTCGTTCTGCATTCGAATTTGGCGCTGCTACCACGATCGACTAATCGACGGGGATCCCCTCGTAAATTACAGTTCACGGATCGTAACACATCACTTAACACAATTACTCGCGAGAAATAGCTAACGGCGAGATGATTCTTTTTAACGTGTTGCCACTTCGACTTCGGATTGCAATTTTTATCTTTATAAATTCTGAGGCTCTCCACACCTGCTCAGCACACTGACAGCAGACGTGCATTAATTGTTATCTTCTTATATTTTGTATATCTTATTTCATTTTAGTCTTCACGTGGCCTAATAGAAATGTAAATGCGAATTTAAATAGCATATACAGTCAGTTACAGAAGTCCCTACAAACCATTTAAAATGACGTCACTTTATCAACAGTGAACCACATGACTTGAATACAAATTGCGAAAGAATCATAAAAATTGATTCAACCATTTTTTTATCCGAGTTTTTATCCAGCTTTGTAATACAAATTTTAAAAATGTATTTTTAATTAATGTTGTACGATTGTTCGTCACTGTAATAACAGTTTAACACTGAACCTACCGAGCCTTAAAAGTTAGTGGTACATTTTCCCTTATAAAAACGACAAGATTGATTTTATTTAGACTTTGTGCGGCTCCTATTGTAATGCGCGCTGTACTAAGGATATCTATACGATCATTTCTTATGAAATCATTTTTATTATTTCAATAATTGTAAAATGACAAATCTGGAACCGGTCATTTCGACCGGTGGTTGTAGATCTAGCGTCAAAGATCAACAATTTGTCAAACAAGCACTTTGTCAAATAGAATTTTGTCTCGTTTTCCATGTCTCTTTTTATTTAAGCTTAAACACAATAATATATGCCTGTGTATAAACAAAAAACTTGCTCACCTCATTTGAAATCTAAAACATTTTTGTAATATTATATATACAGGGTCATCCGTTTTTAAACGGACAAACGTAAACCAGCTATAAAGAACCCCAAATGGAACAAGTTTTACCCCTGCCACTTTTTTTGTTTCGGCCTTGATTTCTAGAAAATTGCAAAAAACCATAATTTTTTTAGTTCACATAAACTTGAATATCTCGGGACTCCAGTGATGAATCTTGATGATTTTTCCTTTGTTTGGTTTAAAATAAATAGGGGCATCTTTTTTGCTAACAAAATATTTTTGTATGACCTTCGGATCTTTGTTTTTTTGGCATAGGGCACGTCGTGGAGTCTGACTGAAAAAACTTCGAAAAACTTGGATTTATGCGTAATCAACCGTTTAATTCAAGACGAAAAGTAACAAAAAACTATTAACAAAATTCAAAACTTTAAGATTTTTCAAAAATTAACATAAACTATTTTTTCGAAAACTGAACGTTTTTACTAACCAAAGTTAGTAAACAAAGAAAAAATCATCAAGATTCATCACTGGAGTCCCGAGATATTCAAGTTTATGTGAACTAAAAAAATTATGGTTTTTTGCAATTTTCTAGAAATCAAGGCCGAAACAAAGAAAGTGGCAGGGGTAAAACTTGTTCCATTTGGGGTTCTTTATAGCTGGTTTACGTTTGTCCGTTTAAAAACGGATGACCCTGTATATGAAGTATATGTATATGTATTACTTTTTTTAATTCGATACCGTCGGCCCCAAGGGACTAACAAATCCTTTAACGTGCTAATAGAACCCACTTAAATAAATACGCTAATAAAAGAAATTTTTATCGAATCGCTGAACCTTTGCAATCGTCTAATATTTCAAAAACATTTGTTTATTCCCAGACATACGCGTTCGGATTTTGCAAAGGTTCACCTAGAAAGGTTCACACAGACCGCAGGTTAAAAACGTCGACCTTCCCTGGCAAAGGTGCACAAAACACAATCCTCCCAATTATTTCCTGAAATGCCCGACGTTGTCGAACTAACAGTGGTATTGCCCTGCGGTTCTCTCGCTATTACGCGATACTAATAAATCTTTCTCGCAGTAGATATACACGTATCATTTCTTCCGTCGCTCCGATCTTCCGTCGTTCCAGGAATGGGGGCCCTCGATCATACACCATTAATTATCAAGACAATGCATGAGGATTAGGTTTTTCTGTGACGCAGACCGCCGAAAACGTACGCACGTCAGGCGCAGATCTCCACGTCAGCGGACGTCAACTCTAAATGGAAATGTCTTAATTATCAGAGCACGTAGTGCCCGACAAAAACCACCGCCAGGCTGGTGCACTGTCCCACAGTGACGCTATACATTCGCCATGGCCGAGTAAGATTCTCATACGAATAGGGCTGGTCCGTTCGGATGCTGTTCCCGTCTTCCCCCTTTACCACCAAAAGCGACGACATTTATTAACGGTTGGCAAATACACCAGTTCGAAACAATACACCACGCTAAAAGGGTACGCAGAACGTTGAGGACTAACGATACGGAAATTATTCTCGCGCTTCTCGAGGTTGTCCAGAAACTGGTATTTGGGTGGACCTTGCAAGGAGAGGTCTGTGGTGGGGTCGTTGATCTTAATTCAACTTTTTCTAGCGAATCTAGAGCAAAGATAAGCTGAACCATGTCCGAGCGTTTTGGTAGTACTCATTATTTATCGAGAATCATTTAATATTATGATGTCCAGAAAATATCTTAATATTATGATGTCCAGAAAATATCTTAATATGGTAGCAAGGGTGGTAGAGGTTACGTGTTCAAATCCCTCTCACGATGAATAATCCTTTTTATTTCTGTCCTTTTTACTTTCACTTTTAAGTTTCAAGTCCTTTTTTCTTTGTTTCCCTTTTCTTAAAAAAAATATATAAAAAATCTTTTTAAAACCCACGCTTGTATTAAAATGCACTAAAACGGAGAAAATAATTTTTTTAGACATTAGCGACTATAAATAAAAGCGTGGAGCGCTAAACTATATCGACGTAATATAATAATATAACCAAGCTTCTGTTTATAGTCACTAATGTCTAAAAAAATTATTTTCGCTTTTTTAGTGCATTTTAATATAAGCATGGATTTTAAAAAGTTTTTTTATATATTTCTTTATTTTCTACTTTTTAGTCTTTTTTAAATGCAAGTTATAGTAATACTGGTGTGAAATAGTAAGATATAATCACGCAAGATATGGAAATACGCGAGATAGAATGAGGGGATGACTACGGGAGACGACATCTCTTGATAGAATCCGAAATTGTCCGAAATAGAACTGAATGAACACAATGTGCTCCTTCGGTGCGAAGTAGGTCAGTGGAGTGGGGATGAATCGGAGTGGGAAGCGTTGTCGCGTGGAGTGGGGATCGTTTACCGTGATGATGTACTACCTAGTGTCACGCGGCAAGGGGCGAAGGGAAATATTTAAATATTTTTTATCTCCTAAACACATAGTTAAAAAAAAAAATTTTAAATAATGCATTATCATCCAGTTCTGAGCTACGTGTAAAGTTTCAAGTCTCTAGCTCATCGGGAAGTGGTTCAAAATTCAATTACAAGATTTGACGCATACAACAACAACATCGACACGGCAAGCTAATATAAGCGTGGTAAAGATATGTTCTCTTCTCTTTCTTTCTAATCTTGCTACTTATTTATTGGCGCAGTTATCAACTAGTTGATAATCCGTAGGGTGGTATGCTTCGTAAAAGCATTTGAAACAAATATTTTCGGCAGTATGAACATTCTATGAATGCTAATGAATTACATAGACACTTTGCTGTTCTTGTATCATTTGGAAAGCAAACTTGGTTCACGTTGGAAAAATAGACCTGTCAGATATCAATATTGTTGCATAAGAATACTGAAATCAAATAAAAACCGGAAAATTGGACACATTACCCACCGGTGATTATTGCATAATTTTGAAAAATTTCTGGTACATGGCTAAACACTTTTTGATGGAATCTTCAATAGCAACAGCAATTTTCATTGTGAACTAACAAGTCACGCTCAATAAGGCCATCTAATAGTTTCACTTAAGATTGCAATGAAAAAGAAAATTTCTACGCTTTCTTTTGGTACAGCACAATCGTTGAAAATGGTATTAATAGGCTTCCTTAGGTAAAGTGTTAAGATATGATTAAGAAATGAAGTATTTTCTGGATATGATCAAATTAAATATTAATTGTCTTTATAAATAATGTGCACTGTTTACTGTTTACTGTCTGTTTATTTTGCCCTAGATTTGCCAGAAACAATTTAATTAGATATCGAAACGATACCTTTATAGGCCCACATAAAAACGTCTACTCAACTTTGTCATAAATGTATCAGAGACAGTATCAGAGAAATTTCTTTTTTCCTTAATAATTCTCTTAGATTCTTTCAATCATTCTTTTTCTGTTTTAATGTTATCTACTCAATTTTGTCATAAACATATCAGCTCCTATAAGTAGATGAAACATATGCTTCTGTGTAGAAATGGCTGCATTCAAAAGGGGCTGCTGTTATTCTTATTGTGAATGAATATTAGTTTTATAAAATTATTATTAGACTGCGGAATTTATATGTGCTTATGGTAAAAATAAATAGGTGTAATTTCAATATTCAATATATTGCACTAAATTAATTGTATCAATGAACATAAACTCTATTCGTACTATTTTACGCATGCGCACTTCTATTTGTTTCGAACAGAGGTGAAATAATTGAAATAAATATTTCAAATACTATATTTTATATTCTAAATTTGATTTGGCTTAGAAAATAGTAAGATAAAATACTTCCATTTTTATGATTTGAAACACAAAATAAAATATTTTACTTCAATAATCTAGCTCGAAAAATTCTATTAAAGATTTCTACTGTGGTTTATTGATAAGCAGTGTAAACCTACAATGTATCTTGTCATTAAAAAATCATTTACTTTCATAAATGTATTGAATACGAATCATTCTTTTCAGCAAAAACATTTAAAATAAAGAATATAGAAAATATTTCAAGATGAAATCTAAATACTTTCGATATTCTTCAAATAAAATACTATTTCAAAAACTGATTGCATCAAGGAAAATATTTTATTTTCAATGTTGTATGCATACTTTAAAATCAATACAATTATTTACTATTTATTGTTTGAAATACTATTTTTCCGAGCTCTGATTTCAAATCGCTTTTATTTGATTGGTCTGTCATTCTCAACATCCATGTGGAAAACATCGACCATTTTTGAGATCCACAAGAATCAACCAATGGTGGGTTACACATTTTGCGCAAGTGCAGTGAGTACAGTCGATGCGAACAAACCTCATGTCGACCGATGTGGACGAACGAGCGGCAAATAGTTCGCAGTGCGAATTAATTTCGAATAAAAACAATCGTCCGAGTTTATGGATATTAACTTGTCTCGTCCATCATACTATACTAACATGTGACACGCAAAGAAAAGAAAACGGCTGAAACTCGGCAATTTGCAGGAAACGTGAACATGTTCTGAACACTTGCAGTATCATCTACAGATCAACTGTCATAAGCAGACGATACACAGGTGAAATTTACGTTTTAAGTAATGCTCGACTAAATTGTTTTACCTGAACATCAAAAGATAAACCTGCCACGAGTTTCAAATGGAGAAATATACATTTTTCTAATTACCTTTCCTCGTAATGACCATCTTTGTTTAACGTTTACCATCTTTTCAATTCGTTCAGAGACTACATAAAGTAATATTACATATTTGATAGTACAGAATAGTGAAATTTACGTAAATCCATATCATAAATGCAGGTCAAGTCGTTCGAAGAGAAGGATGAACGAAAGAGGAATTGATACTTCAGTAACGACATGAAGCAATCTTTTCCAAACTTGTATTTAATATTAAGTATTCCAAATGCTCAGACATTTTTAGATTTGTTATTCTTCAATTCTATATTTTTGTTATGGTAACGTAAGTTCTACATTTTCTAAAATAAACAGTACAAACAGGTGAAGAATGAAGTTGTATACGCTGATATATACAGCCTTATATTAATAAATGAAATGCATTATTCTTTGTCCTGCTGTATAGTTTATATCATCACTATTTCTCTGCTATCAGCTATGTAAATGCCAAAAAACTATTCAGTTTTAGAACTTAAATTACCAATGATAAATTTTTAATTGAAATCTATGTAATTTTATAATGATTCCAGTATTTACTGCTGTTGGCTGGATCATAAGGTCATGGAATTAAGTGAAACCAGTGTACAAATAAGAGATTGTTCCATAGACTTTATTCCAGTATATATTAAACAGGAGAGTAGCGAACGTGAGACAGATTTCAATAATGTTGAGATAATTAATGCAGCTCAACATTTTTGTGCCATTGAAATCAAAGAAAGTAAAGCGTACAATGCAATTAATAGCCATAAAGAATCAAATGTAACTACTAAAGACTACTCCCAAATTGCAAGCAGCTTAAATAATCTAAACTCTACATTAAGTCCTACAGAACAGAACGAGAATTGTCACATTAATGGAATTTTGAATGAATCGACATATTTACAGAATTTGGACTATGAAAACGTAAATATTGAAATACAAAAGCCAACGAATGAGATCGCTGAAGTTTTTATTGATCAGAATGAACAGATACAGACAACTAATTACAGTATCTCAACGATTACTATAGCAAGTGAATTACTAGGGCTAAACTTAAATATAAAAAAAGAAGATGAAATAGATCATGAAACAGTTTACACTACAGGATGGCTATGCAATGTGGAAAATGAAAATGATCGTTTGAATGTTTCCAAAGCTAACAAAGACCAAGTAGAAATTTCTACTGTAATTGAAGCTACAATAACACCATTAACAGAACAAGAAGAAGAAGAAGAAACATCAGAAACTGATAATAATTTGAAAACCAAAGAAAGTAAATCTGGAAGATGTAAAAAGCAATTAAAAATAAGATCGCTGCAAGAGTATAAGGAAAAACTACGCAGGAAAGCGGAGTGCATGAGGGAGAAGAGAAAGAAGTTATACGAGCAAGAAAGCGAAGAACAACGTCTGCAGAGGTTAGCAAAAGAGGCAGCAAAAAGAAGGGAAATGAGAATGTATTATGAAACACCGGAACAAAGAAGGAAAAGATTAGACGCAGAGGCAGCAAGAAAAAGGGAATACAGAATGTATAACGAAACTCCAGAAGATAGAAGGAAACGGCTAGATCGTGAAGCAGAAAGAAGAAGAATGAAAAGGCTTTCGTTGTATGCCACCGAAACACCTGAACAACGAAGAGAAAGACTAAACAGGGAATCAGCAAAGCGGCGAGAAGCACGATTGAATCAGTATGCTAAAGAAACGCAAGAAGAAAGAAAAGAAAGATTAAAGAGAGACGCTTTAAGAGTTAGAGAAATGAGATTTACTAGATCTGCTATTGAAACGGAAGAGGAACGCAGACAAAGGTTAGTAAAAGATGCTTTTAGAAAAAGGGAGGTAAGAATGCATGGAGGTCATTCGATCAATAACAATTTCACTGAACTTCAAACCATTCGCAATTTTGAAGAACTGAACAATGTGCAGATAAAGGAGAATCCCGATAATCAATTAGGAGGTCATTATTTAAGCAACTGGATGATGTGGTTTCAAAACTCATTAGCCCAACCAGTCCAAGTTGGGGAGCAAATTGTCAAGCCTCAATCAGAGAATGACACATAAAGATTGTCTAATACATTTTTAGTACTGTATATAAAAGTTTTTAAACTTTCACATACCATGCAGAATTATTGACTGCTACTGTATAGAAAACTATGTGTTTTGTATATGCTTTTCATATAGTACAATATTTATGTGTAAAATACAGTGGTGAAACATAAAAGAAAAATCTGAGATTGATACACTGTTAAAAGCATAGGCTTATACCATGTTAATGGTACAAAAGGGAATGTAGTTCTTACACAGCATATTTAATTTGTAATATTTATATACTTCTACAGTAAATACGATTATGATTTCATACATTAGGAGAAATGTAAAAAACCTGTTATTTAGAATATTTATTAATAGCATAGAGAATTTCGTAATTAGAAAATAATGTACACCTTAAAATGTTCAACGCTGTTAAATTTCATGTGGAAATCTAAAATATGTGAAGCTTTCGACATATTAAAAGGAAAGAAAAAATGTACAAACCATAACAAAGTTATTGTCATGTTATTATATTATTTAATGTGAACGAGAGAAGATTGTTGAAGTGTTAATATTGTAAAAAATTAAAATTATGCGTTTAAGAGATGGAAAAATAATTTTTAACAGTGCCTTTTTGTTCACTGTTTTACAAAAGTAATTTATAACGTGAGTCAAGGAATTTATATGTATGTGCAGCCTAAGCACAAGTGATTGATTCCAATGAAGATTTGACTGTCTCTTGAAATACATGTATGTATATTATAATGTAATTTTTTCTACAGTTCCTTTGTATTAAATAATACAAAAATCACACATTGTCATATAACTATTGTAAAATATGTTAACCCTCCTATTTCTTTATATATACAGGGTGTTCAGGCTATTACTAGCCAGCATTTATTGTGTAAATAGTAAATATTAGAAAAAAGTGATAGAGCAAAAAGTAGTACTGTTTTTTATGCGCAACACAATGACATGCATTTTTGTTTTATTTACATTATTTTGATAGAAATGAAGATGACCTTCAATTTTTTAAATGGAATGCTATACATTTTTTTATGTCATATGAAAGCGTTTGTCAAAACGAATTCATCCATCGGCTACACAATGACCTTCAAGGTCATGCAAAGTCAGAAATGGAAGAAACAATTTGAATATTGCGTACATTAATATATGTACATACGTAAATTAAATAATCTACGCAAAAATATATTTCGAGTTAAAAATAACCAAAAATTTATGACACTCTAAAAACCTTTCATTTCATTTGGGCGCGGTACATTTGTGTTCAAAATTACTGTGCGTAATTGAGACGTGTCCAATCCAGTCCAATCCTTCATGTGTCCAATGATACTGTTTCATACTGTTTCCAGAGATGTGCCCAATAGCTAAGTGAGCAATCGTACTGTGTCCAATCGAGCTCCTCCCCAACTGCCATCAGAACAAGTCACATCTGCGCTTACAGACACTCGGCAGAAATTAAATTTTTGGTTGTCAGGGATGTTTTATACGCCTTTCATATACAGATATTTCGAAAAGCTATATATATCTATACGAAATATAATTATGATTTATATACAAACTGAATTTCTTTATTCGAGCGAGTCATAAAAAGGGATTCGGTTTATAATAATTTTTCTCTATTGTCACATTCATATCATGTTCTTCCACACACATTCCCTCCTTCATAAATTCTAAATAGTATTGCTGCATGCCGCTTCCTTTTTCTAGTTCAGGATCGTATCACTGGATATACGATCATGGGTTATTAAAATTGACTGAGACACCCACTGAGACACCTATCTAATCCTATATCACGTATCATAGCTTATGGCAATATAACCTCAGAGCATTCCTAGTCTGTGGTGTTATTATTTTAAAAAATACAGCAATGAAGTATAATCTTATATATTAAAAAGGAATGGAAGAAAAAATCATTAAAAAAAGTCACCGTAAACAACAACGAGCCTACCACAGACTTCTTAGAGATATGAATATTAAATGCTGTAATAATCCGACGAAGGTTATTATGTATTTAAGAAAATCTATATAATCGGTAGAATTCATTACTAAAATCTACTTGTTCATGTTATATTCTATTATAGTATTTGATGATTTGCAATGCTGGTTTGGTAACTGGATTCAAACGAGAGTCATTGCAAAATATTACAGACCCAATTGTTTCTAAGTATGACATAATAATGCCACCGAATAAATCCTATTGTTTCATTAAATTTTGTTCTGTGGAAGACGCTGAATGTGCATACAAAAAAATCCATGGTCGTGTAAAAATTAATGGTTCGGATACACCATTGTATGCTACATTTACAGAATCAGGTACTTCATGCATTCATAAATTTAACTAAAGACATACTGCTTTTTTCTCATTTCATGATAATCAAAAATACTGTATAATATCGAAATTACATTTCAGTTCCTGATCTAGATGATCAATTAACTTACGAACTTCCTTCAGGACTTAGATTAATAGAAAATATTATAACTGAAGAAGAAGAGAAATGTTTGTTGAATTCAATTAGTTGGACCACCGAAGGTATTATAAATGATTTACAGCTATTGGTACATAGCATGTACATTATATATAACGATTCCCACTAATCACTCTTAAAAAGACGATATATCTTTTAACAATAATTTTTTAAATATTGGACCAAGCAATTTGAAATTTCTTAAGAAGTTGGGACAATTGTTTTGCTATGTAATGCGAACAAAATTTTTGGAGTAAATTGCAAGTTGTTGAAATTGCAGAGAAAATACTAAAATTTGTATTTTACAACTTTTTTATGTAGGCTTATATGGAAAATTTAGAAAACACGTTTCATAGATCTGTACAAATTAAACATATTCTGAAAATTTCATCAAAATCGGTCGACGTTGCAATGAGCTACAAACGTTTAAAAACGGTAAAAATTGCAATAAATCTTAGTTCTTCCAATGTCTGTCATTTTATCCAGCATCAACCGATTTCAATGAAACTTTCACAATGCATATAATTGACACAGATCTACAAAAGGTATTTTTAAAATTTTTAATATAAGCCCACATAAAAAAAAGTTGTGAAACACAATTTTTAATATTTCTTCTACAATTTCGGCCAATTGCAACTTTTGAAAAAATTTGTTTTCACGTCGTGTAGTGAACTAATTACTTTAAGTTTTCAAAAAAACTTAAAATCGTATAGTCCAATATTTAAAAAGTTATCGTTTATTTGAGAGCATCCGAATATATGTACACATATATACATATGTGCATGTATGTGTATATTCATATTTTTATATGTATATATTTATTTACTTTTTAGAATCTGTTTCATCCGATTTGAAACATAGAAGAGTTAAACATTTTGGCTACGAATTCCAATATAATTCGAACAAAGTAGACCCTGATAAACCAATTACACCTATCCCAGAAGAGTACCAATTTTTACAAACATTATTTAAGCAATACCACAACGTACCATATGAATATGATCAGTTAACAATAAATCATTATTTACCTGGACAAGGTACATCACATGAAATGTTCTTTCGAATGTAGCTTTATTTATTAAATCTTTATAATCTTCTATAATTTAAGGAATTCCCCCACACGTTGATACGCACAGCATCTTTGAAGATTCTATATTGTCTTTGTCATTGGGTTCAGCATGTATAATGGACTTTAAGCGAGAAGATAAAAAAGTCAATATTCTTTTACCTCCTCGTTCATTATTAATTATGTCAGGTGAAGCTCGCTACGCATGGTCTCATGGAATTTATCCTAGACACAATGATGTAGTGAAATCTATAGATGGAACAACAACGCAACCACGAAGCACAAGAGTGTCATTTACATTTCGAAAAGTGAGAAGAGGCGACTGCCTTTGTATTTTCCCGGAATGCTGTGACACTAAAGCCAAATCTTCCACCATTCTTATTGACGATAAAATAGCGAAGGGATTAGAATACTCTTATGTACATAATGTATGTGTTATGAATTATATACTGCAATCATTTTGTTATAAAATTGTTTACAGCAGTTGTAATGAACTTATATATTCTAGGTTTATGAAAATATTTCAAGTCATTTTAACGAGACAAGACATAAACAGTGGCCAAACGTTTTGAAGTTTCTTCAATCATTAAATCTAGGTGATATTCTTTTAGATGTAGGTTGCGGAAATGGCAAGTATCTCTATGAACAACAACGTATATTTAAGGTATAGCTTCTCTACGTTCTTATTTATTAATTTTTCTGTGTATAATATGGTTAAATGTTACAATTTATGCAAACAATTCACCACTTCAGGTTGGATGCGATCGAAGCCAAAATCTAATGAAAATATGTTACAAAAAGAAATTTGAAGTTTTCTTATCCGACTGTTTGTATTTACCATACAGAGATAATAGTATGGATGCAGCAATAAGCATAGCAGTAATTCATCACCTTTCAACCCATGAAAGAAGAAAACAAGCAATTTCAGAATTAGCACGACTTCTTAGACCCAATGGAAAATGTTTAATTTATGTATGGGCGAAAGAACAAGAGAAGGATTCTACTAAAACTGCATATTTAAAATACAGCACAAGTAAAAAGGATAATACAACATCGTGCGAACAGAAATTAACAGAATACGGTGTAACATTACCAGTTCATGAAAATCGTACAAAATTTATGTCTACAGATATGCTTGTTCCTTGGAAGAGAAAAGGAGGAGGAAACTTTCTGAGGTATTATCATGTATTCGAAGAAGGAGAACTACAACAGTTGTGTTCTCAAGTACCCATGGTTAACATAGAACAAGTATATTATGATGAAGGAAATTGGTGTGTGATTCTACAGAAAAAAACTGAAACAATTTGACTTGAATAAATTATTTTTCTATAAGAAACGATGTGCTTTTGAAAGTACCTTCCTAAAACATAAGTTAGAAATAAGACACATACAAGAATTATAATGCTTTAAATGATTTTACCTTTATTGGAAAAAGAACAAAATACATGGAATATGTGTACTATACAGGGTTTTAGATATAAATAGTCCCTGATATCTAGTTTTGTCATTATAAACATGAATAATGCGTAAGTAGACAAGACAAGTGCACTGTACAAAGCTCACTCTGCTTGACTTTTACTTGCTATTGTGCTTCAGTTGTATAACATATTTCATAGCAATATAGATTATCATTATCATCATCAGTATTAATAATAATATTATTATCGTCGGCATCATAGTTTTCATTATTATTACTATTGATATTAATATTAATTATTTGTATTAGGTATCGCTCGTAAATATATTAGCACACCTTATTCACATAAAAATAGTATCCAATTATGAAATTAAATGAAGAACGATAATTGATATCGAACGCTATTTCCAAGAATTGCAACTGAATTTTATAATAAGTGTAACTTTTTTTTCTTTTAGATGTTAATGTCAATAGTGTACATAATATATACAACGATTGACAATGCTAAACTATTAGTAAAATTGTTATATATTTTTAATTGGCGAGTGCTTGATATAGGACAAAGTATACTGTCCTATGCTGTTTCATTTATGTATTCAAGACTTACACAGGGCCAACTTCTTCGGGATCATAGTTTTTTACTCTTTTGTTGTATGCGATTATTTCCTAACGAAAACAATTTCATTATTATAACTTTCTTAAATTTCTAAATATCACTTAAGACGGTAGACTCGTTTTCAAGATTGCAAGAGTGCGGAATTCACATTTTCATATCTCGGTAATATAAATGTGGGGTTTTTCAGTAGTCAAAAGCAGTAGATAAAAGATCGATCTAAGGTGCTATCGCCCTCAAAAGTACTATTATTTCGTTTACAAGGCGTAATTTGCATTATTCGGCAGCATATAGCTATTTTCATAGGTACATGCTTCCAAATAATGCAAATTACGGTGCCGAATAATGCATATTACGCCTCGTAAACGATAAAATACAACTTTTAAGGACGATCACTGCCTAGATCGATCTTTTATCTAGCGTTTTCGACTCCTGGAAAACCCTATTTTTATATTATTGAGAAATGAAAACGCGAATCCTGCATCCTTGCAATCCTGGAAAAAAGAGTCTACTCACTCAACAATATCAGCTTACTCTTTCATATCTGGCTCTATCCTCTTCCGCTATTGCCATATATTTTGATTTAGTTTGAAGATCTGTGCTCATCCACAGTTTACCCAATTCTTTGGCAATATCACCTACTCCCATCTCTGGATGTAATTCCCTCATTTTACCACGTAATTCTTGGCAAAAATAGAAAAATGCAGACCTGAAAGAACACTCATGAACAAACTATCAAACATAGTAATTCACAACAAATTAACGTACAGTGCTCTTTTAGGCGCATCTTTATCTCTGTATCTTTTTGTTCCTCTACGCGTTGGTTTTTCTGTTTCATCATGGCTTACATAATGTCTATCGTAATAATGCATTTTTTTATTGCAATGTGCCCCATCTTCAAGATGTACAATCTAACAACATAACGTTTCATTATATTTCTGTGTACACATCTATTACATATAAAACATTTTCTACATTATTTCAGACAAACTTACTTCGTTCTTTACTGGTACAGCATTAATGATAAAATTTTTACTTTGCATGTTTGACCATTTCGTTTGATTGTTTGAAACGCTGGACACATTTCCAGGTTTCATTACTTGTTCACCACATTCTAAGAGTTGAATAACTTGTTACAAATATATTTGTCAATGAATATAATACTTCTGCGTTCAATTGTATTATATATTGTTCTTATTTCAATATAGAAATGAAGGAACAATCAAAATGAAATAGAATTTTACCTGGAGTCATATTTGTTTGACCAACGATCATTGTGTCTCGCATTCCGGAATTCAAAGAATTGTCACCTGTTTTTGTAAGATAAACATTCTTCCTGTCAGTCGATTCCATGTTTGTAAAAGATTCTCTTCTAGAAGTCTATGCCCAAGAACTCGATGATCTTTGTAAAAGTATAATGATCTATGTAAAATATTATTGCCTGCTTTTAATGTTTCAAAACTATATATACTCCGACAAATCGTTGTATACTGTTATTTAATGTTATACTGTTTTTATGGATTTCATATTTTAAAAACAAAGAAGTTATCTGTATTAAAATACCAAGTTTCATTCGTATTTTCAATGGAGTTAGGTGCAAACCTTATACTGAATCATGTAAGGATTAAAGTAAATACTAAATTGTAACCTTTTCCAAATATAATGTACAGAAAACTTTTAATATCCATTCTTAGAGCATAAACAAATGTAACATATTTGTTCATGACTTTTAATGGAAAAAATTTTAAATACCAATATATCCACAGAGAAGTATTTCCGACCAATAGCATTTAAAACAACCTTTTCTTGATTATTATTGTTTGTTTAATTACAGCTTCGAATATTTTGACGTTAAACACATAAATTTCGATTGTGTAATTGAATCGTATCTCTGAAATAGATTACATACTGGAAACAACAATAGACATTATTCGTATATATTTATTAACAATACTTTCACGAGATCTGAACAAAAAAAGACATCGTACATAGATGAACAGATTCGTTCGTTACGATGCAAAATATAAAAAAGAAACTGTCTAAGTACACTCGCTTCGCATACTTTCGTCGAAGAAGAAAGAAAAAAAACAAAATATGTAAGAACAATGTGGCAATAAGAAAAACGGTACTTACAATAATAAAATGAACCAAGGTATTAAAACTTTCGAATATAATAGCAACATGGAAGTAATGGAAGCAAGAGACAAATGTAACAGATATTTGCCTACAGATGACGTACAAAGGCAATCGCTGCTACAACAACACAATATAAATGCTTCTTGATGCTCAGCCCAAAAGAGAGTTTCAGGGGAAGTAAATAAAACGAAAGATTTAATCTGTCTGGTAAACAGTGTTTCAACTTACCAGCAACAATCGAATGACAGCGTTGCAAAAGGAGTACGGGAAAAGCGATTATAAGTAACGCGGAACGTAACTTATTAAGCATCCATTCCACAGATCGGTCCTATCTATACACATCTATCCGAACGTATCACGCGTACCGTGATCAGCATTACACACGGAACACGTACAAACGTTTAAACGCAACTTTTTGCCAAGCACTTCAAATTAGATTTACTGGAGCAGCAAATATTTAATGGTAAAATACTTGCCAGTTATTGAACCATAGAAAGAGAATTATTGACAACAGGACTCGATGTTAAAAAATAGATCGTATAAACCAAGCTGATTGAAGCAGATATGACCGGGCATGGCAACTTTGTGGTGTGCATATACATGTACGATGCGCGCGCGCGCGCGCCGTAAACATAACTCCTACGTTATACAGGGTGTCCCAAAAATATTTCACTTTCTTGAAATAGACGATTCCTGAGGTCATTTCAAGTAACTCTTGCCTTTGCGAAAATCTTCTCCGCGGTTTTGTTAACGAGTTATTAACTTAAACCCCAAACCAATCAAAGCGCGGCTATAGCGGACGGATTTTGGTTTGACCAACGTCAACGCCGCGCTCTGTTGTAGCCAAGCTCTGATTGGTTCGTGTTTTTCATTAATAACTCCTTGATAAAGCAAAAGTCACTTCAAATGACCTCAGGAATCAACTCTTTCAAGGAAGTACGGCATTTTTAGGACGCCCTTTATTATACTTTACAACATTTTAGTTTTCATTGTATTATCATCCCTGGTTTTGTATTTGTATTTTACCTAAACGTTAGCGAAAGTTTAAAGAAATATTTGTTGATTAAAAATAATTGGTATACCCAGCTAGCCAGGCGAAACTTGAGCCAAGACTGGCCGAGGGCACAGGTCGGCAAATCATTGTCCAAACTACGCTCGGCGCTGCTCAAGGTAAGATTGGCTGAATTTTGGACGTCCCCCTGTGCGCGCATATGCCGTCCAGTGCCGTGCATAGGACGAGGGATTTGGACTAGGGCATGAGGACGGCACGAAACCGGCCCCAGGACGCTAAATGTGCCGTTGTAGTACACTGATGTGACGCATATCGCATGGCAGCACCGTCGCATTAATGTGGCTGGCGAATATTTTGCATGTTAGCACCGTTAGCGAAGGTAGAAAATTGTGCGGCAATGCAATTTTTAGCTTGTGTCTCTTGCAATCGATGCATAAATATGAGAATTAAATAAAATTTGTATGGGCATTTCGAATTGTCGAGAATGAATTTGAATAAAAGGGACAAGTGCTGTATATTTGGTACGATAGAAATTTACTTCGCCGACATCTGCTACATTTAGTGCGACCTACCCTTGCTGACGGTGCTGCCTTGCAAAATGATATTTGCCAGTCACATCAGTGTGACGGTGCTGCCATGCGATATGCGCCACATCAGTGTACTACAACGGCACATTTAGCGTCCTGGGGCCGGTTTCGTGCCGTCCTCATGCCCTAGTCCAAATCCCTCGTCCTATGCACGGCACTGGACGGCATATGCGCGCACAGGGGGACGTCCAGATTTCGATTTTTGGTTACTTGGGTATCTACAATCTCAAACTATAGTATGTAGTTTGGTCACCGTGAAACTAAGCTTTCCAAGCATTATAAAAAAACAAGTGATATTTATGCGTATTTGTAAGAAGAACCCAAAAAATGAAGATTGTAAATATACTGCGCGGATGTTTATGTAAATTGCAATTTTTGTAGACGAATTTTAAGCAAGTGGAATCAAATGAAATCTTATTTTCAGTGGTAGTAGCCTCTGCAGATCTGATTCTTCAGATTTTTTATTCGGTCAAATTTTATACGTAGCATTTTTTTTAAATTTTCAGAAGCCATATACATTAAAATAAAATAGATAATACATGCAGATACACTTTCTGGTTAATTAAATATGATTTTATTTAAAAAATTGTGATTAAGTACAAAAAACCTGTGTAATTCGTTTATTTCTTTTATTAATATATTTTGAATATTTCTTAGAAATACATTTACGAGGTATCTTTCAAAGATCGATACTCTCGCAATTGATCTCGATCAATATATATTGATGTATCGATATTAAATATTTGATTGCAATTATTAATTACTTATCTGTAACAGTAAAAAAAGAATTAATTGATTTATATTACTAAAGATTATAGATAGATTTAAAAATACTAGAAATCTTCACAATGCGCACCAGAAATATCAAATAGCATTGACATTTGCAGCAAAGGTTATGTAGATCTAAGCATTGTTAGCTTTTTTGTATGTCCACGTGTTTAATGTGTCAATAATATACGAAATCATGAAGGAAACAATATTAACAAATTGTGAGAGAAATTTCATAAACAAGGCAGTGGAACATACAACGGTACAATGTTTTATTTCATAGTAGCTCTATATTACACATCTCCAAAATATTATTCAAGTAAAATTTTACATATTCGATGTATGAAATTTTTAAAAGATATTTTCTCTCTTGGGATTATGGGACTAATTTCTTTTCAGAAGATTTAACTTTTATTAACCCTTTACACTCCGAATTATTTTTCAATTTTATTGTCAACAACTCCCTACTATTTCAAGCATTTTATTTGAAATTTACTTGAAAAGACAGTTTCTTGACTACTACTTATTTTAAACAATGTTTTTCACTAATTATATCAAATATATCTCTCAAACTTTGTCAGATTTTATATTTGTGAAACTTATATTTCTTTTTAACTAAAACATAAAAAATTAAATAAATAAAGGAAGAACCAAGTACATATAAGAACCTATTTCGTTTACATTTGTTTTTCTCCGATATCAAATCACACTCGACAAAGGAGTGCAAAAGGTTAACGTACATCTATTGAAATGTACGACGCCGAACGCTAATAATGCGAAAGTAAAAAATTAGATGAACACATTCACCTAATTTCTTAAAATATTTTCAGCGATTAGATGGCAGAAATTTGTTGGAAGCAAGGCCAGTTAAAATCTATTTTGGATCCAATTGGGGAAACTGTGTGGTTCTACTTGGTCAAACTAGGTAAAATAGACACAAATATTTTCTTAGTTTAGACTATTACAATCTCATATACAAGAGTAGATATTGATACTGTAGTATATATAAATAACAATCAAATTATCTAGAAATGACGTATTATATGACAATGTAAAATATTATTGCAGAGTAGTAGCACAGGTATCATGCGATATACAGGAACCTAAAACATCACGTCCTAATGAAGGAATGTTGCATATCAATGTTGAACTTAATCCACTGGCAGCAGCACATTTTGATGGTGGTAGACAATCTGAAGCTTCCATATTAATTAGCAGACAACTTGACAAATGTTTTAAAGACTCGAAATGTATCGATTTGGAATCGTTATGCATTATAGCTGATAGAAAGGTTTATAGCTTTTTGAATACTATCGATTATCAACAAAGTATCACATATAGTTTACCCTCATATTCGAAGTATGGAAAAGTAATCTACAGATAGAACAAAGGATTAATTCTTTTCAGTTTTTTTATGTTAATATAATTTTAAGCTAGTTAATAGATTCTTTGTTGTGTTCAAGATTAAACTTAAATTACATATTTTAAAAATTATAATTTGTCATGGAAAAAAGTCTGGAAACATTGCAGTAGACTATAAGTAAATCAATCCATAATTGTTCTTTTGTTTATTCTATTGATATTCAATAGTATCGATATTTATTGTTTCATGGTTTTATAAATATCATAATTAAAATAGAAAGTTTTTCTAAATTGTAGTAAGACACTCTGTATATCTCCACAATCGAAATGAAAATTCGTTTTAATTAAATAATTCATATATGATACAGGTATGGAATTTAAGGGTTGACATAAACATTATTAATCATGACGGAAATTTAATTGACTGTGCTTCCATTGCTACATTAGCAGCACTTTTACATTTTCATAGGCCAGATGTAACATCAACTGGTGAAGATATTATAATTCATTCTTTTTCCGAAAAAGACCCTCTTCCTTTAACAGTGTATCATTATCCAGTTTGTGTATCTTTTATAACATTCGAAAGGTCAGTACTTTTAAATGAACATTTAATATTTGTAATATAATATATATGTTTTACAATGAAATTTTATTTTTAGCGGAAACACAATTATGGATCCCACATATTTGGAAGAAAGAGTTGGAGTTGCTCAACTCACACTTGGCATAAATTCCTACAAAGAAGTTTGTAATTTACATTTTAATTATTTGACAAAAACTATGACCGTGCAGGATGTAATATCAGCAGTTTCTCATTACGCAGCAAATTATGCAACTAAATTAGTACAACAGATTAGGGAAGCAGTAACCCACGATGTGGAAGCAAGGTTCGACTTTAAACATATATTAAAACACTTCTTTTTTAATACTCTATCAAGCCCTAATTTCTAATATACGTACATATTTAATGATGTTTGCAGGTATAAGAAAGACAACCGTAATACAAATCGATTTAAGGAGTGTATAACATTAAAAAAATTGACTACGATCAACAGTGAATCTATAAGTATTAAATTACGTAAATGGGGTGAATTACAAAAATTAGAATCTGAAGGTAATATTTTTGTAACAACTTATTAATCATTTCTTTTGGTTCTATGAAAATGAATAATCTAATCTAATTTTTATAGAAGCGTATTCAGAAGAAGCTGAAGAAAGTAAATGCAAAATTTTGGAACCTGGAGAAGGTTCAGCTGAATTGATAATAGATGTTGTAAGTATTCGTAGAATTATCATCGAACTAGCACTGAATGTACTTAACGAAATCAATTCTATAGGGAATACCAGTTGGTGAAGGTGGACCCAGTGCATGGGATATGTCAGAATCATCGGAAGAATCTAGTGATGTAGAAATTACAGCTGTAGCACAAAAGGAAAAGAAAGTGTTGGATGATATAGGTATACTTTTAAAAAATTGCACTTTTTATCAAGGATTTTGATTTATTTCATATTTGCAATATGTTAATAACGTATATTAATAACGTCAAGTATTATTGTTTCAGAAATAAATGATGATAGTGAAGAAGAAGCTACTGAAATGTTAGACTCGAAAGATATAATGCAGTAAATGTGAATTGATAAAACTGGCAAACTCTGTACAATTATACAAAAAGTATTCCATCACTTTTTTTGCTAAATCAGTGTACTTACTATTTCTCTTGAGTATCACTTAATATAATAACAGTAAGATCAAATAAATAAAAGTTCAAAGTGTATTGTTATGCATAATATATTTTTTTAGCATGTTTTATACATAGATTTTATAAAATACCTATGCCTATTAACAAGTAAAAATCCATAGATATACTTTTGATCTCACTAGTAAAATATCATTACAATAACAAAACTCATACTCGTAAAATATAGCCTAGGCTATGTGGTATCGTTACTTAAACCATTCTTTTGATCCAATTTGTTTGCATTGGTTTTTACCGTGTACATGAAAAAGCTTAATGCTTCTCTTTCAACTACAGGGATGGTCTTAAAATGCTTCATAAGTGTCTAAAATAAAAAGAAAATACATGATTCATTGATAAAATGTCTACTATGATATCTCCACGACTCATTCTCTTATTTAAAGTATTGATTGTTATACTTACATCAGCTAATTGAGCTTTATTTAAACCTGGACGTGTAGAAACTTTATAGTGCCTCTTGTACCGCCTTAACGTACCGACTTGTAATTGGAAAAGGTCAACCTCTGGAAGGTCATTATCAGTTTCCCCAGAATCTTCTTCGGAATCTTTACGTCTTCGCTGTTGCTGTTGTTTTGATCTTGCACATTGGATTACTTGTTTATGATAATCACAAATGTATGTATGACGTGCCTATTGACAAATCAGGTTTACAATGATATCAAATTTTTATCTAATCATACAAATTCAAATTTTGATATTAAAGAATTTTATTTTAAAACGTGATTATTCATGTTTCCAACAATTATCATTTACAAATGCTGGATGTACAACATAGGTGTACATATTTTATTCTATAATTAGTAAAAACATACAATAATACACACATAATTAGTAACATTCAATAATAAACAACATTAGATGATACATCCGTAGTGTTGTTTACTTTTAATGAACTTTAATTGTTCACAATAACCTTTTTTCAAATTTAATCTCTCTAGGTATCAAAGTTTCATTACATTTCATGTATTATATATAGGTAATATTTGAACTGTCACTGTTCAGGTATGATATGATAATTGCACGGCAAAAAAGTAAAAAAGAAACGGTACTGAGAAATAATTGACTGCAATAATCTTACTGAAACTATTCGTAATTGTTAATCTTACCACTTGGTCGAGATTAAGTTTTAATCGCCGCTGAGTTACAGTTTTTTGAATACGTTTGCTGTAAGAAGCGTTGCCAGCTGGCCGAGTGCATCGTTCACCCTCATCTACAAGGCAACAAATTTGATCAGCAGCTCCTCTGGAATCTTCTTCACCGGTACTGAATCCATTCATTTTTTTTTATTCTTAACATCAACTAAATCGGTATGAAGAGTATGTAGAACTTTAACAACCTCGAAATGTCACGACGTATGTATATGTTTGCGTCAAAAAACGGCGTGTCCCAGAGCAAAATACACTCGGCGATGTCTGCTTTTCACACTCATAATTTCCTGTCGAAATCCATTTGTTAAACACAATCAATTAACGAGATTCACACTTCTTTATCCACGATACAAATGTAAACTTTGATAACCGGTGTCTAGTCTGTTATTTAATCGAAAGATTCAACCTTATAAATCGATAATTTAAATAGTAGAGTTTGCGTATTACGGGCACCTCAATGTTGAGCGATGTCCTATAACGTTTCACTTTCTTTCCCTCCAACGATTTAACATGTGAGTTATTTTTATATATTCACTGTAACAAGTATTTCGCGAATCTTGTCACAATGCAGATGGTTGATCTTGTTATTCCCTTTACTACGGGTTTTCGAATTAACAAACTTCTTCGATGTTCTCTGCTATAATTCTTTGCCAGCTACCCCGCGTTTTGTTATTTACACAACTACATTGATTCACACGATACTGCGTAAAGGTGCATATGTATATACGTGTATATATTTGATGTATGACTTACATATGTATATAGATAGTTACATGCAGGTCGGTTCAACTTTGAAGCATTTCCATTCTGTTAAATTCAGTACTGCCAACTTTAAATAATATCATAGACTGATCATAGACAAACGATAAAATAGTTTATATTTTGTACAAAATATGTACTGTATATTTTGATGTTACTAGAATCTATAGTAAATAATTAATAGAAGACGTTTGCATTGTAATTTTAATAATACCAGAATTCTCGATTCAAGTTATTTCGTGCTCGTATGTTGTTTTTACTATACGTGTAAGGATAAAAAGTATAAACCAATGCATGAGTATATTTGCTCAATAAGAATTGTACAATTACTTATTGAAGATATGTAAATATTTTTTGAATACATGCTGCAACACATGAATCGTGAATTGTGGCAACAACATTATAAAAATTTGAACAAATTCAAAGTGCAAAGTATGACTCCGAATCACTTTTATGTAACTGCACTTTTATAAAAGTTATCTATAGATATGATAGATAACATAAACCATTTTTTTAGAAATCATTGCTATCGGCTAGGTATAGGCATTTATTAAGCATATATTATTTAGTAAATTATTATAAAAAAGTTTACAATACTAGATAAAGTGATGTCTTCATCAATTGATGGACAAAGGACAAAATATATAAATAAAAAATATAAAAATATTTATATAGAAATATATTCAGAAATATTACTTTTAAAACAATCTGCAAAACATATAATGCGATAAAGAGATAATATACAAGGTGTATTCATACTTCTCCATAAATACTTATTCGTCTATAATAATAATTCTAAGCGGCGGAAAATATTCAAGTAATGTATGCATCAAGTTGGCGATACTGCAATTTGCGCCTTATTTAGCTTACGGAATCTAGCGCCATCTACTGTAATGATAAACTCTAACCTTAATAATTTAAACGATTTATCTGTTAGTATATGCCATTAGACAAATGAAAATTAGTAAGTAAGTTTTATTGCGAGAAAATTGTTTATTTAGTTTCGCGAGTTAAATATCGTTTGGATTGGAATTAACGATATGCTGTAGACGATTTTCCGTGCATGATTTTTCCCGCCCTTTTCGCCAGCAGACATTTTATTGGGGGGGTAAAAAGAAACGCTTCAAAACATAAAAGGTTGATGCTGATTGGCTTACTTTTTGCGGCTTATCTGAAATAAGCCAATGGTAATACAGATTTTCCCCATACACTTTCATATGCCGCACAAGTGGCGTGGGGTCGCGATATTCGAAGCTGAGAATCCTTTTAGCTGTAGAGGACCGTCCAGGTAAGAAAAATCGAAATATTTTTCTTTCCAAGCGTTGACAGATTTCAGCGACTAACAATTGATTACTAGGCTACCACCGTTGTATGATACGCGTAATACGGACAAACATTTGGTGAAGTGCTGTTGTGCTGCGTATCGTGCATATACCTTTTATTTCTACACAACCGTCATAGCAAATGGCTGCCCGGAGATGTGTTTAGCAAGAAGGTTCTCGTGTACCTTGTTATCGTAATGTTCTGATACGTGAAGAA
Source organism: Lasioglossum villosulum (assembly GCA_963971365.1). Taxonomy (NCBI): domain Eukaryota; kingdom Metazoa; phylum Arthropoda; class Insecta; order Hymenoptera; family Halictidae; genus Lasioglossum; species Lasioglossum villosulum. Next base: position 30,550,843 of record OZ020498.1, on the reverse strand, counting down.
ATTTCGCGTGACAGTTTTTACTATCGTGAGAACATAGGTATTCATGATTTGCAACGTAAAACCGTCGGCGTGCCTTATATTACGGGTGTTTCGTCATAAATCAGCCGTCAAGGCTATAACCCGCGTACGATCGGTCTCTGTTTGGCTACTTACGCCATGCATTAGCATATATGGGATCTTGCACTATAGCACCCGTTATGATTTTATAACGAATAATTTACCACTTAACGCGTAGGTTATGGTAGCGAGCGTTGCGCACTTCGAAAATTTATGAAAAATAAGAGGGACTTTTAGTCATCAGTTTAATATCTACGGTCCGATTCACAACATATTGCGATGTTTTTGATTTCCCGCTCACATCGAATTCTTCAGCATTGAAAGTTATATGTACGTAATCGGCAGTTACATATGCACGGTTCAGCCCCGTTACAACTTTTCAGATAGTAAACACCTAGCACGACCAGTTTGTATTATTGTGAAGTAATTGAACCGATGTGCAGAAACAAGAAAAAAAGAGGAGTGTCATTCATAGTATATATTTGCGTGTATACAGTATGTACATAGGCGTCTGTTTTTACTGTATGTACGCCATATCTTTCGACAGAAAATACAACGTTTGCAAGGCGCCAAAATGACATTACTTATTTTCTCCAATTCGTACACGATCTGTGGAAATACCGTGTAACCTGATTGTTAGTCTCTGAAATTCGTCGACGCTGGTCTCCTGGTGTATTTCTTATGTAAATATGTATTGTGTTGATTATGTGGATAATATGTGAAGATGATTATATACGTAAAATGGTGGGAATATAATCAATGGATGGAAGACATGTTTGCAATACGCAAACGTCACCGTACTCGTTGTATGTGCGTAATATGAGGTTATATGTAGTCCGGTGAAGATATGTACGTGATTTTATACTTGTCTTTTTTGCTGATATTTGCCAATAGTTATCAGGAGTGTGATTTTTTTTCTGGAAAACGTGAGTGTAGCTGATTTGTACGATATTATTATTATTTAAAGATCAGGTATTTTCCGAAATGGAACCATTGGCCGCATAACAATCTTGATATTCTGTACTATATTTATTACTACCCACACAAAGCAGAAATTATACTATTGGAAATAATGTATAAATGCTGTAAGCCTTATGGTAGCTAGTTCATTTTTACGTCTGACTTTATGTAAGAATTACGAAACTCATTTTTGTACATGAACAGCGCAAAGTGTTTCATGATGGTCCTATAGTTATCTTAGAGATTTTTTTCGGAATTTATTTAATTAAAATTCTGCACGTTAAAAATGGTTAGAGCTCGCTTCCAACCGTAAGTGCAATGATAATTACTAACAATGTATAGTTTCATTTCGGATTATATTTCCATGTTCGAGACTTACGAATCACAGATAAGTTTCCTATATCCAAGACCTATACCAGCAGTTGGTAAAAACAAAATACTTTTTACCTAAAAACAAATACAAGTTAATGTTTATAGCTTATATTCCACCGTTTTACGTACAAATTCATTGATTATGTTTACGGTATAATTGTTTGACGGTGATATATAAATATTGATTTTACAATGAAAACGTAATTGCTATTGTATGAGTAAGAAACGACAATTTAGGAGAATTAAGAAATATTTTTATGTGCTAAATATGAAAAGGTTTTAATTAATAATTATTTTTAATTAATATTGAATCATATAAAAATTGATGAATTTAATGCATCGTATAATACGGCCAACACATCGTTCGTAACATTATGAAATCGAGAGCCGACCACTATTTCGTTCGTATACGACGGAGAATCGTATTAGATACAGGCATATACTGCGGGAAATATAATGTTACCGGCGTCCATATAATCATACATGCAAAATACAATTTTGTATTACGTGAGTGCATTTAATATTGAATTTGCATTAAGAGCCCAAGCGGATCGATGTTAGCACAATGAAGAAAATTAATTGTAGGGAGAATATCGTATTTTCTCTGAATATACGTGTACACATAGATATTCTATACACATTGCATTGTGGATAGGGTTCTTGTAAATATTTAGCTGGTTCTCCGAAGAGTACATTAAATTCAACTTTTTATACGATTTTTTTTCTACATGCTCGAGAAACTTTTGAGAAAGTTTATACACTGTTGAATGAACTGATTAAACCCCGAGAAAGTTCAATAAACAAAGGGCACCTTTTTATTTTTGAGACGTTTTATATTACGGATATTAGAAATCTATAATAAAAAATTGTCGTTGGAGTTAAAATAAAAAATTGGCGCGTATAACTTTTATAACATTTTGCTACATTTCTCAATGTTAAATGTGTGTAGCTATTGTTGCAGTATATTACAGAGATAAATAGTCTGATATTCACGATATTCTAATCATCTAAGTAAACTATATTTATAATTATAGTAAACTGTACTATAATTATTGAATATCATTTATGTTTGCTGGATTGATTCTTAATTTTATCAAGAGATTAGTTTAGGAAATATAAAAAATTCATTTTATCACTTTGACCCTAGAACCCTCGAAAGGAAAGTGTCACGAAAACAATATTTCTCTGCTTTTGAAAAATATTCGAAAATTGTTCGTCACTTATATCTGGAAGATTACTATATTATTATTGAGTTTTAATTAACAAAATTATTATTAAAAAAAAAATGGATGGAGTACACATGTATTTGTAGGACATTCCAGAGTCGCTGCAAGGTCGAATAAATGAGATCGTGACGTTCCCCTTAACATTGTACGACTTTCGTCTAAAACGTTTTTTAATATTATTCAGTTTTCGAGATTTGATCGTACCGTATATGATTACTCTATCCGTATTTTGAATAACTTCTTTGTCAAACGAAAAATCGAAAATTTAATAGAAATTTTAAAAGTAAGAGTAATAATGTTATTTCCACATTTTCCATTAAATTTGTTTTTAGCCTCCTTTCCCCCATATTTCATAAAACAGCCCAAGACTCTGAAATTCTATGGTCAATAGAGCTTAATCATTTTATAATTAATTAATATGTATACATAAAAAGATAATTGTAATAATTAATTTTGTAAAATACTATTTTCCATAGATTTTCTTTGCATTTGCTTTTCTGTGAAGTATAATACTGTGAACATTTCATCGATGCTCTAAATATTTATTAATTTCCTAAAAAACAGTTTCATATACATTATTTGTATACACCAACAATTTGTTCGTGTAAGCAATTCTTTTCTATATTTTCACTTTTACGTTGTATAAAAGAATTGAGAGAAACATGTACGAATTTATGTATTAGTTAAATATATGAAGTTAACGTAGTATAACTATTATTAATAGAAGGTACATTATTCATATATGTTTGAAGATTATGAAATAATATATTCTATTACTAATTTGCAAAGTGTTACTTAACTGATTCATGTAATTAATTATTATATAAATTATAGTGTATATCTCTTTTAATTGTCTTGTACGACTACTAAACGGAAAAGGGTCAATATAAAAGAAGAATCAACGAATGGAATAATAGAAACCGCGAGGTACATACATATAATGTACGATTGATTATAATCAAATATGTTTTGTTCCCCATTGTTCCATTATTTACTTACCCACTTTTACACGAGACCAGTGCGATATAAAGCACTCGAGTGTGACGCGTACCTCTACATGTTACGTGTATTAATAATCGATTATCGAGCGTCAACATTCATTTAACGTTTATATGTTATAAAACTTATATCCGACCACTATTAATACTCTACCCGCGATACAAAAGTTATGTAAATTTTACGTAAACTTATTGGATATATGTAGTATAAAGGGTAAAGCAACAGTAAACGATCCAACTATGGCTGATCAATAATAAAATATTATCTGTACGTAGGTTTAGATTACACGGGGTTAATAGTTTTATCGAAATGTTGTTATCATTTAATTTAACATGTTTGAGATTACTGAGAAATCTAATACGTGATGTTTTAGTATATGAAGTATAGCGACTCTATTTCAATGAAGTTGTAGAATTTTATCAATTTTAATTCAAATGTCAATACAATATCCAATTATATTTGTTCAGAATTCAATGTCTGAAATAGTTAAATTCATTTTTTCCTATATTGAACGTGTACAGGCAATTTATTTTGGATACAGGCATGTTTCTATAACTCTAACATATAAATTTGGCAACAGAGATGTTCAGACAGTTATATAATATCTTATCAAATGTTTATACATTATAAAAATAGTCTACAACAATAAGAGACAAACATCGAACTGTTCATATTTGATTTGATCATTTTTAAACATTTTAGCGATCATATTGTTCTTTTGTAATAACAGGATATACATGTTAATAGATTTGCATATAGCGTTTTTCGGCAGTTAGGAATTATATACGAAGGTGCAGTTACAATGTTCCAATTTTTACGAAGTCACAAGTGAAAGAAAAATCATTGTACTGTTTTCTTGTATGCTGCGTAGTTACATATACAATTGTATTAATTATTAACACAATTTCTATACGAAAGCTTTTGAGCACGTTCTCAGACGATTTATAAATCGTTCGACATTTTTTACTGATACCATTCAACAGTATGATAGTACATTTATCGTTTGCGGTAGTATACACAGACATTGTAGGCTCTAAGATATGAAAAAATTATGTCTTTGAGAAATAAATTTTCGATGAAAAAGTAATTTTTAACATCTACGTGAAAATCCAATATTATTCAAATATTTCAGTGATCGCTTATTTCACTTGCTTGCCAGTGTATATGAACATATAATGCAATATATAAAATAATATTAATGTATTTTTTATAAAATAATATTAATGTATTTTTTATAAATTAATATTAATGTATTTTATAATAATGCATATCTAGAAATCATATTTTTCTATTTACTAATTCATAACACAATGAAGAATTTTGAACAAATTATTTCTCGTCTGTGTGTTAGTATATTTTATACATATTATTCTCAAAAAATTTCTTTTTAGAAGTAGGACATAATATGTACATAATTGGTAATGTACAAATGGGTAATAATTTGTACATAATTTTTAAAATGTATGGAAATTGGAACGTTAATCCACTTGCGTTTGGTTTGTTATGGGACAAAACGTTTGAACTTGTTTCATAAAAGTTGTACATGTATTTCGATAACTCTATAGGAAAAGCAGCTAATAGAGGCTTTCCTTTCTTGGGCAAAAACACTCCTAACTCGAGCGAACGGTGCGCATAGGAATACACGGGAATATAAGTAATTGTTTACGGTTTCTTTCAAGCACCGGCCCTCCCTGCCTTCCCTCATTTTTATAGTTACCTGTTTGACCAGTTTTTATTTAGGCAATCTCGTTGCATTATTCCTGTCAGGTATGTGGGTGAAGCTAGAAAGAATGTTTACGGTAATTGCGGAGCCTAATCGAACCTATCTTTACGATGTAAAACGTTCACCGATTGGTGTGCAGCAAGAATAATACGACTGTGTAATTATCCATTCGAAAAAAACGTCAATACATGTCAAAATGGCGACTTCTCTTGGGTTAATTGCTTTTATATGGGTTTCAAGAAAGGCAAATGTTTGTATGATTTTTATGTGGGCTCAAATCAAATTAATGCTCGCCATCGTTATAGCACTGTTTGAGGTTTTGTTAAATTTGTTTACTATCTCTCATTTTTTTAATTCTTTCCTCGTTGAAGACCATAATTTATTTATTTAGTTGTAATTAGAGAACGGACCTATATCTAATGGACATCAATATATTTACATTGTTAGAGTTTTTATCATAGTTCAAACTTGGAAACAGTCTCATTAAAATCTGCAAAACATTTTTATATAAGTGTACATGGTGAGTCATCTAACGTTGCCATCTCAAATATGTTTGATGTTTTTAAAGATACGTTAAATGTCTGAAGGACAAAGTTGAAAACGGTTCAGTGAGGCTCACACGATACCACAAATATATTTGTTTCTATATGATTTTTTTTTAGAGATATCAAGGTTACCTTAATTTTTTTATGGAAGCATCCTTTTTTAAACACCTACAGCGATAGTTCCTTTCATTAGGAATTCAGTGACTATAATTATTCAAGGTTATTCAAGGTCAGGAACAGAAAAAACGTATAAAACTAAAATATGGAAGCAGAATACGTTCATCAGCAGTGGGACTTGTAGTAAACATGCTAAGGTCCTTCAATGCTATGGAATATTTTCAAACATCCTCTAGCAGATTACACTACGATTTACTTATTGCCAGTATGTTGAAAGGTGTGACATGATAGCGGTTTACTGTGAATGTAGACAAAATGCAGTGGAGGCCCGATTGCTTTATGAAGAAAGATACCCTGCTCGAAACGCTCCCTCTAGGCGGACGTTTATTAATACCTAAAAATTGTTTAGAAGTACTGAAAGCGTAGATGGAAGAAAGCGTAAACGAAAGAATCCCATGACTACTCAAGACAATGAAATTAATATTTTAGCAGCTATAGCTGTCGATCCACACGTGAGTACGAGAGAAATTGTCCGAGTAACAGACCTGAGTCAAAGAAGCATAATACGCGTTCTAGCCCAACATAAATTTCATCCGTTTCACGTTACATAAGGAATTACAAGGAAGCGATTTTCAAAACATAGGGTTTTTTGTTCGTGACCTTGAATGACCTTAAATAATTATAGTCACTGAATTCCTAATGAAGAGACTATCATTGTAAGTATTAAAAAAGGGTGCTTCCCTTTAAAATAAATGAATGTGACTTTGACATCTCAAAAAGAAATCACATAAAAACAAAAATATTTGTGGTATCATGTGAGCTCCGATGAAATAATTAAACTTCGTCCTTCAGACATTTGACGTATCTTTAAAAACAACAAAGATATTTCAGGTGGCAACATTAGGTGACTCACCCTGTATATTGAGCGTGCATAAAATGTAGAAGCTTCTGAAACAATAGTAAATTAAGTTAATAATAAATGTCTGTGCAATGTTTTCCCTCAAAAACTTTACCAAAATCATAATATACATGATAGATTTTGTAGTGTGTCATTGTAAAGTTTATTTAAAAACGCTAATAGAATTATTCATTAAAGAGTAGTGTATAAACAATGAAAATCTCGAGACAAAATGTGTATTTGAAGTCTGTTGATAACTATTAATTTAAGTGAACAATTACTGTAGCGGTTCGCGATGTTCAAATGCCTTAATTATAGTTTTTGTTGTTGTTAACTTTTTTACGGTGATAAACTGTTAACCCTTTTAAACGGGTACAGTATTTTTGTGTGCAATGGAACATTGACAAATCTGAGACTGTATCCTGAGATTGGCACAATGTTTTTGCGAAGAATCTGCGTGTACAAATATTTATTTACTATATTAACACAACTTTTGGGTAAATAAAGTATTGGAATGGCTGAGTCGTGTTATTCCAGAAATAGTGGAAGGTATAAAAAGTGTAAATACCTACGTACTTTTCGTTTAAATTCGCTATGAACAGAATTTGGTCGGACGAATTAAGGAAATTATAGATTACATGTAAACATTAGATGTTTACAACAAAATGTATCTGTTACTATGTGAGAGGTAATGAGCTTTCATAACAGAACGATTGAACATTAGGATACCGAAGTAATGGTTTATGAAAGAGGAAGGCAGCTGCGTTAGATTTTCAGTGTTGTTGGAATGTCGTCGTAATGGCAAATCAGTATTTGAAGATGAATCACAAAAATGCAAATTTTAATATACAATAATATTGTCGCTTATGAGTGTTCTTAATGAAGTTCGTCATATTTAAAACTTTTATGTAGAAAATGTTTTAACGTTTAATCACTGTTCTGCGAAAGTTGATCTAAAATATGTATGCAGTTAAATTTTCCTCAATTTATTTCATTTACAGCAAATTATTAACAAGTTGTATGAAATCTATGCATTTATAATAATACTTGTAAGTAATTTAGGTATTTATAATGATGAATTATAGTTAATTGGATTTGCATTTGGATTTTCAAAAAACGTTTTTAAAAGAATACATTAAAAAGAATACATTATCTGAATTTATGCCTGAATAACTGTGTAAAAAATTTAGAAAAAGTAACTGTGGTTAATTGAAAATGTAAATAATAAGTAAAGACAAGAGGGGTTTACTCATAGCAAAATAAATATTTCAATTATTTAAATAAGATGTTAATTATTAATATTGATAGTGTGAGTATAAACAATGACGTGATGAAAGTTCAAGTTTAAAATTCATTTACTAGACGTCACAATAGCGGATTCCCTGTAGTAATTGCTTTCATATGAATTGAGGAAATTGCATACGTTTGAATTACTTCAAGATCAGAGCAGAACAGAATTTAAAATTCAAATATTCCAGGTGCTTAGTCAGTTTAGATTGACGAACCGAGGCGAGCAAATTTCATTCTGTGCAGCGAATTTCTGAATGAGTTGATACGAACGAAGAAATTCTGATATTTAGATTCGGAATTCAATCAATGATCAACAAGATGTATGTTGCGAATATATGCACAAATAATATTCTGAGAATATTTTAACTATTGACTGAATTTACTTATTGAATCCCAAATATTTTATACAAAATCAACCACTACATTTTATTTATTGTTATAAATGTAAATAGCAAGCAATTATACAATCACAATCTTTCTTTTATTGTTGAACTTTTATAAGTCAAACGAAATAATTTACTTATTTTGAGAAAGCAATGCTGAATAAAAGTTTCGTTAAATAAAATTCGACTCGTCTATTTTTACGTGTTAAATTGTAGATTTTTTTATTATACCATTTCTTATATGAATTTCATAAGTCGTGTGACAGTCGTAAACAGCTTTTATACAAGTAACTCGTTTCAATAGTTTTATTTATTCATTTCTTAGTGTACAGAAACAATTGTATTTGTACATATTGTATATTTATATTAAACCTATAAGATGGTGCAACATAATATCCCATCTTCTATCTGTAACATTTTAATGAGATTTATTCGACTAAAAACATGTTCGAAAAACACGGCGCTTTATTCATTGTGTAAAATTTCTCATTGTAGAGTATTTATAATGAAATATTCCTTACCACTTTATATTGCATATGGATATCCCGCAGGATAGACATCTAAAAGTAAGAGATTAACTTCAGATTACGTATAATGTAGTATTATTGCGTAACTGTTTTGCGAAATACTTCCTGGTAATACTTTGTCCACGTGTAAATTCTGCAAATTGAAAGATATGAATATTTTTTACTTTAATTCATTCGTTAGGAAAACTTTTGTTTTTAATTGGTGTAATGTTATTATTTTTTATTAAAAAAATATATTATTAAATATTTTATTAAAAAATTATACACTTTAATTAGTTTACATAGCGCTAGTATTATTCTAACTGAACGAAAAAACAACAATTTTGTGAAATAATACTTGAACATAATTATAAACTGTCCATGTATCGATGATTGTAAGTAGATGTAGATATTGATTATTTGTTTAAAATTATTTGTGAAATAGTTTATGAAATGACTGACCAACTACTTCAAATTTAACATGATACAGTCTATAGTTAAGTATGTGATTAGTTTAATCTTTTGAATAATTCCATCTAGTATATCGAGGTGTAATTAATTAATTTAACTGATGCTATAAGCATTTGGGAGTATATTAATGATTGTGTTAAAGCAAACAGTAAATTCAATTAATATTTCTATAATATATAGGAATGTTGTGGTAAAGCTGTTAAAGTATATATACAAAGTACATATATCGAATTTTAAGGAAACGATGAAAAATTTAAGCCTCGCGTTTTAGTTCATTAGTCCTTTAAGAGATATCTTCAAATTTACATAAATATTTAATTTTCAAAATGAAAGGAAACGAATAGTCCTACTCTTGTATGTTTCGATAATTATTACGTTTGTATTTTAAAAATTAAATTGGATCGGAGATACCATCCAATTAAGGAGAAGTACTTGTGTATAACTCGATTGGAATATACGAACACTATGGATATTAAATTAATTTGCATACTTTTCCAATAAAAATACGATTTGAAGATATAAATTAGATATGAAATTACTGTGAGCTAATTGTTCAATAAATTGGCGTATAACGGGTAAATAAATGTTTCAAACGTTTCTCGTCAAGGATTTAATAGAATGGATACTAACTTTTCATTTGAACAATAATTGAACATACGAGCAGTTTCAAATATAGGAATAATAAAATTGAAAGTGGTGTTGCGCAATACTGGCAGGCATGTTGAACGTTATATACGTACATACACACACAAACACACACATATACATATATACATACACATATATATGTAGCACGCAATTACCATTTATTCGTTGTCAAGAAATAGGAGGAGAACGTTGCATAGGCATCTACATATGCGAATCCATTCGCGAGTACACTTGCATGAAAGAAAATATTAAATATTTCGTACTGCCGCTTTATACAGGTGCATTCGATAAGCTGGAATATAACGCTGTTGCATTCACAGTGCAGAATATTTAAATGTATTCGTTTGGCAGTAGTCCATAGTTAGTAAAACGCATAGTTTTTCTTGCTGTATAACACAATTCTACAATATCAATACGCTTTGAAATCATGATGAATCCAATCATTTAATTGAACATATTTGATATTCTAAATATAGAAAATCTTACTTGACTAGCAACTACAATTGTTTGAACCTAATAAATATAGCGATATATACAAAATTTGTATATCAATTCGTTTCAGTACGTCCACGTGTTAGTTAATTTAACAATCAGTTGTTTGACTGTTTAGTGCTTTCTTAGTTGACACTGGAGTGAACTGAGAATAGATATTTCTACAAGTTTGAATGTTTATATGCGTACATAAAACTGGGTATTACATACAAGTTCTGCTTCCTGTTATATATTTTCTCTTGACCTGAAAATAAGGTTACAAGTTTATCTTATTGGAGTTTATACATTTACGTGTGCCGCAAATGAATAAAAATCTGCAGTTTGCTAGTAGAGTTTGAGATATTTTCTTCAAAAATTGTAAATATTACATGAAATGTTGAGGAGCATAGATCCTTTTAAATGCAGTAAAAAATAGATTTTCTTTTGCAGTTTCAGTTACTTGAGTTCATACTGTATCTATTAAATGTTTTATATGATCAGAATATTATACTACCATTACAAAGTAATCAAAATGTTTTCAATTGCTATGGAATATTCAAGGATGCAACATTTAAAAGAGAAATGGTATATATTTCTACTTTGTACTTAATACTTCTCTCTCTGGAATAATGTTGTCTACAAATTTACAAATACATTATTTTCTTAATACCATTAAGTAAGTTGCACTTTGAAGTAAAATACTCTTATAAAAGCTATATTAAATACTGGCAAACTATGTGTTTTCGAACATTTTTATATGCTATAAATGCATAAAGTCTCCCACTCTACACGCTACTTACACTCACCGTCTAAAAATACGAGACCAGATCTCTCTTAACGAAGAAAGAAACTATTCTGCAGAGATTTAATGAAACATTGACATTGTATACAGATACTGACTCCACAAAATGCATTATATCGTGCAATATAATATTACTCTTGTCGTTTAATCATGTATCTCGACTTAATTTTCAATCTATAGGTTGTTTTACCGAGTAACCATAGATATTAGGCAAACAGAGTAAGCCGAGAATTTTTGTATCAGCTCTTGATCTCTTCGTTCAAGACAATTTTGTGCATGTACACGCGAAATATTTCAGAATCGTAGTATTTATCAATTTTTTGAAAAAATACCGGGTGACCCAGTGAATTGCGCAAACAACTGTTTTTTCAGATTTATAAGAATAATAACGAGCTTCTAAATTGAAGATTGTATCATCAAACCGTTTAGTTTAGTCCTCACGATGACGGAGTTTCGGAATCGCGTGTTTCGCGGGAGATCGGTTCGTTTCGGTGGGAATCGGCTCGCTTCGCTCGAGCGAACATCGCGGTACCAACACGAGCCGGAGAATTTGAAGCCAGGGCTCTCGTTGCCTGCTGTGCCTTTTCTCTTTCGTCGTATGTTTCTTTTTCTCTCTCTCTTTCTCCTTCCTTTCGTCATCGGCGCCTCTCTTTTTCTTGCCATTCTACCATTTCCCTTGTTCACCGTAGTGCCCCTTCTTGCATTCGTTCGTTCGTTCGCTCGTTCGTTCGTTACGTTGCCTAGCCCTGGGAATGCGCGGTCGCTGTACCTCTCTCTTTCTCCCGTTTACTTGCCTGCTCCCTCCCGTCGTTTCTCTTTCTCTCTCTTCTCTCTCTCTCTCTCTCTCTCTCTCTCTCCCCTCTCGCGTTCCATCTCTGTTTCACTCGCTCATGCGTCTTATTGACCCGGACCCGGTTCCTCTTCTCCTCTCTCTCTCTCTCGATTCGCCGGGTTGCCTCCGACTCACCCGCCTCTTGATTGGGGGTTGAGTGGGAAGAAAGGAAGCCCGATGTATAAATCCTATGATATACATTTTCATTTTCTCTTGTCTATGCGTCATCCGAAAAAATTCGAACTTCAAATTACACCATGATTTCGCGACGCTCCGCCAGCGTCGTCAGACATTTTGAACATGCAACGCGAAGGGATTCGTCTCGTGATTTCACATTAACGGATTCGATCCGTTTGAACGTCGATTAATACTTTCAACAATTACTTCATTCGACAATACTTACATCGAATAACGGTATAGTTTATTTCACGTCACTGTTAACGTGCGTTTAGCTGTGTGGAACGGTAACGTAACGTTGATTCGAACATCGATAGCTTGTACAAAAGTGGTTCCAATTGACGAGGCAATTATTATCGTAGTATTGGATCGTTAACCGCATTCGCGATAGGATATTTTTCTAAAATTGCTGGACAAATGAGTTTTATTTGTAAGGCATAATTTAATGTAATAATAAATTAGTTACTTGTTTGTTCGATCACGTCAAAGATGATTAAGTCATGTGTCTAATAGGAGCGTATAAATATTGAGGGGGATGTTTAATTAACCATGAAATATATTCATGAAACATGAATTATCGAGACGCTGGAATCGAATCTATTTTTAAACGATGCTATACAAGAAATTTAAATCCAACAATCACGTTATTAAATAGTGGGGGTTTACTTTAAGGTAGCATTCTACACGCGTCTAGGAGTACTTTCTACACATCTGAATGGAATGTGCGAAGACTGGAAAGCATAGTACCGTTCCGTTGAAAGAAAAATTATTAAGAATTCCTCTGTCACGTGATACTTGAGAAATTTAAAAGTTCTTCTGTATCGACTGACAAGTAACATAGAGAAGCAAGCGTTCTTCGGTCGGTAAAGCCGACTTGACACGCAGGAAAAAGGGTGCGCGAAAAGCAGGAAGTGCCAATGTGGAGCAAATTCCAGTAGCCGTAGCAGTGTAACGAAACTAAGAAGGGTAAAAAAAGGCGCGAGAAGAAAGCGCACGGCGACAAGTCAGAGTTGGTGTATCTTCCTCTCCCTTTCGCTCTCTTCCTCTGCCTAAAAGTTGACCTCGAGTTTCAAGGGTAGAGAAGGGTTTGCAGTCGTTTACCCCTCTACCTTACCAGGGACTACGAGCCATGGCTCTCGAATTCTCTACGAACGGAAGAGAGAAAGCGACGTTGCCTCGATGTCAGTAGTGGTAGTCTCCCGCCATCCCCACCACCACTGTAATGTAGTTCGATTGGTCGGCATGCTCGGGTTTTCCTTTGTGAGCGGGCGGGTGAAAGCGTGGCTTGGCAACGCTGTACGAGTTCGCCGGCGTCCGCTGGAAGGAAGGCTAAGCTTGGGCGAGAGGGAGAAGGACGGCGAAACGCAGAGAAAGAGACAAACAGACAAGTAGCGAGCGAGACTTCAGGTCGAATGGAAGGGGATTGAGTTGGAGAAAGAGAAAGAGAGAATATACAAGCGTCCAGCCAGCCCGTCCTCGCCAGGTTCGCCCTCTGTGTGTGCGGCATCGCGTGTAGAGTCGGTGACGAGAGAAGCAATCCGCGCGTAAGCTTCTCCATGTGAAAAAGCTATTACGCGTTTCCCTACCACTGTGCAGCAGTCAGCGTCGGTGTGCATATATACACGTAAAAGAAGCATTGCGTCTCTACGCGCGCGTGGTGTCGCATAGAGTGCGTAATTAGCGGCGTGTGTACAAGCAAGTAAAAGGGACGTCACGTTTACGAAGAAGAAACCTCCAACAAACATATATATATATACATCTATATATTCCGTAGAACCTTTGCGAAGGGTACGGGAGAGAACAGTGTGCGCGCATAAATGAATGAGAATACTATTTCGTATGCCTAATACTTTGATTAGAATATCATCGAGAAGAAACGCTGTGTTTCTCGAATGAAAGGCTCCCATGAGTACTTAGGGGAGGGCAGAAAAGAGAAAGAGAGATAGAGAGGGAGGGAAACAGGGGAGACAGAGAGAGAAAGAGCGAGGGCAACCGAACGCGCGTTAGAGAAAGAGAGACGGACGGGCAGACCGTGTGCGAGAAGGGAGAACGAAGAGAGGAGAGACACCAGGCAAGAGAAAGAGGGAGAAAAAGAGAGACGGAGAGACGCTCTGTATCTGTCGATGGTGGGGAGACAGAGGGAAAAAGAAAGAGCTAGAAGGGGAGAGAGAGCGCCCTCCCCTACCCACCCGCCCGCCTTCCTCCTCTACCCGCCGTACCTACTCACGGAGCTAACGAACGGTTGAGCGTAGCGTCGAGGAGACCGCATCCCAAGTATAACGTACGTATTCACGAGGACCTTCTCCTATACATCGCGGAAAAAGCGTGTATGAAGCCGCCTGTGCTACCAGGAGTACTAGTAGTGATCGTGTAGTGCGCCGGCTGGACAAGAGAAACGTGGTGTGACGACAGAGAGAGAGAGTGAGAGAGAAAGAGAGCGAGAGAAAGAAAGAAAGAGAACACGGTAGCGCGTGCGGTGCGTGTCGCGATACACACGACGGCTACGAACAAGACTCCGTGCGAATGTGAGGGTACGTGCTCGTATACATGCATGTGGGGTGTCCGCGTATACACCTTGTGAGAGAGAGCGAGTGAGCGAGAGTGCGTGCGTGCGTACGCGCGCGCGCAGCGTGTGCGTGCCTGTATGTCCTGTACGAGGGAGACAGAAGAGCGTATGCGTGTTGGTGGTGTGAGTGCGTGAGTCGTGTAATTTTCTTCGTGCGTCCTTCTTCTTTTCGTTGTCGGTGGGACGGTTCGGCAAACGAGGCCGAAGTGACAGACAGATCGTCCGCGTGTACGATATGTCGGAACACCACCGCGTAGCCGGTGGCTGGGGCACAGCAAGCCCAGGAAGCCGCGAGGATGCCTCCGGTGGTACCGCCTGGTGGTCTTCTGGTTTAAATACTGTATCAGCCGAACAACAACAACAGCAACAGCAGCAGCAGCAGCAACAACAACAAAATTTACACCAACACCTGATGAACCAACAGCAGCAGCTCTCGCAGCAACAGCAAGCTCAACAGCAGCAACATCATCAGGATATCGTTAGAAGTACAGCTGCCGCTACCCAGCAGCTTTTCTCCTACAAGATGGCCTCCAGCTTTCAGAACCCAGCCACCACGGGCACGCAGTCGAATCCCGTCTCGACGTCTACGCCGGTTGGCTCCTGCATGAGGGGAGGCTATGATTATAGATTAGGAACGGGGCCCGGATCAGGCGGAGGTGTACCAGGTACACCTTCCGCACCACCGCCTGGCGTACAGTGGTGGTACCCAGGTGGAGTTATGGACGCCGGACAGAACAACCTGCATCAGCAATTGCAGGGCCAACAACAGCAGCACCTCTCGCCCATTACCACACAAACGTCCACGCCCCCCGTTATGTCCTCGGTATGTTGCGACCACGATCGACCCCCTTTTTTTATATGCTTCTTCATTTCTCGTTCTTGCCTGCTTTTCAGTTTTATTTTCTCATTCTTTTTGTTCATTTCGCTATGTCTTTTCTTACCTTCTCCGTACACTATATTATTTTTTTCGGTTACGGGAGAACCGAGCGGGATTACACCTTTGTGCATTTGGAATGAAGAACCGGGATCGGTACTGTCGCGTCTTTCATACATATAGACATATTTCGTGATCTTGTTCAAGCAATGGATCCTAAGGCTCCTCAACTAGTACCACATCGTGGTTCTTACTTATTAATGGTTTATTGTTTCTTTGCGTAGATTAATGCAAATATTAATTTTCTACGTTTTAAGAAAAAATGTTTAGCAATGTGCTTGGTTACATGCACACGCTACACTTTCGGTTCGAAAATCACCAACCGAGATTGATGAAAGTATTCTTTTTTTATAACAAAATCAAGGAAATAACTTTACAATCATAATTACTCATTTAGATTTGCAGATGTTGGTAAGATTATGTTACGGTTTGAAAAGACCTTTTATTATACACATTGGAACAGTTTTTGTGATACATTTTCGTGAAATATTTACGCTCGTTTAACCTCTATAGTTAGAGGAAACCATTTATATCGCCACATTCTAAAGGAATCGACCTTTCCGGGTGTTCCGATGTTATTCGAACATAAATATTGGATAATAGCTGAATGGAATTTCATGGAGCATTCCTTTCGAAATTGATATTTTTCATAGTAGATTGTTGTTCTAGCAAGTATAATTTTGTTGTTGTTAAAATGTTTTTACATTAGTCGGCGTTGATCAGTTCTCCAGCGTTCAGAAAATCTTAATAACCGATTCTATCGTGGCTGCTTTCGCACGACCGTCTGCGTTTCATCCTGACTCGCGTCCCTTGCCCCACCGACCGTTGTCCGCTATTGATTCCGGGTTTCGTGCGGCCTTCTTCGTATGTACGTTCGTACAGCGGCTCTTGCCGCGCTGGGCCCGGTTCCCTTCCTTTTTTCGATCACGCCGTTCCACGTCTCTAGCTCGGTTATTATTAAAAATTGACGCCAACTTTTCCGTCTTGGCGGTAAATTCCTTATGAAAATCGAACGTCGCTTCCACGAAAATTCAAACCATTCGAAAGTCGCTACGCCCGTTGTCCTTTCTTTTGTGCTCGATTCTACCTGGAACCTGAAATTTTGTGAAAATAACGGTTTTAGCCATTCAGCACCGTTTGGGAAAATGCGACCCGAAGTTTAACCGTAACCCGTCGTATACGTTGACAAACAGTCTATAAAATGTTTTGACAACGGTACAATTTCAATTTATATTTTGAACAAATATGCAGCGAGTAATAAAAATATTTTACACCATATTGCAGAGTACTATACAAACAGCCGAAATTAAAAAACTGAATGTTTATAACGTAAAGTTATTTAAATAAACGAAGGTTAACAATATTTCGATAGTTCAGCCGTAATTTGTGAATTCTTCTAGCAATATTTAAACAATCTTACATATGAAAACAAACAGTTGTTCGTTTCGTATGTGTGGATTATTCTACAATATGGTGCAATGTATTTTTACTGTTCGGCTTTTATATTAATTCAAAGTATTGACGTCAGAAATAATTATTGTATTGGTGTCTAAATATTTTCATCACTGTTTAAATATTGATACTATTTGCTACTTAAAAATGATTTCTTTCAATAACTTGCAATATTCAGTTAATATTTTTTCTATACGTTTTTACTCTCTCACGGTTAGATATGTATTCTGATATTAATTTCTTAAACCTAGCCATAACTTATTTGATCGTATCAATTTACGTTTTACTCGTGCATAGTGAACAATGGAAATTTTGATGTCTTTTAAAATTGCTTTTGTTTCTGAAAAGGAATGAAATTTCATTAACTTGTACGGTGATTATAAATGCGCGGATATATTCATTTCACGACCAGTAATTCAGTCCTTCGTAATTAGATACAAAAGTTTCGATCAATAGTCTCCCTATTTGCTATGAAAGGGGCATGTTTTACCTCCGGTGAAGACGAAAGAATTTTTTTTCTCAGGGTTTCTGGCTACCTGAAAATTCAATTTAAGGAATTTCTGTTCGTGCCGTTCTCTTTCATGACTGTAAATGAAAATTGTCTACAATCAACGATCGTTTATTTTATTCAGTGGTACACAAACTGGAAATTTGTTGTTCAGCGATTCCTTTTATATATAAACTATAGTTGCTGCTCGAATGTTTAAGAAATTAGAATCTGTTTTGTGTTTAATAGTGACTGGATATTTTTAGACATATTATACATTCCAGGTTTTTCTGATTTCTTTTTGCACCTTAACTACTAGAGTTACGATGTTGTGTATACAATCTGAATTATCTAATGATTTACAATTTTGTCTTGTGGAAAACATATGAATTATTTACCTCCAGGATAAAATTAGTTGCAACAGTAGAAAGAAACGGAGACATACCAGATCTGGGCAATATTCGCAAAATAGCCGTTTATTTCACAATTTTCATATTTAATGAGAATTCACAGAATTTTGATTAATTATATTTCGGCCATTCTGCGAAAATGGTTCGCTTTTGAATTATTCTGTAATTTTGTCTTTACATATACATTTTACATTTTAATTCACTAAATCGATAGTTACATTTTCATTATAACTGTATCTAGCCGGTAATTTTACAAAGTATAAAATTCAATACTTTGCAAGAAAATGGAAATGTCTTAATATACATAATATAACGTGCGGTAGAGTTAACTATTAATTGATTATTAATGGAAAGAACCGAAAGTTTGAAACACTACGCGTTTATTTAAAATTTTTTTATATTTTGTTTATTTCAAGTACTGTTACTTTACATTTGTTTGAAATATTTTCTATTTTCCATTTATTTTACGTATTCCAATGTTTTATGTTTACTTCATGTATTTTAATATGTTACATCAGATAATTTATGTACAGGTCTGGTACACATCTCTGTTTCGGCAATGGCTATCTGGATATAATCGGAAAATATCGGTACAGTAGTTGTATTTTGTATTTCGGTACAAGTCCTCGGTCACAACATTTTTTGCATTTACACGAACCAGAATATCGACCGGGTGATATACAAATAGGAAGCCAGTGTAAACAGTCGTATTTTCGAGACGCAATTTGGTAAATTTGAAATTCTCTTTTAAAATATTTCAAACGTTTCTCTTGCATGTGATAATTCAATTCGAAAAAAGGGATTGATAATCAGTGATACATAATACTCGATTAGAATTAAAGTTTATGAACATATATACATATTACGTTAGGAAGTTCACAGAAATTCATAAAACATTTGAATGTGTTTAGCAATATGTATTTAGGTAAATTCTTCTTTTTAGTCTTTTTCTATAAACTCTTGTAATTTTTGTTGAGTTTTTCGTATTTGCTTTCATATTAAAAAGCTTGTACATCGTACATCAAACAGTATCGAAAATGTATTTGGAGCAATATTAAAAGCGGGACTGAAATGAAAGTTAAGATTGAAGTCCGTATCTATCAGACGAAGAGAAAGTCGGAAAGTGGTCCGAAAATTCAAGATTACGGTGATAGAGGTAAATGGAAGAGGCCAGACTTGTGTTCCTCCACGTGTACACGTGTACACGTGTAAAACGGTGTAAGAATTTTTTGAAAAATTCCGCTGGGATTTTCTCTTCCTTTTACTTAGTTTTTGTCGTGAGAAATTTAATTAATTTCTAAATGGAAAGGCAAAATATTTCAAATAAGTAAATAATGATATACTTTGTTTGTAGACTGATCAAATTTCAGTTCAACTTTTCAAACAAAGAGTATTTAAACTTTTTAATAATGTTCTACTTTCTGAAGATTACATTACTTGCTGCTAAATATAAAGGTATTATTTAACTTTGTTTGGATAATTTAATACGTTTTTCTGTCGGAAGTTTAAATATTCACTCAAGGAATGAAGAATTTAAAGTTCATTAAGCTTCTCAGAAGTGAAACAATCGATTTTTCATAAATGTCTGACTTTTGATATTTTTCAGAAATGTATTATTATGCGTTGTGCTTTGTTGTGTCGAATCTTATCATTTTCAGGAACTAAAGTTTACACGATTCACGGTGTAATACCTATAACATTGTCAATTTTTCTGTTTCTTTTTTCTTTAGTTAGGTTTTCAACAAATTCATCTATTCCTAAGAAATCTGTGATACTGAGCAAATTCTTAGCGTTTTGCTAGAAATTTCTATCACAAACGTTTTCTTCCATTACTGGTTATTTCTCGCGAAATTGCATACTTTATTAATTGGTATGTTCAATCATGATCGTATGTAGTCATTCAAAATTAATCAAGCCAAATGATAAATGGATATCAAATTCAACTAAATGCATGAAATCAATTTCAATTTGAAAATTTAATATCATATTTCCAATTGACAATGAAATCTACATTTTAATAAATAAATTGCTCAATGTAGGGACTATAAATGCTAATGTTTCTTTTGAAAACACTATCATTTTCTACATTCAAACAGTTAAAGGTAATAAACGGCATGTATGCATTAGTGTTTCAATAACAACATTCATTTAATCCAAAGTTAGCGTTTTTTAAAAACGTTATATTATTTTTCATTGGATGAACTCAAATGTTCTCCTCATATTGAACAATTATTAAATAATAACCATACAGTGTAAACTGTGAATAAAATGATGGAAAAAAATTTTTTTTTAAATGGAGCGCAGAAAACAACGATTTTCGCTAATGATTCCTTCAGATAGAACATTGAGAGATCTGAATTTTCAATTATTTCAGTATTTTGAAACAGCATTTACTTATTTTTCCAGCGTGCAACAAATTAAGCAATATTATAACGTGTTTCTTAATTGTAGTATATTTTAACTATACGTGAATAACGCTTGAAACACAAAAGAAATGTAGCAATCGTTTATAGGAATCAACCATGCGTTGAAACTATTCCTGAATGCGTGTATTTCCTTTTGTGCTCGTAGACTGACGTTCGAACAGTTCATTTCAATTGATTCCGAGAACGATTAAGTTTCATGAACTTATACAAGATTCAAGTTAAAGAAAAATTATATAAAGAGACCACTTTTTAAATTATAAGATAACACCGATGTATAAATTTGTTTCACTTCTTCATTTATTTCGAGTTATTGATTTCTTTGATTTCAATTAATTCTGTTGAATTTAATTAGTTTGTGGAGTGGTTCGAAGTGCTTTTCGTTGCTTAGAGAATAATTATGTTAATTTTAATTTGAATCTAATATTTTTATCTTCAGAGAATCTTTACTTACGAAAATAAACTGCGTGTCTTGAAGTATGTACATTCTCATTTCCGTAAACTTTTTTTATGAAATATTAGAATTAGTAAAGATTTCATTATCGTATTCATTAATTTGAAAGCAAAAGACAAATTATATCACTTTTCTTTGAAGTTTTCTTTATATAAATTTACATGGAAAAATAATTACTCGACTTCTTTATCATAGCATGAATTTTATAATGTAAGTAATTAAATTTTAAAATAATTTATCGTTGCAATCTCTAGGTTAGCCGTGCAACGTAATTGTTGTTTCAAAATACATCATTTTAAAGTATGACAATATGTGTAAACAATCGCTGTGTTCTACGGAATATTCATAATTGCAGAAAATTAATAGAATAATTGGTAAAATTTTTATTTCAAAATCAATAATTAATCATTCTTTTTATTGGCATTCTGAAACATGAAAACAATGAGGAAGATTTCATTAGTCACCGCATAAAACAGAGATGATGTGCACAACTGAGTTAACTGGCAAATTGCGAATTTGCATTCTTATTATACGAAATTTTTGTTCATCGTGGAATTCCGATTTGGTTTTAATCTTCTGCAATAGAATACAGTAATTCCTATTTCCGAATAAATTTGAAAAAACTGGAACGATAAATTGGAGTTTCTGAAATGCTAGCAGATGTTCGAAATACTTATGCAATATTTCTTATTTTTATAAACTACTATAAAAGTTATCAGTTAAAGATTTATTATTTTAATGTTTTCTGTAGCCTAATTTACAATTAAAATTTCAATATATTTGATTCATTTAGAAATTTATGGAATAGCAAAAACGGTGTTATTGTTTTGGTATCACCAAATTATTTAGAAAATTACAATTTTCAAAATTATTTGGTTTTCTATTTTACTGCAAATTATTGTTGTATTTAATCTCTTATTTACTTGTCGTTTTTCGCAATTTAGCTCGCGTGTGTATGATAGTTCAATGAAATTCTATATCTGAGATCTAGACATCCAATTTCTATCTGATAGTTCGTTAGCTGCTAACATGCGATCTAATTTTATCTACATCCACCAGATTTAATCGAACTTAATGAATCTAAGTTTCGATGATTTTTTAAAATCTGCGTTGATGAAGCTATATTTAAATTACTGAAATGATCGTTGTTCAAACATTCGAGAAAACGTATTAATATTACATTTCTATAAAGTGTGGATACATTTACTAAAACAACGTATTTATAACGTGTTTTGTCCTATTGAAATTCGTTAAGTATTTTCGTTGAGAAATTATTTGTTAGTACGTGAGTAATTCAAATCACTGTTTCTGATTAAACAGTTAATGTAGAAAGTTTCAAAACCAAATTAAAATTTTAGTTTTCATTAAACAGAACAAAAGTGGTATATTTCAATTCAAAAGGTCTACATTACGTATAATTATTAACACGTTGCAGTAAGCGGATTATTTGTAAAGAGAAACAGTATTTAAATGTTTCGCGTTGTCGTTTAAAAAATCAGTCTGAATATTAGATCTACTCATTGAAAAATCTGCTTATTTTAATGATTACAAACCTCATGTTTATGCAATCAAGAATGAGGTAATAGATTCTTGTGCTTTATTTCTTTTGCAATACTCTCTGTTTGTACACAGTGAGAAGAAAGAGTTTTAGTTCATTAATGTACTTTTTGCATCAAGCAGATCATATATATTTAGCATTATGACTTTCGTTCACACACGAACACTGAGCATTGTGTTGTATTAACCATTTCGGTGTTTAGGCAAGGACCAACGTGTTTAATTTATATTATTTTCAATATGAACACAAAATGCAAGTACAAGTGATATAAGGCACAGGTCCTTATAAGTATATACGGAGCAAATGTAAATAATGAATAATTTTTCACCTTAGTAAATAGCGAAATAGTTAATTGTTTAAGGCAGGAGACATATAATTTTATATGAAAAGAAGATACAATACATATGCTATAGTCAACGCTGCTTTCATTTAACGCAATCAGTTCCATAAAATGTTTAAGAACTGTGCCGCAGATTAATATGATTATGTGAAATACTTTTTAATATGTTGAACTTGTTTAAAAATTGCAGATTTATTTAGACGAGTACATGTGCACGAATGTAGTTCAAACGTGCTTTGCATACACATTTAATATAAATCTACATACGCATTATAAAATACCAGCACGCCATGCACTAATGCCGTAATATCTTAATGTTGTGCATAACGTTTCGCATGTCAAATCAGGATTTTATTAGTTATAGAATTTGGTTCTGAAGATTCTGAGTTCAAATTGTAATAATTTTGCATATTTCATTTGTATTATTCGATGTTCCTTTGTTTTTCGGACTTGTTAAAATTTTTCTTAATAAAACGTGCTCGAAAAGTATTATTTCTTTAAAAAAATAGAAGATATTGTTCATATCCTCATAAAGGATGTAGATAAAAAATTCTAATATATGAAAGTTATATTAAATGATTTATGAGAGTTAGGATTTAAATATAGTTCAACCTTTGTCTGACGCAATAATTGTTTATAAAGTTCAAGGAAAATCCTGAAATTTCATGGCGACTCCAATGTGAGACACCCTTTATACAGTAGACTTCTATACTGCAAATATTGTAATTCTTGTACTGTGCATCTTCTAATCTGTTCAATCGTCTCCAATTTTTAATTATTGAAAGATCTACCAGTTTCAGAATTGCGAATTCTTATAATCCTACACTTTGATAATACAATAGTTAAATGCATTTCTATTGAAGCAGTAATTATTTAACTGGAGCAACTAGATTTTAGTTACAGTAGAAGAGTCAAACTTATATTTGCAAAATTGGACCTTTACGAGTTATCAAGTTGGCTAATTCTTTCTCTTTTACTTGGAAATATTGCCGCTTAAATTAATTGCATATTGTACAATACTGATTAAATTTGCATAACTTTTAACATTTGACATAAAGTAATGCACGTATGTTTCTTTTTATAAAAAGTTTGCAACACTTGCCTTCTTTCTATTAAACTTGCAGGACTGCTAAATACTTATCTTATGTGGGAAATTATTAAAGGAATTTGTCTACTTTTGTCCTAACTCTTTCTTCGAGTCTCAACGAGTCTTTATGAATTGATTTCAGGGGAATCTATCGAACGAATCTTTTTAAAATTATAGGATTACTTTACCACAATATTGAAGTAATAAAACAATTTTATTTTGACTCAAAAGGGCTATAAATAATGTTGATGTAGAAGCTTATGCCCAACCCCTCGGCGTGAAAGTTGTTCCACACGTCATGCGAAGTAGCGCAGGCTGTGCTCGTCAGAAACTCAAAATCGAAAGATATTTAATTTAAGAGTATGCACACTGTTCGCGAACGTCCGCGAACATTTTGCATTGCTGCCAGATGTCAAGGTCTAGTTCAAGCATCACGTGCAGTATAAAGTTTCATTGATCACGTCCACTAAAAAATTACACAATTTTGATTATTTTTAGGTCGCACTTTAATCTGCAACCTACATCTTCGAGTTTGGCATATTCTTTTATATTTCACAAGTAACTTCCCTCAATTTCCTCTATGTGTTCGACACATTAATTTTGCGCTACTTGAAAATCACTGCTGTAAGGGTCACTATCCAAAATAGCTTTGAATAATAGCCTTATGTAATTATCGTAGGACAACGTTATCGATTTATGCAGAAACATAGACAGCGATATCTTTATCCTACTACATTAATGTTCCCGTTTATTATGGAAAACTGAGTTTTAAATACTAAAATCAGCTTTAACCGGCTGGAATCCGTTATGAAATTAAAATAAAGAAAGTAATAAGAGAAATGTTTGCTCAGGATGACGAGAAGCCCAAGTATACTTTGTGCTATTAGGCAATAAGTTTCGAGTGCCGATGGCTTGTGAGCAGACTTAGATAGCACCCTAGAGGATTGTTAAAAATGAATTTAGTGCACGCACGAGTAAATATTGTGCAGAAAACTCAATTCATCTGAGACATTTTTTATTTAAACATGTCTAATTATTTATTATTTATACACATTTAAAAGGAACCTCTTGGTATCTAAAATTGCTTTTATTTCAATCTTTTTATTCCACCTAAAGCCAATGAGATTTTGTCTGCCAGACTACTTCAAAAGATTCCAAGAAAGTTATTACAGTGGATTTGATATATTTCATGTGCGCTGCAGAACACGTTGCAACAAAGCAACAGCTAACTTTGTAAAAGTATATAAAGATGAAGAGACGAATATTTAACCGCGTAACAAAGTAAAATAATTACATCGGCTACAACACGAGATGCCTAAACACAATTACTTTAGACCATTCTAATTATTGATACATTTATAAATAATACAAGATATTAATTAAGCTGTGCAGAGAATACAGCAAAGTAATTTGAATTCGAGAATAAGGTTACGTGTTGTACAGAGTCTTTGTTTTCGTATCCGACACACGTACGCAGGCTTAAACTTGATTTTAAACACCGAATTCATCTATCTTTGGATTCAGGTTACAAATGGCCACAGAAAACACATTCAGCATTGTTACTGTTTTCCTGTTGAGTACCGTCGTTCTATTTCTGATAAGACAGTTTTCTATTGTGTCTTCTTACTATTCTTCATCTGAACGATGTGTTTCTTCGTTTATAGTTTATACGATGACCGTGTCCCAGACATAAATATCGAGACTAAACATTAACAGTATTAAACACTCAAAAAAGTTGTCTAAACTGATAACTTGCTTATAGGAAGATCACGCGCGGACATTAAGAAAGATACGATAATGACTGTGAGAAATTGAAACCTTGTCACTACGATGACTAAGTTTATTGATATAATAGTGGGAATTTGGTAAAGTTCGAACATGTTTGTAGGTTGTATATTTTGCACCAATGGGACGGTATTTTCGTAGAGAAAGGAATATACTGACCACCTTTTGTCCCTTTATTCCATTGTTTCACTGAGAACGGATGTGAAGTTGTTTTCAAGATGTCGTTTACGCAGAGTTGTTGGCCACGTTAATAATTTCGTCGTTTGTTCGATTGCAGCACCAGCTACAGTTAACGCAGCAACAAAATAATCTTCAGCAGAATAACGCTCAAGGCTTGCAACAGCGAGACAATATGCCGAGGGGAAAGGATTCGAAGCCTAGGGGACGGATGACAGCGTACGCGTTTTTCGTGCAGACATGTCGTCAGGAGCACAAAAAGAAACATCCCGAGGAGAAGATCGTTTTCCGGGAGTTCTCCAAAAAGTGTGCAATGAGGTGGAAGGTAAGCAAATCCCGTTATCATCCTATTTATACACATGTTCACTGTCAATGTATAATTTAACTCCGGCAAATGCAATTTTCCTGTAATTAGTTCCATTCAGCATACTTTAGAAAATGACAATGGCTTCTTCTAGCCTTGTTCGTTGAAATGTCACTAATTTGCAGTTTATCTTATCTGCTAGCTGCAGTATTATTATGCAATATTTACATTTCTGAAAGAGAAAGAGTAACCGAGATTCTCCACAATATAAAAGATTACGACAACGAAATCATTTTAACTAGTCGTTTACTGTTTAAATTAACTTCATCCGAAATTCATACTTCTAGTATTTTGATAGACACAATTGTTACAGGCAAAAAATTATTATAATTATATCCAGACTGCGGATTTTATGCATTTGTGATATAAATAAGTAAATGAACAGAGTATAATTGGCAAACCTGACAAATTTAAGGTTGTAAATATAGTATCGTGAACTTATTAACATTATTAAGTGAGGAACAGCTTTTATCTGGTTCTGCTGCTTTGTAACAGATACGGGTAATTTGAATTTTGTCTGAAGATACGCTGTCTAATTATAATATGCAAGAAAAACGGCTGTTAAATATTAAATTCTTTTTAATTTTGTAATCTTTTACCTGGGCGAATTTTTACAATTATGAACACTTACAAAGTGAGAACGGATAAAATTGAGATAATAAAAATTTTACTAGGATTACACTAGGACGGAACTAATTAAGAGAGTTATTTGTTGAATAAGAAAATTTTTAATTTAAAGAACTCATCGTCTCCAGTTGAAAGGTTAATATTTCAATAGAATTTGAAAATTTACAAATTGTTCGTGTTGTTGGAAAGAATTATTTCTATAACTTTTTAACTTCGTTTTTAATAACGACTCAAGTTCTGATAAATATTCTACATTTATAACAAATAGGAATATTCTTCCAAGTTGCAAGAATAATATTGTTTTCGATGAGTATTTCACAAATGTTAGAGCGCCTTAAAAATTAAATTCATCGACCAAACGGTTCGATTAGCTCAAAACAAGATATAGACATTATTTTCCTGTGTAATTTTTTATTTATTTTAGTCATGTAAGAATTTAAGAAAAATACGTAACAAGAAAACTATGAACGTCAGATATTGTATATGTATTCGTTATTAACACATTCATTGTGCGTCAACCACCGGAGATTGACGTAGATTTTTCCTCTCACACCGCGTTAGATACCAACGATATATAATATGTAATTATTCATTGTTGCTACATGTTAACTACTTTCAATAATAGCAAAAATGCAACGTGTGAAGTACATTGATAGAGAAAATAAAATTTTTAAAATAATTTGAGTATATTAGTATCATAACTTCTCTTGAAATATACAGTAGTGTTGTCTTTATTATTCAACTTTCGATTTTTTCTGGTGTTACTACCCTGAATAATGATATTTTCAGATTTTCCAGACACAAGATTTCATGTAATTTTCACCTATAATTGTATTTCATTATTTTCAAAATATGTTACTTGTGCTACATTCAAAAAACATGCAAAAATGTTAAGGGAAATGCATCAATTCTAAACACGTCGATTTTGATAAAATTTCTGTGAGAAGTAATTTTTGGAAAGATATTTGACACGTATTTTTTGGCCATCATCCATCTTGAAAGAGTGAAAACAGTCATCAAAGTTGGGTGAAATCCGTGAAAATCAGCAAGTTTAAGAACTGTTTTCACCCATTCAACATGGATGATGTCCGAAAGAAATACATATCAAATACTTTTCCGAGAACTGCATCTCACAGAAATTTCATCAAAGTTCGTGTGTCCAGATTTGATATATTCCTCTTAACCAGATTGTGCACCACACACTGTATTTAATGGTACATCAAATTTAAAGAGTTTGCATGTTTTTTGAGAGTAACACATGAATCTCATCATTTTTCATCCAAGACATTGTCTTTTCTTCAATAATGTTTAACGACATTTTCAAAATAACAGAATATAGTTATGGGCGAAAATGACATGAAATCTTTAAAATTGTGAAAATTTTGCTCACCACGTCTCACAATTTAGGGAGGTAAGCCAGAAGATGTTTGACCCTAAGGGACCATCCTAATGTACAGTGCATGCTGTGTGAGTGGAAAGTTAATCGAAATATACTTGAATCAGTTACTTACTTAACTGTAAGTAAACTAACTACTTAAAGATACATACATAATCAAATTTCTTAAACACACTTATGGAGAACATAGTTAAATCATCTTCTTTAGGAATCATGCCGTTACAGAAAGCAAAAAGAGTAAGGTTGAAATAATTATTATATTGTACGTTTTAGACTGAAGGTCTTGAATATCCCAGTCTATATAACTTAATGGTTACATAGAGGATCTATTAAATAATGAACATTTTACTGTTTTCTTTTACAATTTGTGAAGAAACAGCAATATTTTCTTGAAAATTTTTCAGTATACTTGATTTAGGTACATGTTACCACAAAAATCCTATGAAATCTGAAGAAATTAAATCCTT
This sequence comes from Lasioglossum villosulum, assembly GCA_963971365.1. Lineage (NCBI taxonomy): Eukaryota > Metazoa > Arthropoda > Insecta > Hymenoptera > Halictidae > Lasioglossum > Lasioglossum villosulum. Next base: position 30,521,839 of record OZ020498.1, on the reverse strand, counting down.
TTACTGTTATAAAGGAATATAAATGAGTCTCATCTAGGTCTGTAGTAGTTCTAGTGTTAATGAAGTTAGTGTGGTTGATAGCATGCAGGTTATAGTACATTAGTGCTCTAGTTGCTCTAAACTGGTCTTATAAAGTTTTTATTGATAATTATGTTTCTTTACCTCGACCCTCAGGTTACTCATCCTTCATGCTAACAGGCTTTTAGAGGGCAGGTTCTCTTTACCCCATTGCAATTTTAATCGACTAAAAAATTGTAAAGGTGTTTGTACTACTGTTTAAAAATTCTAAAATTGAAAAAAAGAAGGTATTTTGAGATCTGTTTCATAAAGACAAAGGTCCACTTCACAGTCCTGAAATGTCAGATTAGAACAAGTACTATAAATTCGTTGCTAGTTGCTTTGGTTGAAATTGAGATTATTGCAATATAGGAAAAATTTCTATTTTCGTTTACTAACCGAAGTTTTTAGTAAAATAAATTCAACAATTGTACTTCACTTTGATGACATGTTCACATTTCTTGTTGGATGAATTTTTGTAGGCTGGTAGCTTCATCAAATCCTTTTCTCGAAGATTATTCTTATTTGAGCAATCCATGTATTCTTATAATATTAAGGATTCATAGAAATATACATGAAAGTATAATTATGAAGTATTTATTGCATTCTTTGAAGCAACAGTTAAACAGTTAGACTACAAACATGATTCTAGATTAGAAGACACTCGTAACCCTTCGCATTTGAAAGGTGGCTTACATATTATTATTCAATAATTCGAGGCAATTTTTGTATTACTAAATTTGTTTGTATTCAACACTAGAATTGAAACGACTGATCTTAATTTTGTCTTACTTACTGAAATTATAAAAATGTTTTCATCAGAGATTTTAGAATGAACTTCTTTATCAAAGACCGCGGTAGAAGCACATATTAGAATAAAAATTATAAAGTCTGAATAGATAGATTCTTATTACAAAGCAATATACATCAGTTACATTTATCACTTCATAGTTCTAGAATTAATAAATTTCTAAACATGTGATCGGAGTATGTATATATCGAGGGGAATACAGTTTACCCCCTCTCTAATAACCAGATTAATACGTGACCAGTTTACGGTCTTAGTGAGGGATGCTGGAGCATGTTCACGGTGCTGGAACGCTATAGTGGAAGGGGAAAAGGAGGGGAGTAAAAATCTTCCAGTTTTGTTCGATCTGGCGGCACAGCCACTGCGTAAAAACGACCAAAGAAATTGTGTTGAAATTTACAAGTATTTGATGGCCCGGTCTTCTTGCACATTGTGACTATTTCAGTCTGGCTAAGTTCGTTGAGGTATTAACGTCAAACGCGTTCTTTTTGTAGTGACATAGGAATAAGCTTTCTAAAAGTATGTTAACTGTGACAGTTTTTTCAATTATTTGTTGTACAAGTGCATTATTTTTCGTGTATATTCATAAAATCTTACTAACGTAATTGAATTCAAACATTTCAAAGCAAGGTATGTCCAAAAATGGTAATTCTTCTCCTCTCGGCTCCTCTCCCATTTTGATGAAATTTAAATATGTACAGCTACACATACAACTTTCTCCTTTTCACATATGGAAGTGTTGTTTTCAGTTTTCGAGATATTCGCAAAAAACTTTTGCTAACACTGTATTGAATTTTCCAAATTCTTGCACGCTCCGTGGCAACGTAAGCCTGCTTCGGCGTCTGTTTACTCGTTTTTTTAAATATGCTGTTAGATGAGAGAGAAAATAGGATCTCACTCTGGTCATAGTCTGAGTCTTCAATTTTGAAAGACTATGCTTTGATTTTCGTTCATAAGCATTTACAATGCATTTCTGTTTTTCATCAATTTTATGAATACAGATAAAATGATAGCACATCTGAGAAATATTCTACATTATATAAATTTAAAATAGACAAATATGAAAATGTAACTGTACCTGTGTTTAATAATGTGTGGAACCTCCGTGATTCTCAATTACTTCTATCATCCTTTTTGGTAAGGATTCATTCAATACTTTAATTGAAGATTGTGATAAATTTTTCTATTACTCTTTAATATAGATTTTTAAATCATTTAAATTTTCAAATTGTCTATCCTCTGCGTAGACAGCTTTTGATAATAATCCCCAACAGTTCTCAATTATATTGAGGTCCGGGCATAAATTGAAAATTATATGCAGTAGATCCAAGATGTGAAATATAATAAATCCTATATTTGAACTGTGATAATTTTGTGAAAAATAATAATACAACAATAAACTTGCACTTATTTTAAAGTTTGGATACTTTTACTTTCGCAGATCGGTGTTTATTTGATTCTAGGATATTTTCACATGATATAGCAGGTGAAAATCTGCAGACTCTTCGGTCGAAGCCGAATGCTTCAAATTGAATATAAAAATATTTTTTCTTAATGAATCTATTACTGATATGACGATTACAGTTTCCTCTATACAGCGACTGCTTAAAATTTAATTTACGATTTCTTTTGTCTGTATTGTAGCTAAAAAAATAGGGACCAAGGCAGTATATTTTTAATTCAAAGATCAATAAATCGTTTAGAAAAAAATCGTAGTTTAATTTTTAAACATTCGTTGTAAAAGAGAAGCTTCAATTTTGAAATCTACGATGGTTTCAGTCACGAGAAAAATTGTTCAACATTTTCATAGATGTTTGAATTTGAAATATTTTTGATCAGAGAGTGTCTTCAGTTTTTCCCAGTCGCTGTATCATGTAGAAGTATCTTAGATCAAAACCAACAACGAATTGAAAAAGTAGGTGTAAGTTTTAACACAAGTCCAGGTATATTGTTGTACTATCTTTTTTTAACAAAGCTATCCACTGTAAAATGGAAATATTTTTAAGTCGAATAAGATGTCTGATTGTTCTGGTGTTAAAGTAGCTTCTCGTGCAAAGGGTTGATATACCTTACTTACTTTTTGTTATTGGGATAGAAAATGTGTGGATTTGCATATGCATCTGCAGTCTAGCGATAAGTACTCGCGTAGAACAGATGCGTGTGTCATGAAGCAGCAAGGCGGTTGAAAAAGAAAACGTCGGACATATTTTTCGGAGAAAGAACTTGGAAATGTGAAACAACGTCGTCATTATGAACAGGTGCTACACTAACATCTGGCCATCCTACTCCTCGAAAAAGGGTGGGAGATACTTTCTGCTGCGTACTTTTCTTATGGACTCCAGGGGCCACATGGTCCTTAGAAGGATTAAAGGCGTTGACCTTCCAGTTATCGTGGCGAAATGTTAGCTTGAGCAGCTGCAAACTTTTAGCCCGACCTTTCATGAAATGCTTCCCCGCCGAATGCACGTTTTCAGATCATTTTTTGTCAGTGATCATAAGTACAAGTGGAATGATTCCTAATGGACAATTCAGTTTCCTATTACCACCAGAAGCAGTTTAATTGGATAAATTAATATCTGCTTGCACAAATTATTCTTATAGTTGCAGGAATGAATGTAGCTCCTCGCAGTGTTCAGATAAAAATTGTTCGTTCTGATTGTAATGAGATTGTCTATTTATCGCAAATACTACTACAAACAAAGGAAACTAATTTTCATCATGGGTTCGACAAATCTAGCCCGTGCACCAGAGGGTTTACAGTAAACGAATAATTTTTAAATATGCAATCACAAAAATTAACTCGTCTGAGGAAGTGTATATTTACATGAAGACATTTCCATGAAAGAGATAAATTGTTAATGTAGTTTCTTATTTTCATTATTTTCACTTTTTAGTAAATAGATCTCATTGCTACCTTTGCCGAAGGTATAAGAATATTTATTTCATGTTTTAATTATTTCTATTCAATATTATCAACTTCTGTATTTCGTTTTCTGAATCACAAGTAATGCATAGAGTAGATGTGGTGCATTCTTTTCGTAAGTAACACGTGCGAACAATTTCTTCAACGACATTCTCTGTCAAGGATAGTAGTACTGTACTATTTTGAAATATGCAATAATTTCATCACTTTCAGAGTGATTTCTCGTGGGACGTTTCGTTTTTCAATATAATTCGACGTGTGTTCTTGAAATAAAAGAGAAAGGAAACTGTGAGGTAATCGAATAAACCCTCCATTTTATTCTTTAACCCTGACTGCATCTTGCGATATTCCTTTAAATGAAAATGGGAACACGCGGAAAGTAGGGTAGCTGAATACGGTTTAAGCTATTGTACTTAATATACAAAACTTATTTATCATCACGAACGTACTCCTTTTCAAGGAAAGTACCATCGATAAAATATAATGAAATATGATGTTTTTTGAACGTATTCTTCTTTTTTTTAAAGCATAACTAACAAACATAACAAACTTTTAGTATAAACAAGTATCTAAAATATTGTTGAATGCTCTATTTTGATATTCGAATTGGAAAACCCATAGTTATGTTATTTAAAAACGAATTAATTGTTCAAGCTTCATTATATATTATAACAATTGTGTAATAACTTAATAATAAATTCATTTTCTGCAGGAATATTACAATGTCGGGAAAAGTAATAATAATACATGTACTTTCACGATTAAATATGTGTACAAGCGAAAATCATGTGTATTATCAATGAAAGTCTAAGGCTTTGTAACATGACTCACAAAAGCAGGCATTCATCAAACAATTAGCGTCTTCGTTAGTACTTTTATCATCTTAGAAATATACCTATTAACAGTATCATTTAATTTCGCCATGTTTATAATAGAATTTTCACAATATGAAAACATCTTAAAAGTTATTTTACGTATTCAAAAGGTGGTAATGAATCACTGTGAATTTTTCTCTCTTATAATATGCAGGAATGCATTATTGTACAGTGAGAACAAAAATTTTATACATTTTAATATGATCTTGATTTTATTTTTGGAATCTGATGGAATATTTAGTATAATAATTTACTCGGTTTCTCGCCTTGTACATTTTTTGTTATATGAATGCATAAAAATGTGTTATTTATTATCCAAATAGATTTACATTTTTTTAACAAAATAATGTGTAAAATGAACTTCAACCATTTTCAGATTGCGTCTACGCTTAACTCCACCTTTATCGACCTACCTCCCGAACCAATGTCTCTCCCTTCCCGAACCTCCCCGACTCATCGTATGAAGACCAACTCCAAGTTCGTTTATTACAAATCCACTAACACACTATCAATCTCCGATATCCAACGATAATCAATTTTATAAGCAATCATGGCACAACAAAGACGGTAAAAATACACTTTGATTCTATTGATAATCACAACACAAGACGAGTATTATGTAATATTATTTACCACAAATACAAACATGAAATGCTAAACAAATTCTACAAAAATCAAGAGACTCAAATTTATGTGTATTGTACATATTCGAAACATACAAATATATATGTGCTACACATAAATAAATATAAGTTGTTTCGTTAATTTTTGTTGTCGGCTTACTAATGTTTACATAATTTATTGCACACGAACGAATTTATTCCAATGAAATACATAGGTTTTCTTTATTTCAAAAAAGGAAAAGCGTAATATGTTTATATTCTCAAGAAATTCGCATAAATACGTTATAGTTTATTCAGTGGTTTACAAATTTTATTAGTACGCCCTCCTTTAAGAGAATTCCTTTTTGAAATTCTCAAAGTTATATAATGAAAGTTTATTTTACAAGTATAAGCCTCCTAGTTCGGAAATCGCTGATTTATTTAATGAAAATTGAACAATCGTAAAATTATCTCTTATATTAAGCGTGTAAGGATCATTTCACACGAAATCGGGCAATTTTCAGGATACTGTTGTAGCTTTTAGTGACATATATACGTAACTCAAAGGATTTTCAGAATTCTTAAAAATTGTTGGTTTTACAAACGTCTATAATAAAGTATTAACCTTTTCTCATTGAATTATAACAGTTAAATTAACAAACCTGAGTTTTCGGGTGCTTATAGTGAAAATGTAAAAGTATCTACTCAAAATTATTTCAGTCGAACAAAAATGTTTTCACAACTTATTTTGCAATTGTTTTAAGTAAACGCAATTTTACAATAGCAGAAACATATTAAAGAATTTGAAAAATATTGAGGATATAATTCCAAGAGTTCTCTTTGCTGAACAATTGTTAAAAAATACTTACACTTTAAAATCATTTAAAGTTTCCAGTTGTTACAAATTCTTCAATACGTCCCAGCTATTATAAAATCGCATTTGTTTCAAAGAATTCCAAAGTAAATTATTGAGTACATTTATTTCCAAATTAAATAATTTGAATAGACACTCGTATGTTCTCACTATGAGCAGCACCCAGAAACTGATTTTTATAGGTTCGTTAGTTCAACTGTTAGAATTCAATGGAAAAAGGTTAACAGTTTTATATATCTTTAAAACCAATCATTTTTATGCATTCGAAAAATCCTTTGAGATGCGTTCTCATGTCACTAAACACTACAACTTATTCGAATTTGAACAAAATCCGTAACAGTACTCAGAGAAGTATCTGATTTCGCTTGGAATGACCCATAATTTATTATAAGACTAATTTGATGTATCTTGTGTTTCTAGACTATGTCAGATAAGGAGAAGAAACGTTTCCATGAAATGGCAGAAAAGGACAAGAAGAGATATGATACTGAAATGCAGAATTACACACCACCCAAAGGCGAAAGTAAAGGCAGAGGCAAGAAGCGCAAACACATCAAAGATCATAATGCTCCTAAGAGGTCATTGTAAGTACAAGTTGTGATAGAAAAACCTTACTGAACGATGCGATCAAACCGGACGTGCTTTTAATATAAATCATTTTCAATGTGTATATCAGATAGACGCAATTCTTCGTGTCTAAAAGATATAAAAATATCTACATATGAATTAATGTACAATGTAAATTACTTATTTAAAAATTGTACGTTATTGTACGTTTTAGGTCAGCCTTCTTCTGGTTCTGTAATGATGAGCGTGGAAAGGTTAAGATGCTGAATCCTGAGTTTGGTGTAGGAGATATTGCTAAGGAACTAGGCAAAAAGTGGTCCGATGCAGATCCTGAAACCAAATCGAAGTACGAGGCTATGGCAGAAAAGGACAAAGCTCGATATGAAAAGGTATGGCATTTTTCGAAGTTACATTGTTACACAACAATATTTTCCTGCTAACTACACTGATAGATTGTAGTAATCGTTTGAATAAATGGTATAAATATGATTTTGTTGCTGTCAAAAAATTCAGCATTATATGCATTGAAGGAAACTTTAATATTAGAATTACCTATAACATTTTCGCAAAAAGATATATTATGATCTGTGTTATTTAGGAAATGACTGCGTACAAAAAGAAAATAAAGGATGGCGCACCGGTTGTAGCAAATCCAGTAAATGCTGTAAAAAGCGACAGTGAAGAAGAGTATAAAGAAGACGATGAATAGCGGATACACGACAAAATTTCATCTATCACCCCGTGTCCTTGATCCTGAAAGCATACCTCACCTACTGTACGTACCATTGACCTTAGCGTGAGCGTACTTACACCACTAGGGAAACGAATAACTAATCACCAGTCCTCGATTATTTACAATAATAATTAAAATACCCGCGATTATAATAATTATTTTAAAATTGTATGCATGTGAGGTACGAGAGAAGATCGTGTGAGTGATATTTGTATTTTAACATATTGATAGTAACATGTAAAATGGCGTAGGATAGCAGAATGGAAAGAATATGGTGCCCACTTTGTATCAGGTGGAAGGCGCAGGGGCTCAATCATTGTTGACATTGTCTCCAGACTATGTTAAAAGCTAACGTAGTTGCAAATCGTAATACAGGATATGGCGGCTCCATAGTTGGGCGGTATCATTCGATATAGTTTGATATTTATCAGTTCAGTTCATTCGTTGTCAGTGTAAGAAGACTTATTGTATATCCTTGTACAGAACATTTCTTTAAATCAAATCTGTCGCAGGTGGGGCATGGGGCTGCTTTGTATGAATGTAATTGATTTAAGTACGTGTCGTATAGTTGTAAGTATTAGGATAAGTATATTTTAAATGCAATTTCGATTCTACATCTGCGTCAACATGTGATAGTTTCCACTAACAATGTATTCTAAACCAGGAGATTGAGCCTTATATAGCTTATAAGTAATTGGAATCGAAACAAATATCTCTGATTGACAACTTTTTGAAATCAAAAAAAAAATATTGGGACAACAACCCAGCCATGGAGCAGTGGTATATTTTGAAGTCCTATTATAATTACATAAAAACGAATCCTTTTTGTTTGTTCGTAAGATTTTTGATTGTCGGATCCAACCGATTTCTTTTTATAAAACTGATAATAAATTTATAATCACGTTGTCTTAATAATCGTTATAATCTCAATCTTTTTTTAGAATTACGTAAAAAAATGATAAATTTTTGTTCTTATTGAAATCAATTGACAGTCTTCAAAGGCATACCAAACTAGAAATGTATTTTTGAGTTTTATCTAATTGAAGTAGTCCCTGCCCTTACCATCGTCATCCTCCCTCTCATATTCATTTTTCCAATAAAGGAAATACGTTTAAATCCTTTCAGAATTATGTGATTCCGTTCATTGTTTAAGAAAGTAAGATAGGGCGTGTCTTGTACTGCCTCGAGTCATCTGGTGTACAGCAGGCTGTATTATAATAAATTATTGTGGTTTCTTGTAATATTAACATTCCTAGATCTTAGTATGTACAGATCTTAATAATTGAGATTAGAGCCAACTGTGTAAGAAGCATACCAAACAAAACCGGCTAGGTAATGCAGATGTGAATTTCGTGGCCAAGAATTGGTATGCAAATCGAATATACAAGAGGCTTTGTTACAGTCAGACTGACTTGCACCTTGATTTGGCTCAGCAGGTAACCACTACTTTTTGACATAAAGCTTTTCATCTCCCCTGCACATTGTCATATAATGGATAATTGTGTGATTATATAAGCAAAAATAAAACCTGTTTTAGAGGGAGCTAGAGGACGAATACTGTAAAATATGAAATTGTAATATTTTAATACTGATTTGCAGATGTGCATAATTTTAACATAGCTGGTTAAAATGAATTGTACTGATACGAAGGTATCCAATTGATGGAGATAATTAATAAAAAGATATTGAAAATTACGACAGAATTTTCTGTATTATTATAGGGGAATTATAACAGTTATAAAAGAGATGGTTGTTTTGTATATCACTTAGGATAAATAAACTTTTCAAAAAATTTGTGAATATGTTTCTGGTACTGCTCCAAACCTGTTTCTAAACATATATACATGTCCGAAATATTTGATTCCGAAAGCAGTACTAGACTTAGACAGTTACGATATTTGTATAAAAGTAAGTATATACTATGGCCATTTGTTTATGACATGAACTATCTTCTTTCACACTGCTGCTTTCTTGTAATACGAATGTGACAACATTCGTATCTTACAAATTTATACTGACGCTAATCACATAAGAATTAGCAGATATAATTGCAAACCTGGAAGTAATGTGTTAACTTATTTCATGTTATACACATTATATGCTTCAGCGCAAAAAGGACATTACTGTAACTTTTTTATATGTATTGCATAGGTTCGAACGATTTTCTATTATTTTATAAGCATTACCTTAGATTGTAAATGTACCCCCTTGACGTAGTATTTCTAACAATAAATCGATAATTGTTATAATATAAAATTTTTTGTTTGTATATCAATTAGAACAATTTAGTATCTTGTAGTCGCAATTCATGATTTAACGAACATAACACATTCGTACATGTAACGGGTAATATTCGCTTGTTTTATATAATTCCATTGTAATAAACTAGCAATCGAAACGTACACACAAAATTTATTGTTGCATATTTAGTTAGTAATCAAATGTATACTTTTTACTTATCAAACATATTAAATCACCTTTTATTATGGTTTTATTACAGTACTTGCAAATTCTTAAACTATTAATATACATGTTCAGTTCGAGCATTTTTTTAGTTTATAGAATTCCAAGACCTAAATATCTTTTATTTCAAGTCAATATTCTAAATGAATTACCTCTATGTACAATGTATGTATAATCCACATAATAAATATACCTGTATTATAGGGAATTAGTACTATATTACTTTTGAAATTACATTCTAAAATGAAAATTATATTGCATACTACTATGTATGGTAGGTAACAATTTAACATTAGCAGGTTCCCAATATAAATATTACTTAGAAAAAATATGTGTATAAATATGTAGAACTTATAATTAGATTGTGGATTTGATGCATTCCCAGATAGCCAAATTCCTCGAATCTGCCGAGGGCAAGTTATGACCGTAAGGGCTCGAGAACGTGCCCTCGGCCGAAACGCGGTTCGATCTGGCCTCGGCCGGTCCGTCCTCGTTTCGGCCAACGCTCTAGTGTGCGTGACGCACACAGCGCTAGACACGTATACATACACGAGGATTGCAGAGGTTCCGTATATTTCGAATCCTGACGCTATAATGCACATTTCAGGGTTCTAGGTAGTCGCAATCGCTAGATAAAAGATTAATCTAGGAGGGACGGACCCTAAGAATGGATGAATTTTACGTATTCGAGGCGTAATTTACATTATTCGACAACAAGTAGCGGAGCCGTGAGAAGTAACGGGATAAGCGACAGTGTTGTCGCCTATCGTGGCTGCCGAGAGACATTTTCATAAACCTAAAACCGCCGAATAATGTAAATTACGCCTCGAATACGTAAAATTCATCCATTCTTAGGGTCCGTCCCTCCTAGATTAATCTTTTATCTAGCGATTGCGACTACCTAGAACCCTGAAATGTGCATTATAGCGTCAGGATTCGAAATATACGGAACCTCTGCAATCCTCGTGTATGTATACGTGTCTAGCGCTGTGTGCGTCACGCACACTAGAGCGTTGGCCGAAACGAGGACGGACCGGCCGAGGCCAGATCGAACCGCGTTTCGGCCGAGGGCACGTTCTCGAGCCCTTACGGTCATAACTTGCCCTCGACCGAAACGCGGTACGAGCTGCCCTCGGCAGGTCCAAGCGATGTTCGACACGTAAAAATCCTGATACCTGACCTCGGCACGCTCTGCTAGATTTCAGCGCTCGGCCCGCTTGGCTATCTGGGTTCATAGCAAAAATGAGTAGGTGTAATTTAAAACAGCAAATATATTAGAAAAATTTAAACATACTATATATATTATATTGTTCTCAATCTACTAAACATATAATAGGGATGAAACTAAATTTTTATTTCACACAGGTAAGAAATTTGTATTTTGCATAAATAGATTCGCAGTCTATATATTTATATTTATAATCAATTAAAAGATATAAACAAAGTCTGTGAATCAATAAATTATAAAAGCCTAGCGTGTAATTGCATTTGTGAGGGCAATATTATTTTATGCATTTATTTTACTTGAAGAAATGATTACATATAATATGGAAAATAATCTATAAATTAAGAAATTGTAAAAGTCTATCTTCTAATTGCATTCGTAGGGCCAAAATTTCTTATGTGCATTTATTTTACATATATATTATTTATATATAAATATGGAATCAATATACTACGTTATATATATACAGTTTGAAGAAGTACTTAAAAGACTCCTATCACTATAGTATTATTAGTAACCTATCTATAGATCAACGATGCAGGTAAATTTGGAGGTATTTACTTTTTTGCACATGTATATATACCAGTACTCTAAAAGAAGACACCCATCGTGTCTGTACAAAATTCTATTTAAGTTTATTCGTTTCTCAGACTTTCATATCAATCGTTTGCAAGAAAGAAATTTCTACAAATTAGTACTATAGATCAGCTTTCTAAACGTCGAACAACAAGTTACAAAAACGAATATTACATTTTTTGTTTCGCAAAATTTGAAAATAACGGTAAGGAGACGAAACGATCTTCGGGACAAAAGAAATTTGCTTTTAGTACCATCTACCGACGCAACCGGTGAACTGCAACATTGACCGGGTTCGCAAAATTCATAGTTTCGAAAGATTGTTTTGTTTGTCTTTTCGTTTACGTTTAGTCTTGGCGGTTGCAACGACGATCTTGAAGACTGTCCGAAAATTAAATGTAAATACCCAACGGTTGCCGAAAGGTCATAGTGAACCTTAGCCCGACTGCACGAACGGTTCTAATGTATTGAGTCAACGATTTTTCTACGAACGTTGACTGTCCTGTCGGATATTATTCTCGTATACCCTCGTTTTGTGAGGTAAGTTCGAATTTTTTATCGCGAATCCTTTCGATTAATATTCGAAATGTCCAACTGTCACAAGTCGTCATTGTCTTTGCTCGTTCGTCCTAGTACGGAACATCTGCAACAACAAATTGCTGCTACTTTCAACATTTAACGAAACGTATGAATCGTTAGTATTCAAACATATCGACGTGCAGTAGATTTTTGTAAAAGGCATTTCTTCATCACGATTTGAACGTTTTTGCGATGGAAACGATTAGTGTCGTTCAAATGTGCTCGTTTTCCGAATGTAGTCATGAAATCTATAGGTTTTCAGTTACTGCCTTATAAGGTTTGGAAATAACGTCAAGTTGTAACTTATGACACTTCTAACTATAGCTCGGTTTATTTGAAAATTCTTTCTTTAAAGAAACGCTACTCTGTTAATGAATATATAACGAAGTTCTCTGTTAATTATTTGATGTGTTACATCTATATTTGGCAATATATCACTTGTGTTTGTATTGTTTCTTACTCACAACTTTAATATTTGTTAATGTTATTCAAGTTTCATGTAAATTAGTCATTCTCGTGGTTTTTGAAATATGGAACAAGATACAGAATACATTAAGCTACCGTTAGAGGGTACCGTCACAATGTATTGCTTGTATTTGTATTGTTTCGTACTCATAACTAGACTGCGGATCTTTATACATTTTTATGGCTACTGAAAATTTTAAAAAACATCCACAATATATCCTTCGACAGGATTTAGTCAAATTTTGATTTATTTCGGATCAACAAAGGCTGCTACCACCTCCCTCTTCTTACAAATGGTCTAGAATAATTGCAAATTGCATGAACTTCCACAGTCTACTCATAACTTAAGCTGTAAGTGGTATTTATTAATGTTATTCAAGTTTCATGTAAATTGGTCATTTTCACAGCTTCTAAAATATGGAACAAGATACGGAATATATTAAGCTACCATTAGAGGAACGATGTGCACACAAGGTAACATGTCCTATTAATCTTCTAATCCTATCATAATACATTTATATTTACAATAATTTCTTGTGTTAATGTTACACAGCTATGGAGAGCGCGTTTGCATGGTTATAACGAATGCGTAACTACGTTTCAATGTATCGACGATGAAAAATCACCCGAGTGGAACAAGTTCCTAGGTTTTATAAAAAAGTTTGTAATAGACAGTAATGCTATAGTTCAAGAAAAAGGACTGGAAGCAACATTAGCATTCATTGAAAATGCTGCGGTAGCAGGAAAGTAAGTTTTATTTGTTGAAATTAATCTAATAGCTTCTACGAACATATGTTTATATGCTACAGAGTAGTTCTAAAGTTCTAGATAAAACAGATTCTTTATAATTTTACAGGACTGTTGGCGAAGTTATGAATGGGATAGTTACTAAATGTATTGCAGCCCCGAAAGTTAAGACGAAAGAGTTGGCAGTGCAAATAACATTGATGTACATCGAAATTGAGAAACACGAAGCTGTTCAGGAAGAACTGTTAAAGGGAACAGAAGCTAAAAATCCAAAAATTGTTGCCGCATGTATCAACACCTTAACTCTTGCATTGAGGTAATGTAAACATGTGTAAACATTCACAGTATAAATATTACTGTACGTGTATTGTGACAATATTTTTCAATTATTTTGTTTACACAGGCAATTCGGTCCAAAAGTGATTAATATAAAGCCTCTACTAAAAAAGGTTCCTGGATTTCTTGAGGACAGAGATAAATCAGTTAGAGACGAAGGAAAATTCATGGTCATTGAGATTTATAGGTATATTTTATTAATATTGTGAAATCATCTTGAAAAAGCATAATTGTTTGTGTAACACAATTTCTATTTTCCTATTCAGGTGGATAGGTGCTCCATTGAAACAACAATTGAATACATTGAAGCCAGTACAAATCACAGAATTAGAAGCGGAGTTTAACAATTTGAAGGAAGAGAAAGTTGCGCCAATTCGTTTCCTGAAATCTCACAAACCAAAGCAAATATGTGCTGCAAGTTCTACAATTGATATCGTTGAAGGTGAATTAAATGTGAAATGATATTTTTGTACAAACATTTTTGTGTTTCGATTTGTAACGTAAAACATTTTCTGATCAAGATGGCAAAGATGATGGTGATGGTGCTTCTGTGCCAGATATTGATCCTTATGAATTATTAGAGCCAGTAGATATTCTCTCTAAGCTTCCGAAAGATTTTTATGAAAAACTTGAGGCTAAGAAATGGCAAGAGAGGAAAGATGCTTTAGAAGCTTTAGAGGCTCTTGTAAAAAGTCCCAAGCTAGAAAATGGTGATTACGGAGACGTAGTAAGAGCTCTGAAAAAGGTGATTGAATAATAATTCGTAATTTAATTACGTTTAATGCGTTACTATTATGTTACTTAATATTTAAAATATTATGAACAGGTTATATCTAAGGACACTAACGTATTAGTGGTTGCATTCGCTGGAAAATGTCTAACTGGCCTAGCTATAGGTCTTAAAAGAAGATTTCAACCTTATGCAACTGCTTGCCTTTCATCAATTTTAGAGAAGTTCCGTGAAAAGAAACAGAGCGTTGTACAAGCACTCAGAGAAGCTGCTGATGCTATCTTTCTTAGTGTAAGTTTCAAAAGAAATATTTTAAATTCGATCTACCAAATATCTTTTTATATTTCATTGCGGCTGGAGATTTGTGAAACAGCAGTAGCTTTGGAAGTAACTATTGATTTAGAAGCTCGAACGTTAAAAGCATGCATGTTTTGTAAAAATATATTAATCATCATACGCTCCTCAGACATAGTTGCATAAAAGATCCTAGAATAATATTTCACCCCTTCTTAGTTCGCATTTCAAATCCACGAATTATGCTTCAATTACAGTGGGACATTTCAAAGAAATACATTTTGCAACACAGACAAAAAGAAATCAATCGTGTTACAATATGTGAAAAAAGTAAATGAGTGAATTTTCACCCTGAGGAACGTATGAGGGTTAATTTCTAGACTTTTTATAACCAAAATCTAGTGAAAATGAAAAAAGAACAAATCTCTGATAACACGTGATTGCACCTCGCTATATTTATTAGACATTGTAAATAATGATGTACTTTCCGTTCGAATTAGATTTCTATTGATGTTTTACTGGAGGACACACTTGCAGCTTTAGAAAATAAAAATCCTGCAGTCAAATCAGAAACAGCTGCATATTTAGCAAGATGTTTCTCCCATACACCACCGCAAAGCTTAAATAAGAAGTTATTAAAGGCGTACACTGGTGCACTTCTGAAGACATTAAACGAGTCAGGTATGTCTTATAATGGAATTTTTATATAGGATCGCTCATGTTTCTAATGTATTCAGTAATTGAAATGTACGCAATAATGTAACACTGAGAAAATGTCTTTTAGATCCGACTGTTCGAGATGCTTCTGCAGATGCTCTTGGTACAGCAATGAAATTAGTTGGCGAGAAAGCCATGACACCATTTATTACAGATATTGATAATCTGAAGATGACAAAGGTACTTTTTAGATATAGACTGTTAATTTTAATCAGTTTAACATTGTGTTTGCGATTTAACGTTCAGATATACCATTATCTCTTAAACATTTGAAGACATGAAAAAATTTGTTTTGCATTATTCATTTAAAAGACTTAATTCTCTACAATTTGGTGCACACACATCGTATATTAAGGAACGAACTACATTGTGTAGAGAATTTATTCACGTGCATTCTTTTTTGTTTGTTAGATTAAAGAATGCGCAGACAAAGCTGTAATACACGTTAAAGTTCAAAACACGCCAAAAATGGTTGATAGACCGAATACGGCGCCGAGTAAAATTGAATCGGCAGCGAAAGCTAAAGACTCAGAATTCAAAGCTCCAAAGAGACCGGCTACAGGCGTAAATAAGAAACCTTTAGCTAAGAAGCCATCTGGTTCATCGTTGACAAACTTAGGTATTCAAACATTAAATATTGATAATAAATACTAAGATCTCAGTAAATAACACTTAATTTCTTCTTTTCAGCTGCTTCCAAAAAGTCATCTGCTACCAAAAGTCAAACAGAAAAAAATTATAGTGCCGAAGAAATAGATGAAATGGCTATACAGTATTTACCCGGAGATATTCTTTCGGGTCTCGTTGATACTAATTGGAAGACCCGCTTGTCTGCAGTCGAACAACTTCTAGAGGTATAATATATACTTTTTTCTGTACTTTTATGAAAATTGTTAAATTATTAAATGTCGTTGAATTATTGGTTCACTAGAACCCCGTTTATCCGGCTCAAACAGGACCGTAAACAACATACAGTGGGTGTACAAAGTGTTTGTACACTTTTTAAAATGGAATAACTTTTTTATAATTGTACCAAACGATCTGATTTTTTAGAATTGTACCAAACGATCTGATTTTTTATAATTAATTAAAATCATTGATTTATAAAATGATATGCAAACAAATTTTCTATAAATTATTATTCACAAGATTACATGCAAAATTTTTTATTTTTGCATGCAGCTTTGTAAATTGTAATATTTGGAAAATCTTTTTTGCAGATCATTTAGTAAACCAATGCTTCTAATTGATGATGAAAAATCAAGTCGTTTGGTACAATTATAAGAAAGTTATTCTATTTTAAAATGTGTACGGACACTTTGTACACGCACTGTAAATAATACAAATAGATTTTATTTATTACACTATTTATTTATATGTATACTTTTACGTCAAAATTCATAATATGAAGCAAAAGACATACACTATAATTTTAATTTAATTATAATGTAGTAAAGAAGTCTGCGAGTTTCTTATAGACTCGGGATGTTAATTATAAGGTTGGCAAGAAAGTAAGTTCGGTATTGTAAGGTGAAATAGAGCCCAAATTTTATTCGAGCAATAAACTTTAATGAATAAGATATTTTCCATTTTGTTCGATGATCTTTTGCCACAAAGAATAAAGAAGAAAATAACATTGATTAAAGTTTATTGCTTGATTAAAAAATTCGGTTTTTATTTCACCTTAAAATACCGATTCATTACTTTCGTGTTAACCTAATAATTAGCGGATAAAAAAGACGGGGGTTGTATTTGATTGTTTCTGTAACATAATTATATTTCAGAATGTAAAACAAATGAATCCATCAGAAGTACCTACACAAGTGGTTGTACGAACGTTAGCAAAGAAACCCGGTTTCAAAGACACAAATTTCCAAGTTTTGAAATTGCGGTTAGAAATAGTAAAGTATCTGGCAGAGAATTTCCCGTTTTCAAAGTAAGATTAATATATTTCATTCTACGTTTGAACGAAGTGTTCATATTGATGAACTATTTTTCTTACAGTACCGTCTGCGAATATTGTCTCATGGACATAACAGAGAAATTGGGAGATGCGAAAAATAGTTCAGTCGCAGCTGAATGTCTTCTATCAATTTCGGAAGCGACTAGTTTCGAATACGTGACAAATGAAATAGTATCGTTTGCATTCAATCAGAAGAATCCAAAAGTTCAACAAGAGACGTTGTCTTTAGTGTGTAGGGGTCTCATAGAATTTGGCTGTGTGTAAGTATTTAATTTGTTTAGAGATTCTAATCGGAGTAAAGCAGTGCTGTAATGTTCATAGTATGTATATGTATATGTTTTAGTATCAATGTTAAATCATTAATGGATAGTATGAAAAAAGCAGTTGCAGCAACAAATCCTGGTGTCCGTACTGCAGCCATTTCGTTGCTGGGTACGTTATATATGTTTATGGGTAAACCTATGCTCATGTTCTTTGAAAATGAGAAACCTGTCCTGCGCCAACAAATCGAGCAAGAATGCGAAAAGGTAACGTCTGCTACTCTAGTTACATCTTTGTAAGAATTGTATTGTATCAGATGATAACATAAGTTCGTGCCCGATTTGAAAATAAAATTCAATGATTAAATTTTAATCATTGGTTAAAGATTGGTTAAATTAAAATTAGAAAATTGTTAAATTTTTTACAATTAAAAAAGAATGGTGACTACATACATAATTGATTAATAAAGTTGTATTCTTTAAAATTGAACTACTGAATTTTATTTTTAAATCAAGCACGAATTTATACAATCATCTAATACTTACTTAACAAAATAATTATTTCGTAGCACAACGGCGAAAGTCCTCCAGCACCGATTCGTGGAGTAAAAAGCAAAAAGGGCAAAGTAAGTGACGACGATGACGACGACGCCGAAGTGGATAAGAAATCTTCTAGTAATAGTGAGCTCGATATTAATAATCTTATTCCACGAGTCGATATCAGCAATCAAATCACGGAGGGACTTTTGAATGAATTATCTGATAAAAATTGGAAAGTAAGTCTTACATTAGTTACGATAAGATTAGGAATTTCTTGATGTAAGGCGAAATGCCGGGTTATTGCAAACCTCTAAGAATATTTGCTAATTGAAATTTTTTTTTAATGCTAGGTGCGGAATGAGGGCTTGCAGAAAGTGAATGCTATCATTTCTGAAGCGAAATTTATAAAGGGCTCTATTGGCGATTTGCCTCAAGGATTGGCTCTGAGATTGGTTGATAGTAACAGTAAAATAGCACAATCGACCCTAGGCCTATGTCAGGCATTGGCAGTGGCTATGGGTCCACCAGCAAAGCAGCATATCCGAGTTCTATTTCCCGGTTTTATACAATGTTTGGGCGACAGTAAAAATTGGATTAGAACAGCGGCAATATCGTGCATAAACACATGGGGAGATCAGTGCGGCTACAAAGAATTTTTCGATGGAGAAATAATAGGTGACGCATTAAAGTCTGGATCACCAGTGCTCCGAGCTGAATTGTGGAATTGGTTAGCACAAAAATTACCACTGATTCCCGTTAAGCAAGTACCGAAAGAAGAACTTCTTGTATGTCTTCCATACTTGTATAATAATTTAGAGGATCGTAATTCAGATGTTCGCAAAAACGCTCAGGAAGCTGTTTTGGGTTATATGATCCATCTTTCGTATGAAGCGATGGCTAGGAATACAGAGAAATTGAAGCCTGGGTCTAGGACAGTGGTACTTGCCGCTTTGGATAAAGCTCGACCAAGTTTACCTATGAAACCATTACCTAAGAAGCAGCCAGTGGAAGAAAGCAATCAAAAAGTTGTTAAGAGTGCTGGAGCTGTGAAAGCAGCAAAAGGAATAGTAAAACCAAAACAGAATCAAGCTGCAGCGAAACCTGGCAGTGCGCGTAAAAAGGATGATGATACAGACACGAGTCCTTTACTGGTCAAGAATATTCTCAAACATCAGAGAGTAATTGACGAGCAAAAGTTGAAAGTTCTAAAATGGAATTTTACTACACCAAGAGAAGAATTTGTCGAACTCTTGAAGGAGCTTATGACTGCTGCGAATGTGAACAAAACTTTGCTATCGAATATGTTTCATTCAGATTTCCGATATCATCTTAAAGCTATTGAGGCATTAACCGAGGTAAATTTCAAATCATTTAAATCTTTTGAATTCAAACACATTTTAATGCTAAAGGTACTGGCAATTCGCAAATATAACGGGTCAATGTAGACCGTTTTTTTCATGAGGAAAATGCTTTTACGCATACCCTGTACCCCCTGGGAGAGATACAGGGTTATGTGGGGCTTACGTGGCCAGAAGGGCTCGCAGTACCCACTAAAAACCTCATGATAACCTTCCCTAAGCTAATTGGGGGCGGCTGGGATCTCCGAGGAACACAACCAGCCGCCCCCTTCACCCTTGGCCCCTATGGGACCCCGTCCCAGGGGGGAGAGAGGCTCCCGGGTCAATGTAGACCTAGTAGTAGTAGTAGTAGTATAGTATGACCGGGGAGTAGGTGATCGGCACCATCTCCTATTCCATTTAGGAGAGGGGTGGTGCCGTCAGGCACCAGCCCCTCTCCGATACGCACACCGACAGCATAGTCAGTATCATGTGGCGACCGGTCCAATGTAGACCTAGATATATACTATTCAGTATAAATAATTGCCAGCCTCCAAGTGTAAATGAATGCACTAATTTCCTTCGTAACGTTTCAACGAACATAGAACGCCAATGTTAGGATTACAAATTTTATCAATGTTATAATACTGTTCAATTTGTTATACATTTGCGACTGCTTTATGACCGTGAATAGTAACTAGTATCATACATTAATATAAAATAATGTTTTGAATAAACTTCAACTTACGAAATACGTTTATACATTTTAGGATTTGCCGAACAATAGCAAAGCATTAGTGTCTAATTTAGACCTAATCCTCAAGTGGCTAACGTTACGATTTTTCGACACAAATCCTTCGGTACTATTGAAGGGTCTGGAATATTTACGAGTGGTATTTAATCTACTAATAGAGGATCAATATCATATGTTAGAGAATGAAGCAGCATCATTTATTCCATACCTTATTATTAAAGTAAAATTTCCTTTATATCTTCTTGTTGATTGAATATTTTTCTCAACAACTTTTACGTATAATATGAACACTCTTGTTAGATTGGCGATCCAAAGGACGCAGTGCGCAATGGAGTTCGTGCATTATTTAAACAAATTGCGTTGGTATATCCAGTAAGCAAGTTATTTTCATATATAATGGAAGGTTTAAAATCGAAAAATGCTCGGCAAAGAACTGGTAATATTATATATATATATATTAACCTGAAGTTTGAAAAAGATAATCAAGCGATATTAAATAATTGTTTTTTTCAGAATGTTTGGATCAACTGAGTTCTCTTATAGAAAATTATGGACTATCTGTTTGTCAACCATCACCAGCTGTCGCGTTGAAAGAAATAGCAAAGCAGATAGCTGATCGTGATAATTCTGTTCGGAATGCTGCTTTGAATTGTATAGTTCAAGCATATTTCCTTCAAGGAGAACGAGTGTATAAACTCATCGGCCAGGTAACAATTATTACAAAATATTGAGTTGGAAAGAAAATACGTAGCGTTTTCAAATTAAGAATCGAAGATAAAATTAAGATATTTATTTATATGTTTATTCAGTAACACGAGAAGTTACCCTGTTATTGCAAAAAATAATAGAACAGAATGGAAAATATGTTATTGAATAAATCTATGAACAAATATCTGAATTTTAGCTTTCAATTTTAATTTACGAACGCTACGAATTTTCGTTCCAACCCAATAGATTAATGCAGAATTACAATAATTAGTTCTTTTATAAATTATTAACACTAAGCCTACCATGAGGGGTCAAATGACCCATTTTAGATTTTTTATTTTACAATTATTGAAATTGTAAAGGTGTTTTCATGGGAATTTATTGAACATATTTTTTGACTCTAGTATGTATTATAGTAAAAATCACACAGAATATAAATAAATTTAATAAGTCATCATCAGTCATTTTTGGTGGCCTGTAAGTTTAGTGTTAAATAGATTTCAAGAACGTGTATTCAATTTCCTTAACTCGACATGTGTAGATATCCGAAAAAGATCAGTCCTTATTAGATGAACGTATCAAAAGAGCAGCTAAAAATCGCCCAATAAAGTCAGCTTCAGCAAACAAACTTGCTCCGCCTACAAGTACAACTCCTATCGCTTCCAACGAAGACGTGAAGGCAGACTATGAAGAAGAAAATGAGGAAATACTTGAACCGCAACCTGCTTCACCACCGCCGCAGATGCAAAATGAACTGTACGTATAATATATTATTTTTTGTACAATCCCAATCAAGCTTTTAATTGTAAGCATATATGGGGTGTCCCATTTTAATCAATGAATGCGATTATCTCTCGAACTACTCGTTATTTGATCAAATGTATCGCACGAAACTTTTTTGTTTTGTGGGGGATGTAATCCAGTTCTGCTATTTTGTTTGCGAGTGTATGCATGAAAATCACATGACGGTCATCTTTATTTTTCTTAATGTTTAATACGTGACAAATCATTGTTTTGAGAGATATTTTAATTTTAATGTCGCAAATCTCTATTATTAGTACAGTAATCCCTTGAAAATTGTCGGAGGGCGTCTACGAAAAAATTGTCAAGTGCCAACTTACTCCACAACCTGTTAACGCCGCTTCGCGGGGCGGCGATGTGTAATGTCAGCTCGGGTATATCACTGTGAACACCACTACATTGACATCATGAATCGATTGTTCAAACTTCTTAATTTTCATTATTTGTTATGGGTCTTTTAAAAACGTATTTCTGGCATTTTTCTGATTAAACTCAGACCAAACACGATATAGTTTCGATTGTAATTTAGTGGTGTAATCGACGAAGAAAGTTTCGGTCGCAAAGAAGGACAGCGTATGGGAAAGAATGAGACGCGGGCAGAAAAATATGCTAATATAATAATAGATTCACAATATATTTCTAAAAATTAAAGTATCTTCCAAAGTAATAGTTTTTCGACATAAATAAGTTCATACATTTTTAATTAGCGGCACTGGATTACACCCCGTCGAAATAGAGAAAGTTTCCACACCCTGTATATTGACTATACCAAGATCTTCTACCGAAATATAAAATACCAGTATAGTTGTCGGTAATTTCTTCGGTTTTCTTATGGTCATAATAAAATTAAGTATAATTTCCAAACTATTTTTAAGCACAGATGTAGAACCAGTATTATTTCATTATTGATATTATTTAGCAAATACCGAAACTGATATATACAGTACTGCAATTTCTATGATACTGAAATTAGAGTAATTGCTAGCATGTTTATGCTAATATATGAACAAAGTGTATAAAATATAATGTCATCCGTTCTAGGGGTGAATCTACATCTCTGGATCAGTGGACATTTTTGTGAAAGTTTTGTCAAAGTTGTTCTTACATCAATACCTTCCACTCGTCCATAAAAGGAAAAGTTTCAAAGAAGTCACGTGTCACAAACAAATAGTTGTTGAGATATAAGCTTTTAAATTTTTGCAAAATTTGATTGTGTGGACTTATACATAGACCAGCAGTTTCCATCCTAGGAGGCAGGGAATATGTCCAGGGGAGGCGCCAAAATTTTTTAACCCTTTCCACTCGAGTGACGACTCTGGGGCACTGCTAAGTATTGCTATATAAGTAATATAAAATAATTGTAACGTTTTTAAATTATTTCATATAAAAAAAATTACTAAATTTTTGAATGGCGTACTTCCGAAAACAACAACCCTTTGATTTTGCTGAAAGTTTTGCCAAAGCTTATCCTTGATTAGAGAAGAAAGTCCCTAAAAGGATTTTTGTGCGACAAAGCCTCGTTTAAAGTATTAGATAATCCGCAATAACACATATATATTCTCAGAATTACTCAATTAAACTGCGGAATTTATCCAGCGTTTTATTTTTGTATTATTGAGAAATAAGAACGCGAATCCCGCACCCTTGCAATTCTTGATAAAGGAGTCTACTCCCTTAACAGCTTATATCTCAATAACTATTTATTTGGACTTGTGGCTCCTTTGAAACTTTTTCTATTCTCGACGAGTAGAAGGTATTGATGAAAAAACAACTTTAACAACAATTCTCTTTGTTATAAACAATTTTGCGGCAAGTTTCTCTTATAAATGTTTTATACACCCTGTACTATGTTTACGAGTGGAAACAGAGTTGGGCAAAAATTTTTATCTAAACAAAACTATTTATCTATTTACAATAGTCAATGTATCTTATACATAGAATGTTGTGATATCGATACTAATCTTTCTTGTGACCGCAGCTACGCTACGATTTAGAAGGAAAAGGGAAACCGAGAAAATACCGGCAATTATTTATTTCAGTTTCGGTATTCATACATTTCTAGTACAATATGGGTATCCAAATCATACTGGGTTGTTAGTCCCTGCACTATGCTATGCTAATACCATATTTATATAATTTTAGTTTTTCATATGAATTTTTTTATTTTATTTATGTTAGCACGTCTTTGCTTTTTAATGCTTCTTCAGGGAAAATGTAACAGACACAGAAGCAGTAACAGTAGAAAGCACCGCCGACCAAATAGAGACGTGTTCTATCACTAATGAAAATGCTTCAAAAACATCGCCAGTAAAACTTACCATCACCTCGCCTCAAAGTGATCATGAAGATAACACTAAAACGTTCGTGCTTCTTATGTATTCGTTTGCAGTGTGTCGTACACGCTATGGTGGTGGGAACACATACAATTGCAGTATCTATTTATTTTTTTAAATTTTCCTTTCTTCTCTTTTCTTCAAATATAATTTTTTTTTTATGAGAAATATATATAATTAGACTGCGGATTTTATGCATTTATAACAAAAAATTTAAAACAATGGACATATTAAAAAGTATCACGACCACCAGTGCATTGGTTTCACCTTAATAAGATCATTAGAAGAAGAAAGAAATTTCTATTTGGCTCCTGTATCTTCCAATTGATACAAACATTTTTAATTTTGCATAAAGATCCACAGTCTATATATAATATAACGCTGATAAAAATATCAAACGTTTTCATAAATTAAATTATTTCTTCTTAATATCGCACTTCGAATTGCGTTTGTTCTGCGTTT
This sequence comes from Lasioglossum villosulum, assembly GCA_963971365.1. NCBI lineage: Eukaryota > Metazoa > Arthropoda > Insecta > Hymenoptera > Halictidae > Lasioglossum > Lasioglossum villosulum. The sequence goes on along the minus strand of OZ020498.1, from coordinate 30,497,110 downwards.
ATTTGATCAATTACTCGACATACTACTTGTATGTAATTTATTATTACGAATCTTTTTTTCGAACTTTAAGGTCAATATTTTATAGCTTAAAAGTGATAAATCGGAGTAGGTGGTATCATGCAGATCGATGTCTATGTTTCTTTAAAGTATCTTCTAATATCGTAAAATGTTTTTTAGCTCTCTTTCTTCTATTACAGTATAACTCATGTACAATTTAATCATTTAGATGTAATTCATCGTCGCCGCAGAAAAAAGTCACGGGTCCATTTGGACTTGATATGGATTATTTGCAAAAGATTGAACTAGAGGCTCCTGTGAAATTCAACAACCCTGTTCTTGTGGAAGTGAATCTGAATGAGCTCGAAGCTCTACTCGAATGTCCGAATACAATGAATCTACCTAAAGTACCGTAAGTAATTATTTACTTACTATCTACTTATTAAGTAGTTGGTCCATTAAATTAGCCCCTTGCCTTAAAATATCGTGCCTGACACGTGATGAAGATTCTGAACACCTTCTGATAAAAATGTAAGTTAATAGTTTCCTCTATGCCAAAATAAAATTCTATTTTGGTTTTGTTAATATACAGCTATTGGTGAATATTTAGGCATACAATTTATACAAATATTCTCCTTTTTTAGGAAGTTATGATCTACAAAAAAAGTTGTAGTCACTAAAATTGTAAAATAAATCGTAAGGCAAGAGGTTAAAAGAAAAAATTATCGTTCATACCGATTACGCATATCAATTTGATACGTTAATTTACAATGATAATTAGACTACGGATTTGATGCATTTATGATGAAAATGGCTACATCAAATTTAAAGAAGTGGTCATATTAAAAAGATTTATTGACATCTGTGTATCAGTTTCAATTTTATAAGATAATTAAAACATGAAAATGTTTTTTATTTGGCACCTGTGTCTTGCAAACAATGCAAACCTGTTTTATTTTGCATAAAGATCTGCAGTCTAATGATAATACTATTATTGTACGGTGTATATTTCAGAATGATACCAATTTCCCCACCGAGATTGTTGGTATCGAAATCAACAATGGTAACACAACAATTGAATACGGCTAACGCAAGCAAAGAAGATAGTCTCGAACGCAAAATTCTTGCAATGTCTAGCTTGGACTTAGCTGTTGCTATACAATCGATGAACAGTATAGATAATGTTTGTATTCATACTGAGCGCCTTACTTAACTGTTTACTATAACTTGTTCTACATAGATTTATTTTACTTTTTGTAGTTGATAAAGTCCCATCAGGTACTGAATTTACAATCCAAAGAAGATAAATTCATTGGTTCGATAAACATGCAATTGAAACTTTTGCAAACGTATCCTTTACAACAAGGAGGAACAGATATCTCCAAAGGTTTTAGGAACACATTTATGGTTATTTTAGCGGTAAGAATAAATCTATACATATGTATACACATATCTCTCGTAACTGAACTGATTAACCCTCAGACGTTCCTCAGGGTGAGAATTCACCCATTCAATATTTTCACATACTGTAAAATTATTCATCCTTTTATGTCTATGTCGTGAAATGTATTTCATTATATGACGCTATAAATGAAACATAATGTGTTGATTTAACGTGTAAAATAAAAATGGGTGAATTGTTATCCTACCCTCTTTTATGCAACTATTTTTTAGGAGCGTATGAGAGTTAATACGATTGAATAAGGGACAAAGAAAATGATAAACTTTATACTATACGTTTTTCTAAACCACGCAAAAAAAGTATTTAAATATTAGGGTGTTGTATATGAAATGTCCGATTTTTAGCAATGACATTAAACGGACGTATTTAATTGATGAAATTAATCGTCAATCGTTAATAAAAAAAAATCGGAGATTAATTTAATCAATTGTTAAAATTAATCTCCACACGATCTATCCATAGATTGTAATAAGGAGAGAGAGAGTCTATTATAAACTGTAATAGAATTTCTCGATCGAAACATTTACTACGAGTTGCATTCTAAAATCTAACATTTCATATGCAACAACCTAATATTTCAGGAAAAATTGAATTGTGTAAATTTATGAAAAACAAGGTTTATTAATTTTTGGCCAGGATTGTATGAGAATTGTGTAATCTTTTTCTATTCTGATATTGTAGTTCTACGACAGTGGAGTTCTTGGCAAAAACGTTCCGTTGATTCACTTAAAGGAACTTGTGGATCAAATGATCAGTTTGTTAGCTGAGCAGAAGTTACACCATTTACATCAAGCTGAAGTATATTATCGTGTGATTAACAGCATTGTTTGCAAAATAATAGATAATTCTAACCATACCACGATTATATGGTAATTTCTAGATATTAATATTTTCATTAACATTTGATTGGCTAGGAGAAGAATAGATGTTACAAATACATTGACTATATATATATTGATATATCATCCGTTCTAGACATATCATTTTATCCATATTTTCACAATTTGAAGTGATTAAATAATTGCATTGCATAACCTGGTAGCAGGACATTGTTTATCGTTGAAAATCTTGGCCAATAAACTGTTAATGTTGGAAGCTACACACAAATACTTAATTGATTTAATATCATTTTTTCCAATATTTAGTGCTTTAATAAAGTTGCTCCATGGATGTGCTGAATCTAATGAATCTTCCAAATATGAAGAATTAGTTATGAAATGTTTGTGGAAAATAGTTAAAACAATTCCCAACTGGGCTGATGACTTAAATTACGATACTATTCTTTTGGAAGTTCATCGCTTCTTGAAAGTACGTAATAGTAGTAGTAGTATTTATATATTTATTTATTTTGGCCTCACGGCCAAGAAATTGTACTTGGTTTACAGTTTTTTCTTTATGTCACCCATCCCTCCATCCATCCATTCATTCTTCCACCCACTCATCCACCCATATTTTACCGTATTGCCATCGTCCCTGTGTTTGTCTATCCCTCTCCTTTAGAGTGTCGATAATTTCTATAGTTTCTTTTCTTTTCCTTGAAAGTACGTACTTCTCTTATTTGTTTGGTACGAAAGTTTGATAACACTGAAATTTCGTAGGATTATCCAACTCTATGGTGGAAAAAACGAAAATCTGACACCCCATTACGGACAATTAAGACAATTCTTCACAGTATGACACGCATAAAAGGCAGTACAATTCTCAGTCACTTGACCCGAATAAATAACACTAACGAATCGGAGTTGCATACCTATCTGATAAGGTTAATCACGGTTAGTTCAATTAATTACTCGTGCAGTGATGACTATTGCATTTCTGCTATGCAACAATTCTAACATACCAAAAATTAACAGACTTTCAAACCCGATGAAATTAATAATCCAAGAACAACGATAAAATCAAGTAATAGTGGTAAGACTCAAGAACATTTATCAAAGTTTACGCACCAACAATTGTCCGAAATATTTAAGAAAATTGGATCAAAGGAACACACGCAAGAAGTATGTGGAATCATTTATTTTATGTATTATTTTATTGTTATGTAATATTTATAGTGCGGTATAGTAGTTAAATGGCTTTCTAAACAGGGTTTAATACAGCTGTATGATTTTAAACTTCAATATCCTGAAGCCGATGTACAACCATTCTTGATCAAATCTCACCAATTCTTCCAAGATTTTATAGAACAGGGATTAAGAAACATCGATCAAGCAAGAAAAAATCAAAATCTTATATCACAAACTAATAATGAATACTCGATAGGTAAATAATGTATGCAAAGTATTGAAACGAATTTACTATTTATGTTTATTATCCACATTGTCATTTGAGTTTATATGCGTTATACATTGTAGATGATCCTGCTGGACGCGACGGAAAAAGCCTAATGGATCCGTTGCACAGGCTCGAAAAACTTAGAGCGAACGAAGCGCAATGTAAATCGAACACTCAACCAAGTACAACATGAATTAACCCACCTCAATATTAATTAGGTAAGATAAAACTTGAATCGATAAAAACGAAAATTTATTTTAACACTTTATTTACCGGAAGCCTGTTAATAGGATTTTCAATAGAGATTCCCGAAAATTTTCGAGATTTCTTATAAATTACTAAAAACTAAATATAAACTAAAAAACAATATTAGAAGATTCCGAACAGTAACAGAAATCTCGAAGAGATTCTTGGGAAACCCGAACACTCCTGGGAATCGCGAATCCCAAATATTCTCGGGAATCTTGAACATTTTCGGAATATCATTCTGATCTGATACGCGTTTTCCTATCCCGTGCCAAGCATCGGGTTTTGGGAATTACCGGGATCCCGCACACCTCTAATTTTCAATAATTGTGCTGTACCAAAAGAAAACATAGAAATTTCTTTTTACATTGCAATTTTAAACGAAACTATTAGATGACGATATTGAAGGTGACTTGTTAGTTCACAATGAAAACTGCTATTGCTATTGACGGTCCCATTAAAAAGTGTTTAGCCATGTACCATAGGATTTTCAAAATTATGCAATGATCACCAGTCAGTAATGTATCAAGAAAGGAGAAACATAAGTTCAAAATTTTTTTAAAATTTGACAAACGTAGATATTTGTGTATATTCCATACGTTTATTATTTATATGTGCATAATCAATTCTGTCTCGCAGAACTGCAGTGCTTATAAAATGAATGGACGAAGAACCAACAATACATATAACACAATATTAAATAACGTACATAGTACATAGGTAACAAATGTTAACAAAAATACCCAATGTAATGTTATGATGTTCAGTGCAACATTAACTGTAGCATTTACGTTCGAATTTTTCAGTAGTTACATATAGATTATGCTGCTACCAACTGCATCAAGTTTCTGTGTTACAATATTCAATGAAACTATGATACGTGTTATATTACTCATATTTATGCGAATTTTATAATAATTAAGCTATAAGAAGGAAGTATTATGCTCTCTCTAGACTGATTTTTACAGTCGATTTACATTTCGTTATTTCTCTTGAATAAACCATCTTTAATGTATATTATAAGCTCATTTTTTGTTAATTCTGTATTTATGAAGTAAGAATATAACAACTACAGATTTGTTATTTAATTAATCGAAATTGAATCGTGCTATGAGAAATACTATTATCCATATTTTTATCCAGGTATACGAATAATACGAATGACAGATTTATTACGTTAACTTTTCGTAGTATAAAGTAGTATCTAGTATTAGGAAAATATATATTATATAATAATTTAATATGAATGTCTTCAGGGAATTCTTGAACACCTTACGTAGTGTAAATAGATTGTGTATATATTCGAATATTCAATAAAATATGTCTTACAATATTCTTGTTAATTATTAGACTCCGGATGTTTATGCTACATATGTAAAAAATTTTGTCCGTCAATTGCAAGACGCGGAAATTAAATACAAATTTATATTCTTCATTAATAATTTTATTGTGGTGAAACTAATATATTAACATTCTTAAAGTCTTTTAATATTTTCACTGTTTTAAATTGCACTTGCTCAGGTTTGCTATAAATTCATAAAATCCGGAGTAATTACTTTTTTTTATAATTTACCGTTTTAATTTTAACCAAAGGATCTGTAGAAACATGCGAGATTTACAATACTTTAAACTTTAAATTAATAATGAAGAGAAATTGTTGAAGTTTTATATAACTGAAAATAACGTTTCTATATATTTCATAAGATATACAAAATTAAATTATAAAATAAATACAAAAGAATAAGCTTTGCAGACGAAAATATTAACACGCAAAATATTTTCTTATTAGTTCATGAAATGCGATAGTTTCGTTTTTACGAGGGTCGCTTGAAAAGTAACGTACATCCGTTGTGAACGAATGATGATGAATGCAGGTGATAATAAACTTTGTACACGTCTTTTACATTAAAAATATAATTAATATTTATTTTATATAACGACAAATATCAATACAATAATAAAGTTGTTGCTATAGAAATTCATAATCGATACGTACGTACAATATCTCGAATCGCTATTTACAAACAATTATTAACTTCACATTTTCCTTAGAATCGATAGAAAACAACTTCGCATAACTAAAAATCTAATTGCACGTTATGTACAGGATATAAAGAAACGTTTGGTTTTGGCTGCCATTTACGCTAATCGCTATGTTTAACAGGAAACATAGTATGCAATGTGCTTTCTAAGTATTTAAATTATAGTATCTATAATAATTATTTATAATAATTAAAACTAAATATGAATTCTATGGAAAAATGGTATATGTGAAATTCGTATGAAACAAAACATTATCTATTTATCATTCTGTGTAAACTACTGCTAATAACTGAAATAGTCTAAAATACTTTATTTATTTGTGAAAATAAGTGTATCTTAAAAAATTTTATAGTATACTTGGAGGTAAAAATTAGATAGCAAGTTCTTCTGATAGATACATCAGTTAGGTAATCCATTTACACAAGCATCGGTCAATAAATTTGTTCCGTTTCTGCTAATTTGTCTTTCAAAGATAATCCTCGTTCAATTTGTTTGGCATAAGTTCAGAGACAGTGTTGCGAACATATTGAAGGACTAAGGTATGTCAATTGTAAGAAATTGTCAAACTGTTGGTCCTCTTCAGTTTGCTGATTTTTTAATAGATTGACAACCTTACGATAGGTAAAGTCTCTTAATACATAATGGCCTATGAAAATTTTTTAAGGAAAACCATTAACCCCTTCCCCTACCATTTATCTTGCGGTTTCAGTAATTAGAACTTTTTTTGTAGTTCGTACAATTTATATCTATTATATGCTTGTATATTCTCCGATAGCTGTACGGTAATAAAACCAAAGTAGATGTTTATTTCGGTTTAATTGTACCTGGTTCGGGCCGAGGGCAGCTTGTACCTGGTTCGGGCCGAGGGAACGTTACGAGCCCTCACGGTCATAAGTGCCCTGGTCAGAGTTGAGCATTTTGGCTATCTGGGAAGCTATAGGCCTGATTTTATTCAGCGGTGAATGTCACTAATTGGAGGTAAAGATATAGTGAAATAGTAAATTCAGTAGGATATAGATTTTCGTTTAGTGATAAGTAGACTGTGCATCTTTGTGCATTTATAGCTTATGAAAATGTTTAAAAAATACTAGAATATAAAATTCAACAAAATTTAATCAGATTTTTATTTGTTTTGGATCTACAAAGGCTGTTCCTATTAAAAATAGGATTTTATCTTGCGACACTTTCTTTAAATGTGTCAATAAAAATTGAAAATTGCAAAAACATCCGCAGTCTAGTGATAACATAAAATTTTCGCTTAGTAATAGATAAGTCCTGAATTATTTTATTAGTTTGGCTTAACGGAACATGCCAAGGACGAACCTGGGAAAAAAGTTTTCAGGTTCCACCGAGTTTCTGAATGGATATATTATTACCTCCAAGTATATATACATTCTTACCATTTTGTAATAGCGTAATCTCTTCATGTAAACATTTAATAAAAGAATAAATGTTTGTACCAAGTATTTGAAAAAGTGAATAACGTATCTCAAATACAATCTTAGTTCGAGTAGACAAATTAAATTTTATACAATACAAAAGTTCATTGTATATAACATAGTAACTGTATATAATACAAATTCTTACGTTATATTGCAATCCATTTACACGCATACACGCCCTCCAATGGAGGCCACTTTTATAAAGTCTTAATACTGTAAATATATATTTACATATTCTCTGCAGGACTGATGAACAGTGCTGTTAAGGCAAATAATAGGAACACTAATCCTCCAATTATGGTAACTAGAAATGATAGAGAAAATTTTCAATTTTTATATCAATATAATCATATGTATACATGTACACCAGCGTGGAAAAGAAAGAAGCACCCAGTAGAATTATAAGATGTAATGACAAACAATACCTTTATCTAGAAATTGTATTGTACAATGATTCATATATTGCATTTAAAGTATTAGATAATCCGCAATAACACGTACATATTCTCAGAACTATTCAATTAAACAGCGGAATCCTTTTTTAAAAGGTACTGTGTTCTTCCTTTTTTGTTTACGCTTTTCCATTAAATATGGCCGGGTGCTTCTTTCTTTTGCTCAGCAGTATATGTCAACCGCAAAAATGCTAATCTGCATTGCGCTTGTTTCATTCCAAGTCAAAAAAAAACATGTTCTATACCATATAAGGGTATATTATATTTGAATTTCAACATGTTATCGGATGATCATTATTTTGATACAATAATTCTTTTCGACGTGACATATGAACAGCACAAATAACTATATATAATAATTAGACTGCGGACTGTATGCATCAATGACAATAATTTAACGTTGTTAAAGAAAGATAAAACTTTTTACTTCACTCCTGTTTCTTATAATTAATGCTTAAAATTTTGATCTTATAAAGATCTTATAAAAACCGCAGTATAATAATAATATAGTTTGATAAAGCATTAATACGGCACGTGTAAATATAAATTTTTACCTGTCCGTATTGAAATTTTTTGAGCTATCATTCTACCCCCTAATACTGCTAGTCCTGTACAGAATACATGTCCTAAAATTCCGCCTACTATTACTCCGTAAACATTCTGAAATTATGTCTTTGCTAGTATCTTGATATTAAACAATACCAGTTAAATATTTAAAAGAAATCAGTTATTTGTTACCTCTCTTGCTGCAAGTATAATAGTTGTAAGTTGAGAACGGTCTCCCCATTCTGCTAAGAACGTTAGTGTAAAAGATTGAAAAAATATCCTGAAAAGCAGCATCAGTGCATTGATTTTTGCAGTTTTTCGAATCACACCAGTTTCTGGATCCTGCACTAATGTGCTTACCGTTTCTCTTTCATACTGAAAGTAATATTATGTAAAGATCATTTAATTTCTATGACATGGGAATAACTACAAACTGATTGCTCCAACAAGAGCTATTTTAACCCTTAGCACTGGAATGGTGACTCTTAGAGAGGCACCACTAAAAATTGCTGTACCATTATCCAAAATATCGTTTACATTATCTAAACATTTAAGTATTTGTACGAGATATTATACCTATTTTATATCCATAAAATTTAGGTTGGAAGATATGTTTAATTTTCAAGTTAAAATTGCTTTGAGTGCAAAGGGTTAAAAGAGGCTTTAAAAGAGTAATACCTCATCCTCTCGCTTTTGCAAATCGGATTGTACTTCTTCTAATTCTTCCTGTCCTTCTACCGCCGACATATAATAACCATCTCGTAGCATTTTTAATCCAAATATAGCAAATAGGACTGTAGAAATATAATATGTATAAGCTCGTGGAATTATAGTCACAGCATACCCAAAAATTACTGGAAAATAAATACAAATATTATAGTTGCGATCACTCTCGTGAATTCTTTCATTGAAAAAATTACTGAGATCGGTATTAATCATTTTGTGCATATAATATTACAGCGCCTAAACCACGAGCTACACGCTTTTTAATCAGGAAAAGTATGATACATCAATTTCAAACGAAAATATATCATTTTCGTATTTACTTTTCTCTTTTCTTAATGAAGACAGATATTTTTGTTCTGCTTGACGTTGTTATTTTTGATAGCATAGTATATAATCTAGGGCCGAAATAGCTATATAGCAGAAGTAGCAAATGCTATAATGGGCCCCTTCTGTTTGTAAAAGTTGTGTTTTATTTTATTGTCATACAAAACCTAGGGCCTCCTTGTAATATTTGCTGCAGGCCCTGCGCTGGCTTAATTCACCTCTGAGTCAATCATATTGTAGTTAGATGTTTTTATTAATACTTTGGGGACGAATATCGTCACATTGACTATGCTATTTTTCCATCATTCAAATCATAAAGTTGCAGATAATATTATATCGACTATCTTTGGTATATAAAGATAGATAAAGTATCTACACTACCATCCATAAGTATTTCACCACTTAGCAGAATCGAATCTAAAAGTTTATATCAACGTTGTAACTTGAATTACTTTGAAGTAGAATGAATATGAATGTATATGATTGACATCAAAGCATTATAAAGCATTACATGTGAAGGATTTTACTAGTGCGTAGATGGAAGTTATTAAATACTTCGTTCATCAATATATGCACCTCGCTAGGTAATGACAGTGTTTACAATTCAAGGCAATCTAGCAACAAGCTTTACTGATGTTTCTTCCTGGAAATAGTAAACAGATAAAGCAGAGAGACACTTGAAACCAACATACCTAATTGTATCTGCTCGACCACTTTTCTTTCAATTTTTCTTATTATCTTTTTATTCAGAGTAATTGATGTTGAATATTATCTGTATTAATAAATATTTCCTTATGTCAATCATAGATAGTTACTAACAAACTTTTAATGATTTCAGCGCATTGGTTCGATCAATTGATAGTTATTATCTGTATTATTAATTATTACTTTTATATGAGTGTATAAAAGAAATACAGTGATAAAAGTTACATTATTTTAAATATATTTTGTATATTTTTAATAAACTGAAGGTGGACAAATGCTTATAGACAGTAGTGTATATGTTGATACATCGTCCATACTAGATATATCATTTTATCTGTATTTCAACCATTTGAAGTGATTAAATAATACATTGAATAGCCTGATATAAGGACATTGCCTTTTGTTAAAGAACTTGGCCAATAAACTGTTAATGTTGGAAGCTATAAACAAATAATTAATACATTTAATATACTTTTTCTAATGTTTAGTGCTTTAATAAAGTTACTCCATGGGTGTGCTGAGTCTAATGAACCTTCTAAATACGAATTATTTTAGTTATAGACAATTCCTAACTGGGCCAATGACTGAAATTATGATAGCATTCTTTTGAAAGTCTATCACTTCTTGAAAATATGTATTTCTCTTATTTATTTGGTACAAAAGTTTGATAATACTGATATTTCATAGGATTATGTAACCCTATGGTGAAAAAAACTAAAATCTGACAATCCATTACAAAGAATTCAGTCATAATTACATTGTGACTATACTATTTTTCTGATTCAACTCCTAAATTTGCAGATAAATCATTTAATTGCGTACATGATAAAATATTGAGTTGGCAATAAAGTAATTTCAATATTTTAAGGTGAAATAGAGCTCAATTTTTTATTCAAGTAATAAACTTTAATGAATAAGATATTCTCCCTTTTGTTATATGATCTTTTACCAAAGAGAATAAATAAGAGAATATTTGATTGATTAAAGTTCATCGCTTGAATATAAAAATTTCGATTTTTACTTCACCTTAAAATACCGAAATTACTTTCTTGCCAACCCAATATTAGTATTATTCTTCAATTTTTCCTCGCACTCAAAACATTGATACATGATCAATTTCTCTGAGCAATATTTATTTAATATTTTTAAAAAACTTCGTCTCCAAAGGGTTAATTTCAAAATCAAAACAAGCCAAAATTTATACGCCAAAGAAAAAGATGCATAATTGTATAAAGTATAAATACAACATTGGGTATATTATTTGTTGTTAGTTTATGCGACGAACATTTCAAATTTCTTGTAAATTTCAAATACAAATCAGAAATACTCTAAATATGTGTCTTCATATGATTGATTTCTCTATACCACAAAATATTTCTCAAAATAATTTTTCCATATAGTAGAGAATTTTGAATTAAAAATACCTGAAAGAACAGTCATAAGAGCTAAAGCACAAATTGCACCTACAAAGACAATCATTCGTGGATGTTTCATTGCCATAATTGCGGCAATAAAAAAGGTTTTATCACCTAGTTCAGAAACAACAATCACTGACAAAGAAGCTAAAAATGCATGTAAAAAGCCGAGGTTATCGTTGGCTTTCGCTACCATCGCATCATCGGGTTTCTAAAATTTGTTACAAACGGCATTACTATAGAACAAAGAAAACGTAATGAAAGACCACGAGATATGTATCATACTTACAGGTGATGTTAATAATATTTGATATTTATCATCGTACCGGGGTTCGTTTTCACCCGATACGATTGATAGAAGTAACGTGCCCATTGCACATATACTTAAAAGGTATTTCTCCTTTAATAAAAATCGACTAAAATCCATTGTGATTTTGATTAAATTAACCTTACATCATAACTGACACAACACAAGCTCTGTCGCTCTGTGATCACTCTGTGATACAGCAAAGTAAGTAAATATTTGACTAGAGATCTAGAGTGATCTAGAGAGATGAACCTCAAGTGTTTTTCGAGATGCCTTTCCAGTTGCGCATGCGTGCGACAGTTTCTGCAGTTTCATAAAATATAGTGTTTATAGCTGTATATATAGCCGCCAGACTGTAGCCGTGATCAATTGATCACGCGAACGTAAAAATGTTGCTACCTCGCTAAGAGTCACTGATCTGTATACTCTGGATAGGGAGTTGCCTGAAATAATTAGAAGAAGATTTGGCCAGTTTACATGTGAAACAGTTAGCAGTTGAAACAAATAAAAGAAGGCACTTTCGATGCCACCGCCACCATCGTTTAACCAATGCATTAAAGGAAATAGCGCGAAGCGCCATATAATACGAATTGCTTGTATAATAGTTGAAATTCAGAAAAGTTAATCAGAGCCAGAGCAAATGAAAATCATGAAAATAGTAATATAAATATATAAATGTAATATTAAACAAACTAAAGTAATGATTAATGAAGTTCGCAACGTACTCCAAACCACGCCGTGCTTCAAACTCCGATATATGTATACATACTTCAACAGTGTATCGCCACATGCAAACTGGCCAATTTTTCTTCTAATTGTTTCAAGCAACTCCTATCCAGAGTATACAGATCAGTGGCCCAATAGCTTTGTGGACAATCGTATTGTGTCCAATCCAGTCCAATCGCCTGCCTTACCCTCTCTATTTGTAATTCATGACTCATGATTTCCGGCCACGACGGCAGCACACAGCCATAATAGCGCTGTGTCTGTGGCACTTGCAATAGCATCTCGCACGTGTCTCTCATATTGCACAATCTGTGATTTGAAGTGCTTCCATGTATTTATATAATTTTGAAATAACCTCTTGAGATGATAATATTCAATATACACATTGAATTCTTACTGCTATTATAAGTGGAAAATGGATCACGAAGAAGAATTTCTCAACACATTCTTTAATCATGTTGCTCAATTATGTATTGACAAAGCAAAAGAATTAGTTGTAAGGGATTACGCATGACTTTTAGATCATTGAGAATTTGAGATGTAAAAATTAAATTCTTACTGCTACGATAATAAATAGACAGCGGATCTTTATGCAAAATAAAAATGTCTTATCTGAATTATAACACACTGGAGTGTGAAATAGAAATTTATTTTCTTTGTAAATATAGATTAAAGGTTCAAAATAATAAACAGAATTTTTAAATTCTTCTAATGTTTTCACTGATTTAAATTACACTTATGGTGTGTAATAATAAGATTACAGTGAAAAATTAACATTCTTTAATCATGTTGCCCCATTATATATTGGCAAAGTAAAGGAATTAGTTGTAAGGGAATACTTAAGAATCATATTCATTCTTCAACTACTTTATTAACTGGTTGTCAATTTTGTTTAAACATAATACGCATGACTTTTAGATCATTCAGAATTTGAGATATTTAAATTGTTATTACGAAATAATATATTTACGAAAATAGCAACAAAGAGATTTGATGATTTGATGTTGATGAATAATATCTAATAAAATTATGGCATATTTGTTTAGGAAAAAGAACGTGGATCATCTCGTCAAACACAGTTAGGTCCATGGGGAATGTTACTTATGCATCTACCACAAATAGCTGTAGCAGAACATTCGTATGCAGATTTGGGTTTTCTTCATACTAAAAATAAAGGATTTCTAAGGAAAGATGCAAGTATATGATACATCACTATTATAATAAACTTATTTGTTGTACTACTAGATTTATCTAATGTGTACTTCTCATTCATATAGAATTCATTGAAAACAGTATACGAATCGTTAAAATCAGACCTTAAAAGGGTAGAAGAAATGACCAGGGGAACTAATCCTATTGGAGCAACAGTTGCAGAAGTTTCTAGTCAACTGTGCCAATATATTACAGCCAAAATACAATTGATAGATTTGTTAGTATAAATTTATTTAATTCAATATTACAGATTTTACTTCAGAGTTGGGCATTAATTAATTAAAATTTTAATCACGATTGATTGATTGATGTGTACGATTATAATATCTCAACAAAAACTCAGTTTATATTTTTTTAGTATGCATACAATTTTGATTCTGTATTTCATTTAGAAATTTGTTGGGATTTCTTTAGATTGAAATAGAAATTTGTTTGTCAATCGTTGATTAAATTTTTGCTCAACTCTGTTTTAATTAATCGTTTTAGTTTCATGTCAACTGTAGGTAGTACAAAAATTATGAGAATAGTTCAGAAAATAGTGCAATCCTGTTGCTTGGCATTTATTAACCAAAACAGAACAGCACGACATGGTTTTTTAACACTAAACCTGCCACCACTGGTCAAAATAACTAATTCTAGATTTTTTATTTTACAATTATTGAAATAATAAAAATGTCTTCATAAAAAATGATTGTATAGATATCATTAGTAGAGCATGCATTACAATAGGAGCCTCACAAAGTCTAAATAAAATTAATCTTGTCATTTTTGTAAGGAAGTTACTTTTAAGCGATGAAAATGTTTTACTTTGTAACAATGACAAGGCTCTATTTATTTAGATTATAATTTATAATATATATTATAATTTATAATTATAAATTATTTATTTAGTGTTTGAAATAAAGACATTAACCGAATCAATTTCTATGTAAGCAACTTCATAATTTCAATAATTGTGAAATGGAACATATAAAACCAGTGACCAGCAATGGTGGGTTTAGTATTAAATGATCCCTAGTACTAAAACATATCATTGTGTTACAGCTATGAGAAAATGTACCATATGAGTATAAGCAGTAAAGTAATGAAATATCAGGAATTATTACAGTGCATTGAAGGAATAGTAGAAAGTCATTCAATGTCCTGTTCACATTTAGCTTTAACTGCGGTTAAGGCCAGTTTAACGTAAGTAGTTTTTCTCTTCTACTTACTGTCATTTGGGTCAGTTTGTAACGTTTTTAAATTAAAACTCAAAGGTAAAATTCAGATATTTATACATAGATTTGTTTATTAACATATTTTCCATTCTCTTCTATTACTTTTTGCCATCTTTTAGGTGACTTAAGTGAATAAATATCTTAATTGTATCTTTGAATTTTGATTTAAAAACGCCACAAACTTTCGTTCCAAACTAATATGTCATGAAAACAGTGCTACTACTGCATGATGAATGCTCGGAATATTCCATACATTTTAAAAAGGTTATTTTGATTAGTTTAGAATGTGAAATATTGGTACAATTGACGAAAGCACAAGTCGAACTCCAACATTGGAGGTTTTTATCAACATTGATGTGTCTGTATGGTGCGCAAACACGAATGTCAGCTTGGGAAAGAACTTTACAAAGTAAAGAGGTCAGTAGTACAGGTAGAAATTCAGGAGGAAAGTAGTAACTCGTGTTTTTCAAATGTAATGTTTTTAGTCATGGAAGCTGGGTTTCAGTGCCACTTTTCTTAAAGCAAATCAACAACCTGCATTGTACCAATGGCTAGTTAAACTACGCAGCAGCATATTAGCTAAGTGTTCTCTATATTTTCATACTACCCTGAGTCAGCAGGCTAGTCCAGGTGAAATGAAGAGTATTATGAGCAAACAAAATATGGATTATTATCACAAGTAATATATTTCATTATTATGCTGTGGATCTTTGTGCAAAATAAAAATGTTTTACATTGATTATAAGAAGTAGGAATAACATTAAAATTGATCTCATTCATTAACGATTTTGTTACATTAGAAGTAACAACACAACATTCTTGAATTTGTAACATCTTTTACTGTTTTATATTTCACCCAACTAATTTTTTCATAAATGCATAAAGATCCACAATCATTTATTTAAATTGATTATATTAATTTAATATATAACAACTAATTTATTTTAATTTTAGAATACAGAGTTTTCAACGGAAACATGACGTCTTAGCAGTTCTAATAATATTTGATTCTAGAGGTGTTGATGATTCAGGCCCAGGTTACAGGCATCCTTGTAGAGAGCCAAGTACTTCTGAACATTTTCCTGTTGTTCTCAGTTGTCCTAGTGTAAGTTTAAATATATTATAAATAGACAGAGAAATTCAAAATTGTTGGAAAATTTTGAAAATTTGAGATGTCAATATATGATTTTTTCTCTATTAAAATCATTAAGGGAAGAAACAACATTTAATCTAGTTTCTATTTTTTGCAATCGATATAGACAATTTTTATTTTGCAAAAAGATCCGCAGTCTAGTTATAAATTATTGCAGAATATAGAAATGAAAGGGTGACGTTGAGTCTTATATGTTGGTTTGAAAGTCAATAACTTTCCTAAAAATTAGATTAAACAATTTGAGTTTTTTCGATCATCTTATCATAATATTATTTTATGTAAAGAGGATTCGATGAACGTAAAAAGGACGAAGGTTCCTATTTTACAAAATAGTACAACTGCTAAATGCACATGCATTATTGCACTTACGTTATAATATTACTTTTTACAGTTCTATATCTAACATCATTCATAGATGTCTAAAAAGTATATTGTACATGTATTATTGTATTTATTTTAGACGTTTGCACAGCAATCATTAATTCATGTGGACAACATACAAAAACGAATCAAAGAACGGCAAGCAGAACTTCTAACTATGGACAAAGTTGTTTATTGTAAAAATGTGAAAGTACGTTTTAAAGTTTTTAGCGATAAACTGCGTATAAATGGTATAATATATATTTTTTACAGGACCCGTGTGTATATGCTGCGTATAATACTGATCCTAAAATGACGCTGGTCACTGTATTCGAAAGTGGTAAGCAGAGAGATAAAGAATCTCACGTAACATCGTTTATGACAGATTTGTGTATGCAAATTCGATGTAACAAAGTATATGAATCGCTGAAGTTGTCAAAATAAGAAGTCCTGAAGGCAAAATGTGTAATTTCTCAATCATCGCCCAGTGAGTCAGTTTTATGCCCCCCGGCTGTTTGTTGATTTTCCCGTATGCAGAGACGTTACAGCAATTGCAGGTTTACTTTTATTGTGTGCAGCATTTCTGTTAATTAATGAACTTGCCATCGATTGAAATATTGGGTTGAAACTAAAGTTCATAGCGTTTTTAAATTAAAACTCAAAGATAAAATATTCTCCATTCTCTTCTATTACTTTCTGTCATTTGTTACGTGATTTATCATGTTATTCAATAAACCTATGAATAAATATCTCAATTTTCTTTGAATTTGGATTTTAAAACGCCATGAATTTTCGTTCCAACCTAATATTTAACCCCTTGCCCTACAATATCGTATCAGATTCGTGATGAAGATTCTGAACAAAGTCTAATAAATATGTATGTTATTAATTTCCTGTAAACCAAGATGAAATTCTATTTTGGTTTTGTTAATGTATAGTTATTGGAGAACATGTAGACATACAGTAAATACAAATTTTCTCCTTAGGAAACTATGTACGAAAAACATAGAAAGGTCTAATTACTAAAACCGGGCAAGAGGTTAACGCAGATATGCATACAAATTAATGGTAACCTTGTTATGTAGGGTAGAATGTACTCAGATAGCCAAGCGAACCTAGGGCAGAAATCGAGCACGGCGTGCCGAGGGCAGGTATCGGGATTTTTACGGGCCGAACGTCGCTTGCACGTGCCGAGGGTAGCTCGTGCCTCAAATCTGCCCAGGGCAGTTATGACCGTGAGGGCTCGTAAAATACCCTCGGTAGAAACGCGGTAGGACCTGCCCTCGGCACGTCGGTCTTTGTGCAATCATCATTTCTGGCATGGCAGAAACGAGGACCAACGGGCCGAGGGCAGCTTGTTGCGGGTTTGGGCGGAGGGCAGCTTGTACCGCGTTTCTACCGAGGGTATTTTAGGAGCCCTCACGGTCATAACTGCCCTGGGCAGAATCGAGGCATTTGACTATCTGGGTAAAAATGACATATTTTCGTCGTTTAGAGTCAGTGGTACAAGGGTTAAAAGTAGATAAGAGTGAATAAGGTTTTATTATTATTTATTAATGTATTGATCAATTCATTATCCATCATCTGAATAGAGTAACGCGAAATACTTACATAAAAGTATTACCATATTTATTAATTATGTATGTACATGTATATATACAATATTTCTTTCAAATTAAAAGTTCAAGAAGTCAGGGGGTATACATAAGGTAATGTTTCGTGCACTCTGTAAATTATAAAACTAAAATTTTGTGTATTAGGAAGAATGCATAGGGACACTATACTATTAATGTCTTCTTACAATGACATATTTTTTCAAAGCGCTAAGTAAAAATTTTATAAAGACATAATTGCTCTTTTCACTGCTTTTTCTTTATGTTTCTTAACTCTCTTTTTATGTTTACTGGCTTTAGTCGCGTCTTTAAAAAGTTGAATTCCTTCCTTTTCTTCTATAACCCGTTGAATGTGTAACATTCCATGTAAATTGAATCCAATCATATCCTAGAGAAGAATTAATTTTATAATAATATCGTAGAATTTCATAACTATAATTTGTATAAAAATATTTGCTTACTCTCAGGTGAGAAACTTTTTTAATTGCTAAGTTTCTCACAGTTTCTACTGTATGTAAGAGTCCTAGGTTCGATATAATTGGACCATGATGTGTTTCTACTAAACACAATGCCAATCTTGCTATTAATTCTGTGCGATGATCAGATTCTAATAGCTTGGGTAACATTTTAAGAATGTCACAAGCAGCTGAATATGGTAACAATAGCAATGTTTCTTCCAAATCGCTAAAAATAGTAGAATACCATTTATTTGTCTTACGTATACAAGTAAGTAAATTCTGATACACCAGAGGATAATAAAATAATGATTTTATTGTGCTATGGCATAAGAAAAAATTAATTAATTAATTTGTTATCACAAATTTATTGTGTCCGGAAAATGGAACAAAAATTTCAGATTAAAACTTCGTTAATATTTCTTTTACTTTCTAACAGAATTGAACAGAAAAATTTGACGATACAGAAAAAGGTTGATAATTAATCGTTTATCACAAATAATGCAAAATAAATTACAGAAAATGCCTTCAAATTAATAAAAAATCTTTCAAGTCGTCACTAAGTATTTTTTAGTGCGAGCACCGCGTTTACTTCTATTATTTATAACATAATTTATTTAGTAAATACTGTTTTAATATTATTTTTACCTTGCCCTGATTCGTTTAAACGTTTCCAATAAGTAATCTTCTACGGTTGTACAATTGTAAGCTTGCATTTGTAAAGGAATAGCGAGTTTTGTATCCGTTTCTGTTGCTTTCGATAATTGTTCACTATATGCTTTAGATATTTCCAAACATTCTAATATTAATTCAGCCTAAAAATTTATATTTGTAATTTATACGTAGCATAATAATGTTATTCGGTTTGTGATACGATTTATTAATATTTACTCCTTTCTCGCTGGAAACAGTTTTTCTAGAAGGTAGAGATTGATCTTTCCGTCCTGGAACAACAGTAGTTTCACCAGTAGCCAACTCATTTTCTTGGCGTTCCCTTTCTTCTTCCTCTTCATCTTGCAAAACTAAAGGCTCTAACGTTCGCTCATACATTCTAACGACTTTATCAGAGCCACATGATATAACGTAAATGCCATTCGGTGAAATAGCACAACTCCATGCTTCTCCCGCATGTCCCTAAATAAATTTTTATATTTATTATTATACAAATATTAGGTACTTATTTGATATATTATAGTTTTGTATTTCTTCGTTTTAGTAAGTTACCTGTAATGTAACAATTTTTTGAAAACTATCAGCATCCCACTCTTTCACTTTTCCATCTTTTCCACAAGTAAAAATATAGTGAGTTCCAGGAACAAAGGACAATCCTGTTACAGAGTCATCGTGAGCGAATAACGATTTATGACAATCTCCGTAGTCTAAACCCCAAATTTTAATATTTCTATCAGCAGAACCAGTAGCAATTAATGTTGAGTCACTAGATATATCCATACACAAGACTGGCAATTTATGTCCATAAAGTGAAATGAAAAACTAAAAGAAAACTATATATCGTCCTCTTCTTTTTCATATAACACAGTTATTAAATATATTATGTTATATATAAAGTATTACCTTAAATGTGTCAAGAAAGAAAATTTTTACTGTAGAATCAAGTAATGCGACAGCAACAAATTGATTATTAGGACTTATTCTTACGCATAACACACTATCTTCTAGTTTCAAAGTTCTTGTATGCAAAACGGATAATACTTTTGCTTTTACTTCACTGTCAGTATCTTCGGATTTGAAAGTTTGTGCAAAATCCCAAAATTTCACTGTTTGATCTCCTCCACCACTTGCTACTCCTCTCTATAAAAACGTAAAAATTTTGTAAAAAGTTTGTATAATTATTTGAAATTAGGAAATATAATATTTTTAATTACCCTATTAGGAAATAGAGTGACGCTCCAAAGTTCTCTAGAATGTGCAGGTACTTCTTCTAATATTTCACCCGACACTATATCCACAATTAACATTTTGCCATTCTTTAAACCCACTATTAAGTGTCTGTCACCTGGTATAAACGTCGCTGTTAAAGCGTAACCGCATTCTACAGTACGTATACATGCTAAAGTTGGTCTAAAATTCAGAAACATTTGAAGTAGCATTAATAGTTTATTCGAGCTGCACTAAGAATATACATATTGGGTTAGCAAGAAAGTAATTTCGTTATTTTAATGAAAAACAGAGCCCAATTTTTTATTCATGCAATGAACTTTAATGGATAAAATATTTTCCCTTTTGTTCAATGATCTTTTGCTAAAAAGGATAAATAAGAAAATATTTTATTGATTAAAGTTCATTGTTTGAATACAGAAATTCGGTTTTATTTTACCTTAAAATACCAAAATTACTTTCTTGCCAACGCAATACTTTCGTACCTATTCCATAACTTTATAGAATCTCCACTTGCTGTTGCAAAAGCTAAATTATCAGAACTAAAGCAAACTGCACGAACATCCGATCGATGACCTTGTTTTGTTACAAGTCTTAACAGATTTGTTTCAGCATTTTTTTCATTTGTCATTATAGAATATAATTCAATAGAATTATTACGTAATCCAACACATATCTGTAAACATGATGACAAAGTTTGTTTCAATTGTACATTTTTAAATGGATTTTAGTAAGAAGATCAAATCTTTCCATCATTGCTTACCCTGAGTTCGCCTCCTCTACCCATTACCATACTTAGTCCTTTAGGTTGAGAAGATACTTCGATTGCAGGTAAGCGTATCATTTCTTCCTTTATTGTTGGTACTCCAGATAAATTTGCCTCTGTAGTATTTCCAGTTCTACTTGTAACATCAAAATATATATTCACATTTTCAACTACATAGTATCTAAATGTATTGATAATCTTATAGCAGGTAAGAAGTTTTACATACTTTTCCATCTTTTTTGTTTCTTTTTTCAATCGTTTACCAACATTTTCTTCTACTTTACTATCAGGTAACATTTGAAATAATTCTACAGTATTATCTACACCGTGACAGCCAATGACAGTTTGTGTTGAATCTACTTCGAGGGACACAACTCTCCCACGACCGCTTCTCAAAATACTACCAGTCTTTTCACATTTCAGAGGATATTTCTAGTAAAATAGAAAATGTATATTGAACAAAAGTTACATAAGTCTATGATAAATCGAGAAAAAATACTGCTTAGCAAATATTTACCAGATCGTTAACTTCAACATCATCTGTAATGGTTAAATCTTGTAAATTAGTTTCAAAGTTTATAGCTGCAGCTTCAGTAAAACGTATTTTCCATATTTGTAATTCATTGTCATTGCATCCAGTAATTAGATATTGATCATTTTTAACTAATGCCAAAGACCAAACCTAGATTAATGAAATCACTAGTATTATCAATCATTGGAATAGATACGAAATGACGTGGGTTACCCAGACCCCATCAATTATTTTATCGATAATGACTTTAAACAATCGAATAATATCGATTGGATCATACAAACATACATACTTTTTTACTTTATATATTAAGAAAATATTTACCTCTGATCTATGATTAACAAGAGTCCTAAAGTTATGTTCTGTATCTAAATCCCAAAACTTTACAAAAGTATCTTTACTGGCGCTAATGATAATATTGTGGTCTTTCATAAATACTAATTTGGTTATTACAGATTTATGTCCACTTAAGCGACATATTCCTGTTTCTGCTACTACATCCCACACAATAATATCTGTATCCTAGAAAAGAAAAATTAAAGTAAATAATTTAGGGGTGTTCTGTTTAAGTGAGTACAGCAGGATATCTCGGAAGGTGTTCTCGTAGTCAAAAAAAGTGTTCGTACAAAACTTGTTTGATATGATGGGCTACTATTGTGTAGTATTAATTTGTTTGTGTGGGTGGAGTAGTGGAGGAGATCTGAAGATCAATCTACTTTTCTTAAATGTAACACTATATTTTTTCTTCAGAAAATAACAACAGGTACTGAGACGCATCCAAAGAGCACCAAATTACTGTGATACGACTCGATATTATAAACAAAGTTCAAACTTATTTTCCATGTGCTGTTTTCATTAGGTCTGTCATGATCGACATTAGTTTGAGACATGCATTCAGTCAGCAAAGAAGTCAAACTATCAGAATTTTTAGTTCAAAGTTATTATTTCTGTTTAATTATTATACTGCTCCGTTTAGCTCTGTTAGTGTACTACTTCAGTTCTTTTCTTTTAGTGTGACTGTTTTGTTTAATATTTTCAGTGTGTTATGTGCCTATTTATTAATAAATTCAAATGTCTCTAATTGTTAAACAGAGGGTAGAATTAGTTTTTCTATGAGATGATGGATACCTATCATACAGTTAAGTTATTAGAATTAAGAACTATCGCATGGATTAAATTAAAATTGATACCTAAGATATCTTACTTTTGAACCTGAAGATAATCTATGCCCTTGTTTATCATATGCCAGGGTAGTGATCTCAGATCGGTGACCAACAAATATACTTATATTTTCACCTGATCTTAAATCAAATGTCTTTATAGTACCATCCGCATAGCCAACAGCTATATGACGTTGATTTGGAGATGCAGCTAAGCTTGTAACATTCACTTTATCTCCTGATAATACTTGGGCCTGAAATATAATTAAGGATAATAACGTAAATATCTTTTTGTAATAGAATTAAATATAGTTTTCACTTTACCTTCTCTCCTAAACGTAAATCCCATATGAAGACATGTTCACATGCTCCAACTGCTACAAATCTACCTTCCTGTCCTTCTAATGTTACAAAAACAACATTACAAGCAGGATTCACTATTATATTTAAATTCCCGGCTGGGACATATCTTAAATATTGCTTCGTTAAACCCATATTTTACTTATCAAAACAATTTTATGCCACCAAGAAAGAATTTCACTTTTATGTATCAAATTTTACGATTGCGTGGTTTTTATATTACATACGGTTTATTCATATTAAATATTTGCTACACGTGTAATTCATATTTACTGCATAGATGCTTAGTTATTTATTGAAAATGTTTAATTCATAATTTAGGTTAGGCGCGCGCATGGACTTCTGTTGCAGCGTGGTTGTACATATTTAGCAGATATTTTCCATAGACTTCATAAACTGGAAGACATGAACAGAGAGTAAATGAGAGTGCTCACGCCCGGGTTTTGCCCGTGCCACTTTTGGCTGCACATCGAGTTTAGTCCGGATCAGCTCCTACATCGACTTTTCTAGCTCGGACAAGAACCTACATCGACTTTTTGTTTCTGGCAAGAGCCCACAGCGAGTCGCTGTCAGCAACTCTCACATTGAACAAGATCTTTGACCATCATCAGAACGTTTAGTTTATATTGTTTGCTTCGCAGCACCCGTATTATATTCCCTTTCTATAAAACAATTTTAACCTAAATGTTTTTTTCCAATTTTCGTCTCTCTCTCTCTCTCTCTCTCTTTCATGAAATGAAGGAAATATTCTGTATTAAATTATTTATGCAGTTATCTGCAAAAAATAATTATTCAATTAGGGTCAAATAAAAGGAACAATTACAGAAGTAGACACGTTATACGGAATAAATAATTTTATTTAAACAAGAAAGATCAGGCAACATTTTAGATCGACTTCCAACAAATTAGAAAATGTATAAGGTACTATTTAGTAATTATTGATAGGAATCCAATAACAATTAACTAGGCGAATGCCGATGAAGTATAAACCTTTTGGCAGGCAGCTATGACAGCGATGACTGCAAATAGGAAAATGCATTTTATTATTCACTTTGAAGGTTTTTTTACTTTATTTAAATATAATCTATTTAAATCTACTAAAAAAACACGGATTATTTATGTTTTTTTAAACAATTTTATATGCCCAAAAAATTCGGTTTATCAATTGTTTATGGACATTTATACTTTGTTTCAAAAATTGTATTTGTTTAAATAATTTAATTTACAACCATTAGACGCAGCTCGAAAATCTATCGAGTTTGGTCTCATTCTAATCAGAAGAACGCCGCGAAATCTGCTGACATGATTCCGTGAAATTATTATATGAAATAACAAAGTCCAGCAATTGCATTTTGGCCGTCTCATACTGATATACCTGGCTGGCTGTAGAGTTGCCCGGCCGTGTTTATTGCACCACTTGGCCGCGGCCACAAAGCCATTGTCGCCTAGGCACCTCGTCGCCCCAGTAGAAAATAAGGAAAAGGATCTTCTAGAAGTTTACGGATCCTTTCGCGAGTACATTCACGATTTCAACAACCATTAGACGCAGCTCGAAAGTCTATCGAGTTTGGTCTCATTTTAATCAGAAGAACGCCGCGAAATCTGCTGACATGACTCCGTGAAATAATTATGTGAAATAACAAAGTCCAGCAATTGCATTTTTGCCAACTCGTACCGATATACCTGACTGACCGTCGGGTTGCCCGGTCGTGTTTATTGCACCACTTGGCCGCGGCCACGGAGCGGTCAGAGCCGAACTTGAGAGGTCTCGGTCGTCGAGAAATGTAAACATAGCTAATCCAAATTTCCAACTTCCTTATTTTTCATTATTTTTTTAGGAGACTGCGATTACCATATTTGTGGCATTTTTCTAATGCAAAATGATACCAAACATGATATATTTCCGATGATATTTACTTGTGTAATAGACAGTTAAAGTTTCGGGCGCGAGCAAGGATAGCGTATGGGAAAGAAAGAAACGCAGAGAGTCCTAGTCGCCAGCACATTTCAATGGCTCGCCGGCAACTGTCCTTCCTTGCGCCCGAAACTTTGATTGTCTATTACACAACTAAATATCATCGGAATTATATCATGTTTGGTATCATTTTGCATTACAAAAATGCCACAAATATGGTAATCGCAGTCTCCTAAAAAAATAATGAAAAATAAGGAAGTTGGAAATTTGGATTAGCTATGTTTACATTTCTCGACGACCGAGACCTCTCAAGATCGGCTCTGACCGCTCTGTGGCCACGGCCAAGTGGTGCAATAAACACGACCGAGCAACCCGACGGTCAGTCAGGTATATCGGTACGAGTAGGCAAAAATGCAATTGCTGGACTTTGTTATTTCACATAATTATTTCACGGAGTCATGTCAGCAGATTTCGCGGCGTTCTTCTGATTAAAATGAGACCAAACTCGATAGACTTTCGAGCTGTGCTTGGTTGTTGTAATCGTGAATGTACTCGCGAGAGGATCCGTAGACTTCTAGAAGATCCTTTTCCTTATTTTCTACTGGGGCGACGAGGTGCCTAGGCGACAATGGCTTTGTGGCCGCGGCCTAGTGGTGCAATAAACACGGCCGGGCAACTCTACAGCCAGCCAGGTATATCAGTATGAGACGGCAAAAATGCAATTGCTTGACTTTGTTATTTCACATAATTATTTCACGGAGTCATGTCAGCAGATTTTGCGGCGTTCTTCTGATTAAAATGAGAACAAACTCGATAGATTTTCGAGCTGCGTCTAATGGTTGTAAATTAAATTATTTAAACAAATACAATGTTTTAAACAAAGTATAAATGTCCATAAACAATTGATAAACCGAATTTTCTGGGCATATAAAATTGTTTAAACAAACATAAATAATCCGTGTTTTTTTAGTAGATTTAAATAGATTATATTTAAATAAAGTAAAAAAACCTTCAAAGTGAATAATAAAATGCATTTTCCTATTTGCAGTCATCGCTGTCATAGCTGCCTGCCAAAAGGTTTATACTTCATCGGCATTCGCCTAGTTAATTGTTATTGCATTCCTATCAATAATTACTAAATAGTACCTTATACATTTTCTAATTTGTTGGAGGTCGATCTAAAATGTTGTCTGATCTTTCTTGTTTAAATAATATTATTTATTCCGCATAACGTGTCTACTTCTTTAATTGTTCCTTTTATTTGACCCTAATTGAATAATTATTTTTTGCAGATAACTGCATACATAATTTAATACAGAATATTTCCTTCATTTCATGAAAGAGAGAGAGAGAGAGAGAGAGAGAGACGAAAATTGGAAAAAAATATTTAGGTAAAAATTGTTTGATAGGAAGGGAACATAATACGGGTGCTGCGAAGCAAATGGAAGCTAACAATATACACTGAACGTTCTGATCATGGCCAAAGTTGATGTAGAATCTCGTCCGGTGTGAGAGTCGCTGACAGCGCCTCGCTGTAGGCTCTTGCCAGAAACAAAAAGTCGATGTAGGTTCTTGTCTGGGGTAGAAAAGTCGATGTAGGAGCTGATCCAGGCTAAGCACTAGACTAGGGGGCAGCACTATAATGGGCACGGGCAAATCCCGGGCGTGAGCACTCTCATGTACTCTCTGACATGAACCAGTGTGGAGATCATTCGCACCGATTCGCACGCGATGGCCACCAGATGGTGGCGTCGTCAGCCTCAGTAACAGAAAAATGGGGTACCTTGAGTAGCCCGCAGAATTTTACAAAATTATTAGTATATACATATGAAAAGGTAAAGGGTTATGCTACCCTTAAAACGTTAGCAATTAAGTTTCAAGACGGAACACACGTTCCACTAATAACACCGGTACACTCCCGCCAATATAACTGCAAAGTGACAGATGCATGCATACCTTGGTTTTCTCTTTAGGGCCCCAGCAAGGTGAAAATTTTTAATAAATTACATTGAACCTACCTACTCGTTAACACTACACGCATCACGGCCAGTCATATGATCAATGGACATAATAATAAGTTATGGACATGTACAATACAAACATTTTATGTATGAATCTATAATGCATAAATAAAGACAGTGTAATCAGAAAGCATATCAGTGTATATATTTATTAAACCACCAATTATTCCCATCCACCGACATCCGATTGAGTTGTTCTACTGAGTTTTAAAATTTTTCGAGTGTCTGACTTGATGTAGACTTGTACTACTGATTTCCAAAATTTTCGCCCGTCTGACTTATCATTGACTTATACTACTGAAACACAGTTTTCGGAAATTTGCGGAAATTTTCGAGCGTCTGGCTTGACGTTGACTCGTACTACTGATTTCCAAAATTTTCGCCCGTCTGACTTATCATTGACTTATACTACTGAAACACAGTTTTCGGAAATTTGCGGAAATTTTCGAGCGTCTGGCTTGACGTTGACTCGTACTACTGATTTCGAAAATTTTCGAGCGTCTGACTTATCGTTGACTTATACTACTGAAACACAGTTTTCGGAAATTTGCGGAAATTTTCGAGCGTCTGGCTTGACGTTGACTCGTACTACTGATTTCGAAAATTTTCGAGCGTCTGACTTATCGTTGACTTATACTACTGAAACACAGTTTTCGGAAATTTGCGGAAATTTTCGAGCGTCTGGCTTGACGTTGACCCGTACTACTGATTTCGAAAATTTTCGCCCGTCTGACTTATCATTGACTTTACTACTGAATTGCAATTTTCGAAAATTTTCGGAAATTCTCGACCGTCTGGCTTGACGTTGACTCGTACTACTGATTTCGAAAATTTTCGCCCGTCTGACTTATCATTGACTTTACTACTGAATTGCAATTTTCGGAAAATTTCGGAAATTCTCGACCGTCTGGCTTGACGTTGACTCGTACTACTGATTTCGAAAATTTTCGCCCGTCTGACTTATCATTGACTTTACTACTGAATTGCAATTTTCGAAAATTTTCGGAAATTCTCGACCGTCTGGCTTGACGTTGACTCGTACTACTGATTTCGAAAATTTTCGCCCGTCTGACTTATCATTGACTTTACTACTGAATCGCAATTTTCGGAAAATTTCGGAAATTCTCGACCGTCTGGCTTGACGTTGACTCGTACTACTGATTTCGAAAATTTTCGCCCGTCTGACTTATCATTGACTTTACTACTGAATTGCAATTTTCGAAAATTTTCGGAAATTCTCGACCGTCTGGCTTGACGTTGACTCGTACTACTGATTTCGAAAATTTTCGCCCGTCTGACTTATCATTGACTTTACTACTGAATCGCAATTTTCGAAAATTTTCGGAAATTCTCGACCGTCTGGCTTGACGTTGACTCGTACTACTGATTTCGAAAATTTTCGCCCGTCTGACTTATCATTGACTTTACTACTGAATTGCAATTTTCGAAAATTTTCGGAAATTCTCGATCGTCTGGCTTGACGTTGACTCGTACTACTGATTTCGAAAATTTTCGCCCGTCTGACTTATCATTGACTGTACTACTGAAACGCAATTTTCGGAAATTGTCGACCGTCTGGCTTGACGTTGACTTGTGCTACTAAATTTCGAAAATTTTCGAAATTCAGTAGTACAAGTCAACGACAAGATGTTAATCTAATTCTACCGTCGTACATTCATGTACATGGGAGAGAAAAAAGAACACATTAATTAATGTAACTAAGTCTTTATTTTTCACCAAAAGATTACACGAAGTATTCTGTCTAGCAGGATTATGGTGATGTGCGTACGAATGTCCATGCGAATACGAATGTAGGTAGCTGCTCCTAAGGCAGCGTAATTTTTGTTTGAATCAGCGTAGTGCTCGTCAAAATTTGCATCAGAGACGAAGTGTAACTTACTGCGTACTGAAGTGCTAGGAACAGAAAGGAACACAATTAGCACACGATGATTACATAGGCATTGGGGAAAGTGATAGTACGATAGTAGCTCGCGGTTCGAAACAATATTCGCGTTGATATAAAACTCAAATAAATAAGCTTCACTAATATATTTTGACCTGAGAGAACGAGACATTGCAAAAAGATGGAAGGGAATAGGTTTGAAACAATCGTGAATATTAATTTACACTCTAGTATGCAACGCAAATTCAAGTGTGCAGCTATAAGCTCGACATTATCCTTTATTCATAAGAGACCCAAAAGGGAGTCAAAACGAATGCAATATTCCTTCTGGCTCCCTTTCTTATAACGGCGGATTTATACTAACTTACGCAGGTACGTTGAGGAATTATCGTGGAGCAAGAGGTGTGAATCGGAGAAGAAGTCTGCGATCCACAGGGGGCCAAAGGCGAATCAGGCAGAAGGCTGCGATTCTTTCAAAGAGAAAGACTAAATCAAACGAGAGTAAAAGACTCTGGTTCGAGGATGACGCGAGGAATGGTCAAGAGGTGTTCGACTACGATACCAACTTCTCCAACCACCTGCCGCCGGACGTGGGTGGACAAATTTTACGGGGGAGTGGTAAAGAGCGAAACAATGCATCTCACCCCCCGTTAAAATAATCTACCGCGAACTCCCGTACCAACCGATTTGGTACATACTACATACGAGCAAAGCATCCGACGCAGTAGAAGACTGTGTCGGATTCAAGAAAAGGAGCAAAGTGAAGTTAAGGCAATAATTACTCGACGTGTTTACAACGACGATATAAAATCTTAAATTAACGCAAGCACGCATGCAAGCCGAACAATTAGTGTGGATCAAAAGACATAATCGCAAAAGAGGGATGAATCAAACCTCAAGACTTTGATTCGTAAAGAACAAGGGTGACGCTAAGACAATAATTGCTCGGCAAATAAAACTACCTTAAAAATACGCGGCAGACTTCGTGGTGTGTCCTTTTCTGGGTGTATCCTCTTCTTTATGCGTCCTCTTCTTGGGGTATTCCAGCTGAAACAGACGATTAATAATTAGACACAAAACATAATTCCGCACTCGAGTGCAAACCTTTTTTTTTGTTTAAGGGCGGTGGGGAATGCTACTTATGCACACCCCCCGCAGATGTAGTTTGGGGGGTAGTGTCGGGCTCGGTTTCCCCTCAGGATGACGTTTAGGGGAATTACGAGGCCTTTTGCCAACACCATACCGACCATACCAACCCCTTCAGACCTTCTTCACCTACTAAGGTACACGGAGGATTAATACCCCTGTTGACCCGCTTTTCGCATTCATCGGGGGTATTTTTCCGTGTTCACAAGCACTCCTGTTCTTGGCTAGTAACTCGAGTGCAAACCTAATATCCGCTCATGAAAGCAACCCTATGGCCAGTTCACGAGAACCAAACTAACGCCCCACACGAGTGCGAATACAGTAATGTCGCGATAGTTGCCGCAGGAGCTGTACACGATAGTTGCCGCAGTGCCTACCCATTCCACCAGCTGTCAACGCTGCGCCGGGTCGCAAGGCGGCGATGTTTGATGTCGGCACGGGTATATCGGTGTGAACACCACTACATTGACACCATGAATCGAATTTTCAAACTGCTTAATTTTCATTATTTTTTAACGAGATTTTACTGGCTTATTCCTAGCAAAATTCTGATTAAAACAAGACCAAACAGGGTATTATTTGACCCATCAGTAATGTCTTGAAAGTTGTCGGAGTGCTGTACGCGAAAGTTGCCGTAGTGCCTACTACTTAATTTCCTACTCAATATTAATTATTTTTTAATTAGATTTTACTGGCTTATTCCTGGCAAAATTTACTAGTAGGCATTACGGCAACTTTCAAGACATTACTGATGGGCCAAATTATACCGTGTTTGGTCTTGTTTTAATCAGAATTTTGCCAGGAACAAGCCAGGAAAATCTCATCAAAAAATAATGGAGAATAAAGCATTTTTAATTGGCATTACATTGTGAGAACACGCGGGCCTTTAAACTGTGCCGGCGACGGCGACACGCTCGGCCACGCGATCATTCTGTCCTTCTCTACGTTCGGCTTTCGATTGATGTCTCGGCTCGGTAGACTGTAGAGGCCAGTCATAAATCAAATGACGAGCAGTTGTCTTGGAAGTTGTCGCTCCAGAGAACAGCTCCTGCGGCAATTATCGCGACATTACTGTACAATGTTACGAGCCGAGGTTTGGCAGCGTGCGGAAACCGAGGATAGTTTGTGGTAATTTTTTAGAGGCTTTGGTATAGGTAGGAATTGTACACGCCAGACTAGACAGTGTATCTTTCAACACCAGGATATCCGTTTGTGTGGAACACAGGAAGGACTAGCAGGTGTATCGTTCACCACCTGGGTCTCCGTTTTCTGGTACACTCCGGACTAGCCAGTGTATCTTTCAACACCAGGATATCCGTTTGTGCCACTGTCGGAAAGGATAAGGTCGTGGTTCCGCTGGCTCGTAACTTATTTGAAATAATTAGATACACCTTGAGCGGTAAAGGTGTATCGTCGTAGGATGCTAACAACTGGAATCGAAATAGGAAGGTTATGATTAAACTGAACTCTAGGTTTAAGTTTAACGTATGATAATATAATTTCTGAAATCAAGGGGATACAAATGTGTGTAGCGTGAAAGTCGCGGTCTCGCGGACTAACCTCGATTTTTACGCAACGAGGAGAACTGCGGGGGCGAACTATCGGTTTGTTCGTATGAAACGTACCGTCTGTCAACTTTGTAGAGGCGCGAAAGGGAACTTTAGCCCGGTCTTGCTAAGATAGTAATAACGTGGTTCGGCGTTACAGCGTGGAACTCCCGATTACTAATGCCCGATCTTGCTCGATAGTTTGGTAGTTTCTCTTTGGAGAAAAATGAAATTCCCCAATATAGGTAACAACAACAATAGTTTATTAAATGAAAACTCAACAACGTACCAACAAAAACAAACAATGAATAA
This sequence comes from Lasioglossum villosulum, assembly GCA_963971365.1. Lineage (NCBI taxonomy): Eukaryota > Metazoa > Arthropoda > Insecta > Hymenoptera > Halictidae > Lasioglossum > Lasioglossum villosulum. Next base: position 30,464,874 of record OZ020498.1, on the reverse strand, counting down.
CGATAACAAAAACAACTAAGTGAAGATGTTTCGGATTAGGAGGGGTTAAAGCAAGTCACTTCACTTAGAACTAAACTTTATTCCCCCAACTAGGGTGCGTTCAAATGTATAACGGACTATGTACAAGGTAATGTTTTATCTGGCCAAAACACAGGCTCGTTTTGGCTAGATTGGTGAATAATAAAGATATATGAGAACAATGGGGAGAACAAGATGAGTTTTCCCTTGATAAATATTCACTTGTAGACGTAGTGAATCCCGAGAATTGAATCTCCTAACTCGCGAAAACTGGTCAAGCGACGAACGACGTTTTCTGGAGAAACGAGTTAGAACGACTAACGTACTTTGAGATCGGAGTCGAACAGCTGGCAATTTACCGTCACCGTCGAACTATTGATTGGCGGATCGATAGAGCGATCCGCCAATAGTAATCCCAATTTTGGGTCGATAATCGATTGTAATCGATGTCCGACGGTGCTGGCATAAGCTACTGCGAGCTGCTTATCGACTCTCGATCTCGCTGTTACGTGTGAATCCGCCAATAGCGCGGCGGCGCAGTAAGTCGGCGCGTTCACGCTGCCGAAACACTCAGCCAATCCCAAACAGAAGATAACGAAAGCTCGATACACGAAGCAAAACGGCAATACGGCGGCGTGGACGATACGTTAGTAGAAATACAACGACTGACTTGCGTCCGTAAAAATACGCACTTATATACACCCCGGTGTCCCCCAGAAATTTCCTTCAAACAAGGAAATCTCTAGGGTGGGGTTGTCGCTTTCCTAGACGTACCCCTTGGAGAAAGTTCGTGCCCTTGGACCGATCACCCGTATCCAGGCGAAAGTCGAAGGTTGGCGGCCAAATGTGCACGCCAAGGAAAACCCGGACCTGGTCGCCAAATGGCACCCCAGGTAGGAACTGAAATCCGGCGACCAAATGTACGCTCGGGAAAGCCTGGGCCTGGCGACCAAATGTGCGTAAGGTCCCAGCCCGTATGTAGTAAGCCTACCTGGGTCCGACTAACTTTTCTCCAAGAGGTCCGCCACAATAGTAATCACGACGTGAATCGACGTGTACAGTGTAAAACTCTTGAGATGAAAGCCCGAATATGAAGGGATTCGGTGCCCTTATATAGTCCCCAATATCGGCCTAGACAAGAGTGGGGACTATTGATAAAACAGGGTTCCCAGAAACGATACCGTTTGATGCATCGTCTCTAAGTGTCCCAAAATCTTAATGCGTACCCTAATCTGAATAATTGCCCTGTTCTGAACAGACTCTTTATTTCGATGTGCAGCTCCAGAAGGGACAAAGGTTACCAACGGTCGCTGCCGCATCTGTAACAACAAGATCACCAGAACAAATCAAAATTGCGAACACGAGTGTGTAGGAAGTGTCTATGTTCAATGAGTGACTCGGGCGACTTGACTTTATGATCTTTATTTTTCGAGAAGTAACTCGGACACCAGCTAGGTTTCGACTGGCTTGTCTCCCTAGCGTTACAAAAAACGAAATCTTTGTCTTCCCCACTCTCGTGAATGTTTCCAAGGGAGGGAAAATTCACGAGAGTGACGAGTCACGAGTTTAACCTTGTAGCGGAATTTCCACGAGACCCAACGCCCACCATGTGCGTCCTCAGGTAGCGGGTCCTTGCACCCTCGCGGACTCTCCGTACCGACGACTTGGGTCTTTTAGAAATTCGGGGTTTTACGACTCTTCGCAAGGCTATTGAGACTGTCGCTAATAAAAAGTACGCCAACCCTAACAGATGTCTTAATGACCCTGCCAGACAGTTTCCTCAAAAATAGCTTTTATTGTTGCCAGAGTCCCAGAACCTCTCCAGCATCTGCACAGCAAATGTTATTTTATTTTATGAAGCTGGCCGCTACAAGTGCAAACCTAATAGCCGCTCACGAGAGTAAACCTAAGACCAGTTCACGAGCACCAAACTAACCCCGCACACGATTGCGAATCTAATCAGTTCATGAGAGCCGAAATAAGCCAGCACACGAGTGCGACCTGACCTATAGGCGATTTGGGTTGCCCCAGGGCCGCCAGTCCCCGTACTCACTCACGGTCCCATCCGTGATTAATATTAACACTAAACCGATCGAATGACCGGTCTTAAATTTTCAATTTTATTGAAAATAATTTCAATAAATTTCATAAGATCTCGTTTGCACGGAAAATGATTCGATAAAATTCTTCATCCAAGCTCGGATCGTAATGAAAATTGCACGACACTGAAATAAATAGAACCTTGGCATTCTCATCAGCTAAAACATTTTAATCGTTCTCGGTGCTCAGTAGTTTTAATGTTGAATTAAATCCAAATCAGAAATATAGATTTTTGCAACACTGAAGAGTGAAAGTTTCTTCTTCCATGGAAATTCCAATTAGACTATTAGAGATAAACATTGATCATAATCGAATGAACAGATGGAGGTGGACCAAGAGTGAACGAAGCAAGCATCGAAGAATGTTTGAAGTAGAACTTACCGGAGCACCTCTGATCCCGCAACTCGACCGCTCCTGCCGACTCTGTCAGTCCTACTGACTGCTGAGCGCTCCTGCGAGTCCTCTCTCCACACTCCATCTACCATCGACCGATTTCAATCGCCGAGTTGGTAATTTTTATAAATTTATTATTTCTGGATGTTGCTAACAATTCCTTTCGTCAACGATATCCACAACCACTTCCTTGACCATATGACCATCTAATTTAAAAAAAAAATAGGCAATGGAATTCGAGGTACAGAATAAATTTTAAAACATGAACATTCGCACGAATTAATTGATTTGATACAATTCACAGACAAATTTAGTATTTCTGGCTGTTCAATGTTTATAACAATTCTTTTTACTAACAATATTAACCAGCACTCCCTTGATCATCTGACCATCTAATTTTTTAGAAAAATAGGCAATGGAATACAGAATAACTCTTAAAACATGAACATTCGCACGAGTTAATTGATTCGATACATTTCACAGACAAATTTATTATTTGTGGCTGTTCAATGTTTATAACTATTCTTTTTACTAACGATATTAACCAGCACTCCCTTGATTATCTGACCATCTAATTTTTTAGAAAAATTGGCAATGGATTTCGAGGTACAGAATAACTTTTAAAACCTGAATATTCGCATTAATTTATTCAATATAATACTATGATGAATTTATTGATTTTAGCTGTTCAATGTTTATAATAATTCTTTTGCCATTCTAATTGTTTCTTACTCCAGTTTGTATACATCTTACCGCCGAATTATTCGACTGACACGATCTCCCAAAGGCTGGCATCTCGTCGGTGCTTGCAGTATCAGAATTCTTTGACAGTACCTCGTCTGTGATTTAACTTTCGGAAACGTCTGTGCTCCAATTCGACTGATATTTTGTAAACAGCTTCATTTTGTATAGAAGTAATGTTCGTAAAAAGGAATTTCGGTTACGAGAAGGATTTTCGAAAATTTTTTTTATTAGTCTATGTCGTTTCCTACCTTGCCTGTCGGTAATATCATAGTGTCTAACGTATGGTAAGAAATGACATTAAAATGGTAAGAAATGAAATTGAAATGATAAGAATGACATAAAAATGGTAAGAAATGATATTAAAATGCTAGAAGATTTTCCTCCGAATCGTCAAAAATCCTTTTTGCAAATATTATTTAATATAAATACAAAATGAAGCTATTTGTAAAATATCAGCCTCATCTCTTTTGACCTGTTTATGGAAGGTTAGCCTTTATTAAAATCTAAAATCAGTAAAAACAAATCTATTTTCAAAATTTTAGACAAATTATGACGAAGATATTTTGCAAAGTACAGCCAAAATTTCTACATATCTTTTACAATTCTATTTTATCAATTAATCTCGATTACACTTTTACAAAGTATAATTTATCAAATCGTTATTTCCATAAACAACAGTTGGAAACTTGCCATCATATGATAAAAACGTTCCCGTGAAAATGTTACGTATGTTACTAAAATTTTATTTTGAAGCAGCAATGAGAAAATGAGAATGAAAAATAGAAAAGAGGGTAGAAAATTTATAGTTTAATTAAAACAACAAAATAAGTAAAGAAACTGTGTGGACAAAAGTAAGTTTAATTCTCAATTTGTATTTAATAATTATAATTTTAATATTTAAACATTTTGTTAGGTTTATTACTTTGTGGTGCTGTTGTTGCTGTTTATTACAGCTTATAAGCTATTTTGTATATTTGCAATTTTCCCCTTTTCGTACGATTATCTTCATGGTTCCAATAATTAGAACTTCTTTGCCTATAATCATTTCACAAAAGAGGGACAAATATTTATTGTATCTCGACATTTACTTTAATGTTTAAAACTAATTTCTATAACCAATGTATATGTATAATACTAATAACCATATAACCGTAGAATTCCATTACACTTTAGAAGAAATTCCTGAAAGGAAATCAATATCTTCTTCAATATTATTATAATCTACGAAACAAACTATGGGTTTGTGATAACTAAATTACGAGAAAAAATAGTTTAGACTGAAATGTCTCTAAATATAAAAAAAAAATACCGTCAATTGTGGTTTCATCTATTGGTATACTCTCATTTAAAAGATCAATTAAAGGCTTTGATTTTTCACCCGAGAAATCAACATTGAAATGCCCAATCAAAATCATAGGTAAGTTATGTAAGTTCCAAGTGATAAGAGCAGACTATGTCGTATAAATGTGCAAATTTTCGTGGATCAATTCGATGAATTTATTCACGCTTTGTCGAGGTGAGATGTGAGCACCAACTATTATTAAAACACGGCTCCCCGAGTTTACACGAATAGCGTTTCACCTCGGAGCGTGACGGATCAGACTTACTTACTGTTCAGCAATAGTATACGCGGTGTGCCTAAAGAAGTTTTCACTTAAAGAATAATGAAAATGTAATTGTAGACAGGATGCAAGTTTTTCCAAGATTCCATTGACAAGTTGAACATCCACTTTGGCAAGTTGAACATCCACTTTGGCTCGGATTCGACGGAGCACCACACAAGTGATTTTGCAACGTAGTTACCAATCAAAATCATAGGTAAGTTATGTAAGTTCCAAGTGATAAGAGCAGACTATGTCGTATAAATGTGCAAATTTTCGTGGATCAATTCGATGAATTTATTCACGCTTTGTCGAGGTGAGATGTGAGCACCAACTATTATTAAAACACGTCTCTTCGAGTTTACCCGAATAGCGTTTCACCTTTAAGCGTGACGGATCAGACTTACTCACTGTTCAGCAATAGTATACGCGGTGCGCCTAAAGAAGTTTTCACTTAAAAAATAATAAAAATGTAATTGTAGACAGGATGCAAGTTTTTCCAAGATTCCATTGACAAGTTGAACATCCACTTTGGCTCGGATTCGACGGAGCACCACACAAGTGATTTTGCAACGTAGTTGTAGCACACACCGTGTACGTATCATGCTCGCCGAAAACGATGTCTGCTGACACCGTCAATTACCTGAACGTTCGTGCGACTCCAACGGCAGACCAGCGGGCATCGTGAACGCGTTTCGATGATATCGCGGAACATCCTATATGTATAATAGGAGAGTAGCCGGCGTGAGTCCGTAGAAATTAACACGTCGGTTCATTAAAATAAGTCAGAAGGCGTGCGACTAACAGCCAACGGCTGGATGAAAACTTCATAAGCGTTTCCTTTTCCTAACGGAGACAGAATGAATTACAGGCCTATAATTTATCCCACATTATTGCGGACCCGCTGCAATAGAACTCGTCACACGGTAAACATATGGTAATCAGGCGATTCGACTCATCAAGGCTCAGCTTTGTAAATGGCACGGATGTCCTCGGTAATTTATGTGATGCACAAGCGTGTAAGTGCGACCGGTGATCAAGCGAGCGCTCACCTCGACGTGCTATCATTAAATTCAATGCGAACGCATTACGTATCTCCACTTATGCGCGTCGCTGCGGGATTCGTCGAAGAAAGAAAATGAATCGCTTAAAAAGGAAGAAAAGCGAAAGCGACAAGAGTAAACTGATAAAATGTGCCTTTCACGTGTTGGACAATCACCTTGCCGAGCAGCGGAGAAGGATTGCGAGCAGCGGAACGTTCGATACGGTTTGATTGATTGCCAGTTATAAATACTCGGCGTCGCGTATCAGCGGCGAACCAAAAGGAAAAAAAAAGAGTGGTCTGTAGGCACCGCGCGCATTTCACAAAACTTTCTCCAATAAATTCCTCTTTAGAATTGCACGTACGCGCAAGCAAACGTCCGTTGAATTCTTAAGGAATCATTTGGAAGTTTTTTTGGAACCGCCTCTACACGGCTTTCTACCTGCGTCTTTTCTAATCGTCGACATTTACGAATATCAAATAATTTGATTAGCAACACAGTGCTCGATGAAATAAAGTAATTGCTTTCGCAACAGATTATTCTTGAAGTAAAAACTTCTTTAGGCTCAATGTGTACACAGTTGCTGGTCAGTGAACGAGTCTGATCCGTCACGATCCGTGGTGAAACGCTATTCGGGTAAACTCGGGGAGCCGAATTTTTATCATAGTTGCTATTTACGTCTTACCTAATCAGAGTGTAAATATCACCGAATTCATCTACGAAAATGTGCTCGTTTATACGACAGTAGAGTCTGTTGTGCTCAATCGGAACAAACGTCAATTATCAATGTTGAATTCTCAAAAAAAATCGAATCAATCAAATGAGAGTACAACAAAATATGAAACTAGAATTGATACAGTCTTTTTTATATCTAGAGAGATTTCAAACCAATCTATTTATTTCGTACTTTAGTTATCTCAATTGTTTATGCATTTACGAAGAAATTGCGAAATATAAAATAGTAAAAGATTCGAAAAATTTCAGAATATTCTAACGTTGTTTTCAATGTGGCAAAGCCAGTAAGAGACGAAATCGATTTTTATTTTATTCCTGCTTTCCATAATAAATGCAGAACATTTTTATGATGCACAAAGATCGGCAATGTAATTATAACGTATCATTACCATACTTATACGAACTGGGTGTGAATAAAGAAAAGAACACTTGGATGGTGCAGATGCTGCGGTACAAAAGTGGAGCCATACGAAATATAATAGCAAACAATTTAACTAACCGGTTTTGTCTATTAACTGTACATCCACGCGCGTGAGAGTGCGGCTTAAACTCTAGCAACGTGTAGTTTCATTCACCGGCGAGCACCCATACAATTATAGTCTTTATTCGAGGTGAAATATGTGCCGGATAAAGAGTGATATCGTAAACTATTACATCTTATTACAACGTGGCGGCTTTAACGATATCACGTAACGCTATTCGTTGTATCGTAAAATCAAATAGCGCATAACGAAACGTTGCATCTCCATAAGGGCTGCGAACGAAAGGCAAGAACTAGCCGAGGCTCGATGCATTATTACAAACAATATCCGTGCACGCAATCGTGCGTCCATGATGGTATGAAACGTTAGAAGCTGTAAATTTCCCGCCAGTTGTTTACTATATTTATGGGGAAGCAGTGGAAAGCAGTTTCTGTCATTTATTAGCGCGAACATATCTCCGACTGTTCGACTCGTTCGTTTCGATTGGAAACGTCGAACACGCCGGCTCGATATAAATTATGATCGCTATCTCTCTCCTAGTCACCATCCATACTACTCAGACGCCCGCTCGAAATCCTGCTAATCCCGAGAGCGGCTATCGATAACCTGGTTATATTTCGCGTGTCAGCTCGTAGTTTCCTTTCAGATCTCATTCATCGGTCATTGCGAAACAATAGTCGTAGATAAGTCATACTGAAAATCAACTGAATTCGCAGGCCCCGCGTATTATACAATAGGACAGGGGTTCTTAAACTCGTGTAGTCCGAGGCACCCCTCTTGAACAACGTTTTTTCCATCGCAACTCTAAGCATTTGATTTATTTTAGTTATTTGCAGGGCCGTGCAGTGGGGCCAAACGCTAATCTAGCTGATAAAAAGTGATCAGATGCAGCTTCGTATTGCAACTTTTATGGAGTCGTAACCGGGAGACTTCACTCTTTAAATTTATGGTAATTTGGATCGCAAAAAATTTCTTTTTTAACTTTTTATAGTCATTTACTATACATACTTACTATACATCAATGTAATTTTAGAGAGGAGAAGCATTTCCGCGGAAATTAAAGTTAGGGTAACTGCACCAGTGAATGAACATTTAAGAAATTGTTCAGGAAAATATTTTATTAAAAAAAAAACTATGTGAATTAAAGGAATCTCATATATGCCAAATAGCTCCCTATACTTCATTTGTCAAAAATAAATGAACACAAATACAATGAAATTATTATGATTCTTCTTTATTAAACGTTAAATCAAAAATATGAAAAATACCAGTCAATGAACACTACATTCTAGTAATTGAATAATGCTAGTCCAATCAATGAACAAAATTACTAAACAATATTCTCCTATTTATTTCACTCTTTAATCACAATTTTATCGCTAGTATGCCGTCCGGGTTATTTGTTGAAATATACAAAAGCGTTCATTTACTGGTGCCCGTTCATTCACTGGTGCAGTTACCCTACTAGCGTTTTCAGTCACGGAATGAACTGAAACCGACACTAAAATAAAAACTTCATATATTTACAAATATACACACTTGATTAGATAGACTTATTTACACTTCCATGCACATCTACACATATCCATGCGCTGAAAATACACCTACACTATAACAAAGTTTTATTTTATATGCATTGTATATATAAGATGGAAGTTTCGGTTCACCTAATAATTTTACAATTTTACGGGAAAACCCTTACGACCGAGTACCGATTCCTTCCGACTATGATGGAGACATTGCGGCCGCAGCCGAGGCCCCGCGGTCGCGTCAGGTCCTTATTTTATGATAGACAGGAGGAGGAAGGAAAAAAAATGGACAAAGAGAACCGAATGCCGGCAGGGTTGCCCTGAGAAATATCCAACCGCAAGCACAATAAAAATCAGTATGTATATGATATTTGGTCCCCGTAGGGTTTCAAATCCATTTACCAATCTCCCTTTTTTCCACTCTCTCTGTCGCCAAATTTCAGCCTATTTCAGTGGGACCTACTTTTTATTACGGTGGGTTCCGAACTATGTACCTTTTTGCCAACAACACGCGGCCGGGCAGCCACCACCTGGCGTATGCTCTATACCCATGCGGTCACCCATCCAAACACCGATCACGTCCAACGCTGTTTAACTTTTTTTTGTAACATATTTATTGCACTTTGTATAAAATGTATACATTACATATGTAGCTTAACTATACAGGGTGTTCGACTACAGGTGGGAGAAAATTTAAGGGGTGGTTCTTAACGATGATATAAGACGAAAATGAAGAATAAAAAAAAACAATAAAAACTAACAAAAGTGTACGTTGTGTACGTCAAAGAGTTCAATGTTGTCCAACGATTTGTTAAACATTTTCACCTCGCTGGGGCCCCAAATGAGAACCAAGTTATGCATGCATCTGTCACTTGATACGTGACTGTCGCATTGTTAATAGCAAAATAACGAAGCCAAAATTGCAATTTTTTTATTTTTCATTTTCGTCTTATATCATCGTTAAGAACCAACCCTTAAATTTTCTCCCACCTGTAGTCGAACACCCTGTATATACAATGTACTGCGCGCTTACATATACTAACAAGGGAACATATTCAGTTGATACAAACCGATTTTGATGAAACTTATGTCAGATATATAGTTCTTCGAAAAATATTTGATAGGTGTTTTCTATCGGCAACCTTTCACTTTGAAGGGGTGAAAACAGCCCTCAAAATTCGTGGTCAGAGTCATATTTTTGAGATATCTCGGAAACCAAAGGTCGAAAAAAATGGATTTTCTTTTTAAATTGTGTTTTTAATGGGAAACGTAGTTGTGCAAAAAATATTAAACAAAACAAAAGACATTTGTTTAAATAATATGTTAAAAATAAACGCTTATATTTCTGTAAAACAAACCAGAATTCCTTCCTCCACACACTAGGTGCAAGACTATCTTTCGTTATGCATAAATATTGTTAAATGGAAAAAAGAAGAAAATCCTAAAACATGTATCCCCTATTTTGGATCAAAGATCACACATAGTGTATATTAAAATTAACTATCGATATTGTATAAGAGAAACCGAAAGATAACATAAAATTTTTAATGTATTGTTTGAACAAACATATTTTGTTAAAATTTTTTGCACTACTACATTCCCCATTAAAATAAAAACACGATTTACAAAAAAATCGATTTTTTCGATCTCTGGTTTCCAAGATATCTCAAAAACTATGGATCTGACAGCGAATTTTGAGGGCTGTTTTCACCCCTTCAAAGTGGATGGTTGCCAATAAAAGAAAATACGTGTCAAATATATTTCGAAGGACTACATCTGCATAAGTTTCATCAAGATTGGTTTGTTTCATCTGAATATGTTCCCTTGTAAGCCTAACCTAGTGATATTGCTTTATGTATTTATTATACTCGCTTACGATTTTGCTTAATACCCTGCTCTGGTTGTTTCATACTTATTGATAATGACTGGGGTACAGGAAAACAATATATGGCGTTTAAAAATCTGCCTATAGAAGTTATAATTATAATTATATTAAATTAAATTAAGTTTGTAAGTTATATTATAATATTGTGATCAGACTTTTATTCCTGACAGAATAGTTGCAAGGATTGATATGGTAATTTGTGCTCGAGTCTAAAAGGAATATTAAAACATCTGATTTCATCGGTTTGTTAGTTCTGGTCTTATAATTTAATGAAAAAAGGGTGACACTGTATATCCTACTGAATATCCAAATCATTCTGTATACATAAAAGCTGAAATGTATTTACATGGATTTTTGGAAAGCCAGTTGAATCTAGTTGATCTAAATTGGACGTCCGACTATTGAGTGGACACTATTGAAAATGTATGAAGTTCATTACTTCGGTTATAAAAGCAAATTTTCTTTCTACATTTTAAATTCTGCGAGGGATAGCAGAAGCCGCAAGGTTAATTAACCTAGACACCAACCGGAAAAGTCCGATCTAATTTAAACACAAAGAATACTGAAAAAGAAGGTTATTGATATGTTTATGTAATGAAAGCAGAACAGGCATTCATCTATTTCTGCGAACTGTTAATTCTGTGAAATCGATTCTACGTTATGCAATACGTTTGGAACGGATTTAGGGCAGCACCGTTTATTAGCTCTTCCTTATCTATTGCTGTTCATTCATTTAGATTGGAAATGCTGAATACGCGGGTCGAGTATAAATTACGATTGCTATCTACAGCCTTGTCACTATACATACTACTCGGAGATCCACTCAAGGCTCAGCTACTCCAGTAGCAAACTTTATCACGTGAGAATTTGTTACGCGCCGGCAGATTTACATACCAGTACCTCCATCCTTCTCATTTCGGTCTTAATATTTCATAATTTATCATTTTTGTACTGACTCTCAATCATCGCTTCTTTTTTCTGATTACGTGTTCTCATTAGCATGATGTTGTAGATACACGGCATTCGATACATTGATTTTTATTAGTGCAACGGAGACATAATAATTAGACTGCGGACCTTTATGGCTTATGAAAACTTTCAAAAAATGTTGGAGTATCAATTCAACCGACTTCAGTACAATTTTTATTTATTTCGGATCGACAAATGCTATTACCGATGAAAATACAATTTCATTTGGTACCATTTTCTTAAAACATTTCTAAAAAAATTATTATTATTATTATTATTTATTTTATACGGACCGAAGTCCTTTAATACAAATGTTTGCAGATAATGTAGAATAACAGAAAATAATCTTAAACATAAGTCTTAATCTAAAATATAAATTAATTAATTATGGACAGTGCGAAACTAAACTAATGATGGTACTATTATCGAATAGTGCGGCGCAATTTTGTTTTGAAAGCCTGTAACGTGCCATTGAAAAAATCAATATTGCTATAAAATGTGTTGGATTTTGCAATAATGCGATTTAAAGGATTTATTGATCCATATGAGGATTTGGATTTGATTGTTTGAAATCCTGCTCTCGTTCTCAAAACACGTTCAGGTACATACAAATTAATTTGCTTAAGGAGTCCAGGACAGTCTATATTATTATTTAACAAATTGAAGATAAAGCTCTAAAATTGTAATACATTGTAATACAAGACAATATTTTGGCATTAATAATATACAGCACTTCCGGTAGCCTGGTAAAACATTTTTCGTACAATATTAATTGGTATGTAGTCGGTTAAAAAATGCGACTGAAAAAATTCAACAAGGAAATTGTTCACGAAGAATGAAGATCACCTTCATCGATTTCGGTGTGTTTTATTAGCGGAACGACTGTATGCCATCGAACGGGGCGAAGGGTCTTCGTATGGACTTTTGACGCCATCTTTTTTGTTCGCCCGTAATTAATGTGGAACATTAATAACAATAATGTTTGGTAACGACAGGAACTATCCGGCAGATTTAATTTTTTGCATCGCATCGTGCCGTCTTCCCGACATCGACGACCTGAATAATTTATAAAGTCCGTACGGGCATCCACGACACGCTTCGGAAGTTGAAACGATGCCGCTTCGAGCCTCAAGGGTTACGGCCTTTATAATTAGGCAACGAAACGAATTGTGGCTGACGTCCATATCGACTACCTAACTCAAACCTGACTAACGAGCTTTCGTTTCCTTTCTACGGGCGTGGACGCTCGCGCACACCGTCCGCTGCTAATAAATCTTTTACCTGTATCGCCGTCATTATCAGCAAACGCTTAACTTGAACAGGATCACGTGGTTGTTGCATTTCTCTGTACCACGAGTACCTGTACATACAACGAGAATGCATTTTGAACGCTTTCATCGATGTATGTATAGTCACCTGGTCATCGAGTTAGGACCATGTACAGGGTGTAAAGAAAATAATGGTCATCCGTCTTAGGGGTGAATCTACACCTCAGGATCGGTGGACATTTGTAAGAGAAACTTGCTGTAGGAGAAACTTATTATTTTTATTATATCAATAAAAGTAACTAGTACATGTTCCCTTACAAAATTGACAAGATTGATTTTATTTAGACTTTGTGGAGCTCCTATTGTAATATGTACTCCACTAAAGATATCTATACCATCATTTCATATGATATTATTTTTATTATATCAATAAAAGTAACTACATAGTACATGTTCCCTTACAAAATTGACAAGATTGATTTTATTTAGACTTTGTGGAGCTCCTATTGTAATATGTACTCCACTAAAGATATCTATACCATCATTTCCTATGATATTATTTTTATTATATGAATAAAAGTAACTAGTACATGTTTCCTTACAAAAATGACAAGATTGATTTTATTTAGACTTTGTGGAGCTCCTATTCTAATATGTACTCCACTAAAGATATCTACATCATCATTTCCTATGATATTATTTTTATTATATGAATAAAAGTAACTAGTACATGTTCCCTTACAAAATTGACAAGATTGATTTTATTTAGACTTTGTGGAGCTCCTATTCTAATATGTACTCCACTAAAGATATCTATACCATCATTTCCTATGATTTTATTTTTATTATATCAATAAAAGTAACTGGTACATGTTGCCTTACAAAATCGACAAGATTGATTTTATTTAGAGTTTGTGGAGCTCCTATTGTAATATGTACTCCACTAAAGATATCTATACCATCATTTCCTATGATATTATTTTTATTATATCAATAAAAGTAACTAGTACATGTTCCCTTACAAAAATGACAAGATTGATTTTATTTAGAATTTGTGGAGCTCCTATTGTAATATGTACTCCACTAAAGATATCTATACCATCATTTCCTGTGATATTATTTTTATTATATCAATAAAAGTAACTAGTACATGTTCCCTTACAAAAATGACAAGATTGATTTTATTTAGAGTTTGTGGAGCTCCTATTGTAATATGTACTGTTGCAAAATTGTTTGTAGCAAAGAAAATTGTTGTTGTAGTATTTTTTAACAGTTCTTTGTATCTCGATCGTCACTTGTTCATAACAATATATTAATGTTATCGGCGCCCTGGTTCGATCAATTGGAACAATAAGCAAGTTTGCAAAATTGAATGAAATTTAATTCAACGTTTCGGTCTACAGTTTAGGCCATCTTCAAGAATGATATATCTCATTATTGCGTCTGTAAGGATTATCAAAAATAATTATTAAAACGTGATTTATATTAACAAAGGTGTGAAGAAAACCAAATTCAAAGACAAAGTATGTAAAAACTTGCATGCTTATAAAAGTATTAATTTACAGTTTTGGAAACACGTCGTTCAATAATCATTAAGAATGTAAATTAATACTTTTATAAGCATGTAAGTTTTTACGTACTTTGTCTTTGAATTTGGTTTTCTTCACACCTTTGTTAATATAAATCACGTTTTAAAAATTATTTTTGATAATCCTTACAGACGCAATAATGAGATATATTATTCTTGAAGATGGTCTAAACTGTAGACCGAAACGTTGAATTAAATTTCATTCAATTTTGCAAACTTGCTTATTGTTCCAATTGATCGAACCAGGGCGCCGATAACATTAATATATTGTAGTATTTTTTATATCAACGCCTTCTACACATCGAGAAGAGAAAAAGTTTGAAAGCAGCCAGATGTCGCAAACAACTATTGTGATATAAGTTGTTAAAGTTTTTGCAAAATTTAATTGTGTGGAATTATACGATAGACAAAAGCCTACTACCACAGTGCACACGTCCGTGTCGATGAGACAGAACATAATCGTGTGCGTACGATGACTTGGTACGGGCCGAGCGAAGAATGTCCCTTGAAATTTTGTTTGCTCAAGGCACGCACACGAAGTTATGTAGCATCTGTTTGTTTTCTACATTTAATCATATTTAAAAAATTGTTCTATACTTGTATCCATTCGTATAAATATTTGCTTCGACTACAATAAGAAATCTTCGACTACAATAAGAATATAAAGAATTTATATAAAATAAAAACTATAGAAAAGAAATAAATAAATGTCTATGCATCTGCTATAACTTGTAATTAATACAGACAATTTTAATTTTGCATAAGAATCCGTAGTCTGATAATAATACACTATCTAACATGAATGTTATAAAAAAAGCCAGCTATATTATTAAAGTCAGACGTCTGGATACTCATCAACGGTAATGTATGCACTAATTCTTAAATTCGTTGATGGAGGGTTACTACATGTGTCCTATAAAATAGTTCGTGCAATAACATTTCCATATTGCAATTAAAGAAATATTCACTGCCGAAAGATACAACACTTATTCGAAACTTTATCTTTGATTATGAAGTGAATGCAACTAATTGCGATCTGCCACGTATGAATTACCATCAATAAAACTAATGAAATGACAAGTTTCATTTTTCTTTTCCCTAATTACTATACATTTACCGACTTCATAAATACTTAATGTGAGAAGTCTTTTACGTGTCACGCATGTGCATTCAATAACGCTCCTTCATTTACTGCTGTTTTTTCATAAATACCTATTCATTACTGCGTCAGATAAATTAATGTGTTTTTTAAACACAAACGGCTCTTACACATACTAGACTCGTTTTATTCATCTGTGTACATATTGTTGAAACAAGATATACGTATTTTATTGCTTTCAATTTATAATAAATTATACTATGTTCCGTTCTTGGCATTTTCGCGTTTACGTAATTCCGCTGTACTAATCCCAACAGTTATTACATTTCATAATAAGCACTACCTTTTATCTACGTTTCACGTAATGCAAACATTTTACTTTCTAACTTCATTGTCGATTTAGCCCCGCAATAAAAATTGTCGAGATAGAAGAACTAATTAGTACTGAGCTAATGACGTAATTCTTTAAGACCCAAACGTTTACAGTGACAGAAGAATTCAACGTTTTTAACTATAATATCGTGTCAGACTCGTGATGATGAATTCGAGCAGTATCTACTAAAGAGAGATAAATATTATTAATTTTCTTCAAACCAAACTAAAATTCTAGTTTGTCATAGTCAATATACATGGTGTTCGTTTTACACAATTACACTATTTTTTCCAAGCAATCTTGTGGTGTCTGAAATTCTTTTTATCTGCATCATTCTTTTTAGATATGAAGATGACCTACAATCTTTTAATTGGAATGCTATGTATTTTGTAATATTATGTGAAAGCGTGTGCTAAAACTAATTCATTGGTACACGACATTTTGAAGGTCATGCAAGGTCACAAGAAGCGTTTCGAATATTTCGTAATTATTATACGTGTTCACCTAATTAAGATAATCAAAGAAACAGTGAAGATCATTAAAGAAACAGTGAAGATCATTAAATACGTGAAACACAAAGCTGTGGGACATTAAAAGGAATTGAAAATATTGTAACACATTATTGTCGCGTGTATTAAAATGATATAAAGAAGAAACTGACTTATATTATCACGTTGCAGAAAGATCCATCGGCTAACAAGATAAACGAAATTTCCTATGAACAAAATATTTGGATAATAGGTTCGGTAATTTCTGATGTGCTTATTCATCGCACCTCTATTTTTTCCATTCAATCTTGTGGTGTCTAAAATTCCTTTTATCTGCATTATTTTGTTAGAAATGAAGATGACCTACAATCTTTTAATTGGAATGCTATGTATTTTTTAATATTATGTGAAAGCGTGTGCTAAAACTAATCATTGGTATATGGCATTTTGAAGGTTATGCAAGGTCACAAAAAGCGTTTCGAATATTTCGTAATTATTATACGTGTTCACCTAATTAAGATAATCAAAGAACAGTGAAGATCATTAAAGAAACAGTGAAGATCATTAAATACGTGAAACACAAAGCTGTGGGGACATTAACAGGAATTGAGAATATTGTAACACATTATTGTCGCGTGTATTAAAATGATATAAAAAAGAAACTGCTTATATTATCACGTTGCAGAAAGATCCATCGGCTAACAAGATAAACGAAATTTCCTATGAACAAAATATTTGGATAATAGGTTCGGTAATTTCTGATGTGCTTATTCATCGCACCTCGCTCGGTGGGGGATAAGAAAACCGTGTGATTATTATTTGCAAAAGATATATAAAGCGGTGGCAAGCGGCAATGCGGGAGAGTTGTTACTGACAGCAAACATGGCCGCCTCCGCGGGGGCCTCGGGCTAGCTTAACAACTTCTCTCTTACCGGCGATGCAGCACCTTTTTGTGAATCGCTCGAGCATTATTAATCGCTTGATGTGGATTTCAAACTTATTACGCCGGCTGACATGACAGACACGGCCTGGGGCTCCTTATCTCTCTGTTCTTCACCCACGAGCACATCGCGAACCCGCCTTCCCCTGCTTCTACTATTTCATTTGATGTCCGAGCCAGGTGCTTGTCTAATTGTATGCCTTCTCGTTTGCTTATTCCGCTTCGAAATTCACCGGTTATTTGGCTCGATGCTGGTTTAGTCATATCGTATATTTTCCTTCTCCTTTTTTCCCCTGAAAATTACTGTTTCGACCGCGGGAAATAACGTCGGTTGTTTCCAGAAGGCCAAGCGAAGGTGTAAAAGAACACCTGCGAGGCGCGAGTGAAACACGTTTCCGTACCGTGGTTACTATCATGGTAATTAATCGCAATTGATACTCTCGTATGAGTGTTGATTATAGCCTGCAACGTGAAATTAATGTTCACACATTGTGTATTTACATCCTTTTCTGGAATCCCCGTACCTGTGCTGAGTGAACATCTAGGTCGTTGTTTCCTGATTCAGTCACGTGACTCTAACATTTATCATCGTCGCTGCTGAACAATTGGCTGAAAATTGCACACGCAAGAACAAGCAATTAGCCCACGTATCAACATTTTCTTCTAAATCATTTGTAGAAATACGTTTCGTCAGACGAACTTTATCGACAGCTGTGTCGTACAGAAGCTTCGCACGTTCTGTGGCAGATGGAGTTACGTGTCAAATAAAACGCCGAATTTATTAATTTTGGAAGAAAATGTTTAAATAGAAGGAAAGTCTGGACTTAACGAAAGAAAGAAATAACAATAAGTTTACTTATACATAGATCTAATCAGAGAACTGTACGAATGCTCAACATTTTTTTAGCCATTTCTATGATTCAAATGTTATCTGATAAAAAATCTTTTAAATTTAAGATCAATCATTAGAACCCGGATTTACGATTTTATTTTTCAAATTTAATAAGATGGATTTTATTTACACTTTGTGGAGCTCCTATTGTAATATGTACTCCACTAAAGATATCTATACCATAATTTCCTATGATATTATTTTTATTATATCAATACAAGTAACTAGTACATGTTCCCTTACAAAAATGACAAGATTGATTTTATTTAAATTTTGTGGAGCTCCTATTGTAATATGGACTCCACTAAAGATATCTACACCATCATTTCCTATGTTATTATTTTTATTACTAAAGATATCTATACCATCATTTCCTATGATATTATTTTTATTATATCAATAAAAGTAACTAGTACATGTTCCCTTACAAAAATGACAAGATTGATTTTATTTAGAGTTTGTGGAGCTCCTATTGTAATATGTACTCCACTAAAGATATCTATACCATAATTTCCTATGATATTATTTTTATTATATCAATAAAAGTAACTAGTACATGTTTCCTTACAAAAATGACAAGATTGATTTTATTTGGACTTTGTGGAGCTCCTATTGTAATATGTATTCCACTAAAGATATCTATACCATCATTTCCTATGATATTATTTTTATTATATGAATAAAAGTAACTAGTACATGTTCCCTTACAAAAATGACAAGATTGATTTTATTTAGAGTTTGTGGAGCTCCTATTGTAATATGTACTCCACTAAAGATATCTATACCATCATTTCCTATGATATTATTTTTATTATATGAATAAAAGTAACTAGTACATGTTCCCTTACAAAAATGACAAGATTGATTTTATTTAGAGTTTATGGAGCTCCTATTATAATATGTACTCCACTAAAGATATCTATACCATAATTTCCTATGTTATTATTTTTATTACTAAAGATATCTATACCATCGTTTCCTATGATATTATTTTTATTATATCAATAATCGTAAAATAAAAAGTCTGGAACCGGCTATTTCGACCGGTGATGGTAGGTTTAGTGTTAAGACGGTTTTGGTGTCGCGTAGATGACGGACACTTCCTTTGTCTGATCGGAGAAAAAATAGAGTCAAGTGAAGTGGGACCACCTTGTGTACCGGAGGTTCCTCCTCACAGTGACGCGGCTTTATGTGTGCCGGGAAATTAAGGGAAAATGATTAGGCCAAATTGAACCGCGACAAGATAAAAGTCGTACGGCTAACTGGAACTGCCAGGGTCTGACAGGACAAAACAGGATACAGGAGTGGAAGAGTAGGGGACGTCCCAGGAGACGTGTTCGTAGCAAACGCCCACGAACGGTGACAGCCAGCGAAGATTTATGACGCTATAAAATATCATTTGTATTTGATGTCAGAGCGAGGGCTTGATTAATGCACTGCCGGGCGCACAATGAATAACCGACGTGTTGTTATAGTAACATCAATCTGAAAGAAGCGCGGGGTGAGCCGGTACCCTGTTGATAAATTGTGTAGATTGGAGTTGCTGTTGCTGAGATACGATCAGCGTGCCTTCTACGATTCAATCATTAATGCTCTTTCCCTTGATAGAATCGTCGTGCATTTACTAAATTATTCCCGCGCAACGTTCGTTGTTATTGTGTTAATCAGGCTTATCAAAAGCGTATAGTCATCGTTAAGTTTCTCGTCGTGCATGCATTTCTCATTAGTACATACGTGCACGTACAGCGTTCGAAACGAAGCCTGTAGAAAAATGCCATAATCATTTCGGAACACAATCGGCTATGTCTGCTGCCCAATTACGGAGCATACGTCTGAAAATATTCAAATAAAAAGTGGCCGGCGCAGTGGGATTATTTAAAAATGTGCGCGCGCGCGTGTATTTTGTGAATTATACAAATTAATACCACTAAGTAGCAATTTATTAATGCTGAAATTAAATAGATTACTACTAATAAGTCATCCCACGAGCAATGTAGTTTTTTAATCTACCTTTCCACGGGAAAGTTGATGCCTTTTCCGAGAATGGCGTGCAGAAGTTTGTCTAAAGATGAGAAAGAATGATTAACAACACGTCGAAGTCTTCGAAGCTTCGGAAAAGTTACGGCCCTAGTATAAGATTGCGAAATTTCGAGACTTCGCAGACTTTGAAGACTTTGAAGACTTTGAAGACTTTGAAGACTTTGAAGACTTTGAAGACTTTGAAGACTTTGAAGACTTTGAAGACTTTGAAGACTTTGAAGACTTTGAAGACTTTGAAGACTTTGAAGACTTTGAAGACTTTGAAGACTTTGAAGACTTTGAAGACTTTGAAGACTTTGAAGACTTTGAAGACTTTGAAGACTTTGAAGACTTTGAAGACTTTGAAGACTTTGAAGACTTTGAAGACTTTGAAGACTTTGAAGACTTTGAAGACTTTGAAGACTTTGAAGACTTTGAAGACTTTGAAGACTTTGAAGACTTTGAAGACTTTGAAGACTTTGAAGACTTTGAAGACTTTGAAGACTTTGAAGACTTTGAAGACTTCGAAGACTTCGAAGACTTCGAAGCTTCGGAAAGGTTAGAACCCTAGTATAAGATTGCGAAATTTTGAAACTTCGAAACTTGGAAACTTCGAAGACTACAAAGACTTCGAAACTTCGAAGCTCCCTTCGTTCCTTCGAAGACTATGAAGACTTCGAAACTTCGAAGCTCCCTTCGTTCCTTCGAAGACTTCGAAGTCTTCGAAGCTTCGGAAAAGTTACAACCCTAGTATAAGATTGCGAAATTTTGAAACTTGGAAACTTGGAAACTTGGAAACTTGGAAACTTGGAAACTTGGAAACTTGGAAACTTGGAAACTTGGAAACTTGGAAACTTCGAAACTTGGAAACTTGGAAACTTCGAAACTTGGAAACTTGGAAACTTCGAAACTTGGAAACTTCGAAGCTCCCTTCGTTCCTTCGAAGACTTCGAAGCTTCGAAAAGTTACAACCCTAGTATAAGATTGCGAAATTTTGAAACTTGGAGACTTGGAAACTTGGAAACTTGGAAACTTCGAAACTTGGAAACTTCGAAACTTGGAAACTTCGAAACTTCGAAACTTCGAAACTTGGAAACTTGGAAATTTCGAAACTTGGAAACTTGGAAACTTCGAAACTTCGAAACTTGGAAACTTGGAAACTTCGAAACTTCGAAACTTGGAAACTTCGAAACTTGGAAACTTCGAAGCTCCCTTCGTTCCTTCGAAGACTTCGAAGCTTCGAAAAGTTACAACCCTAGTATAAGATTGCGAAATTTTGAAACTTGGAGACTTGGAAACTTGGAAACTTGGAAACTTCGAAACTTGGAAACTTCGAAACTTGGAAACTTGGAAACTTCGAAACTTCGAAACTTCGAAACTTGGAAATTTCGAAACTTGGAAACTTGGAAACTTCGAAACTTGGAAACTTCGAAACTTCGAAACTTGGAAACTTCGAAACTTGGAAACTTGGAAACTTGGAAACTTCGAAACTTGGAAACTTCGAAACTTGGAAACTTCGAAACTTGGAAACTTCGAAATTTTGAAACTTCGAAGACTACAAAGACTTCGAAACTTCGAAGCTCCCTTCGTTCCTTCGAAGACTTCGAAGACTTCGAAGCTTCGAAGTCTTCGAAGCTTCGGAAAAGTTAGAGCCCTAGTATAGATGCGCTATTCGGGAGAGGGAGAGCGATTTGTAGAGAACAGCGGATCCGATTTTGCGTTCGTTGGTTGGGATGTCTCTTCTGTCCTGTTCCTACTTCCTGTGGTCGACGACCGAAACGAAGCATGATCAGCCTACTGTCAGGCCTGCTCGCGATGTAGCATGTCTGGGCGTCGCGTCGTCATTATAACGAGATTGACGAATCGCCATTATTGGACGGGGAGGTTGTAACTCCGAATGTATCGATCATGGGAACAGCATGAAAGTGTCGCGAAGTTTACAGCATCGTCGAGACAGGGAGCTGCGTTCAGTTTGCCCCTTATAACACAATCATTAATCACTTACCAACAATGATTTTATTCGCGGCGAGCGATCCCGGTGTAACGTACCGTGACGCACCCCGAACACTGGGGACCATACATCACCGCGATATGTAATATTGCCCCCCGGCCCCTACAAAGAAAGAGAATAGAGGAGAAGAGAGCAGAAGAGAGCTGTCCTGGTCCGACACATAGCCATCGACCGATCACCCTATCGCCCGGAGCGATGTCAATCGATCTTCCCGCGCGCGCCACTTTCAAACCGTGAAAACGCTCTTGCCATGGAACGCCAACAAGAAACCACGAACCGTGAAGGAAGATTGATTCCTTGTGCGCATTGTATTGCTGTGATTTATACATTTCCCATCCGCGGCGGTGTTGCCACGTATGTCCCGTGGCGGTAATAACATTTCGAGGAAACAGAAAGTAAAATATTGCACAAGAAAGGAGCCGGGAGTACCAGGACAAGGAAGAAAAGCGCACTTAAATTGTTCGTGGATGATGTCTTAGAATGTCTGGTCTCTCTCCGAATCACAAATTGGCGAAGCTATTAGGTTGTCGCGAAAGTTCGGTTCAATCAACTCATATTAGTTAGGTTGTGCGATTACTACGGTATCGTACTTCGATCGTAATTTATTTTAATATTGTTCCTCATTTATCATGAAATAACAATATGCGTAAACAGTTTATGAAAGAATGATGTTATCTGAATAGATACAAAAATTGGCGGCACTCCAAACCTAATACAACATAAAGAAAGATTATATTAAAGATTAAAATTAATAACATTTTGTAAGCGAAAACGAGCCGTGTACCAATTGCTGCGGATTAGAATTCGAAATGTACGAGCGTACGGAGATAAACTATGTATTTAGACATTAATTAAAAAAAATCCTGAGTATAGTAAAAAATATTTTTTCATTTATTACATTTTAGATGAATAAACTTTTTATTAATTTTAACACCGTGGTACAATATCACATTACTTAACCAAAATTTCAGTGATATTGATTATTGTTAGTTTAAAGCTGTTTTAAATTAACAGCATTGTACAGTTTAAAACATTTCATAATTGCATTTACAATGTAAAATCCTTTGTTTTTCTCAATTCTTCTTCCTTTTCATTTCTTCGAATTTCCATTCTTTCTTTGTTTAAAATTGATCGTGTTAATAATTTTTGTTTCCGTTGTATTTCATGTATAGTGATCGGTGCTATTAATAACAACTGTTAATTATTAATAATTAATAATGAAATTATTACTTGGTATACCAATTAATATTTTAAATTATTGCTGTGAAGAATGAAATTCTCATATTGATATGATATTGTTAAACCCACTTGTTGATCCTTTTGAGATGAATCGCGTTGATCAATGTTGATCCTTTTATTGGACCTAAATAGCTAATAATTTATGCTGACTGCTAAGAAAATACAATTTGGATGGCACATTTATAATTGGACACCGGATGTTCATGCAAAATAAAATGTTTACACATCATTTGCATTGAAATGGAGCTAAATAAAGATTTATCTCTTATTAATTCAAGTGCATAAAATCCGCCGTCTATTTATTGTATAATTCCGTTAAACATGATCTTACACCTTCGAAATATTGAAAACCATCGTTGCTAATATTCTGTTTGTCCAAATAGTACTTCAAACATCATGATCGTAGCGGGTTGTTGCGACGGATTCTTTAAATCTGAATGCAATCCAAGTTAGCAGTTTATGAACGACATACTACAAGTTTTATCGCGCTCCGACAAATGTACATAGAAATCCGACGGTCTACGCTTCTCGAAAGGAATAAATATTAACGGCTGAGTATTTACTATTTGTATTGCGACAGCTTTGAAACATTGATAAGAGTGTTACAGACGACGACGATGTCGTGTTTCGTTTATATGGCGCAAGGACACGATTATGGAATAAACGAAGAGATTTCCTATGGTCGAAATACGAAAACAGTAAAACGTCGGTGTCACGCGAAAAGCATAAAGCGTCAGTGATGAGGCGAAAGTAGATAGACGTCAGAAGGTGGTCGGGTGAGGGAAGAGAGGGGTATGGAGAGAGGGTTAGTTTATTGTATATGAGCTGATTATGCACGTAAATATTTCACTGGGGATGATTCCCGGCGCGGGGTGAACGAGGTTACGTGGAGGGGCCAAGCAAGAGGGGTACGAGTTGGAAGGGAAAATGGCGGTAGGGAGAGGACGGGGATTTACGCGTGCAAGCCTGAACGCCCTTTATACGTCGTCGACGCCGTAATATATGACACCTATAGATCACAATTACGTGTAATGGCGCTCACTCTTGTATTCATGGCGATATTATTTCTGGTTGCCTTTCACGGTCGTCGTCGGCTCCACCTCCTCTCCCCCTAACGTCTCTCTCTTTCTCTCTCTCTTTCCGTCCAGCTCTTTTCATCTTGTTCGTACGAGACTTCGGTCCGTATGCTAAGCAGCCGGTAATTCTAGTTTGATTTACTTCCCCGTCCACCCTAAAACTTTGCGGCAAACGGCCTCACCGTACTTTCAACCCCGCCGGGAAAGTGATTACGCTGAATCGGGCAATAAGTCTTTTACGGTCTTTGTTCTTCGCGGATCGCACGGTAGCGTACTTGGACAGGGCACTTTGGAACGTCTATACGTCGATTACATTAACAACGATTATTCTCCTGCCTCGGTACCCAGCGTGTACGAAAGTCCCGTTCCGGATGGGAAATTCAGACGAGTATGCCCGTTTACGTAGACTCCGAAAGAAGAAGCGAAGTTATTCTGTTTTTAATACTAGGGTAACTGCACCAGTGAATGAACGGGCACCAGTAAATGAACGCTTTTGTATATTTCAACAAATTTTAACCCGGACGGCATACTAGCGATAAAATTGTGATTAAAGAGTTAAATAAATAGGAGAATATTGTTTAGTAATTTTGTTCATTGATTGGACTAGCATTATTCAATTACTAGAATGTAGTGTTCATTGACTGGTATTTTTCATATTTTTGATTTAACGTTTAATAAAGAAGAATAATAATAATTTCATTGTATTTGTGTTCATTCATTTTTGACAAATGAAGTATAGGGAGCTATTTGGCATATATGAGATTCCTTTAATCGACATAGTTTTTTTTAAAATAAAATATTTTCCTGAACAATTTCTTAAATGTTCATTCACTGGTGCAGTTACTCTACGTCGAGTTTGACTCGGCATCGGAGAAAGGAAAATGTAAATACAACAGGTTTTTAAATGTGGTTGGTTCTTCCATTGCTTATTTGATTGTCTCATTTTTTTAGAAACAAATGTAAGTTCCAGAAATATAAATTACGACGAAGTTTGTGAGCTGCATTTGTTATTAACAATAATACGACCGACAGAAGAGACATATTTAACATTTAATGTAATTAGTCAAGGAACTGTCATTTGAAGTAAATTTCGAATAAAACATTTTAAATAGTAGGGAATTATCGGCAACAATATTGAAAAATAATTCGGAGTGCAAAGGGTTAACATTCATTCTATGTACAGGTGTGTAAATGCACCTCATACTAATAAAAACGTGCAGGAAAAGTTGTCGAAAAAACAAAATTGACTAAAAAATTATTAAATTTATTATTTTTACTTATACAGAATTCTGTATTTTTATATATTAAATTATCGAATCTTTTCACACTCACTGCCATGAAAATGAAAAAAATTACTGAAGTACTTTGAAAGATAAATAATTTCTGAAACTATTGGAAAACGAAATCAAGGCATTGCTAAGCAGTTCTTTGAAAATATAAATAATTACTATATTACTGAATAAAATGTAAATAGTAATATAAATAGTATATTACTAAATTCATTTAGTATGTCCTTATATGAGGACGTCATGATCGAAAGAGTTAGTATATTATACAATAGTATATTATACAGAATTCTGTATTTTTATATATTAAATTATCGAATCTTTTCACACTCACTGTCATGAAAATGAAAAAATTTCTGAAGTACTTTGAAAGATAAATAATTTCTGAAACTATTTGTTCCTGGAAAACGAAATCATGGCATTGCTAAGCAGTTCTTTGAAAATATAAATAATTACTATATTACTGAATAAAATGTAAATAGTAATATAAATAGTATATTACTACATTTATTTAGTATGTCCTTATATGAGGACGCCATGATCGAAAGAGTTAGTATATTATACAGAATTCTGTATTTTTATATATTAAATTATCGAATCTTTTCACACTCACTGTCATGAAAATGAAAAAAATTTCTGAAGTACTTTGAAAAATAAATAATTTCTGAAACTATCGGAAAACGAAATCAAGGCATTGCTAAGCAGTTCTTTGAAAATATAAATAATTACTATATTACTGAATAAAATGTAAATAGTAATATAAATAGTAATATAAATAGTATATTACTAAATTTATTTAGTATGTCCTTATACGAGGACGCCATGATCGAAAGAGTTAATGAACAGAGCTGTAATGCAAGGCATAGCACGGCCATATAAAAACATTATGTTTCCGGTTTGATTAATTCGTTCACAGTGCCACGAGACGTGTGGGAACGTTTTTATATACAAAGTTAATAAGACACAGGCAGTTGGGTCTGCTAAGTGTTACGGGTAATGAATCTGACAGTCATTTTGGATCTAGCGGAGTGACATATGTATGTATCACTCGTCGAAAGAAAAAGCAGCTGTTGTTCCGGATTTTCGGAGAGATGCGATCTCTCGGGAATTCATTGTACGCTTGCCTGTGCTACGAAGTCAGCAATATGATTATATAATTTATTAAACCATTTGCAAGTGATTTTACAGGTTACTGACATGTTTCTGTGAGGAAGATGATTTTTATGCATGAAATTCTGTATTACTTGGGCTGAATAATAGTCTAGCATACCGGATGTAGTATTACACCGTGTGCTTTACAAATACTTCATTCGCGTTGCAATTATGTAAAGCTATGCGCTTGCTCCGGGCCGGAGAATAAATATTTTACAAGACATATCTGACGTGTTGAATCCTAAGAACAGGTAATAACATACTTCTCGGGGCTATCGTTTCATATAGAATATTAGAGGCATCTTATATATCATGTGGAATCATGAAGCAATTAGTTCGAGCAGTCAGCGGAATGAGATGATAGAATCAAACTTCGAGAACGCGAGTATGTACTTGTTAACGACACAACGTTGCACGAGAAATATTACTGAATAGTCACTCGAAATTATCGCTGGGTATAGCTAACATGACTGGGAATGTGTTAACGTAACGACACGCCATTAAGGACTGCTATTCATTATGTGCAACAGATGTTCTGAAGCATTGTGACAATTAATAAATATTCACTGTCCTGCATATATTTAGAAATGACCGTTCGAATTTTCATTATTTCACACTATTTCTGTAGAGAAATAAAAATTAACTGGTATATTGCCTACTCGTATTTATTTCTTCTACATTTACTAGTTAGCAACCCCTTGCCTTACATATCGTGTCTGACTCTGGACGAAGATTCTAAACAGATTCCAATAAAAAATGTATGTTAATAATTTCTTTTAAACCGAAATAAAATTCCATTTTGGTTTTGTTAATATGCAGCTATTGGGGAACATATAGCAATATTATTTATATCAATATTCTTCTTTTTTTTACACAAACAGTTCTAATCATTAAGCCAAATTAAAATGTTTTCGGCGCATTGGTTCGATCAAATGTTACTCGTTACACTATTCGCAAAATAGGCACAATACTTTGTCTCAACGTTTCGATCTCAATTTAGATCATTATCAAGAGAATACAAAAAATAATATTGTGTCTGTAATGGAAATTAACAAAAAAATTATTCATTGCATTAAGCCATAAAATAAACTAAAATATATCATTTCTTTTACCCATTCCAAAAATAGAAATTAAATTTTTCTGAATAAAGACATGAATTAACCAACATTTTCATACTCACTTGCGTAGTGTACACAAATTGAATTGCATTGTATTGAATTAGAAAACTTTCAAAGAAAACATTGGGATTTAATTAGAAAACTTTCAAAGAAAACATTGGGATTTAATTAGAAAACTTTTCAGTTCTAATCATTGAAACCGTAAAATAAGTCGTAGGGCAATGGGTTAAGCATAGATCTAGTCTGTGTTTTTAAGATGTAATAGAATAGCATCTTGACGATTATCATGTTTCTGCTTGCATTTAACTGTCGCGTTTGATCCCCGTAACTTACTAGGACCGATAGAAAATCTAACCACAAGTTTCGTGTCGCGACAAGACCCTAATTCTGTGATAGTTACATATGTATGTTATTTTAGTCAATTCATGAGACACCTCATGAACACACATGAGGCAGTCATTAGAATTAGATGATCCAATGCTTATGGGTCTATTAAAAAGGGATTTCAGGGGAGGGGGAACTCTATAAAAGGCATACGTGAAATGTTTTTTATAAATACGGATAAAAAAAGTTAAAAATCGAGACTTTCACTTTCTCCCATCAAGTTTCAAGCAATAGCAATTTAAAAAAGATTTTTCCACACCTAGCAAACTAATCCCTCCAACGTCCCAAAGATTTTTATGCAATTCCAACTTCTAAAACAGCCAGAGTACAAAATTCGACAGAATTTGGTAAGATTTTAATATATTTCTGATCTGGAAAAACTAGTACATACCACAGAAAATGAGGTCTGATCTGATTCGATTTCCTCAAAATTCGTCTACGAAAATTGCAAATTGCATAAACGTCTGTAGTCCAGCTATTATATGTAGGTTGTCAAGGTTGTCAGTTTAATATAGTTTAATTGTGCCCGATAGTATCTTGACGTACTGGTAGCTGAAATTTCTCAGAAACGTACGGAATCCGAACTGAAATATTAATTAATCGGCATATCGATAACAAATGGAAATCTACACAAACTGTCTGCTCGTTGATGATTATTATGTCGTAGTTGCTCCGGTTGGCAGGAACGTTGAAGCAAGTCGGTATCCAATCAATATTTACATCAGTGCCTGGGGGTAATTACACCTGTCGTAATTACCGGCGACTTAATTGGTATGATAAATGGGACGTAAACGGGTCTTGGAAAAAAGATCCTATTTAGAATCGGGGGAACAGCGACCGTACACGCGAGAAACACGTTTCTAAGTAATCGCGGAAGACGATGGCAACGCGACGATGGGGTTCGCTTGTGAATCATCGGGCTGCGCTAGTGTATTAAATGGCACGGTAATTGAGTGAAGCGCCGTGCGTCGTGGCGCTTCCGCAAACGGCTACTCGAAACTCCACGTTCAGGACACGGGGGCTGCGTTTCAGGACAGCACCAATGGCGCTACTTGTCGCCGTTGGCGGTGACACGTGTGCGCGTCAGAATAATAACCACGCACATACACGTTTATATAGCCCCGGAGATAGCTATTGTCTCACTCCCGGGGAGTAATGCCCCATTGTGAATTGGTCACAGTGATGTATCGCCTGTCGTCAGGAAAGCGACGGTTAGTTTATTTCATTTCAAACACCCGTTTGCTCTATCTCCACCGACGGGGAACACTCAATGAAAAGATCAAAATTGAACGCGGTCCGCGTTAATTCTCCAGTCAAGCACTACAGGGGGAACTGCTAATCAGTCGCTAGGAAAACTACTGCGGATTTAGTCGGCCCCTTAGACCGTATACACACATAGACGCGGTGCCGAAAGAGAGTAATGCGTCTGCAACTCTGCTGTGGAGAACCGACGGCTCAGATAAATCGAGATTTACCTGCCGGATAATCGAGACCCGAGGAGAAAATCAAAAACCTAATTTATGGACACAATAGCCATTCGATTGGCCGGGAAATTGCTCTTTGCAATGCTGTGGTAGGCAGCCTTAATGTAACTACTGGTTTCTGTTGGTGATTTTTAGACTGCGGATTTTATGCATTTATAAAAAAAATGAGTAAGCACGTTTTAAAGCAGTGGACATATTAGAAAGATTTAAAGCCATCAGCAAAAATATTGGTTTCAGCTTAATTAGATAGTAAAATGAAAAAAGGAAATTCTTATTTCACTCCTGTGTCTTGCAATCAATGCAAACATTTTTTATTTTTCATAGAGATCCGCAGTCCAGTGATTATGTATCTTGTACCAGGCTTCGGAATTATTGAAATCAATTATTTGAAAAATCATCAGTAAATACAAATGTTATCCCATTTCACCAAATCATATGTTAGTTTATTTGTTAGCCAAATAATTTTTTAAAAATTCAAATAATTTTTCATATCGACTATTAATTTATCAGGCAATTCAAATTCTCAACAGCTCTATTTACTTCGTGTACTAAAGAACAATTCTAGAAGCGAATGACTAATAATTAATTAAGTTTGTTACTTTAATCACTCTTGATCAGGTGAAATTATAATTACTTTATTTGAACAATACAACACTGAAATGAAAAATTATTCGAATAAAGTGTATTCGTATGTCATACGATTATATTTTGAGCTGAATGAGGGCTCATTCTAAAGGGGATGGTTAAATGAATTGCGCGTGGATCCAACATTAGTTACATTATGTTTATATTCAGTAATGTGACTGTCCAAAGTAGGGAAAACAAATGAAGAAAAATTCTGAAGATTCTAATGTATTTTTCGATCACAAAAAGATTTTTCCTGCTAATTTAGGGACTCACGTGCGCTTCATTTAACCTTCCTCTTTAGAATGAGCCCTCACTCAGCTCAATAGCGGCGTAGTTTCTTAACAACAAAAGTGTAAAGGACATGAAGCCACTCGGATCCATTAATATTAATAAAGATAATGATTAAAAGAAAAAACTTATAATTATAGCGAAATTGAAGTGTTAGATTGATACAAATGTATGTTCATCACTGTTGCCAAATTGGTTTTTCGCGCGGGGGTTGGTGACAATGAAAAATACCATGGTCACGTGGGTACCCTACCCTCTTACGAGGGTACCGTACCCATGGATATGACTAGCATATTACTAGAATATTACTAGAAAAACAAGTGAAAACCGTGTTTACGGGAAACCATTTTTTGTTTTTATACAAGCATGTTACGAGCTGTGTGAGGGCTTGTTCTAAAGAGGAAGGTTCATCATAGCCCGCTCTGCTCATGATTTAACAAGATTATGTTTATATTTAATAATATGAGCGTCCAAAGTAGGGCAAACAAGTCGAGACAACCACCCTCAGGTTCCCATGTATTTCTCTAATACAAAACGATTTTTTCGACTTGAATTATGAGCACAGCGGGCTATGATGAACCTTCCTCTTTACAATAAGCCCTCACACAGCTCATAACATGCTAATATCAGGACAAAAAATGTTTTCCCGCAAACACTGTTTCGTTGACGAAATTAGTGTTTGCGGGAAAACATATTTTGTCCTCATATTAACATATTTTGAGCTGTGTGTGGGCTTATTCTAAAAAGGAAGGTTGATCATAGCCCGCTCTGCTCATGATTTAGTTCGACTATGTTTATATCTAATAATATGAGTGTCCAAAATAGGGAAAACAAATGAAGAAAAATTCCGCAGATTCTAATGTATTTTTCTAATACAAAATGATTTTTTCGACTTAAATCATGAGCAGAGCGGGCTATGAGGAACCTTCCTCTTTGCAATGAGCCTCAGCTACCACAACTCAGAAGTGAAGCGTTTGATGCGAAATCGATGCATCAGCGGTTGTTAGCGGCAATTTCAAAAAATTTGAAATTTGATGCGAAGCTGTGCACATCAACGAAACGGAACGATGTCAATGCGCGCATCGCATTGAAAGCGATCCATGCGCTTGAAGAACCCTTATTTTATTGCGAAATCAAGTTATTGTGAATTAAGTTCTATCATTGATCCGCGGTCGGTAAATCCTAACACCTAGGATTGTTGACAATATAAGCGAGAGAACGTAAGAGTTTGCAACCCCCGGCGGGAACGAAGATCGGGAAAAAATATCACCGGTAAAAGTTTGGCCCTAACAGTAAATGGCCATTAATTGTTGCATCGGGAATCACAATCTGGTAAACGTCCGGCTGCGAGAAAAACCGTGTAACCCCGGTGGCGGTGTGTGCGTTACACGCACGTAGTGGTACGTGCGGGCGCACAAACGAATCACTCACGTTTCCTGTAAATTGCGGATTCATGGTTTATCGGCGCACGGTCGAAACGTTTTACTGGCCGGCGATGCGCGATAACGCCGCGCTGACAGCGGAATGTCCCGGCCAAAATGAATCCAGCGAATACACGCGAGATGCATATGCGGGAAACGTATTCCCCTGTGTTTTGTTTTTTGCAGGCGTGCTTGGAATATCGGACCCAGCTACCCAGCGGCGTAGCACCAAGAAGAGAGCCGACACACGACGCGTCGGTGTTCTGAAGAGTTTGCGGAAACGGGAAGATCGTAGGGACCGAGCCTCGGATCGAGTTGAGGTGGATTGGGATCCCGAAAGTTTGCAATGTTCGGGTACCCGAAATGGTAATCGGATAGGGGTAGATTCGGTGTCCCGAAATTTTACAATATTCGGGTACTCGAAGTTGATTAAAGTTTAAATGATATCGGCGCCAGTTTCGATCATTTTTAGTTGTTAGGACGGTTGCGTCCGAAGGCGAGTTACGCCACCTGTCGCGATCCCGAATAATCAGCGGATCGCATTCGATTGTCTCCCCCTATAGCTCTCTGTAGCTCTCGTACGTTACACGTGTCTTGCTCTATTTTGTAATAGAGTACATTTATATATTATTGTAACATTTTGGGATTAAGAAATATAAGTGGTGAAGGATTATTCCTTGCGAGTCTTTACACACACACCCACATACACAACATTAGTGAATAGAAAGAATACTTTCTTTAATTCATAGTAGCCGCGCTTTATTAGCGCAGCGCGTCCTCCAATCGATATTTATCGATACTCAACGAGAGAGATCATTGATAACGTAAGAGAGCACATGATAAATAAAAATAACGTGATTCACTAAAAATGATCGCACCTGGCGCCGATATCATTTAAACTTTAATTATCCAAAATTTTGATCGAGGAGAATTCACCTTTACTCGAAGTTAAAGTTGGGGGGTTTCTGCAATCAAATTAGCGTTTATTAATCGCTGTTTACTCCAAATTGCAATACATTGCAACATTATTACAACCGATGGATGGACATCTTAGTGTACACAGAGTTATTTGTCGCTGATTGATCGCAGACTTGCCCCAACTTCTTCAAGTACCCAAATATTGCAAACTTTCGGGACCCCGACTCGACCCGAACCGGAACTTAATAAACTTTTAAGATCCCGACCCGATCCGAACCCGAAATTTCAAGTACTCGCACACCACTAGAAGATCGCGTGCGTTGCCATATAGCTAGGAAATATAATACAAGGTGTCCCAAAATAAGGGTAACTCCCGCAAATGGGAGGTTCCTTGGGTCATTTGAAGCGATATTTTCCTTTACAAAAATAGCTTCTGCGGCTTTGTTCAAGAGTTATTAACGAAAAACACGGACCAATCAGAGCGCGGCTACAGCGGATTGATTCTGGTTTGGCCAATAGCGACACCACGTTAAGCGGGACCTGTCGTCGAGTCGGACCCCGTTCGCTATAGCCAGGCTCTGATTGGTCCGTGTTTTTCGATAATAACTCCTAAACAAAGCCGCGAACACCATTTTTGTAAAGGAAAATGTCGCTTCAAATGACCCAAGGAACCTTCCATTTTCGGGAGTTACACTTATTTTGGGATGCCCTGTATAATTAGCTTGATAATTGCTCATAAGACAAACTGATGGGAATACAGTTACCCTCTCTCTGCCATTATGGAGTTAGTCGTGATGCGGTAGCGTCTGCGCCTAACCGATCCGAGGTGGAAGCTTGGGGATGCTTGTTACCGGGAATAAAGGAATGGCGTCGTAGAAGGGGTAGAGTAGAGTGGGAGAAAAGTCTTGTTTAGAAATTAATATTCCAAACCAAGTAAAAGTGAAAAATAGTTAACATAATATCAGACAGATGTAAATCGCGTAGAAATTAATTCCTTAGTAAACATATAGCCTTTCGCTCTTTTGTTTTAAATATATCTAAACAAAGGGATATGCTATATGTGTTGTATATTCCACCTATTCATTACTCCTTCTTTAAACTCAGTTAAAACCGCAGAAGATGTACGAGATCATGGTACTCCTTCTGATAACATAACAGAAGAGTGTATATGATTTTTGTTTCATTTGATGGACATGAAACTGATATAATACCTCATACCAACATATTTAACAATGCAAAGAATATTATTAATAATGGTACAGGTATTTTTAGTGATTCTGAGTAACCACTCGAGTGCTAAGGGTTAAATTCGAAGATAACATTAAGATATTCTTAGGTTTATTCAATAACATGATAAAATACTTCAAAAAGATGATAAAAAGTAGTAGAACATTCTGAAAAATATGCTCGACGCTGAGGTAATAATTTGTTCGCATAAAAAACAAACTTTGACATTGACCCACAGTTACGGTTATGATGTAAAAATTTATTCTATGAAGACACATTTTGTCCTCACAAATTCGACAATTATTTTTGTTAACTATTGTGTGTAACGCGCTAATGTCCGTGAATGGATTCGCTGCATGACGTACTTTTTCACAAGAAAGCTCGCACACCGACTCGTTATCGACATTACTCATGATCACTGACAGATAACGGTGCCTGATGTTATCATGATCGAGCGTAATGGTTCAAGCGTTTTCCCAAGTAAACATACGTTTACTAGGGACACGAAGCGTTTGTCTCAACAAGTCTATCACTTGTCCTTTAACATTAGTCACAAGATAAACTAGGTGCAATTGCAAAATATCTGCATGTGTATTGTAAGTGAGGGTCATTTTATCAGACTTCGGTAAAAAATATTTCAACTGAGAAGTACAAATATTTGCAAACACTATTTTTCACAACTGTGTTACATATGTAGGGAGAAGTCGTTTATAATCGGCGAGAGTTCCATCGAACCTCGTGTCGATAGTAACTGTAACGACGCAACGATTCGATGTTTGTTACTTATTGATTTATTTTCGTTCTTCATGTTTTATAAGTTGTGTTGTTTGATTCAGATTCGTTTGACGTGTGAAAAAGTGTTTTGATATTGTATCTGATATTTTTAAAATTAAATCTTAAATTGTTGATATTTTAGGGACGTGTTATTTTACTGATAACTTAAATCCTACACATATGTTTCATTTGAAACAACAATTTAGTATTAGTTCCAAATGAAACGTATGCAACACAGTTGTGAAAACTAGTATTTGCAAATATTTGTATTTTTTAGTTGAAATATTTTTTATCCAGGTCTGTATTTTACGTACTCTGTATCTTATAAAGAATCTGAATTTTACGATATTTTAACCCTCGCAAGGTAAGGTCCAATAACGCATAAATAGTAAGTATAAATAGTAGGGGTCTGTTAGATAAATGAATTTCATAAATAGCCTCGTTTTTAATAAATTTAGGATAAAGAATAACACAAGATAAAAAGGGAAATAAACAAATTTTATTTTATTCGCATAAAAATTCTTTTGGAAAATTTGAAGCTAGGGTCTCTGAGATCCCACATTACCTTGCGAAGGTTAACAATTGCTGTTCTGATAAAACTATGAACATAAGAGTTGAAATCGATTGTACTTTTAACAATCGATAGATTCGCAGTTGATTCAAATGTTGTGGCATCAAATATTACGTAATACCGGCATTCTTATCGTTGTTTGATATTCGAATGCGATTGCTTGCACACCGTTATTATATCAACATGATGTGACATAATGTTTATGTGCATAACAATTTAACCTTGCATCGGAATCTCTCTGCCAATATACAACGTGTGATTGAGAGACGGTCTACATGTTGCGGAGTCGAGCCATAGATAAAAGAATCATTGATATAATTTGTAATTTAAGCCGGGGATGTTTCGTCAGTCATTTAAACAACGGTTGTCTACTCGCTGAATTCAATTAAATAAGCGAATATAGCCAGTTTTATTAATTTTATTTTTCTATTTCATTTTATTTGTCAATAGAAAAAGCAACAATTGGATACAGTGAGCCACGGAAGTACATATTCGAACGCCCTTTAAAACAGAATAACATTTTTACAATTGTACCCGATTTTTTATAATCAATTAAAATTATCGGGTTATTTCGAATGTTTCGATTCAGTATGTGATAAAAAAATTTTTAAAAATGCCGTTTTATTTTTCCATGTAATCTTGTATATAATATCATTTTAGGAAATTTTTTTGTACATTATTTCGTAAACCACTGCTTCTAAATGATTATAAAAAATTAGGTCGTTCGGTACAATTATAAAAAAGTTATTCTGTTTCGAAGGCGTACGAATATTTTTTACACTCACTGTATCATCTTAATCGATTAAACACACGTCACTATTTCAAATGATTTACTGTCATTTATCAGGTACTTCGAATATAATGAGTAGACTGTGGATGTTTATGGAATTTGCAATTTTTGTAGACGAATTTTAAGAAACTCGAATCAAATAAAATCTCTTTTTAATGTTAGTAGCCTTTTTAGGTCTGAAATAAATTAAAATGGTACTAAATTCTGCCATATTTTATATCGTAGTATTAGTTGAAAATTTTCAAAAGCCAAATTGCATAAAGATTCGCAGTCTAACAATGAGTCATTAAACTATTGAAGCATCGTTAAAATGTATTTCTAAAGATAGATATTATCCGTGACTCGGATATTTTATCGTATTAGTATAACGAAGAGTTTAATTTTACTTAAAACTTAATGGAATTGTTAATCCAGTTAACAAGTTTGAATGAATAATAAAGTTTTAATAAAAATATATAAAATATATTCTGTAAGTACATACATGTAAAATAAAAATGCGCAACGCCAAAAAAAATTGGCAATCATCGTCAACACGTTCACACATTCACACGTTAACACATGTATGTATGTCTGGAATGGAATACACGTATATCTTTTTCTGCTGTATGCAACGATGCAGTATTTGAAGCCCTTTATCAGGAAACATATTGTCGCTTGGCAACTATAAATTATGATTTCCCTTTTAACCGGATTTATATTGTTTTGTTTGATTTGCGCGTAGCGCCCATTAATTTAATATCCAATTAAGCGAATGCTGGTTTTATTAAACGCGTAACGTGACCCATTAAGCGTAATTGCCTGATATTTATACGCACGATATTGATTAATGTCTACGAATTTAAAAAATGATATGTCAGGTAATCGTCGGTACAACAATTATGGTTCTCGGTATTTTACTTTTCTCTTAATTGACAAGAAATTCTGCCGATTTTTATGTTACTGGTGTTGATTGTACAGATAACGTGATTGCAATCTATAATACTTTCAAAATACTGCGAAATGCTGTTTTAGTACACTCGACAATTTAACATTCTTTCCGCAAAATTCATTTTTATGAAACACAGTGCATGTTCATTGCATTTAAACCGTGCTATTATCATAGTGAAAAGTTAATTAATTGCAATTGTGTTCGAATAGTGAATGCACCAAGAATTAATAAGCTCCGAAAATTCAGAAAGGTTGTAATCTCAAATTATTTTGGATATTCCAAAGGTTTATGAAGAACCTCGTTAAAACTATCAGGTAATTCTTCCTTATTATATTGTAGATAAAAACACAATAATAATAATTGCTATTATTGTTGAACTATAATTATTAGACAGCGGATTTTATGCATTTATGACAAGTAATTTATGACAGCCAAATTATTTGCAGAATTTAAAAATATTGTTGCATTAGTTACTATATATCAATTAGACTATATTAAGAAAGAAAATGAATTTCTATTTCATTGCACTTCGTTGCAATACGCGTATAGTATTTTTACTTTGCATAAAGATCCGCTGTCTAATAATTATTACTGGACTGCGACTTATATGCATTTACGACAAAACTGGATAGAAAATATTCGAGACAGTAAAATGATTAAAGCATATTAATATAGATGCATTATTTTACATTATATTAAAATTATTAAAGAAAGAAGAACAATCCGATTTGATCCCTGCTTTTACAATTGATATAAAAAAGATATATAAAAGATATAAAAAATTGTTGCAATGAGAATTAATTAATTCTTAAATTTTAGACAAGCTTTTTCACATAAGGATTGCAGAGATGATTTTCTATTTTGATGAATATTGAAACACTACTGTGGAAATGGGTTGGACAACTGTAAATGTGGTGCACGGAATTTGGAAATTTTCTATTTCTGTAACTAATTAAATTCTCATCAGATGTGCGTTTCTATGCTCCACGATACAGAAACAAAATGCAAAATGAGTTATCAAAACAAGTCAAACAGTGAATTTTCACCAAATACACTCGTGGCCAGATTTGGGCGAAAATTTCGAACAATGTGGGTTTAAAACTCACTTGGAAGAAACCCATTTCATTCGAAATTTTTATTTAGATAAAAGTTATCTCCAACTCTGCCCATGGTAAATCTAATATAAATATTTGCATGGTTGAAACGATTTAGTTGAATCGAGTACACGAAACTCTACGGTAAAAATCGATTGATCCGAAACGATAGTTTTATTACGTCCGCTGGAAGGCAAAGCTGTCTCAATGTATTTGTTAGCGATTCGAGAGCGTGTTCGTCGCTAGAAAGTTTCGTAACAATTCTTTGCACGATCGCTCAACACTTATTGCCGGTAAGAAGGCCGGGAGGATATCGTATCGTGGTTATTTTAAAATTTATCGGCGTGCACACTTCGCATTAACAAACGCTAATAAACCTTCAGTTTCTTAATAATCATCCCATAAATCAGCGGTGAAAAATTATCGCTTCTCCGTGACAACGCAGAAAATAAAAATAAAAACAGAAGTAATGAACGCCGAAACGACCGCCTCTAACTGCCGCTGATAATTGCATTGTCGCATTAATACATATCTAACATAATGCAGCTTCGAGCACGAAGATAAACGATCCAATCTGTTAAGAGTGTGCCACCCCTTGACGTGCGCGCGCGCTTTCACGTCACAGTTATATATTTTCCGAGGTCGAAATTTATTGTGTACTAAAACACCGGTATTGTTGCAAGAAAGCGGCCGTTGACTAGAAAAAGCTGCTGTTATTAATTCACATTAGCCTAATAGGTGCAAGAGAGACGGTAACAAAGGGGAGAAGGGTGTACGGGGCGGAAGGGGGAGAGAGCAGAAACAGAGAGAGAGAGAGAAAGAGAAAGAGAGAGAGAGAGAGAAAGAGAGAGAGAGAGAGAAAGAGAGAGAGAGAAAGAGAGAGCCGGTAGAGGAGGAGACCGTAGGGGGGAATAAGGTCACGCCAGAAAGTGAGTAATGAAGGCGGTTTATCTCCGAGGAGTAACTAGCGGTGTTCGTGTAATGGAGGCATTCATCAACGCGATCTCACATCGCCTTTCCGTTCGCGTTTCAGAGTCTCATGACGATTTGCACTACGAACGGACGGTGAGAAACGGAGCTGAAACGATTTCTTTTTGCGCGCGCGAGCGCGAGCGCCCGAGCTCGCGTCTCGGAAAACCCGTTGCCACTTTGCCACGTAAGATTAATGTCGCCGAAGTCGAGTTTTCGGCGCCATTAATTTTTCTGGCACATTTATTAATTTTCCTTACTCGGCAGTTGTTCGGCTCACAGTTTAAGATCTCGACGTTAAGCTGACGGTAAACGTGCTTACTCCCTGCGAATTCTACTCGCGCTTCTTTTCCAGTATTTTTTCATTTCTTCTCCGCCCCCTGGATCGGAACAGCAACCGTGTATATTCACTTTTTCGGAAGTTTTATGCTTTTCCAAGTCAAGTTTGCACTTGGTATACTCGACATTAGAATGAACTTTATGTTGAGTTGCGAAGTAAATTTGTTTGGTTACAAATACAGTGGGTAAAAGAAGTAATGGCACACTCTTAAAAAGGCGATAACTTCTTAAATATCGTATTATACGATTTGAATTTTTTTGGGGAAGCTAGTTTGCCATAGGGTGCGAAAAAAAATTTTGTTAAAAATTGCAATTCATCGGAATTGTAGCAAAAATACTAAAAGTTGCATTTTACAACTTCTTTATGTGGGCCAATGTTGAAAATTTTTAAAATGCTTTTTGTAGATCTGTGTCAGTTATGTGCACTGGTAAAGTTTCATTGAAAGATGTAAGAATCTGCAGTTATAGGTCGAAAATCGTGAAAATCTGCAATTTTTAACATATTTAAACGTTTACAGCTCATTGCAACGTCGACCGATTTTTACGAAATTTTCAGAATATGTTTAATTGACATATGTTTAATTGAGATCTACAAAACGCATTTTTTAAATTTTCAACATTGGCCCACATAAATTTGTAAAATGCAACTTTTAGTATTTTTGCTACAATTCCGATGAATTGCAATTTTTGACAAAATTTTTTTTCACACCCTCTGGCAAACTAGCTTCCCCAAAAAAATTCAAATCGTATAATACGATATTTAAATAGTTATCGCCTTTTTAAGAGTGTGCCAATACTTTTTTTTACCCACTGTATAATGTTCCAGTTTCTAGATTGTAGGAAAAGCATTTATTATTTAGTGGAACGCCTTATCTCTCGGCTTTGACGAGGATCTCCTCTCTTCTTACACAATTTTATATAATATAATATCTAATCGCATGTAATACTGCACTTTCTAAATAAACTATGCTTTAATTTTGAATGGAACTTGACTGAAACGATCTTTAGTTTTTGATGTGTTAATATGGTGAAGTAAAAACTATTTAATACTTGTACAAATTAATTTACTTGCAGCCTTTTCTCCGAGTATTTATTGATAATTTATGACTAGACTGCGGATCTTTGTGAAAAATAAAAATGCATAATGTATTTATTTATTAGGCTCTGTTCAGAATCTTCAATACGATTTTGACTCGATATTGTAGGGCAAGGCGTTAATGATGAATGCGCCATTGTTTTATTATGCATATTGCTTCACCTAACTGCAGCGGATGATTAAATTGTTAGAGTTACAATACAAAAAATGTATTTATTGCGCGTGTGGCAAATAATATTATTTATAGTATTACTAATTTATCATTTTCAAATATCAATACGTCAAGAAATTATAAGAATTCGGTATGGATGAGATACCATTTAACACTAAATCTACCACTGTCGCACAGACTAATATTTGGCCGATCTAGCTGACCAAATTTTGTATTGCTTAAAACTGATTCAATTTATTATGTCTCATTAAATTATGCTTGCATTAATTAAAGAAAAACAATGTGTACGTTATGAACAATAGGGTAGGTTCAAAGGACTACCTAGCTCTAACAATAAAATATTATTTTTTACCTGGGGCTAGTTCTAGAAAATTGACTTTTGGCCAGCTAGATTAGTCAAATACCAGCCTGTGTGCCTGTCAAATGGTCGGTTTTACTTTTTACCACGTTTTTATTTTTCATCTTAGAGTTATTGAAATTACGAAGTTGCTTACATAGAAATTGATTCGATAAACTTCTTAATCCAAGCACATGTAATAAAAATTACACAAAACCTAGATAAATAGAGTCTTGTCATTTTTGTAAGGTTTCAGGTTAAATGTTAATTGCTGAATCTTTATGGAAAACAAAAATTATTTGTACCAACTGGAACAAGCTGAAGTGAAATAGATTCTTCCTTCTATAATTTCAATAAGCCAATAAATTGACGTTCTTAAATTGTCGTAATCTGTCTACTGCTTTAAATTGCATCTGCTCACTTTTCTCATAAATGTCTACTTCTAATATAAAGTCAGCCACTGTACATATCATCTTATTTTGCTAAAAGTTATATCGTACATAAAAGTAGCTTTAGTAAATCAACTTATTCGTTTCGTTCGTTCAATTCTCAATTCAAAGTTGCTCACGAAGAAAGTATAATTTTAAACTACCCCAGAGTCTCCATTTTGCATTAACAACGGCTTATTACAATTGCAAAATGTCCCCAGAACCAGTACAATCTTTCATCACACACGTAACACAAATCAATTTGTTGAATATATAAGAATATATTTAATATATTCTTATGTTTAATATATGTTTAAAATATGTTTAATATATAAGAATATCTGAATTCGTTTAGCATGTTAATGGCTCCCCGATTAAAAGGCGAGCACATTTACTATTTTTCGTATAGTCACCGGCTGTAAATAGTGGTCGATTGTTTCGGCTATCTGGTCGCGGTGGTTCATAAAACATTTAAGACCTCGTCGACACAGCGCGGTGAATTTATGAAAATTACCGTTGAGCGTTCGCTGAAAATGGACGACAGCGAGCGTCCACGTCGACCGACGGAGCCTTTCAATGCCGACATGTGTGACATCCGACAGGATAGAAGCAACAATAACAATGGTAGCAGCAGAGCAACAACAATAGTAACATAGCGCGAGCAACGGCCGATGCGATATACACGCGCGGAACACGCAACGAGCACCGTGGGCAGCCATATTATTACCGTCTTTTCGCAGTCCGTGCCTCTGTAATTATGATTTTATTTTTATGGACATAAATTATACAGGTTGCTTAGCTGTGTCATTATATGGCATTTTAATTCAAGGCTATAGACATAATGGTAACCCGCGCCACGGACTCGCTGCTCACCTGTCCGGCCCGAGAAAAGGTGGAATGGGGCTCGCCAGGGGAAAAGAGGAGAAACCATCGTTGCTGGTGGGGAGATGGCCACTTTGCCCCTCGCGTTTCTTTTGCTGCATCCTCCCCTCCTCTTTCTCTCTCTCTCTCTGTTTCGCTTTGTCTCTCATTTTCTCGCTATCAGACTTCACAATCAATCTGCATAACATTCCCGCTTTTTGCAACTTGAATTATTGCCCTGCGATACGTTCTATTAATTAAAGACGTGTCACGCCGTAGTCATTTTCACTAAACATTGGTTGAGTGCGAAAATTTCCTCAGAGTTTCTTCGCGAGTATTAACTGCTACGATCTTCGACACTTTTTGCCGACTTTATTTATTTCTGTTGCATTTCCTGCTGCGTCTCACGCCTCCCGCGACACGTAGCAATTATTGCGCAGACTACTGTGGCAGCGGCCATTTTGGCACAGTTTCGAGATCTTTCGTCAAGCTTTATTGTTCGTTCAGAAGAAAAGTGACGTATAAGTCGGAAACAGAAAATTTTGTAGGAGAGCCATTTGAAAATGACCCAAAATTGCTAATTTTTTTTATTGCACATAACAAACTTAGAAAGGTAAAATAGTTTTTTGTTATTTAGATACTGGGTTAATTATCACGTACATTAGTTGTAAAGAGACGGATCTTTATGCATGTATGGCTTATAAAAATTTTTTTTAAATGCTGCAGTATTAAATTTAACAGAATTGTTCGTTCAGAAGAAAAGTGGCATATAAGTCAGAAACAGAAAATTTTGTAGGAGAGCCATTTGAAAATGACCCAAAATTGCTAATTTTTTTTATTGCATATAACAAACTTAGAAAGGTAAAATAGTTTTTTGTTATTTAGATACTGGGTTAATTATCACGTACATTAGTTGTAAAGAGACGGATCTTTATGCATGTATGGCTTATAAAAAATTTTTTTAAATACTGCAGTATTAAATTTAACAGAATTGTTCGTTCAGAAGAAAAGTGGCATATAAGTCGGAAAAAGAATACTTTGTAGGAGAGCCATTTGAAAATGTCCCAAAATTGCTAATTTTTTTATTGCACATAACAAACTTAGAAAGGTAAAATAGTTTTTGTTATTTAGATACTGGGTTAATTATCACGTACATTAGTTATAAGGAGACGGATCTTTATGCATGCATGGCTTATAAAAAATTTTTTAAAATGCTGCAGTATTAAGTTTAACAGAATTTAATACGATTTTTAATAGAATTTTATTTGGTACCACTTTCTTAAA
Source organism: Lasioglossum villosulum (assembly GCA_963971365.1). Lineage (NCBI taxonomy): Eukaryota > Metazoa > Arthropoda > Insecta > Hymenoptera > Halictidae > Lasioglossum > Lasioglossum villosulum. The sequence goes on along the minus strand of OZ020498.1, from coordinate 30,420,834 downwards.
ATTTGTTTACAAAAATTGAAAATTGCATAAACATCCACAGTCTAGTGATAATTAGACTGCTTAAAATTAAATTATGATATTTAAAGTATAATTATGATATATATTTTAAAGTATATATATGATAATTATATTAAAGTATAATTATGATATATATTTTAAAGTATATATATGATAATTATATTAAAGTATAATTATGATATATATTTTAAAGTATATATATGATAATTATATTAAAGTATAATTAAATATTTAATTTGCACATTTGTTGTTTCTAAAAATGATCGAACCTGGCGTCGATATCATAATTATACTTAATACGTTATTTATTTGTAATATACCTTTAATGGAAACTTTTGTTAGTAAACATTCTAAATAAATTCTTTTTATGCAACTATTGTTATACAGACGCTATATCTCTATATCTAAAAAAGTTTCGAAACGACCCATTAAATTTGAGTAGCATGTTTTTCAAACAAAAGATAACTGTGCATCGATCTCTGAAAAATAGTACCATCGGTCAAGATAGTTAAATACGTTTTAACTAACTCAACTCCTCTTTCATTCTACTTTATCACGTAATATTTGCATGTCAAAATACGTCATTACCATATCGCACCTATTATACCTAATCTATCGCAATTTGTAGCGTTTGCCGATGTGTCGTCGTATTTTGCCCAGTAAATAATGGAAGCCATCAATTTTTTGGTTTTGCTTATTGTTTTTACTTTGCCCTTCTACTTTTTTTCAGTTGGAAAACATAGATCCAAAGTCTTGGAATATGTATATAAAAGTTTCTAAAACGTTTTTCAACTGTTAAAGCTTTTAAAAAGTGAAGATGTTCTATTTAATTTTGTTAAAGTAACTGTATACATTTTTTTAACACAACCTCTTTACGTTTACATATCTAATATTTGTTTCGACACCGTGAGGTTGTTAACTCCCAGCAATAAAAATTCGTAACTGATTTTCCCAAGCTAGAAGTTTGTTTCTAAAGGTAAAATTAACAATTTTTTAATAATTTTTATTAGATTATTAGAATGTTCAATTGGAAATCTATTACCATTTTTCATGAATCATTTTATAAAATACTCAGCCTGCTACCATTAAAAAATATTTTACAAAAGTTAGGAACCAGAAATATGTAGAAAGCTAAACAGAACAGAATGCCATCTACACATTCATTTTAGATAATTTTTCTTTAATTATACGGATCAATTTGAAGAACATAACTGATCCAGGATCTGTTGATATCCTGTTAGATGATTGGATCATTATCTAACACTACATTTAAAAATTTATCTTTAATTATCTGTTAGTTATCTAACACTACATTTAAAAATTTATATTTAAATCAAGATTTTATTTGGAAAATATAGTATTGGGTTAGAAAGAAAGTTCGTCGATTTTTTAAATCAAAAATCGAAAATAAAATTAAGGTAATTATTCGTGTGTTGATTCAATAACACGATAAAAATTACCTCGAAAATGGCAAACCGTGATAGAACAGAACGAAAAATATGTTATTGAATAAATATCTGCATTTTAGCTTTCAATTTTAATTGACAAACGTTACGAGAACTTTCGTTCCAATCCAATAATGTCTAATATCAAAAATCTTGGCCCTGTTATTAAAATATTGTGTGGACGATATTTTTACTAATGAGAAATTAATCAGCATTTCATTTCATTACACGGCTATCCATATGTGAATTTTGTAATCGTAAAATGGATACTGAATGTAAAGTAAGCCTGACGCTGCCATTTTTTCTGGAAATGCAGGTCACAGTTCAGATATGTGCGTCATACTTCACATGTGATTTTTCCTCGTTAGAAATCGAACCTCGAGTATGTAGTGATCTAACCCTGAGGTGCAATCGAATAGGTTCTGAGACCTGTTCCGAGATCGTAGAATATTTTTGAACGTCGACTTAATTATGCTAGATGAATGGAAAAATACAATGGTTTCGTGGAAAAATACTTGAAGATGTAGATTAACACGTCACGGTTCCCCAAGGTTTATCCAGTAAAATATGACCGGTACGAAGTCGTGAAAATGCTTGTATCATGTCTTATAGTGAACATGCTGCTTGCAATTTGCGAGTTCCTTGCACTTCCGTTTTCGCACAATTTTAATGAGCACGTCCACGGACTGATTAAATCGTGTGACGTTTAGTCTCGATGTAATTAAATAAAAACTTACAAGCGTTCATTAAAGTTAACGTTCATTAATTGTTTCCACTTGAGTCACTGTGAAAACTACCGCGCAAGTTGGCGAAATTATTTATACAGATATTTTTAGTTTACCGGATTCGTGCATTTTATATAGTCGTTCGGTTATTTGGCGTCCGTTGCGATTCACAATTATCGGTTAATTTCGCAATTAGTGACTTCTAGACTTTACAATTTAATCGGGCAACACAATTTTTTTCCAAATCAGTGCTGTTCTATTCCAGACATACATAAAAGAATGTTACACTCCAGCGAACACACAGTATGTACATTATGCAGGAATTTTAAAGGCTCGAATATTAGAACCGAAGATATAATTTCATTAATGATTCTTTCAGTGAATTATTTTGCTGCATTGATTGGTATAGTTTGTTAGTTAGTTGTTAGGTTTACAAAGAACTTCATTAAAATTATCAGCTAATTTTTCTTCGTTCCAGATTAAAATAAATATACTCATGATCATTATTGAACTGTAATTATTATTGGATTGCGGATTCTATGCATTTATGAGAAAACTGAATAGGTGAAATTCAAGACAGTAAAATGATCAAAAAATATTAAGTATCTATAAATGTATTATTTTACATTATATTAAAATGATTAAAGAAAGAATGACATTTCTATTTGATTTCTGCTTCTATAATTGATATAACTTTTATTTTGCATGGAGTTTTACAGTTTAGTTGTTACTATTATGTCTTGGAAACAATAATAGATATGAACAATTGTTCCAATGAGAATTAACTAATTCTGAAATGTTAGGAAATGTTTTTTACGTAACTAATTAAACTTTCATTTAATTTGTGTTTTTACGCTGCGTGTTATCAAAAAAACTCAAACTATTAATTTTTACGTATATGAATTATTTTGCGTACATTGTAGTCAAAACAATGAACTTTAATTGGTGCATCAGAAAGTACATACATGGTTCCATTTAAAAAAATCAAAGTTGGGCTGCCATTTAAAAATTGATTGTTCAATCTTTATACAAAACAACAGTTATTTGTACCAATTGCAACAAGCTGAAGTGAAATAGCAGTTCCATTCTTCCTTCTATAATTTCAATAGTTTAATATAAGACTGCAATATCAAAGAAAAATTCTCTGCTCTCTTTTGGTACAGCGTAATGATCGCAAATCCTGTTAAGGAGTAGACCCCTTCTTCCAGGATTGCAAGGGTGCAAGATTCGTCTTCTCATTTCTCGATAATACAAAAATGGGGTTTTTCAGTAGTCAAAAACTGTAGATAAAAGATTGATCTAGGTCGCTACCGCCCTCGAAAGTCCTAGTTTCTCGTTTAAGGGGCGTAATTTGCATTATTCGGAAGCATTCAACCGCGCGTCTAGCTATTTTCATAGCTGTATTCCGTAGAATAATCCAAATTACGCCTCGTAAACAAAAAAATAGGACTTTTGAGGGCAATAGCGCCCTAGACGGATCTTTTTTTTTTTTTTTTTTATTAAGCATTGAAACCCTTTTGGGTTTATTATGCTTTACATGAATAGTATTAGTGAATACAGTAGTTTCGAATACAGGAGTAATACAATGAGAATTCTATAATAATTAAATGAATATAACAACAATGTCTATTAACGCTAAATATATAGGTTACAGTTTAGGAAAAAGCAGTGGATGCTAGTACAAGCTTTGATATTTGGCTTTGCTATAATTGTATCTATATTGAGGGGCAGCTGAGACGGATCTTTTATCTAGCGTTTTTTACTACTGAAAAACCCCATTCTTGTATTATCGAGAAACGAGATCGCGAATCCCGCACCCTTGCTATCCTGGAAACAAGTCTACCGTCTTAACAGAGCCGCGAAGAATATTTTCACAAACGAAAAAAGTTACTTCGAATTACCTCAGGAGTCACTCCTTTCGAGTACAACATTTTTGGGACACCCTGTATATCATTCAACAAATCTTCGACAGTAATGTCTTGTGACAGTTGGTGTGTTCCCAACTGTTCTTATTGATTCTTTACAAAGAAAAACCGCAAACTGTTAGAATGTGTTTTTCTGAACAGTTTTCCATTTGCCTGTTAAATATGGAGTGCCCATTACCGTTTCTGCGATATGTCGAACGTCCAATCCTATCCGAGTGTGCATTTAGCACGGGACACGTGACTGATATTCGTCAAATGCCATATGACTGTAATTTAAGCGCAATTTTAAAAGGTAGTGCAGCGTTCCGAAGTCTTAGTGATTACGCTGAATAATTATGTATCCACCCGTTGTTACGTTGTTACGGCCGTCGGAATTATACGTAATTTGTAGTCATAAGTATACCTTACGTTGGTTTACTTTTGACAGTAACCCATACTTTCATGGTACCGTCGCTCCTATTCCGACCGATGACGTTCGCGTAGGAATCGTTATCCCTGTAATTCGTTTTGCACAAAGTCAATGACTGTGTCAAAAAGTCGTGGCGTTTGTTGCGTGTACTGTCTGCCGTTTTGAAAATTCAAGTAAGGTAAAGGTACCAGTAGTTGACCGTGTACGAATAGTTGACCATTTGATAGAAAAACATAGAAAATAAGATTTTTATAAGCCGTACACGTTTGATGAAAGTGAACCTCGGATACCATTTCTATCTGTTAGTTAAATTTCTCTATTCTATTTTCTATTAACTCGCAACGTCTACTCTGTTGCTAATTAAACTTTTTATGGAATTGATTTGTTTTTGTGCTGGTAATTGTTGAAACTGAATGATAGTAAAATGATTCCCAACATTATTACTTTAAGCAAAATTAAAATGTTTTCGGCGCATTGGTTCGATCAAATGTTACTCGTTACGCTATTTGCAAAATAGGCACAATACTTTGTCTCAACGTTTCGATCTCAATTTAGATCATTATCAAGAGAATACAAAAAATAATATTGTGTCTGTAATGGAAATTAACAAAAAATTATTCATTGCATTAAGCCATAAAATAAACTAAAATATATCATTTCTTTTACCCATTCCAAAAATAAAAATTAAATTTTTCTGAATAAAGACATCAATCAACAAAATTTTCATACTCACTTGCGTAGTGTACACAAATTGTATAGCATTGTATTGAATTAGAAAACTTTAAAAGAAAACATTGGGATTTATTACTTTAACCCTCTTTCTAGTATAAGTGGTCAACTACTAACGAATAAGAGGTCAATTACTACTTTTTCATTTTCAAGAGTGATCAACTTCTGAAGCAATTACTGAATTTTTAAGTATGTTTCTTAAATTTGTACAAGTGAATTTTTTTTTAAAAAGTGGCCTTGGTACTTAATTTAGGTGACTTGAAGAGTGTCTTCAGGCATCGATTCTCGCTATTTGATGGCAGAGTAAGTGGTTACTATTGTTCGCGTGGAAAACTTTTCTTAACTGGTCAACTACTAGTACCTGTACCTTATTCTAAACTTAACGAATACCTACAGTGGGTATTTTTCACAAAGATCCGCAGTCTAGTCATAAATTATCAATAAATACTCGGAGAAAAGGCTGCAAGTAAATTAATTTGTGCAAGTTTAAATAGTTTTTGCTTCACCATATTAACACATCAAAAACCAAAGATCCGTTTCAGTCAAGTTCCATTCAAAATTAAAGCATAGTTTATGTAGAAAGTGCAGTATTACATGCGATTAGATATTATGTTATATAAAATTGTGTAAGAAGAGAAAAGGCGTTCCACTAAATAACAAATGCTTTTCCTACAATCTAGAAATTGGGACATTATACAGTGGGTAAAAAAAGTATTGGCACACTCTTAAAAAGGCGATAACTATTTAAATATCGTATTATACGATTTGAATTTTTTTGGGGAAGCTAGTTTGCCACAGGATGCGAAATAAAATTTTGTCAAAAATTGCAATTCATCGGAATTGCAGCAAAAATACTAAAAGTTGCATTTTACAAATTTATGTGGGCCAATGTTGAAAATTTTAAAAATGCGTTTTGTAGATCTGTATAGTATAGTTATGGGTAGTATATCTGTCATTGTAATACCTAGACGTAATAACTAGTGAGAAACAACATAATGATGGACAATTCAAAATTGTATAGTTTGATACAGTTTTTAATTATTTTTACCTACGAAAGTCATTTATTACATCATTGACGTCATTGCGTTACGAAATAAAATTTTATGTGTATAAATCCACTTTTTAAAAATTAGAAATTAGGACTTTTCTTTTTTGACAGGTAACACCTGTGTTGTATATCCTGATTTACCTAAAGTTACCTGAAGCTGTTGCTCCCTACACTTTAATCATAAAAATCGGTTTAGTTGCCTCCATGAGATTTTTGGTAATCTTGGTGATAGTAAGTATGAATCAAAGCAAGAAAATTTACAAAAAACTTGCTGATCGGTTAGCAATTTGCCAGCAGGATGGTAAAAATTAGAAATTAGGACTTTGGAAGATCAAAATGTTAACCCTTTGCATGAGTTATTTTATCTGGAATATCAAACGGTTCTTCTGACCTAGAATATTTCCATTCTCTATGAAGTTCTAGTGGATATAAAATTGATATAATACCTCATACAACATTCAAAAGTTTAATAATTGGTTAGATACCGATATGTCTAATAATGTAAACAATATTTTAAAAATAGTACAGCCATTTTTTATTAGTGACGCCTCAGAAGCGCCCCTATAGTGCTAATGGTTAAGTTATAAACATACTTGAGTTTTTGTGGAAATTTTTTTAAAAATAATATGATGCCGGTGTAGCTCAAGTAACTTGCAAATTTTTTTTGGATAATATATTAGTATATACTACATACCAAAATAGTAAATTATTTTCAAATTGAAAAATAAATATTAATTGGTATTCGTAAAGAAGAGTTACAAAATGTGACTTGTAATGTTTGTGTTTGACATACTTTTCTACTCGCGTCATTTTCCATGGTATTTTATAATGCAGCTTTTTCATCCGCAGTTTTAGAGGATGTTTTCACCCCGCGAATATGAAAACGGACACCTATAAAAAAATACGTGACGCACATTTTTCGGTGCTCTACTTGTTTGCAAAGTTTCATTGTTAGACTATGAAGTTTATGCATTTACAGTGTTTACGAGCACACAGAATATATGTATAACAAGCAGAACGACACAATGGAAAAATAAGATCGTAGTTTCTTGTTTAATTGTATTCGAATTTTTTTAAATAAATGTTTTTTAGTAGTTCTTTTTAAATATGTACACGATTATTTATTTATATAAAATTGTATTTAAAACGAAAAACACAGACAGTTTGCACCTTCATAAACATTAATTCGTCTACTAATTAAATTTAGATATGTTATGAAAAATCTCGATGTTTTTACATTTGTTTATGAGAAAATATGTAGAAGAAGAAATATATGAGAAGTTACAAACATCTAATGAACGTTAATTAGTGTAAACTATAACGAATACAAGTTTTTATCAGAATAATAACAAATCAAAAATGATTTGGACAACTTCGGAAAAATTAGGAAAAATCATGAACAATACTTGTAGTTATACACTATTTCACGGACAAATAAAATATTTCATTGAAGTTCTACTTGGCCCAACGATAAATGACAAAATATAAGAAACCTATTACAATATTTTAATTTCAATCTTAGAATTTTAAAATACAATAGATTTAACAATAAATTGGATTGACAAGAAAGTAATTTCTGTATTTTAAGGTGACATATATATGAATTTTTTTATTCCAGCAATGAATTTTAATGAATAAGATATTTTTCCTTTAGTTCGATGGTCTTTTGCTAGAATGAACAAATAAAATATTTTATTCATTGAAGTTCATAGTTGAAATAAAGAAATTCGGTTTTATTTCACCTTAACCCTCCATTGCATTCCGTTGCCAATCGAAGTCTTAAATTTCAAACGTTCTATAGTAAATTAAGTAGACAATACTGAAGACTCTGTGCATGTCAGTTCCAAGTGGGAACACTGCTCTTATGAATAAATCAGCATATGCACAAAGTTCCCATACAGCAACAGTCATCAAACGAAATAAATAACATGTTCTAATAAAACCTCAATATATATTTCTCGACCGTAGGGTAACTGCACCAGTGAATGAACATTTAAGAAATTGTTCAGGAAAATATTTTATTTTTTAAAAAACTATGTGAATTAAAGGAATCTCATATATGCCAAATAGCTCCCTATACTTCATTTGTCAAAAATAAATGAACACAAATACAATGAAATTATTATTATTATTCTTTATTAAACGTTAAATCAAAAATATGAAAAATACCAGTGAATGAACACTACATTCTAGTAATTGAATAATGCTAGTCCAATCAATGAACAAAATTACTAAACAATGTTCTCCTATTTATTTAACTCTTTAATCACAATTTTATCGCTAGTATGCCGTCCGGGTTAAAATTTGTTGAAATATACAAAAGCGTTCATTTACTGGTGCCCGTTTATTCACTGGTGCAGTTACCCTACTCATTTTTAAAATTACTTATTTACTTTCTTAAAGTACTTTCTTTCTTGCAAGTACAAGAAATTACTTTCTTGCCAATCCGATGTTTCTGAAAAATTGGAACTTTCAACCAACTATTTATGCAATTGGAACGAAAGAGTAAACGGTCTGGTATGCGTGGGTTTTCTTGAGGATGATCATTGATCCCGTTCTATGCGATAGAACAAAATCGCAGGTTTCTTTCGCTTTTTTGTCGATGAATGGGACAAGGATCAACACGTACGGTAGCCGGTAATTCTCGATGTTGCGAACGCTCGGCAGAGTGGCAAGCTGTCAGCCCGTCGCCGTGCTGTCAGTTTCCTGTCTGGTTGCTGTCTATCTGTCATTCACTCACTCAACCCACTTATTCGGGCAACCCATCTCCTGGACTTTTTTGGCACTCTCCCACCTCTTTTTTTTTAATCCCTCTTTTTCGTGACTGATGTTCAAACTCGTTGGCCCCGTTACAACGCCACCCGTACGCATCTGCCCTGCGAAAATATTTTTTCGACTCGTGCTCGGCCGACCCATAGACGATACTCGTCAGCCACGGTGCCTTGCGAAAATTCATTCCAGATGCGCGTTGCATCCACGGTGGCCAGGGATTGTTTTCGATTTCCGACCAACCGGATAACCCTGCCGCCTGCGTTATTACTAGATTGATGTTTATGCAAATCCCCATTTTTATAGACTGCTCTCGCGAAATTCGGATTAACTCCTTGACATACAAATTAACCCTTAGCGCTCGAGAGCCGCCTGTTTTCTGCTGTACTTATACTAAATTGCTGTACTGTTATTTAAAATATTGTTTACATTATTAGAAAAAGATCCACATCGGGATCGAAACGTTAGAAACGTGTATTAATTGCACATTTGTTATGTTCTAAAAATGATCGAACCTGGCGCTGATAACATTTAAAAATTTTAATTATTAGATATGTCTGTATCTAACCAATTACTAAACATTTAACTATTCTACGAGGTACTATATCAATTTCATATCTACCAAACAGGGTTGGGAAAGAATTTAATGAACGATTTACGAATAAATTTCTATTTGAATCGTTAATCGCAATTAATAATTAAAACTCGTACTTCAGTCATTAATTGTGGTTAACGATTACATTATTTTCAATTGTTATCGCCAATCGGATAATAGATTCGATATTAAATATGGAATGAACACTGTACGCATACTGAAAAAATTGTAAACCGAGTTTTTATTGAGATAAATTTCTATTTCAATCGTTAATCGCAATTAATAATTAAAACTCGTACTTCAGTCATTTTATTGTGGTTAACGATTACATTATTTTCAATTGTTATCGCCAATCGGATAATAGATTCGAAATTAAATATGGAATAAAAACTGTACGCATACTGAAAAATTGTAAACTGAGTTTTTATTGAAATAAATTTCAATTTGAATCGTTAATCGCAATTAATAATTGAAACTCGTACTTCAGTCATTAATTGTGGTTAACGATTACATTATTTTCAATTGTTATCGCCAATCGGATAATAGATTCGAAATTAAATATGGAATAAAAAATGTACGCATACTGAAAAAATTGTAAACTGAGTTTTTATTGAGTTAAATTTCTACTTCAATCGTTAATCGCAATTAATAATTAAAACTCGTACTTCAGTCATTAATTGCGGTTAACGATTACATTATTTTCAACTGTAATCGTCAATCGGATAATGGATTCGAAATTAAATATGGAATAAAAACTGTACGCATACTGAAAAAATTGTAAACTGAGTTTTTATTGAGATATATTTCTGTCAATTCTCCTTATTACAATTTATGGATAGACCGTTTGGCGATTAACTTCAACAATTGATTAAATCTCCGATTTTTCGATGATTTGCCTTTTTAATCAACGATCGACGATTAAATTTATCAATTGATTGAATCGACCGTCCATTTTTTAATGATTAGCTTTTTCAATCGTACACATTTATCGATCGATCTTGGTTAAAGTTTTAATCAATTAATGCTTAACTCTGTTAAATATTTGTCGAAATATTCAAGGCCAGAAGAAACGTTTGATTTTCGAGTTAAAATATCTCCAAGTGTAAAGGGTTAACACGTTTACTGTCGCCATTTGTTTCGTAATGTTTCGTTGCTTATCTTCGCTGTTAAAATGTTTTACTAACACGTTGAATACTGGTTATTACTAAATACTGAATATTAATGGATTAACACTGAAATTAACTAGATTATAATGTAAGGTAAAGTTCCGCTGTCAAACAACTAATTGTTGTTAATGACGTTGATCGTTTCATGAACGTAATAGGTGAAACTTGCGTGCATTCAACGTGATAATATGATATTATACTGTATATGTAGTGTATGCTACGATTTTAAATAACAAAACATATAAAATTAATTTAATTACTAATAATTAAAGGTATCATTTATTATTAAATCCGGTCTTTATGCAAAGTAAAAAGTTCGTGCATCAAGACAAGTTATATATTAGTTCATATTTTTTACTAATAATTTGAATGTAGTGAAAATAATATTGTAACATTGTACCTACTCATTTTTGTCATAAATGCATAAAATCTAACATTTATTTATTATTTAACTTATCACTTGTGTAAGTTTCATAATGAATAGTCTACGAATCTTTATGCAAAATAAAAATGGTCTGCATCGACTGTAAAAAAAATAGAAACTACATTGAATGTTATTTCTTCCCTTAATGATTTTAACAGAGAATCAATCATATATTGACATCTTCAATCTTTTAAATTTTCTAACAATTTTGAATTTCATCTATTAAATTTTGCTATAAATACATAAAGATCCGCAGTCTAATGATGAATTTTTGTATATAAAATGTAAATTTAAAACAGATCAGAGTTACAAGACATATTGCTGGCAATGTTTGTTGTTAACATTAAACAATATACAAAACTGTAATAAATGATCACCACCATAATACTCGCGGCAATTATATTTTTTATCTAAAAGAAAATTCGAAAATTCCTTATTATTTTTAATGAGAAAATCGGATTCAGCTCGAAGTATTGTAAGAGATTCGTGGAAAAAACCTAGGGAACATATTTATTCTGACACGCCCGACAAAATTTTGATGAGCTATTTATCAGTTCATTAAATTTATCTTGATGAACGTTATCATCGGTTACGTAAACGAAATGAGAAATGGAAACGGCCGTTGTTTAGTGGAAAGAAATATGAAAATCCAACGACGCAGTCAAACGATACATAGAATCTCGACCCCTTCACGCTCTTACAGACGGCTGGGGCATAAATCACGCGGATTTACGATCGCAGTTAAAAAGGGTAACGCAATATTTATAGTCATCTCGTACAGTTACATATAACAAATTGAACTTTTATATAAACGCGCTCACGCCCGAAGGCTCCACTGGCAGGTACAGATTTTAATTATCGATATCGATTTATTGCCAATACATATTAATGCAGAAGTAAGCTATCTCCCGTACCGGTGTTTATTCATATTGATGGAACCAGATTGAAACATAAACCGGATATGCAAACAACTGCAGGTTTAATCGTTCGACGGTGCCCGATAAAAAAGCCAATTTTACACACGAGCTAACGTAAAAAGCGTGATTCCGTCCTTTTCGATTTTATAAATTCGAAATCGCGCATTTTAACCATTCACCTGCATGAAACGCACGCTTTCCCAGCCCGACGCGACGTAATCTTCGATTGTTGCAATGCAAGTTCGATTTATGGAATTAATCTCTTCACGGATAATAAGCAGTAATCAACAATTAATTTATTAAGTTTTCGCGTGTGTCCACGGATCACAAATTGAGGGGAAAATGTTACCCTTTCTCTGACAGTACCGCATTAGTCACGTGAAATTTTGACACATAAAAAGTGAATAATGAAAATTTAATAACTTTGCACAAGGTTAAACAATGATACACATCTATTGCATCTTGTTGGTTATCTTTTCGCAGACTTGTCTGTATAATGTCAAAGATAAAGTTGCAGAGGTGTGGCAAATATTATCATTCGTGTGAAAATAATATATTGAAAATTTTTTAATTCTATTTGTATGATGACAAATCTATCTGTGAAACAATTTCACAATCATGTTATATCATGTGACAATTATATGATTAATGTTGATTATAATTACACAACATGCAAATCTTCAAAGATTTTTTACAAGATAGTTCATAGCGATTCTTCTTCGTATTATATTTGTAGGAATAATAAACAATTATATACTTTTTAAGGAGTTCTCTTGGTCAAAAAAGTAGTGCTGTTTGTAATATTCTATTGATTCCAATTTCGTATTATATTTGTACGAATAATAAACAATTTTATACTTTTTAAGGAGTTCTCTTGCTCAGAAAAGCAGTTTAAAAAAGCAGTGCTGTTTGTAATATTCTATTGATTCCAATTTCGTTTTCAACGAGTAACGAGTACAATTAATTTAGCGTAAAATACTAAAAGAAAAATCAAAGGACACTAAAAAGTTACCGAAAATACTTTTCAATTAAAGATAGAACCATTAGGTCAACCAATAATGGAAATAAAAATTAAATTAACAATGAAATGTACAGATTACAAAATGGCTATTGGTGTATGTTTTTCGTATCGTCTATTTTACCATTTCTAGAAAAATAAGTTTTCCATTACCATTATACTGAAACGATGGTATCACATATGATTTAAAAAAATATTGTATAAAAACCGATGTATTTTTATTCGGTATCTTTGGGATTAGCAGTTGCATAAAGCAGGAAGTCCCGTGCGTGTTAACTAATCCCTTGTTTAATTAACGAACGCGAACGGGTGTATGGAACAATGAAAACAGTACATCATTTCAACGCGAGAAAAATTATCTAGCGAAACGGAATTATCCCGGATTAAGCACGCGAGAGAGTCATTAAGGCATGATCCGGACGTTGATTGCGTACAACGTAAAAAACTAAATATAAGGTAACAAATTGTGCCGGTCTGGCTCACATTGACGAAGACGTTGCGATAGTTGTTGACAAATATCACCGGGGGAAAAAGAAACGAGAAACCGGAACTCTCGCTGACTAATGACGCCATCTATTTCCTTTTATATCTCGCATGACGTTACAAAGCACCAGCCATCCGCGTCCCCTTCTGAATCTTTGACGCGTATTCATACTGTAAATGTGTCCACCTCGTCACATTTCCTTTCCTTTTCCATGTTCCATATCGCATAGTTTCATATACACTTTTGTACAGGGTGGACTAGTAACTCTGACCAGCGTGAATATTTCGTTAATCCTTTGCACTCCGAATTATTTTTCAATTTTCTTGCCAAATTTATTTCGAAGGACAGTTTCGTGACTGCTACCTTTTGGAAATAAAATTGTGGCTGTTCTTCCGTTTATGGCAATAATCAGAATTCGATGAAATTTTGAAAATAGGTTCTTTTTTTACTAAAAGGACGATTGCCAGAAGGATTTTTGGCGCCTCGAAAGAAAAATTTTTATCATTTCAATGTTGCGCTCTACCTTAGCGACTACTGACTTATCGACTTTGTACTTTATGTTCGTGCTGTGCGCATGCGTCATATATATATTCTGGAAATTAATGTAAAATAATAGAAAATTTCAATTGTTAAACCAAGTGAACCAATATCTACAATGGGAAGATTATGCGATGAGAATTAGTTTGGATTAGGTTAACCCGAAAAGTTTATTTATTATTTAGATATATTATTATTTATTTGGTAAGAATGAGATGTGGTTAGGCGTGAATATTTCGTTAATCCTTTGTACTCAGAATTGTTTTTCAATTTTCTTGCCAAATTTATTTCGAAGGACAGTTTCGTGACTGCTACCTTTTGGAAATAAAATTGTGTTCTTCCGTTTATGGCAAAAATCAGAATTCGATGAAATTTTGAAAATAGGTTCTTTTTTTACTAAAAGGACGATTGCCAGAAGGATTTTTGGCGCATCGAAAGAAAAATTTTTATCATTTCAATGTTGCGCTCTACCTTAGCGACTACTGACTTATCGACTTTGTACTTTATGTTCGTGCTGTGCGCATGCGTCATATATATATTCTGGAAATTAATGTAAAATAATAGAAAATTTCAATTGTTAAACCAAATGAACCAATATCTACAATGGGAAGATTATGCGATGAGAATTAGTTTGGATTAGGTTAACCCGAAAAGTTTATTTATTATTTAGATATATTATTATTTATTTGGTAAGAATGAGATGTGGTTAGGCGTGAATATTTCGTTAATCCTTTGTACTCCGAATTATTTTTCAATTTTCTTGCCAAATTTATTTCGAAGGACAGTTTTGTGACTGCTACCTTTTGGAAATAAAATTGTGTTCTTCCGTTTATGGCAATAATCAGAATTCGATGAAATTTTGAAAATAGGTTCTTTTTTTACTAAAAGGACGATTGCCAGAAGGATTTTTGGCGCATCGAAAGAAAAATTTTTATCATTTCAATGTTGCGCTCTACCTTAGCGACTACTGACTTATCGACTTTGTACTTTATGTTCGTGCTGTGCGCATGCGTCATATATATATTCTGGAAATTAATGTAAAATAATAGAAAATTTCAATTGTTAAACCAAATGAACCAATATCTACAATGGGAAGATTATGCGATGAGAATTAGTTTGGATTAGGTTAACCCGAAAAGTTTATTTATTATTTAGATATATTATTATTTATTTGGTAAGAATGAGATGTGGTTAGGCGTGAATATTTCGTTAATCCTTTGTACTCCGAATTATTTTTCAATTTTCTTGCCAAATTTATTTCGAAGGACAGTTTTGTGACTGCTACCTTTTGGAAATAAAATTGTGTTCTTCCGTTTATGGCAATAATCAGAATTCGATGAAATTTTGAAAATAGGTTCTTTTTTTACTAAAAGGACGATTGCCAGAAGGATTTTTGGCGCATCGAAAGAAAAATTTTTATCATTTCAATGTTGCGCTCTACCTTAGCGACTACTGACTTATCGACTTTGTACTTTATGTTCGTGCTGTGCGTATGCGTCATATATACAGGGTGTTCGACTACAGGTGGGAGAAAATTTAAGGGTTGGTTCTTAACGATGGTATAAGACGAAAATGGAGAATAAAAAAATTGCAATTTTGGCTTCGTTATTTAGCTATTAACAACGCGACAGTCACGTATCGAGTGACAGATGCATGCATAACTTGGTTCTCATTTGGGGTCCCAGCGAGGTGAAAATGTTTAACAAATCGTTGGACAACATTGAACTCTTTGACGTACACAAAGTACACTTTTGTTAGACGCGTTGTTGATTTTTAATTGTTAATAGCTAAATAACGAAGCCGAAATCGCAATTTTTTTATTCTTCATTTTCGTCTTATATCATCGCTAAGAATCACCCCTTAAATTTTCTCCCACCTGTAGTCGAACACCCTGTATATTCTGGAAATTAATGTAAAATGTATAGAAAATTTCAATTGTTAAACCAAGTGAACCCATATATACAATGGGAAGATTATGCGATGAGAATTAATTTGGATTAGGTTAACCCGAAAAGTTTATTTATTATTTAGTTATATTATTATTTATTTGATAAGAACGAGTTGTGGTTAGGTCGGGGCACCGACCACGCACACGACAATCCAGGAGTAGTCTTTAAAAATTTCAAGTTTACCTTATATACGTATTACTTTAAACTAAGGAGGATTCGTTTATAGATATGTGTGAATTTTTATGGCGCTGTGAGGTGAACTAGGCTGGTGATGATCCCTTTTTACAACTAATTGAAGATATTTTATATAGAATAGAAAGTTGGTAAGTCGATAAAGTAGAGCGCAACATTGAAATAATAAAAAAAATTTTGTTCGATGCGCCAGAAATCCTTCTGGCAATCGTCATTTTAGTCAAAAAAGAACCTATTTTCAAAATTTCATCGAATTCTGATTTTTGCTATAAACGGAAGTTTCGCTAAAATTGTTTACTAATTATATTAGATATAGCTCTCAAACTTTCTTGTAATTTATATTCGTGGAACTTATATTTGTTTTTAACTAACAAAATACGACTTGAATAAATAAAGGAATAACCAAATACAGTAGGATCTCGATTAATCGGCTTCATCGGGAAACAAACAGCCCGAATAAATTAAGGCCCGATGGATAATCGAGAACCGAAGGACAAAATCAATTTTTTCATACTATTACAAATAACCGAGAGATTCGAGGTGATTAGGAAATATCAACATATTCTTGTTTTTTTCGGTAATATATATGTCTTGTTTGGATAATAGTTCTTTTAACCGAATCTGATATTAAATCTAGCTTTGCAGTTTTACACCGTTCCAGGTGCACTATTCTGATAACATTCGTTTTTATCCTATGGGGTGTCTATAGTTTTTATCTGAAGTAGCGTATTGTTGTATAAATTAAAACGAAATCTTGAACAACTTGTAGTATCTATTTTACATGTGATAGTGGTGTAGTTAAAAAATACAAATATTGAAAGAATTAAAAAAATTGCGATATGAATAATTAAGTAAAATATGGTTACTATTATTTCCGAATCTAATTATCTAAAGATGTGGAATAATTAATAAGTTAAGTAAAAATGTTAATTTCTTTAATTAGAGTTAAAATAAAGCGAAAATAAACAGTGATTTTGAATGTCTCGTAAAGTTTCGAATAATTTTGCATTAAATTTTAATACTGTTATTACAACTGTTTGCAATATGTTCTAAAATTCGAGTAAATGTAGAGAACGTGATCCTAATGTTAAATGTAGACAAGTACAGTACCTTATCTTAATGTTTCCACATAATTAATTCTCAAATTCGTGCTCATTATAAAAATAACGTTCTAGATGAAATTTAATTCAGTCTAAAGAGAACATTCATGATTAGCAGAGACTTTCTTCAACTGAATGGAAATCAGCCATGTCAAGCTAATAGAATGAAATTTAGAGAGAATTTTAATTCACGTTCTCCTTCACATGCCTTTGTCGTTTTTTAGAGTATTAATTTTTAGCGATATCGTATCTAGTAGTATTATAACAAATTTTTATGCATTGCTCAGCGTTTTTAATAAGGTACGTTGTATCAATGGAACGTGGTCGACGTATAAAATATTATCTACATTTTACCAAACATGGAATTTCAAAAACTTAAGAAATTCATTTGAAGGAAGCTATGAAATTTTTGTAATTTATGTTTACTTCACATTGTTTGTTCTGAACGTCACTGGCTGTTTTACGATGGTCTCTTGTTGGAGAACGTTATAGTGTGGACAATACGATCTTCTATCATAGTAATTTTATGGCGGACACGTTTATGGTGCGTTCAATGCTTTAACGTTTCTCATAAATATCAGATCTTTTAGAAAATATTACAGATGTTAGTCATTTTGTTTCCCATTTAATTTCTGCGCGGCAATTTTGAAATTATCATTCCTATGCCACAGTTAGTAATTTTCATACAATGTAACTTCACTAAAAACGTCTCGACAAAATGTGCAATAATAATACATTTATGGTTACATATTTCTACGTGCTTCTTAGACGTAAGAAGTCTTTCTAAATTGTCCGAGTATTAATAAACGATGTACATATGTATTATATATATAATTTAGACACGATTACGATTTCCGTGGCCCCTCGTTTTGAGGTTATTTGAAGCAAAAAATGTATATATAACATAGTGTCAAATCGGCCTGGTTTAGCCGGTAAAGTACAATAGATTTCCTGTTTTTTATGAACCTGCAAATATCTCGGAAACTATGCGAGATATGGCAAAATATATACACATCTGTCTCGTAGGAAATTGAATTTCCTATAAAAAACATTTTGAACCACTTTTTCGTTTTCAGAGATGTGCGGATCTCTTAGTTTTCGAGATATTCGAGACTACTCCACGATTTTCGTATGCGTGGTCGGGCCGGCCTGACGGCCAACCCTCTCCGCCCCTCCCACGACCTAACCACAACTCACTCTGTTCACATAATCTTCCCATTGTACATGTCACCCAGAATTTGGTCTTTTTAGGACGGAAAAGAATTAGAAAAATATAAATATACTCTAAAACTGCGCAGCTGATAAAAAAATGTCATAGAACATAAATTGTTGGAAATTTCATTTTCTACAAAACAGGTATCTTGATATTTTGCCATATTTCGCATAGTTATCGAGATATTTACAAATTTATAAAAAACAGGAAATACTTTGCCGGCTAAACCAGGCCAATTTGACACCATGTTATATATACATTTTTTTCTTGAAATACCCCAAGGACACAAATATAATCTTAAAACGAGGGGCCACGGAAATCGTAATCTCCCCATAATTTACTTCAGTTTTTAATCTTTTTTCTGTCTCAAAGAGAAAAATTAAGGACAGATTCGGAATCAGTGCAAAAAATTCTATGAGAACTACCCATCAGTTATATGAAAACATTTTTGGTGTTGGGCAGTGTAATTGGGCTCTACTTTACTTGAAAATATCAAAATTATTTTCTTGCCAACCGAATAGGGTAACTGCACCAGTGAATGAACATTTAAGAAATTGTTCAGGAAAATATTTTATTTAAAAAAAAACTATGTGAATAAAAGGAATCTCATATATGCCAAATAGCTCCCTATACTTCATTTGTCAAAAATAAATGAACACAAATACAATGAAATTATTATTATTCTTCTTTATTAAACGTTAAATCAAAAATATGAAAAATACCAGTGAATGAACACTACATTCTAGTAATTGAATAATGCTAGTCCAATCAATGAACAAAATTACTAAACAATATTCTCCTATTTATTTAACTCTTTAATCACAATTTTATCGCTAGGTATGCCGTCCGGGTTAAAATTTGTTGAAATATACAAAAGCGTTCATTTACTGGTGCCCGTTCATTCACTGGTGCAGTTACCCTGTTTCTTGCAATCGATGCAGACAATTTGTATTTTGCACGAAAATCTGCCGTTTCGTCGGCAGCTTACGCTGAGTGTAGGGATATTGTCGCGCCGCGGTGAAACAATGAACAAGAGAAGGAGTAGAAATAAATTTAATTAAACTCACTTATTCAGCCATGATGCACTTGGTGTCACTGGGCTATTTGGAGACGAACTGCATTGTTGGTGGTGCATAGTAGACAATAATCCGATCTTCCACTTTCACATTACACACACTACCACTATTAAATCCACTCACTATGAAAAATACACAAACTAGCACACGTGAGTATTGAAGTGACACGTCTTCAGAGATGTTCACTCTACCGCTGCTCGAACGACACTGATTGTACACAAGATTTTTCTGAAAGAGGACACCCCACGGACCTCTGTAAGACCAACTTTATCGCAATCACATGTTTTGGTTTTTTTTCTGCAGAGCGGTACGCAGTCGGTGGGTACCTGTTCGAAAAAAAAGGTTTGATAGAACACTAAGGACCCATAAACGACACGTGGGCTTGGGATTATTTCTATATCTTGCTGTGTAAAAGGGTAGACTTTTTTCGAATTTTAAAATACCGTTGCATTATTTCCAACTAGTTAACAATATTAAGAAAGTGTAGCTTCTATATAGCGTCTTACAATTAATTCCGACAATTCGTATTTTGCATAAAAATCCATAATGCGGCAACGTCTTGAAACAAGTAATATTAACCCTTTGCATTCCGTTGTCGCCGATAATGTGACATTTGAAATATGAACTTTAAATTGTTACAAGACATACAATTTTCATTTTGACGAAGATTTAGAAACTTGAACTTGTTTTATATAATGTAGCTAATTTTGTTTTATTGCAGCAACGGTATTTTTTTATATTTATTTATATATATACACTTGTAACTAATATATATATATACACTTGTAACTAATATATATATATACATATATACTAATATATATATATATATATATATATATATATATATATATATATATATATACACATACATATATACTAATATATACAGGGTGTCCCAAAATTCCTCCGACACACGAAAATGGGAGGTTCCTTGGGTCATTTAAAGCGACATTTTCCTTTACAAACATGGCGTCTGCGGCTTTGTTTAGGAGTTATTAACGAAAAACACGGACCAATCAGAGCGCGACCTATACGCGAGTTAGCACAGTCGGCCCGACGCGCCAACTGTCAACTGGCCGAACGTGTCATCGCATGTCTAGATCGCGCTCTGATTGGTTCGTGTTTTTCGTTAATAACTCCTAAACAAAACCGCGGACAACATTTTTGTAAAGGAAAATGTCGCTTCAAATGACCCAAGGAACCTCCCATTTTTGGGTGTCGGAGGAATTTTGGGACACCCTGTATATATATATATATATATATATATATATATATATATATATACTAATATACAGGATTATTTTCATCTATTTTAATTTTATTATTTATACCATTTTTAAATCATAATAATTTAACATCTAGAAAATTTTACTTTGTAGGTATAAATAAATTATTATTAGATTTAAATTGAAAAAACTAAAAATTAAAATTAATGGTATATTATATATAGATGAATAATTTATTAATAAAGGGTAAGAAGATATATACTAATATATATACTAATATAAATACTAATATAAATACTAGTATAAACTAGCTGGTTATTGTTGCTCGCTCGCTTCGCGAGCTCGCGGATGGTGTTATTGTTGCTCGCTCGCTTCGCGAGCTCGCGGGTAGGACTGCTCTTGCGAGAGGGTTAGTGGTACGCATTGCTAGTGAGGCATACAGCTATTAATGGTTTTTTTTTATTTTGTGTGTGACTCTCCACGAGCCACACAAAGAACTTCCCGATTCGTTAGTTGTAACAGGTAACATTAGCATTAACTGCATAATTAAAAAAAAATGAAATATATATAATTACGTTTGTTTATTTGGTGGAAAATTTCCATCCTCTCTTATAAATTGCATTGTTGAATGAACTTCTTTCGAAAAAAACTAAAAAATCTAAAAAACTGCTTGACCAATATGGACCAAAATCTAATCAGCTCTAAGTTACGACGAGGCACATCCATTGCATCATTCATCATTCTGATCGCATTGTTACTTTTTCAGAAAATGTTAACGAAAAATTTGACACACACACACACACACGCACACACACGCACGCACGCACGCACGCACGCACGAACGCACACACACACGCACACGCACACGCGCACGCGCACGCGCACGCACACGCACACGCAAACACACACACACAAACACACACACATACCGACATTTTGATAAAAAGAGTCTAAAATGAATCCAATGACCATGAAACGTGAATATCTGTTAAAAATTCGATTTTCGATTTTCGGGGTAAAAAAACATTAATAGCTGTATGCCCCACTAACAATGCGTACCACTAACCCTCTCGAAAGAGCAGTCCTACCCGCGAGCTCGCGAAGCGGGCGAGCAACAATAACCAGCTAGTTTGATTATTGTAAGCGGTAACATTAGCATTAGCTGCATAATTGAAAAAAAAAATTTTTTTTTAATTAAAAAAAATTTTTTTTATCCCTTTGAACTCGAGGCCGTTTTCGCTTGCGCGAACCAGCAACTCGAGACGATTTCGGCCAAATTAGGTGAACATTTTACAGGTACTTCAAAAATATTTAATTTTAAAAAAATTAAAAAATAAATTTCACCAGTTTATTCATTTATATGTCGAAAACAACAAATTTTGATAAATATTACACTCTGTAATTAGTTTTGGTGTGATACTTAGTAAAACAATAGCCAAGATGCATCCTTGCCACTTCACATCGGCCGGGCGCCGTATCGGCACCGCTCGAGTTGCTACTTAACATCGGCCGGACGCCGTATCGGCGCCGCTCGTGTTCAAAGGGTTAAATTTAAAAAAATTTTTTTTACATAAAAATGAAATATATATAATTACGTTTGTTTATTCGGTGGAAAATTTCCATCCTCTCGTATAAATTGCATTCTTGAATGAACTTCTTTCGAAAAAAACTAAAAAATCTAAAAAACTACTTGACCGATATGGACCAAAATCTAATCAGCTCTAAGTTACGACGGGGCGCATCGATTGCATCATTCATCATTCTGATCGCATTGTTACTTTTTCAGAAAACGTTAACGAAAAATTTGATAACATAAAAACGGCCATACGCACACACACACACACACACACACACACACACACACACACATACTAACAATTTGATAAAAATAGTCTAAAATGACTTCAATAACCATGAAACGTGAAGATCTGCTAAAAAATCGATTTTCGATTTTCGGGGTAATTACAGTAACTTCCCTATGAATCGGGAAGTTAATTATAATATGATATCGGCGCCAGGTTCGATCAACTTTTGAACAAACAACAAATGTGCAATTTGTTTAAATATTTAAATTGCACATTTGTTGTTTGTTCAAAAGTTGATCAAACCTGGCGCCGATATCATATTATAATTTATATTTCAAATTCCGATCGATATGAATTTTTCCTTTATAAATACTAGTATAAATACTAATATATATATTAATATAAATACTAATATATATACTAATATATATACTTATATATATAACTTATATACTTATATATACTTATATATATATAACAACTGGAGAGTTGTGGTGTACTATACGAGGAGACGAATGGGGATGAACGTATGAATCGCTAGGCTGGGGTGCAAAGAGTTAATGACGTTCCGGGTTTCCGAGACCCACAGTGCAGTTCCAGGGTTAAAAGGAATCGTCTAGTGGCTATCGAGATGCAAAATTGGCGTCGGACGGTGTAATCGACGCGACGTGCCCGGCTGAAATCAGAATTATGTAGATCTGTCAAATGTCCGCGGTCTAATGGGAACGAGATCAGAAGAGGTTTTGGGTTCGTTGAGTAGTTGCAATCAATTTGCGGGAGGGGCGGATGTAACGAATTCCTCCGAAGTGCCATCAATTCACCGGTTTCCTGATTGCCGGGTAGACGGACTCGGGTGAGTAAACCGCGGCGTATCATCGTCTTTGCAGCAGGGCGTGAAAGGGGTTTTACCGAATCTCTGGCAGCATTCCCGGAAAAGTCTGAAAGGAGGAAAAAGGCTCGGCGCGGCGCGCAAGGACGCGTCGACGGAAGCGGGAGCGGACGAACAGAAGCAAAGGAAGGAAGATGACTGCTCGGTTGAGTAATGGATCAATTTATTTGCTGACTGTAGGTACCTACCGGGGGTAGTAGATACGTATATAGGCGGCGTATAACAGGCCAGAGAAATGGCTACGTTGGATCCCCCGAGTGTCGGATAGAAAGATGTGCTGCGGGATACGGGCCGCTAGGAGACGATTTTGCTATCCCCCTCTGACTTGCCGTCCTCGGAATCCGCTTCTTCCGCTCCAACCATCGGCATTCCTTCGTCTCACCCTCCCATCACCCGGCCTTCTCCTCCTTGTCTTCTTTCTCTAACACGTTCCACGGCAGCAGCCTCTTTCGCGAAGAAGATCGTATTTATTTCCACGGTGGTGAGAATGGATAGCGTGCCGGTGATCTATGTCCCAGTGCAGACACATCTCATTTACTCCGCGAAGCATAATTCCTTAACACTTTTTTGGGGAAAAGTGCTCGTATATCTTGGTTACGCCACGAAGTCGCGCGAACTCCAACGCCTGGCACGCTCGTACAAGCAATTCCGACTCCCTCTGTATCTTTCCTCGATATTTTATATTCGCCATTTTTCTTTCGCCCGATGGCTCTGGTTTGATTTAGGCTTCGCGCGCTTCCGCTTTGAATCACGCCTCGGCTTTTCGTCGGTTTCAATCGTTTTCGGCCATCGGAGTCGGCCTTCCCGATGACGGAGTGTGTCTCGTTTGCTGACTCTGGAACAAACTCAATTGGACAGATTAGAAATGCGTAGAGTCACATTTCGTTTGCTCTTTATAAATATTTTATTATTCAGTTCAATTATTAGGTTGTTGTGATGTGATTCAAAATCGATTTTCCTTCACCATGGATGAAAAGGAAATCCGTATAATTTACTTGTACGGAATCAAACTTTGATAAATGCTGCTTTTGGTGAAGGTACAGCATGCGATCGGACCATAAGGCGTTGGTTTGAACAATTTCGTTCCGAAGATACAACTCTGGAAAACGAGCCTCGTGGTCACGAGCCAACAACTATTAAAGATTCAGATTTTAAAGATATAGTTGAAAGGGATTGATGTCTAACTGTTCGAGAAATCGCGGAGAGAACCAATATACACTGTTCAACTGACTTACGACATCTGAAGGCTTTGGGAAAAGTAAAAGAGTTAGATGAATGGGTCCCACATGAGCTCACTGAAAGAAACAAGACGTGCCGTCTGAAGATCAGTTCTTCATTCTAAAGTGTGGATTTTATGCATTTATGGTAAAAACGAGTAGGTGCAATTTAAATCGATGAAAAACTTACGAAGATCCAATAATATCAATCTAGTGTTTTTAGATTGTTAAAATTATTCAAGTATGAATTAAATGTCTATCTTGGTCCAATATTTTGCAACTGATGCAGACACTTTTTATTTTGCATAAAATCCGCAGTCTATTCATTACTTTTCCGACAGAATAATGAAGGCACAATAAACAGGATAATTACCTGTGATGAAAAATGGATTCTTTACGACAATTGACGCCTTTCTGCACAGTGGTTCGAAGCAAATGAAACTTCAGGAAAATATGTTGCGGGACAGAAATACCTGGAGGAAAATTGATAAATATATTAATAATATAATCATTAAGAAAGAGATTTACAAACGTAAAATCGAAAAAATGTAAGAATTAAGTTTAGTTAAAATATACGAAAAGTTATATTACAAGTTAAGTTTCGTTATTTAAGTTGTTAATATTTAATAAATAAACAATTAAAGATCAAGTTAAATACTTACGATGCAGCGTTCTGGTTTGTGATGGAGCTGGGCCATCCCTGGAACAAAAAAGAAATAATTAAATAAAAAGCAGAATAAATAAATACCTAATTACCTAATGGGAAAGAACAGGTGTGAATGTGAAGAACAGGTCCTCGGTTCGCTAAAATATATAAAGAGAAAAATTAGAAAAAAAGGGATACTTATTGTCATCCAAGATCCCTGGTTCTTGGAGTTTTCTACCTCCAAGAACTAAAAAAAAATGAAACTCCAAAACATATTCCAAAACCGAACCTTGATCCGCGTAAAATATTGGTGTCTGTATGGTGGTCAGCAAAGGGTTCTGTACGTTACTCATTTTTGAAAACAGGTGAAACCATAGATGCTCATAAATACTGTCAGGAAATTGATACAATGTACGAAAAACTGCGTGTTCAACAGCCGGCAGTGGTCAATAGACGTGGTCACGATAATGCTCGACCAAATGTTACGAAAAAGCAGTAAAAAAATTAGCAGAGTTGAAATGTGAGGTTCTTCCTTACCCTTCTTATTCGCCTAACCTGTCACCTACTGATTACCATCTTTTCAAGCACCAAGATGACTTTTTAAATAGAAAAATATAGACAAAAGAATGTGCTGTAAAAACTGCATTTGATAACTTTATTGCCTCTGAAGAAGTGTATTGATGTCGATGGAAATTACTTCGATTAATGGGATATGAATAAAGCTTGTAAAATTAAAGTTTGAAAACGGGCATTTAATTTGCAACAACCTAATATTTAATCAAATTTCTGCAATAAGTTATAACGTTAGACGAGTAAAACTTTTATATGAACATAGTAGTATGCTGTTTACAAAGGTTCCATATTTTCGTTACTTTTCCTAAATTTGTGTACCTCCAGCAGGATGAAAGACACGTGCAATTCTGTTTCGAATCACGCTTGTATATCGTCAGTTTCAATCGTGTTCAGCAGCGGGAGTCGGCCGTTTGATAATAGAGAGCGACACTGGCTCCATTTCGCTGCTAATTCTGTAACAATTCGATTAGTAAGATTAGAAACTATACAGCATGTCTCGATTTGAAATCACAGAATATCACCAAAAATGATAATTAATATGAATGATATAAAACCGCATCATTACCGGTCAACTGATCGGTTTCAGATTTTTTATTCCTTACTTATTGAAATTATAGAGATGTGTATCTTTGGAAATTATTAGATCAATTTCTTCATTCGAGTAAGTATTGTTTTAGAACCAGATTCAGTCTGGTAATTTTTAAAAAACAATGTATACCAGTTACATTTTGTTAAAATATTTTATAATAACAATATATTTTCACACTTCGTATTCTTTATCCAATTGTTAGTTAATTATCGTTCCCCACAATTGAAAGTGACCAAGAAAATCGTATATTGAATGAAATAATAATAAAATACAATGTACATTTTAATAATTTTATTTTTCTATTAACAGTATCGTATAGTATAATTATTTCATTATTTTAATTACTATTAACACATTTCATTAAAGTTAAAATTGAAAACAATTTACACATGATATTTCTAATTTCACTTACTTAACTTCTGCCGAATGTGTTGTAGAGGTAATAATAATTAATATTGTATCGCGCTAAGCACAGCTTCAAGAATGATGCTATGATTTTTTAAAATGTAGCTGTCCTATTTATTTATATGAATTTCTTATATGTACAGCATTAATTTTCTATGACAAAAAGAATTTCGTTGCAGTTCTCGTAAACACTAAGTCGTGATTAAAAATCGCGAAAGTTGTTAGTAATGTTTATCAGGTTCTTCCAAATGCGTTTTCGTTGAAAACAGTTGGTAATTGAACTTCCTCTTACGGTACATTCAATTTTAACGTGCTTGACGATTATCATTAAAAGTGAAGTTATTAACAGGTTTTGTGACTAACGAGTCAGTTAGCAAGTCGTGGTTGTTAGCTACACGATTCAGGAGAATTGAGATTTTTCTGCCGCTCCATAAATGTGTCGACGTATAAAGCAGACACCCCGTATAGGATGCAAACACGTAAAAGTTGATTCACACTCTCCATCTAACTGGCAGCAGGAAATTGTCCGTCAGCCGTCTGTCAAAACATTGTTCAATGGGTTTTGCATTCAGATATTCTCATTATTCGTCACCGTCACATCTGACCACCACACCGTCAGCCGGTGCCCAGTACTCTCAATGGGAGTGTTTTGACAGTCTCTGATAGACACTGTGATCAGTCAGTCACATGCTACCTGTCAACGGAACTCAAGATATGTTATATTATTACGGAGTAAAGGATTCGAACATTATCAGGCGTATCGATATGTAAGTAATTTAGTAATTATAAAGTAACGCGTCAAGAAACAACATTGTCCATTCTCTTTATGCGAAACGGTTGTTGTTGTAAAATATTTTCACAATGATAGAGACAACAATATAAATAACCGTTTCATGGTTGTAAGTGACGGTTGCAAAAGGGTTACTGTAATCCGATTTTCATAAAATTTAAATATACAGGGTCATCCGTTTTTAAACGGACAAACGTAAACCAGCTATAAAGAACCCCAAATGGAACGAGTTTTACCCCTGCCACTTTTTTTTTGTTTCGGCCTTGATTTCTAGAAAATTGCAAAAAACCATAATTTTTTTAGTTCACATAAACTTGAATATCTC
Organism: Lasioglossum villosulum; assembly: GCA_963971365.1. Classification (NCBI taxonomy): domain Eukaryota; kingdom Metazoa; phylum Arthropoda; class Insecta; order Hymenoptera; family Halictidae; genus Lasioglossum; species Lasioglossum villosulum. The sequence goes on along the minus strand of OZ020498.1, from coordinate 30,392,627 downwards.
GGGACTCCAGTGATGAATCTTGATGATTTTTTCTTTGTTGTGGTGAAAATAAACAGGAGCATCTTTTTTTTGTTCCCAAAATTTTTTGTATGACCTTCGAATCTTGGTTTCTTCTGGATCGGACTGCAGCTATTTGAACGGTTCCAGGATGCGTACTTCAATGGATGATATTTTCTTGGAATAAACGTGCTAAAAAAAACAAAAATATTTTGTTAACAAAAAAGATGCCCCTATTTATTTTAAACCACACAAAGGAAAATCATCAAGATTCATCAGTGAAGTCTCGAGATATTCAAGTTTATGTGAACTAAAAAAATTATGGTTTTTTGCAATTTTCTAGAAATCAAGGCCGAAACAAAAAAAGTGGCAGGGGTAAAACTTGTTCCATTTGGGGTTCTTTATAGCTGGTTTACGTTTGTCCGTTTAAAAACGGATGACTCTGTATTATAGATTTTGACATTCTAAACAACTTTTTCCTTTCTCAATATAGGGTGGTCGCTTTTAGTTTTCGAGATATTCGCAAAAAAATATTGTCAATACTATATTGAATTTTCCGTATTTTGTATTTTACGGATAATCTTTGCATTGTAGCAGATATATTACATTGCCTCCTTTTGACATCAGATTCATATATGAGCACTATTAGAATGAAATCGCGTACTAAAAATATTGAATTAAATCCAGAATCAAAAGAATTAATAATTAAATAGCAGGAAGTATAGTAATATCGATAATATTAATAATAATTGTAACACTCACGGCAATAATAATAATAGTAATAACATTAATGTATTTTTTCTTAACTAATCCTTAATATGACATTACTACATTGTCCAGTCCAAGTTTCCACGTGACATTACTAGAATATAACTAGAATATTACTGGATTTTTGGCCAAAACATGGGTTTACGCGGGAACAATTCAGGTCCTCATACAATTATATTTTAAGTTGAATGAGGGCTCATTCGAAAGAGAAAGGTTGCATGCAGTGCGGTCTTCAAAAATTCAATACAGTATTAGTAATAGTTTTTCGTGAATATCTCGAAAACTAACAGCGACCTCCCTATATTGGAAAAGGAAAAACTTGTTCAAACTGTGTAGCTGCATAACATATTTAAATTTCATCAATATCAGAGTACACAGTTACCCTTTCGCAATAATTACCGTTGTTTCTTGAAATTACCAAATTGCTTACATATTATTTACATTGTAACCAACTGACAGAGCGCCTAAAATTATGAGAAATATATATAAGCTGAAAAATATTGTTATAAAATTAAGTTACTAACATTAAAAAACATTACTGAATAATGTTCGTGAATTTTCTTGATTTCTATGGATCAAATGTAATAAATAAGACGACGAAGAATTGTTCATTGTTCTGCTAATAATATTAACGCAACGTGTCTGCCTACTTTTATACTTGGTGAAAATGTAACATGAATAATTAATCCAGATGAATTACCTCTGGCTAATAAGATTAATTATTTATATGAAATAGGAACCATAATTGTTGCGCATCCGCAACAACGGATCTTGATGAAAATTAATGGCAACTACCGTAATATTTTCAGTTAAAAGTTGAAAGAAGTTCTTGGAAATGACGATAATAAGAATCTAAAATTGCGTATAATAAATGAGGCTGAGAGTAGAAATTGGGCTTAGTAAGTGCAATCTACTTAATTAGATTTTTGCCTGTGGTAAAGCTTTCGCGGACTGTTATTAACATTACTTTATGTAGAACTGAAATTTCGAGGTATAAATGTTGAATATAAATTAAGTACGCATTTCGAGACTGTAATAGTGTGAACCACAAATTGGAAGGTCTACCGATGATATTACCTTTTGATGTACACGAATAGATGTATACGATATGGACAGTTTATCCCCATTACCGTGGAATTTACACTTTCAGAAATTCACGACCACCGAAAAGTGATAACATGATACGAGATTAGATAAATCGTTGAAACAATACGAATCTAATGACAAAACTTGTTTGTTTTGAACGATTTCCCTTTGTAAAACTTGTATTAACATAATTGTGACGTTTTTCCGATTACAATGAGTCCAAACATGATAAACATGATTCGAATAGAGTCTCCATTATCCGAACGTGATTTATTGTACAAATCGGTAAAGATTCAATCTAACACTTGTTTTCATTATCAGGTTACACTGATTGATAAGGATAATGGCAGTTCTACTGTATTCTGAATTAAACGAGTAAATATGCTGCAAATTGCATCGTGTTTGATATCGTTTCAATAAAAAAAATGTCACAAACATGTTGGTAAACGTATCATAATAAAATGTCTAGAAACAAAAGGGTTTTGTCGTTGCATTATCTACAGGGTGTCCCAAAATTCCTCCGACACCCGAAAATGGGTGGTTCCTTGGGTCATTTGAAGCGACATTTTCCTTTACAAAAACCTAAATAAAAATGAAATATATATAATTACGTTTGTTTATTCGGTGGAAAATTTCCATCCTCTCGTATAAATTGCATTGTTGAATGAACTTCTTTCGAAAAAAAACTAATAATTTACTATACTATTTAACTATATAAGGTGGTTCGGAACCCACCGTAATAAAAAGTAGGTCCCGCTGAAACTTAGGCTGAAATAGGCTGAAATTTGGCGTTAGAGAGAGTGGAAAGAAGGGAGATTGGTAAATGGATTTGAAACCCTGAGGGGACCAAATATCATATACATAGTACTATTTAACTATATTATAACTATATTTAAAATACTAACAATTTGATAAAAATAGTCTAAAATGACTTCAATGACCATGAAACGTGAAGATCTGCTAAAAAATCGATTTTCGGGGTAATTACAGTAACTTCCCTATGAATCGGGAAGTTAATAATTGTATAAATGTTCAACACTCTGAAAAAATTGAATGGTGCTATAGTCATGCTCCACGGTGTATAACATTTTTTGGAGTAGTAGTAACCCTGTTAAATAAATGGGTGGCGTGGCTGGAAGACGTTCAACGGTTGTAAAGTACAATGGAGAATGAACAATACGTTAGCCTGAATGCGCGGTAATTTCCTATCTATCGAAGTAAAATAAGCGCGAGCAATTTGACTTCATTATGTAAAACAGTTTTGAAACGACACAGAACACGTTCTTACCGGACGGGGCAGCATTTCCTTATTTCTTTGTGGAAAGGAGCGTGGATAAACGGTACGCGGAAAGGTAAATGCAAAACGGCTCGTTTTAACGCTCGAAATGATATCAGGGTCGAAACGTATATAAATTGTTCGATACGGGGCGGCAATCAGACGTCGAATTAGAAGGTTGTCGATTGGCCGACGCCGCAGGTGGGTATTTATGTAACATCAGGAGTACCTATATCGCAATCATTAATAAATAACGGCATTATGCAAATGCGCAATTTGTCTCCGGCTGGCAGGCCCGCGCACGAGCCCTCTCCGATGTAGCCATTTTAAATATAAAACGAAAGTACAAACGTAACGCATGGCAATTTATTTCGGCCCACTGTCACGGCGCGGTAGAGCCGGTGGCTCACATTTATAATGAGAAGACAAATGATGCGTTACGATGTGTCCGCATGCCTGTACAAGCGTGTATGAGCGCAATGATGACCGGCCATTAATTTATTGCGCGACACGACACGATGAGGCTAGGACCCCCGTCAACGAGTTTTTCGTGTCGATGTCATTTTCGTTGTACTTTCGCGTTCTGCTTGTTTTATTGCAGACCTAAATAGAGACGCAGTGCCTCTCCTCTTCCTCGTCCTGTGACAAATCAGATCTAGTGTAACCTGAATTTTCTATTTTTCGTTTCCCGCCACCCGGATGGATATTAATGGTCGGCAATTTCTACGTGTCTCCAATTAATTGCCTACAGTTATTTGTATTCTTTCTCGATGAAAGGATTTCAAATTCAGTCGGAAACCTTGCATTCGCATGACAGATATTTGAACGTTCTCTTTTTTTCTTCTATGGCCATTTAACACACGTATCGGAGATACTCTCATCTTTTTTGAGAACCTACGGTTCATGATTACCTTTAAGAAATTAGTTCCTGGTCAGGCACTAATTTCTGATCGATTGAAATTATTTTTTAAATGTAATTGAAGTACTTAATAAATATTTTGCCATCCATAATATTGTCTATCATTCATATGTTTCTATAATCTCAGGATTTGAAAAAACATTCTTCATAAGAAGTAAAAATAAAACCATGTTTCACTTTTATTTACAGTGACTCCCACTAATATTCGGACACTCTTACACAGATGATAACTGTTTTAATATTGTACTATACGATTTGAACTTTTTTGGCAAGCTGGAGCAATTGGTTTACTACAGGATGTGAGTAGATATTTCGTCAAACATTGGATTTGGTCGGAATTCTAGAGAAAACACTGAAAGTTGCATTTTACAACTTTTTTATATAGGCCTATATTGAAAATATAGATATATATGTATACAAAAATCAATATTGAATATTAACCGACGTGACGAGCACGTCGTTCATTTGTTTCTGTGTCAAATGAATATAGATATTTTTGTTAAAAAGAAGCATCTCGACGTGTGCGACACGTTTGTTTTACATAATGATCGGCACACAGTCCGAATCCGGAAGCATAAGAGAGAACACGGTTAAATAAAATCTCTTGTCTTTTTATTACGCGAATATACCGGCTTCCCAAAACCAACAGAAAATTTAAAAAATACGTTTTGTAGATCTGTGTCAATTATATGCACTGTGAAAGTTTCATCGCAATCGGCTGATATGGAAAACAACGACAGCGATTGAAAGATGCAAGAATCATTAGATTTACTGCAGTGGAAGGCCGAAAATCGTGAAAAGCTGCAATTTTTAACATATTTAAACGTTTGTAGCTCATTGCAACGTCGACCGATTTTGACGAAATTTTCAGAATATGTTTAATTTACACAGGTCTATAAAACGTATTTTTTAAATTTTCAATGTAGGCCAACATAAAAAAGTTGTAAAATGCAACTTTTAGTGTTTTTGCTACAATTCCGATCAATTGCAATTTTTATTGAAATAGTTTTGCGATCGAAAAGAATTGATAATAGATAGATGGTTTCGGCGCACAGGTTCGATCAATTATAACTTAAATTTCCATGTTTTATAACAAATTTGCAAGTTGAAATCTCGACGTTTCGATCCTGATGAGGATCATTTTCAAGAGATTTTTGCGTCTGGAACAAAGTGTAACATTGCAAAAATAACTGTATTTTAAAAGAAAGGGGAAAAACAAAGTTTTGAACTCGAAAAATGAACTTATTTTTCTTACATGTTATATAGGAAGGAAATTTATCCTTTATGACTAATGTGTTACTTCCATGCTGGTAGATAATGTAAATCCTTGTTAAAGGTTACACAGTAAACAGTGCATACTAACGGATAGAGAATTGAAATTTGACCAATTAGAAGCAAATGATCTTTGTTTGCTAAATCCATATTAGGCGGTAGATTCAAACCTCAATATAGTTCGTCTCAATCACATGACTACACAGTATAATACCTCAACATTGTTGTGGTATCAGAAGGAAATTAACATTCAACAACATTTGAATTTTAAATGTAAATAAATCAGAATCAAAAATTATAATATATGATATATATATAGAAAACTATTAAAGATGCAATCTTTAAATAAATAAAATTGCAATTATTGCTAATAAAAATGCAATTTTTGACAAAATTCTTTTTTCGCATCCTGTGGCAAACTAATTGCTCTAGCTTCCCAAAAAAATTCAAAACCTATAGTACAATATTAAAACAGTTATCATCTTTTTAAGAGTGTCCGAATATTAGTGGGAGACACTGTAGATACCTGCTACGATACAATAAAAATATAAAATGAAATTTCTCTTGCCTTTTTAGTAAAATATTGAATCCTCAGCATTACGTATGTTAAAGTGAAGGAGGAGCTCGTTACTGCGGCACAAAGGTCACTAAAAATGTTCCTAATACTGCGGTATGAATTGCAACTACTTGAAATTCTCTTTTCTCTACTCACGAAGTTGTAAAAATGATTTCGATGGTTTGTTCTATAATGTTAACCCGAACAACAAAACGAAATCGACGAATGAAGGAATTTTTATGATAGTTGAAAAATAACAACAACCTCGTACTAATTGACGTATCGCTGGTCATTAATTCCACTAAATTAATTAGCGCGTGCATTCTTGCATGGAAAATAGTAATCAACTGCGGCGTACGTTATCGTAATGCGATACGTCAGTAATTCTTCGACCTACATTTCTCATCGGATTAGTATTTTTCATGTTTATGCATCCGAATTGAAAATAACCAGCCACGCATCGGAGTGAAATATTTATGCGAATAACATTGTTAATGTAGATTTACAATCTAAGATTTCCGTTGTGCATAATAGCTCGATTAAACTTGTGCGCGTATCTATTCCACGAAGCATCCTGTATGCAAGCCCCGGCATGCATATTATCCTACATTGCAGATTAGTTGTTACCAGGAGTTTAGCGCTAACTTCATATGTGCGATAATCTCAAGCTTATAGAGGAAACCACGTATGATAGCATTATATTATGGGATCTGTAGAAACATGCTAATTTATGTGATTTATAAATCTTTACTTCTTGACGGCGCTGGCAGAATAATTCCACAATAATATTTAGTGACGCCAAAAAGTATTCGAACTTTAAGTTTGCAATCGATGTAACTTTTGAACAATAGCGTTACAACGTTCAGCATTCGATCAAAAATATGTAAGATGCGAATTACAACGGTGTTTCTTTATAAATTATTCGTGTTCCAAGCTTCAGAATAATTTTAAAATATTCTCATATTATTTTAGTCACTAAATCTGTTTACCGAAAACATAAATCACTCGACACCTGCTTGTTATTGCAACGAATACATACAATTTTTATATTGCCTAAAGAATTTCATTTATAGATTTCTTTTTAGGATTAAAGTAATTTGATAATATCGTAAACCTCAAGAATGAGCTAAAAGAATGTTTTTTTTAAATAGTATGAAAAAGGAACAATTGTTTTTCTCTTGGCTCAGATTTCGAGTGTTGTAAACGTTTATTTTGAAGACCTGAGCGAAACAGACGAGCAATTTCACTCGTGTTATTTGTACTTTTTATTGCAATTCAATACCTTGTGTCGCTAGTTATTTTCGAATTGAAAGAGTTACAATGTTTGAAAGGTAAATGTTTGATCACATCATTTGCTGACACTCTGTTTGCGAAAGTGTACACAGAAACCAGAAAATGGGAGCAACGTCCAGAATAGAAAATAAATATACAATGCAGATATGAACACACAATACCATTCCATAAAAATAGGAAACTGTCTATTTTTGCTATCAGAGTATCTGAATTTCTTTTTAAAACTACATTCAAACATTTTTATATGTATGTTATATGACTAAGGTAAATATTTAAATCAGTACAAAGATTGCAAATCAGTTACGTTTTTATTTTACTCCTCATACTAGCAAAGGATGCAGAGAAATTTTATTTTGCCTAAAATTGATTATACGATAATAACTAGTCTGCGGATTTTTGTGCAAAATTAAATATATATTTATTTGCAAAGATGTGGAAATAAGTCAAAATTTTATTTCATACATAAATTATCTTCCTAATGTCTAAAAATTCCTAAAATTTCACTTAAATTATTAAGTTTCAACATTTACTTATGTTACATAACTCAATCTTTACACATTACAGAACATAATTTGTAACGAAATGAAGATAAACATATATTTTTACGTAAATAATTTAAACTGCTTGAAAATAACCTCTCCATATTTTTAAATTTTCCTAATGTTTTAATTAATTCAAGTTTCACCTATTTTATCAAATTGCATGGAATCCGTTGTTTAATAATGACGTCAAACTTGTAACAGTAGAGAAATTACGTGCACTATCTGAAGACTTACTATATTTTTAGATTTTTTTATTCCGAGGTAGTAAATTGGAAATGATAAATCTAGTGAACTATCTCGCGTTCCCCACTCTTACATTTAGAGAGGATTATCAAGCAGTTGAAACGTAAAATAATTCGATGACCAAAAGATTAATGTTAGCGTATAAATAGTGATTTTTATCTGGATAGATCAATCATATTTCATGTGTAATTGCACTGGCAGCGTCAAATCAGTTGCGGTAGTTAATGATTAATAGTAGTTAATAACTGGTTGTCTAGAAATTTATTCGTAATTCCTGTTATGTTGCACGGTGTAAATGTAAAATGACCTATTTATATGTAGTTTCAGTACAGGAAATAACGAACGTATCTAATGAAGATTTTCCAGACGCAAAAATCGGGAATGATGAAAATGAATTATTGCCGCAGTATACGGCGGACAGAAGTACCATTATGAATCATGTAATACAAGACAGGCTATCTTTCCAGATTTAATAGAGTGTAAAATATCAGTTACAACGAGCGAGATACAATAATGCAAAATAATAATAATAACAAACTAATGAGATGCACGGATACCGGTTTCCGATAAAAGCGGATTTGCACGGGTCATATGTTATTTTCATGCGTTCCGCGTGTGCATGTAGATAATTAAGATTCTGATTTAGATTTTCCGATCTGGTTCAATATACGTATCTTATTTATATATATATATATATATATATATATATATATATATATATATGTATGTATGTATGTATGTATGTATGTATGTATGTATATATGTATGTATGTATGTATGTATGTATGTATATTTGAATTGGTGCCACCAGTTCTTTTTATCTCTCGAGATAATCGGTAAGAAATGGATTTAAACAGGAATGTCCAATTTGCATTGATTACGCTGCACTCCGGATATTTAATTGAACATTATCGAGCCCAAAACGTCACTTGATTTAATAATCTCCACCGTGCACTCAATTATTTCTTCGCGATTGCTTCATGCATGCTGGAACGATACTGTAACATTTTCAATTCGTGCATGAGATAGATGACATGAAAAATTATTTAACGACCGAGCAGGCGCGACATAACTGCATCGACGTTTGTGTTACCATTTCATTAGAATTATAGCAATTAATTTAATTAGAATTTTATAATATTCAAGAACTAGATCGATTTAATATCAACCGGATACATTGGAAATCAGATAAATAAGAGAATGATTACATGTTTAAATATAATTTTATAATATAGTGTACATTACATTGCAATATTATAATTCTACTCTATCCATTGTGTATAAATTATAACTTTTGTGCGACTATGAGAATTCTCAATTTGGATCATTTGAAATTTTTTCTGCTTTTTAAATATTTAATAAAATTGACAATTTTTACTTTTGGGTCATATTATTTGCCATAATTTAATAGCTGTTATTATAAGTATATCTTCTTGATTACATGTTTGAAAGATTTATTTAATTCAATTTATGAAATATTAATGCAAAGGTTACTCAACCGATCATCATGACTGAAGCGTTTCAACTTGTAATGTTATAATATACATTATGACATAATATTAAAATCAAAAGGAAAAGATATTGTCTTAAACAATTATGTAAAAATACGATTTCTTATATAAATTTTTTTACGAGACATTTTGCTTTATACAAAATAAAAATGATACTAACTCAGTTGCAACAAACTAGAGTAAGATAGAAATTTATTTCTTTTTGTAATCGATTAAATATGTGGAAAATAAAAATTCTCCTAACGTTTTCATTGTTCTGTGTTTTTCCTACTCGTTTTTACCATAAACGTGCAATATCCACAGTCTCAATTAACGAAAAAATATGATTACACAAACTGTAAAAATATTGAATAGACGGTACACTAAATATAGCGACTATAAATATGTTTCTTTTGCCAAAGCAATTTCACGATTAATGGGGATAACGATACAGGTCAAGAGAAGATGACTATGTTAATGAGTTGATCTATTGCCAGGAAAAAAAAATTTAATTTACCGTCAGCAGACAAACGAGAAACGAGATTAATTTAGTCTAACGTTAGATCGAGTGTTGCGTAAGGTTCGAGTAGAAGCTGTTGACTCCGTGTGACGCTTCGGAATCGATGATGAGTGATTGAAAAGAATTTTTTGTCGATGTCAAACATTTATTTCGTACGGTACGGGCATGGTAATTAATTGCTCCGATCAGAAGGCATTAAGAAACTGCGCTATCGAACCGCTTATTAAGTATGCATCGTCTGACGTTTCCCTCTAAGGAAATGTGGACCCTTGGACGGTAACGATTGCGAACGCTGCAGAACTGCTGGATTGCATGTACCGAAAGGTTACCGGTAATAAAATACTCCGTGTCTAAAGGCTATTAATGTCTTAGTGCAACGCCAAGCATCGTTTCCATCGACACTTTATTCCTATGCGTACTCGCGTCAAAGAGCTGAGACCTTTCTACTGGGGTCTTACAGCGATACAGTCGGATCAAAATTAAGTGGCCGTTCAAGGTCGTTCGGTATTAAAGCCTGCCGCAACATTTAATTGCCTTGATGTTTCGTACGTTGTCTCTACAGCGAATTTATACAGAGTGTCCCATAGGTTCTGCCAACAACCTTTCCTCCTACAATGAAACTCAATTTATATGGGGCCATCAGGGTCAACATCATGTAACACAGCTGGTTAACCATATGATAAAAGGTCACTTAATCATTCCACTTATGATTTTTTCATTTGAGTGAAATCAAATATTCAATGAAACAGTAATTTCCGAAAATAACAATTTTGTAATTCTCAACTTTTGTAATTTTTTCACATGAAAATGATACTAGGTAAGTGATGTGAATATATTAACGTTGGATTAAATATTTCACATAAAAAATTATACTTAGGTTCTATCGTCTACTATTTTCATTTGACATAAATGAAAAAATCACAATTACATTAATAATAACGTTTGCACCCTAAATATCTTTGTGGTTTTCAAAGATGCGTCATATGTTTCCAAGACAAAGTCGAATGGGACACACACAACTCCATAAAAATATATATTTTTGTGTTAGTTTCTTTTAGAAATCTCACCTTCAGTTCTTTTAACGGGACCACGCTTTTTCAACACCTTCGATGATAGTTGCTTTTATTAACAATTCAGTGATTAGCTCATTGTAAAGAGGAAGGTTCATCATAGCTCGCTGTGCTCATAATTCAAGTGGAAAAAATCGTTTTGTATTAGAAAAATACATAGGAACCTGAGGGTGGTTGTCTCGACTTGTTTGCCCTACTTTGGACGCTCATATTATTAAATATAAACATAATCTTGCTAAATCATGAGCAGAGCGGTCTATGACGAACCTTCCTCTTTATAATAAGCCCGCACAAGCTCATATTAGCATGTTATGAGCTGTGTGAGGGCTCATTGTAAAGAGGAAGGTTCATCATAGCCCGCTCTGCTCATAATTCACGTCGAAAAAATCGATTTGTATTAGAAAAATACATGGGAACCTGAGGGTGATCGTCTCGACTTGTTTGCCCTACTTTGGACGCTCATATTATTAAATGTAAACATAATCTTGTTAAATCATGAGCAGAGCGGGCTATGATGAACCTTTCTCTTCATAATAAGCCCACACAAGCTCATATTAGCATGTTATGAGCTGTGTGAGGGCTCATTGTAAAGAGGAAGGTTCATCATAGCCCGCTGTGCTCATAATTCAAATGGAAAAAATCGTTTTGTATTAGAAAAATACATGGGAATATATTATTAAATATAAACATAATCTTGTTAAATCATGAGCAGACCGGGCTATGATGAACCTTCCTCTTTATAATAAGCCCACACAAGCTCATATTAGCATGTCATGAGCTGTTCGAGGGCTCATTGTAAAGAGGAAGGTTCATCATAGCCCTCTCTGCTCATAATTCGAGCCGAAAAAATCATTTTGTATTAGAAAAATACATGGGAACCTGAGGGTGGTTGTCTCGACTTGTTTGCCCTACTTTCGACGCTCATATTATTAAATGTAAACATAATCTTGTTAAATCATAAGCAGAGCGGTCTATGATGAACCTTCCTCTTTACAATGAGCCCTCCACAGCTTGTAACATGCCTGTATAAAAACAGAAAATGGTTTCCCATAAACACGGTTTTCACTTGTTTTTCTAGTAATATTCTAGTAATATGCTAGTCACATCCATGGGTACGGTACCCCCTTAAGTATGTTATCCGTGGTCGAACCGGAAACAAATCATATGCATCGTCGGGTCTCGAAACCAGGTGCTAGCGAGCAGCAAACTCCTTCCTGCGGTTGTGCTAAGCTTTACATGTCGTATAAAGTTCACGGAGCGATTCATAAAGCCGAATGGACTCTGTTGCGGAGAAAAACAATTTCCGGCAAAACAGGGAATTAAGTACTTATCTTTACGAGCGGCCGTGCAATTTTCTGAAAGAAGATACGCCGGCCACCCTCGGCACGGTGCGGCGGTACCACGACAACCACCACCGAAGAGCAACACCGGCAACACCACCACTCAGAAAAATATATCGCGGCCTCGATACCGCGTTTCAACTGCATAACGCGTTCGCAGTTTGTTGACTGAAGTTATTCCTGACGGGCCAGAGCCGCGAAGGAAACCGGTGCCGCGATAAGGCCAAAGGAAGAAGCATTACCACCTCGGAGACGTCGTCGTCGTGTCATTCCACCGAACAGGTGCATTTAGATTTCACGGGGGAACGGCAAATGGAGGGAAACGAACGGCTCTGACAAGTGTATATCGATTCAAATACACACGGTTAATTGCGACGCTTTATCCAAATGACTGATATTACCCATTCGTTTCATTTATTGATACTTTAATCACACCACTTATACAGGCTGTCGCGCACGTTTAGAAACGCCGATGGTGTACTCCACGGCTGGAAATCCAACAACATTTTCATCCGACAACCGACCCATCAATTTTCTGCGAAAGTTTTATTGAAAACATTATCGAAAAATTGAAAATATTACATGCCCAGTAAATTCTCCAGTCGTAAAGGAGATATGGGAAAGTGGGAATGTAAAGTGAGGAGGACGAATGCGAAACGTTTATTATTATGTGGATAATTTATCTTTGAGAGTAAGTGAAAAGTAGTAGAAACATATACATACAGCAAGGATGAGTATGGTTGCTAAAATGAACAAGATTGTTGCGTTGGACAGGATCATTATCCAATTATAGTTTTTAGTAATATCTTTTAATCGTTAATTTTATATAATGCATTAATTTTAATAATTATCTCCTATAAATAATTACTTTAGTAAACTCTTCTTCATTTATCATTTCGTTTGCTCACAGAAATTCAAATAACACTATTTGAAAAAAATTCAGTTAATTTCGACGTCAAATAAAATTTTTTATGTCATTTGTTATATGTTTCCTTATTTCGACTAAAATGTGCCCAACCCTGTCGTGAATAATATTAATTCTCATAGATGGTGTCTCTATACTTCTATACAATAATTCTTAGCAATGGCAACTTTTTAAAAATCTTTCCTGCATGTCATTTGGGAAATCAATTCCGATCACGAAAAAGTTATACTGTTTTAAGGTGCGTTGAAATACTATCGTGGTTCTGCAAGTATTGTTTTGTTTTGCTATAGTACTTCTGTTGGCAATAAGACGACACAAAAAAGTGCTGCCCATTTAATAATTGTTTTAGTTGGCCGTTGATAATTTTGTATACAATTGGCCGTGTAAAACTGTCATGGGCGCCAAAAATTGTTGTCCTATAAATAACGAGTACTACACACCCAAACACTCACACAGATTACGTAGTTAGATCTATTCAAAAAGATGTCGCGTGTCCGAGGGATTTTCAAAATTGGCTAGGGTAACTGCACCAGTGAATGAACATTTAAGAAATTGTTCAGGAAAATATTTTATTTAAAAAAAAACTATGTGAATTAAAGGAATCTCATATATGCCAAATAGCTCCCTATACTTCATTTGTCAAAAATAAATGAACACAAATACAATGAAATTATTATTATTCTTCTTTATTAAACGTTAAATCAAAAATATGAAAAATACCAGTGAATGAACACTACATTCTGGTAATTGAATAATGCTAGTCCAATCAATGAACAAAATTACTAAACAATATTCTCCTATTTATTTCACTCTTTAATCACAATTTTATCGCTAGTATGCCGTCCAGGTTAAAATTTGTTGAAATATACAAAAGCGTTCATTTACTGGTGCCCGTTCATTCACTGGTGCAGTTACCCTATCTTGAAATTTATCCTCCTTACAGGGAATTGCATTACACTTTACCGATTCATTTCTGTGAATTCTTCCTTTTTTGCGTAATGTTACCAATTATATAGGGTTAATTGTATTGTATGTATGTACGGGTGTGTATTAATAAATAATAAAAAACAACCCTATGAGTTAAATTTATAAAATAGAGAATCAGAACAGAAGAATTATAAAATTGTAATTGCCAACGAATTGTAAAAAAGATCAGATCGATACGAGCAACCGCGACAAACAACACGTCTGTCAACGATTGGCCTATCCGTGTGTCTTGTTTTACAAATAAATACGGTTTATTCCTTACAAATACAACGTTTAGTACTTTAGTATTTTACCTCGGCCTTGAAAATAATTTTTGGATTTCCGAGAATGCACTTAATAAACTGTCTGCTATTCGTGGCAGACATCTTGTAGTCTCGAATACTTTGCATTTTCAGATACAGGCATGTTATGGAAAATTACGTAAAATCGTGGTAGGTGGCACGTAGTATATCTATAACAACTCGTTTTGTGTCGTCGACATGCAAAGGAGATACTTTACGCCTATAATTTTACATTAATCCATTAGTCAGTTACAAAGTCACATGTCAGCAGACGCAATGGCCATTATATCCTATTAATAGGCCATTACATAGACGCACTTGGAGTTCATGAACATGATTAATGGAGAGAAATGAACGCTCGGCTAACCATGCATCGATCCTTGCATGTAATATTCCTGTTATTGCATTAACAAATGCCTATTATTTATTATGCCCCGCAATCAATTAACCATTAGGTGCGAGCAATTCCTGTTAATACACGCTAAGGATTGTTTTATAAAATTTCATCTAATTCTACTGCTTTTAAGAATGTACAATATCGTTCAAGAAACAATTGAAACGATCATCTCTACGACTAATAAAATGATAGAATTGCATGGATTTTTACATACACTTACAAAATGTGCATAATACAGAGTCGTAGTTATAAACAACATTTAACAACTGCTGCTTCAATATTACATGCACATGTACTCATTAAAAAAATACTTTATTAGTTATTGCTGCAGGCGATTTTTTAAGTAAACTTGTTCATCCTATTATCATTACTGAAATTAATACTTAATCGATACTACTGATAATCCTTACATACATATTACAAGTTCAAGCAATCGATAATGATATTATACTTCACCGTGCGTGTATTTCTGTATTCATCATAGCAGTTCGAACACTAGAATGTAGGTGAAAGGTTTTATGTAATGAGGGTAAAAGCAAGTATGAAATTACTTTAAAGATACTTTGTACATGAAATAATAAGAGACTGTAATTACTTTTGATACGTGAAACTTTGAAAAAGAATTTGATTTATTGCTTTATGAATTACAATTTGATAGACAATGTAGTGGATAAATGATTTAACTTACATTTGAATAATTGTAAGAATCATTAATTCATTTGTAAACATTCTAATTTATAACAAACATTTATAATGGATAAATGATTTAAATTACATTTGAATAATTGTAAGAATCATTTGTAAACATTCTAATTTATAACAAACATTTAATCAACAAATGTACCTAATAATATAACTTTTAATAATTCTATGTTTCCTAATACATTGTTAAAATTCTTCTAACTAGTAAGCATGCATGTACAGCAGAAGAATGAACTAAATTATTTAATATATTGGGTTGTAACGAAAGTTCGTATCACTTTTAAATTAAAATTCAAAGATATAATTAAGACGTTTAGGTGTAGATTTATTCATTACTAGACTGCGGATCTTTATGCATTTATAGCAAAATTGAGAAGATAAAATTCTTATTGCCTCCTCTATTAAAATCATTAGGGGAAGAAATAACATTTAATTTAGTTTCTATTTCTTGCGATCAATTTTTGTCTTGCATGAAGATTCGCAGTCTATTCATTACTTTTTATCATTTTTAACTTATCACTAGACTGCGTATTTTATGCGTTCATGACAAAGAGAAGGTAGTGTAATTTAAAACAGCAAAAATATAAGAAAAAATTAAACATATCATTATGCTATTTTCAACCTACTAAACACGATAGGGAAGAAGTTTGTCGCAATTCAGGTAAGAAATTTGTATTTTG
This sequence comes from Lasioglossum villosulum, assembly GCA_963971365.1. NCBI lineage: Eukaryota > Metazoa > Arthropoda > Insecta > Hymenoptera > Halictidae > Lasioglossum > Lasioglossum villosulum. The sequence goes on along the minus strand of OZ020498.1, from coordinate 30,376,283 downwards.
CATAAAGATCCGATCTTAATTTCATCTTTGAATAATTTATCTCATCACCAATTTGTTGAATCTCAATTAATTAAAATACAATATCGAATAAGTTCCGGTAGAAATTGCAAAGCTTATTAATATTTCACAAAAAATGGACAAATCTGTGCCAAGCTGTACACAGTGTTCCGAAAATCAATATTTCCAAATTCCTATTGGGAGTCAATAAGTTGCCTTAGAATTCCGATATCGATTCAACGTGACATAGTATTTTCCTATTGTCGCGCGTCACATATAGAAATGGATTCGCAGGCTAGACGCGAGCTGTCCACCGCGAATCGAAGTTGAGGGAGAGAGGGGGGGTGGGAAAGCACTTGGATTTTCATTGATCAAACAAGTACAAATCGAATCGGGGAGCGGGACGCAATGCCAGAAACGATTAGTTTGACACGCAGCCGGGGTTTTACACGATACATAAACCTGAAACCGTGTGAGAATAAAAACCGTAGACGTATGTTAGCAACGGACTAAAGCGGATCCCCGATGTGCGCGTTGCACAAACCAGTTGACCGGAATAAACGTACTGACCGTAGGTTGGCGAACGGCCAGAGCACCTATCCACGTAAGCATTCGTCTTTTCATCGCGACGCGTCGCGACGCGACTGAACCGAGCAGATTGATGCGCGCGGCTTAAAACACGCCGGCGAAAAATCTGGATGATTTGGATGCCTCTAATGCGCGGCATGATTGAAATTTTCACGACCCAGATCGCTGCCAAACTGCTGCCAGTTGTTGTCTCGCTCGTTGTGTTATCGACGAGTGACACGCGCGGTCAAAAATAATGCACTGACAGTTCGTGCCTCGCGCTCAATCAATAGAACACGCCTCTAAGTGGAAAGTCTGCCAACAAACTGGATAAAATGTTCTAATGACACGCATTCCCGTATTCACACTGTTTCTATTCTTTTTAACTGTTTTAGTGTCGCTCGAGAAATTAACCCTCAGCACTCGAGTGGCGCCTTTCAGGCGTCACTAAAAATTGCTGTACTGTTATTTCAAATATCGGGCGAAATTTCCGTTTATAGCAAAAATCAGAATTCGATGAAATTTTGAAAATAGGTTCTTTTTTCACTAAAATGACGATTGCCAGAAGGATTTTTGGCGCATAGAAATTTTTTTTTATCATTTCAATGTCGCGCTCTACCTTACCGAATTATCGACTTTCAATTAGTTGTAAAAAGGGATCATCACCAGCTTTGTTCACCTCACAGCGCCATAAAAATTCACACATATCATCTATAAACGAATCCTCTTTAGTTTAAAGTAATACATATATAAGGTAAACTTGAAATTTTTAAAGACTACTCTTGGATTGTCGTGTGCGTCGTCGTCCCTTCCTCCCCCATCCCCACCTAATCACAACTTATTCCAATCACATAAATAATAATATAACTAAATAATAAATAAACTTTTCGGGTTAACCTAATCCAAATTAATTCTTATCGCGTAATCTTCCCATTGTAGATATTGGTTCACTTGGTTTAACAATTGAAATTTTCTATACATTTTACATTAGACCCCCACCTAACCACAACTCATTCCAATCACATAAATAATAATATAACTAAATAATAAATAAACTTTTCGGGTTAGCCTAATCCAAATTAATTCTTATCAGTAGTCGCTAAGGTAGAGCGCAACATTGAAATGATAAAAATTTTTGTTTCGACGCGCCAAAAATCCTTCTGGCAATCGTCATTTTAGTAAAAAAAGAACCTATTTTCAAAATTTCATCGAATTCTGCTTTTTGCCATAAATGAAAGAACAGCCAAATATTGTTTAGATTATTAGATATGGCGGTATCTAACCAATTACTAAACATTTCAGTATTGTATGAGGTATTATACCAATTTCATATCTACTAAATTTGAGGGTACTCTTGAGCGAAATCGCACCCTAGACTAATCTTCCATCAAGGGATTTTGACTACTAAAAAATCCAGTCTTTGCATTATTAAGATATCAGGAGATAATTCCCGGACAATTCTCTTTTACGTATACGCCTCTAGCAGTGTGTGTATTCTACTCTTAAAAAATCATAGAGAATGGAAATATTCTAGGTCAGAAACGTTATTTGATTTTTGAGTTAAAATAGCTCCGAGTCTAAAGGGTTAAACTTGAGCAAAAAGAATCCATAAATTAGCCACACACATATTATCGAAAATAAAATTTACCAAACAATTATAAGACAGATGAATGAATATACAGATTTCACCAACGTTGTTCCAGTTTATCGAATCAGTGTTGTTGTTTAGAACTATCCATTCAATCAAAAAATTTGTTTAGCTTCATTCTAGTTTACAAGACAACCACGTAGATTATGATTACCTTCAATTTTTTGAAATGTATAATAATCAGAATAATTTTATAAAAATATTGTATTACCCTGAAATAAATATGAAAAAAAATTTATTAAACATTGATCTATAATAACTTCAAATTTTTGATTTCATGAATTGTGTGTACATACTTTCTCTTTATTTTCCTTAGACCTGATGTTTCCCAACGTTTCGTTACTGATGTAATAGCAAACAATTCACAGAACACCTACTTTCCTCCATAACATTTAATGGGGACTATTGTATATTGAACAACACTGATTCTATCACTTCTCGTGCATGTAATTCACGTTGAACAATGAATCGTATAACTACCGAATGTCGGAAATACACACACACCAATGAAGATATTTCAACAGATAGGGCAACTTCGATCTATTGATGTCAACATCCTATCAAGAATTAATAGTGCATAAAAAGTATAATAAACCAGAATAACACTGTGTACAATCGCTAGTGACGATTGCATCCAAACACTTTTGAGAATACTTCATTCTTGGAAAATCAATTTCTGTAGTTCACAATTTTATTTCATTTACTTGATCAATTACTTCAATTTATAATCAATAGACTGCAAGGTATGCAAAATAGAATTTTTTCTATATCAGTCATAAGAATCAGATTAAATATAATTTATTTTTTTTTTTAAATTATTAAAGGAATTTTCAATTCCTTTGATCTTTTGACTTTTTCATACTTTGGCTATTCGTTGTCTACTTATCTATACTTATCTGTAACAGGGCATCTCCAGTAACAAAACTGAACAACGTTACATTATGATCGTTAAGGACGATTTCCAATTTCGATATTTATCCATCGTATTAATTTAGGTAGTGTGCATAAATGGTCCACGACGATTAACTTTCTTTATGCTATCTAAGACGCTTTCCATTTTCAATTCCTTCAATCTTTTGACTTTTTCATACTTTGGCTATTCGTTGTCTACTTATCTATACTTATCTGTAACAGGGCATCTTCAGTAACAAAACTGAACAACGTTACATTATGATCGTTAAGGACGATTTCCAATTTCGATATTTATCCATCGTATTAATTTAGGTAGTGTGCATAAATGGTCCACGACGATTAACTTTCTTTATGCTATCTAAGACACTTTCCATTTTCAATTCCTTCAATCTTTTGACTTTTTCATACTTTGGATATTCGTTGTCTATTTATCTTTACTTATCTATAACAGGGCATCTCCAGTAACAAAACTGAACAACGTTATATTATGATCGTTAAGGACGATTTCCAATTTCGATATTTATCCATCGTATTAATTTAGGTAGTGTGCATAAATGGTCCACAACGATTAACTTTCTTTATGCTACCTAAGACACTTTCCACATATTTACAGGTGTTTGCATTTCTCGCAAAGCCTGTAATCTCCTTCCATTTGGAGATCATGTCGTAGTACATACTTGACCGTTTCGTTCTATTGAAAACTTCGAGAAAAAACAACGTTTAGAAAGAAAACAACCCTGCAGGATACTGCCCATTTGCTACCATTCAAATTACGTATAAATAGAAACCGATAAAAAAATAAAAAAAATATTCTGGGTGTCGGACTTAAGTTGGACAATCTGTATATAAATAACAAGTTAACATATTAAATAACGATTGATCAATCATCTATAAGTAATGCAAATTAGACGTCCTTTTCGTACGAAGAACCTGCAAGAAGAGGATCTAATGGAGATAGAGTTATAGAAGATTTCTAAACTTCGAACGTAATGTTAGATGGTTAAGTGTTGAATGTTTACCAAGCAAATCCGTTAAATGCTTGCGAATTATCCTCGGCACTTCTTGGTTTACAGCCAACTCTTTAAGCTAAATGCACGCGGCGCATGATGCTGGACACGGTGAATCAACAGTTCAATGTTTGAAAAACAAGGCGTTCGGGAACATTTAATTTATTCGATCGGAGATATTTCACCGACAACGTATCTTTTATAGCTATTCCGTTCACACGAAGTTGGCTAATTTTTGCTGAGAACAGGAAGAATATCTAATAAAGAATTTTGAATTACTTTTGCGCACGACACTGTTTCGGTTCGACAAAATTGGTTCTGCGCCGATTTACCGTGCGGCTTGATGCATTGGATCGTTTTGTTAGAAACGACAGCAACAATTCACCGATGCAGCCAAGTTTTATATCGCGATAAATAGATTTCCCGAGTAACTACAGTGGCCTCGACGAAACGTTTTCAGGCACCCCATAAATTCTAATTTAAAATCAGTGTCGCAACAAAAGGCCCTCAAGACCGGCGCACCATTTCTCAGAGTGTTCCTCGCATAGCTCATTCGTTTTATCGTCTTGAACGGCACGAGCGTCACTCTGACACTGTGATAAACAGCCGCTTCTGTCGTAAGTCAAGTCACCGTAAAATCTTAGACATTACTTGTCGTAGTGTTTACTAAGTCAGGATGGCTTGACAGGGTGAATATAGTTAGCGCTAGATCTTCGCCGGCTAGTCCGCTTATTTGGCATCCCCCGGTATTTATCATTGTTCTAACGGCGCGGTTCAACAGATTGAAGGGTTACAGCACTTGCTTGTAACGTGTAATAAATGTTGCCCGTGTAGGATTCTGTTGATGAATCGAAATAGGACGCATTACAATGTACGCTCCTGGATTTCATGGTTGCTAGTTTAACTAACGGTGTACGCGAGCAACATCTTCCATAATTTTTGGTTTCGTGATCAGTCGTTCTCACGTCGTTGTCTCATTCATTCCCTAGTAGCACAAAATATTGTATACACATCCATATAATATTAAAAAGAGATTCAATCTGTTTTAAATATTCAACTATTCATATAATATTTGTTTAATATTGAGTAACAAATATTATTTTTTAAATATGCAGAGAATATCCATTTCATGTTACGAGAAAAATATTTTCCATAATTTTTGGTTTCGTGATCAGTCGTTCTCACGTCGTTGTCTCGTTCATTCCCTAGTAGCAGAAAATATTGTATACACATCCATATAATATTAAAAAGAGATTCAATCTGTTTTAAATATTCAACTATTCATATAATATTTGTTTAATATTGAGTAACAAATATTATTTTTTAAATATGCAGAGAATATCCATTTCATGTTACGAGAAAAATATTTTCCATAATTTTTGGTTTCGTGATCAGTCGTTCTCATCTCGTTGTCTCATTCATTCCATAATAGCACAAAATACTGTATACACATCCATATAATATTAAAAAGAGATTCAATCTTTTTTTAAATATTGAACTATTCATATAATATTTGTTTAATATTAAGTAACAAATATTATTTTTTAAATATGCAGAGAATATCTATTTCATGTTACGGGAAAAATATTTTTTTCTAAATATTATATGAATCTTTATTTCATATTAGGAATAGAATATTTTTTCCTAATATACTAATATAATAGAAAAAATCTGTGGGCCTACGAATGTAGCATTTATTCGAGCCATTAATCTTTCTAACTGCATAAAAAATTTCTGTATTTTTAATAAGCCCCTTCCAAAGACGAAGTTAAATATTCCCTCAGGCATTGCACAGAAAGTGGTGTTATTATACAGGGTGTCCCAAAATTCCTCCGACACCCGAAAATGGGAGGTTCCTTGGGTCATTTGAAGCGACATTTTCCTTTACAAAAATGGCGCCCGCGGTTTTGTTTAGGAGTTATTAACAAAAAACACGGACCAATCAGAGCGCGACCTAGACGCGAGTTAGCGTAGTCAGCCCGACGCGCCTACTGTCAATTGGCTGAACGTGTCATCGCATGTCAAGATCGCGCTCTGATTGGTCCGTGTTTTTCGTTTATAACTCCTAAACAAAGCTGCGGACGCCATTTTTGTAAAGGAAAATGTCGCTTCAAATGACCCAAGGAACCTCCCATTTTCGGGTGCCGGAGGAATTTTGGGACACCCTGTATATAGTTTCTAATTTTTTTATAACTTTTTCTTAAATTTGAAGATTTAATCGAACGTTTTTTAAATATGGGTTTCACGTTTTTTAAACATTTACTTTATATTTTTTAAACATGTAATTTATATTCTCTGAATATTTAGCTTATATTTTCTAAACATTCAATTTACATTTCTTGTATACGTATACAATATTCAGATCTAATATTTTTCTCATATAAAAAAGTGTGGCTTAAAAAATATTTTTTCAATATTTAAAAAAAACATTTACCAATATTTTTGTGCTACTAGGGTATAACTGCAGATTCTTACATCTTTCAATGCCTGTCGTTTTTTTCGCATCCACCGATTTCGATGAAGCTTTCACAGTGCATACAATTCACACAGATCTACAAAATGTATTTTTTAAATGTTCAATATAAAATTTTTTTTGTACCTTTTGTATCAGGGTTAATTAAATTAAAAATATTATTAATATTAATCTCGAATATAAATGAGCTAATTAAATAAAATTTTATTCGTGGCATAAAGATTTTAAATACTATTACCGTGTAGTAACAATTTTATTGCTCAAACGATCAAACAGGTCGTTGATTTATAAAGCAACTGAACGCGGAGCAAGAAGAAACAAGAGAGAACTGTTGGTCAGCAAAAACAATGTTAAAATTCTCGAAGGAAAGCGGCCACTGAGTGTATTGTCCGTGGTCATTTGTTCCCTAGATCAACGGAGGAATGGATTAGGTGTATAGAATGTCAAGATTGAGCTCACGTGCATGCGCGGGACGTGATGACGAGAACAAAGACGTTGCTTACGCTCGTGACATCTGTGGATAGTTGTCCCCCATTTGTCCCTTGTAAGGGGTAATCCGTGGCGTTATCACTGTATCCAAAATTCTGTTCCTGTATGTTTTGACTTCAACTGGTTGTTTTAGCGTGTTTCAACAAATTCGTATGAAATTTAACGGTGGAATCTCATTTATTCCATCAGTATCAGATACTTGTACAGACTTATATCCTCTATTATCCAACTTGCGGTTCAGTATACTTTCAATTATATGATCGCATAGATAGATGGCAACAGAAAATTTGCCCCGAAAATGTTCCATCAATTCCAGTTTTCTGTATACTGGCTTTTACATTTAAATATTTTACATTTGAACTAACGAAATGGGAACAATTAGTGCACCTCTGTTATGCAAACTTGACTGTTGTATACTAACGCCATCCAATATCTAAAGTTAGACATATTTATATGTGTATAGACACCTGGCCTCTTGTTATTAACAATGTTTAAGATGGTTAACTATCAAAACAATGACCCAATTATGTAATTCCAAATGTGCCACGTTTGGTATCATTTCAATTGCAGAATAGGCATAAATATATTAGTAAAAGTTCCATTAAAACCAAATGTTTTGTCACTGGACTAGAACCGTTTGGCTTCCTGTTTTCCACACATCCAATAGCATGTTAATAACAACCATCAAAAGTAAGATAGCTTGGTTGGGAAGTTATGATGCGTCCACCGTATAGTCCTGACATGGCACCATCAGACTATCGTTTGTATCGGTCTCTACAGAACAAGGGTGTAGATCCAAATTTGACCTTGACGAGAAACTCTCGAGTGTGAAAAAATCTCAAAAAATAGCAGAATGTGATCGATCAAAACAGCACGTACTTGATTTAATAAACTGCGTTTAAAATATGGAAAAAACTTGATTCGTTTCTGCATTAAAGTACGAAGAAACTTTGTCCCCAACTCAATATCATAAACAAAGCTCCTCGAAAGCATAGTTGACTTCAATGGAGGTCTGTGAACCTCACATGTTGCAGTTTTTCGCCCAGAAATCACAGAAGTTCCACAATGACGGGCTAATGGTTTCACCTTAAAAAATAGCAGAATGTGATCGATCAAAACAACACGTACTTGATTTAATAAACTGCGTTTAAAATATGGAAAAAACTTGATTCGTTTCTGCATTAAAGTACGAAGAAACTTTGTCCCCAACTCAATATCATAAACAAAGCTCCTCGAAAGCATAGTTGACTTCAATGGAGGTCTGTGAACCTCACATGTTGCAGTTTTTCGCCCAGAAATCACAGAAGTTCCACAATGACGGGCTAATGGTTTCACCTTAAAAAATAGCAGAATGTGATCGATCAAAACAACACGTACTTGATTTAATAAACTGCGTTTAAAATATGGAAAAAACTTGATTCGTTCCTGCATTAAAATGCGAAGAAACTTCGTCCCCAACTCAATATCAAAAACAAAAAAGCTGCTCGAAAGCATAGTTGACTTCAATGGAGGTTTGTGAAATTCACGTGTCGCTGTTTTTCACCCAGAAATCACAGAAGTTCTACAATGACGGGCTTATGGTTTCACCTCAAAAAATAGCAGAATGTGATCGATCAAAACAGCACGTACTTGATTTAACAAACTGCATTTAAAATATGGAAAAAACTTGATCCGTTCCTGCATTAAAATACGAAGAAACTTTGTCCCCAACTCAATATCATAAACAAAGCTGCTCGAAAGCATAGTTGACTTCAATGGAGGTTTATGAAACTCACGTGTCGCTGTTTTTCACCCAGAAATCACAGAAGTTCCACAGTGATGGGCTTATGGTTTCACCTCAAAAAATGGCAGAATATGATCGATCAAAACAGCACGTACTTGATTTAACAAACTGCATTTAAAATATGGAAAAAACTTGATTCGTTTCTGCATTAAAATACGAAGAAACTTTGTCCCCAACTCAATATCATAAACAAAGCTGCTCGAAGGCATAAATGATGAGTCCGGTGGGTAACTATTTCATATGGTAATACGATGGGACATCCTGAGGTGGAAGCAATCTCGTAATTGACACCCGATGGCGTATCTAATCCGAAGAAATATTCCAGCAGTCGAGTAGGCGAGTTCTAGCATGCATCGGGCTGGCGCTGTAAAGTTCCTCAAATGCATAGCTTCGATGAAACCGCGACGTTCGTGTATGTTACACTCGGCTAAGGTTAATCCGGCGGTAACACCGTGACGGCCGAGCTAATGGTACGCACGACGTCGTCGACATTTTCAGCCAACCAGTCGTCGGGCGTTCGTTGTGTCTAACGACAAGAAGAAGGGAAGGCGCGCGCTGACGCTATCGCGGGTAGCTTGAGTGATGAAGTGAGTGCAGAGTGAGACCTATTTTTGTGCTCACCGACAAACAGCCTCGTAGATCTCGTGACACATCGTTAGAATGCCACGAAAATACCCTCCGCGCGGACGAAAAGTGCTGCAGGGATATCCAGACACCGGCTACTACAATTTATTCCGAGAAATTGCCGGCTGTTCCTCTTCGTGCACGCAATGATACGTTCCCCACTCTACACTCGGAAATGATACTACACGCCTTTTCGTATGTACGGCGTATTTCATACGCCTTATCGAGTGATTGCACCGTTGGAAATACGAAACTCTCTATAGTGTGTAGTTAGATAAATAGTCGCCGGCAGTGTGCAAAGTGAGCTACGCGAGAGGTGTCACAAGTTATCCTCTTCCAAAACGCCGCACTCTGTGCTCAAGTCGCGAAACCCCATACCGCACTTCAATGTGAACAAAAATTGGTATACCGTAATTCTCCTATAGTCGCAAAAAGGTTGTAGGGTAACTGCACCAGTGAATGAACATTTAAGAAATTGTTCAGGAAAATATTTTATTTAAAAAAAAAACTATGTGAATTAAAGGAATCTCATATATGCCAAATAGCTCCCTATACTTCATTTGTCAAAAATAAATGAACACAAGTACAATGAAATTATTATTATTCTTCTTTATTAAACGTTAAATCAAAAATATGAAAAATACCAGTCAATGAACACTACATTCTAGTAATTGAATAATGCTAGTCCAATCAATGAACAAAATTACTAAACAATATTCTCCTATTTATTTAACTCTTTAATCACAATTTTATCGCTAGTATGCCGTCCGGGTTAAAATTTGTTGAAATATACAAAAGCGTTCATTTACTGGTGCCCGTTCATTCACTGGTACAGTTACCCTACACGTTGAAGGCAAAAAGTATATCCCCTCCACTGTAGTAATCTGATCTTGGCTCGGGTATGCCGGTGCGAAGCACTACTAGTCCAATTACAAAACTTCTTTATATTTCATTATTTTTTATGGGACTTTCGCCAACTTATTTGTGGCATTTTTCTGAATAAAATGACACTAAACACGATATGATTTTGACTGCATTTAGTGGTTTAATTGAGGATGAACGTTTCGGGCGCAAGGAAAGAGCGTATGGAAAAGAAAGAGACCCGGAAAGTCTTTTCTACTCTAAATTCTCTACAGTGAATTTTTAACTCCATTATTTAAAAATAGTGGATATTTTATCGATCGCAATTTTTGATATATAAGAATTGATTTTTCGCGGCGCCATGGTACGATCATTAAGTTCGGCTCGGTTTTTGAAGCTCAAGAAATAGTTTTTAGAAAAACTAGAATGATATTATCGGCGCTAGTTCGATCAAATTCTACAACTATATAGCAATTAAATATTCTTACAAAATTGCTATATAGTTGTAGAATTTGATCGAACCGTAGCGCCGATAATATCATTCTAGTTTTTCTAAAAGCATTTTACGATCGATATAAAAGAAATCATTTTTCAAAAAATAGTGTCTGTCGACGATCTCTACAAACGAACCTCCCCGATGGTAGACACGTACATGACAAAATTATTGGTTCGATTCGAAAATTTGCGTACTAGCATTTTTGGTGCTATTGATTACAAACCTGAACTTGACATTTTAGGAAACAATATGTTGAATCTAATATGGCCGACGTGTACATCAGAAAATTATTGGTCCTGCTTAAAAATTGATATGCTGAATATTTGTACTTAAATCTTCTCTGCTCCTGTTTATAATTCTAGATATACTATTACAAATAGTAGTATAAATACTTATAGATATAGTAGTGCAAATAAAAATTCTACTTATTTCCAGGAACAGCATCCATTTTAAAGAATTGAAATTAAATAAACCGTTTCAAAAGTCTCAACTACTGGGTGGATCACAAGCCAGTAGATCTTTTAAAATTCGAATTTGTTTGTAAGAGTAAATACGAAGTACATTCAGATCACCTTGTACAAATGTCATATTTTAAAAATTGTGATTTATTATGTTTTTTATTACCCGTGAAGCTATCGTAGAACTCGGCAATGCTTGCTTGAAGCACCTCTTTTGTCATGCATAATTTAAATAGAACAATTTTTTTCTTGCGTAAATATTTGTTATTTTTATATAAAGCAATGTTGATATCTATAGTAGTTTCTAAGAAAGTAGCTGAATACATGGCTCACCGTATAATCGAGGAGAGGACATATATTATTTAAGTTGTCAATGAAAATTTTATCATGCAAATTGGATAATTACTTGTGATTGTTCAGGATGTTCTACGATAAGTGTAGGTTGGCATAGTAGCTTAATTATTCACTGAATATAAAAATGCAGAAGAAGAAGAATCGCGAATATAGATGTGCGATTATATCTGAAACCTAAAATTAGAAAGCAATACATTTTTTCTAAAATATGGTCGAAGAATGCTGTTATCGAAAAAATAAAGATTCAGTGAGATCTAGAGTACTTAACTGAGCTTATCCATCTGGTAGAATTTGAATCCAGAATAGTTTAATAAACTGTTAAAAAATTCTACCTGAGAACTGTTAAAAATAAGAATTGTATATTTTTATAGGACAAAATTATAGCAACGTTTCTTTGGTCTCAATTAGTTTTATCAAATCCACATCTTCTACAGGGTGTCCCAAAGTACGCGAAGAGCCTTGAAAGGGGAGGCTCCAGAGGTCATTTGAAATACATACATATACAATACACTAGTGTGCAAAAGAAAGAAGCACCCGGCTATATTTAATAGAGCAGTATAAAAAATCAAATAGTAACACAGTAAAAACAGATAAAGAGAAAATGATTTCGGCGCAATGGTTCGATCAAATAAAATTTATTTAGATTTATTTTTTTTAATTTAAATTTATTTTTATTTGATCGAACCGTTGCGCCGAAATCATTTTCTCTTTATCTGTTTTAACAATCTTACGATCGATAACTCTAACAACATTAATTACAAAGTAAGTTTTGAAAAGGATTCCGCTGTTTAATTGAATAGTTCTGAGAATATGCGTTATGTAATAATATAATAATATTTTAAATGCAATAAATCGATCATTGTACAATACAATTTTTACATAGAGATATTATTTATCATCATATCTTATAATTATGCTGTATATATGTAATACTTATACTGTGATTGGACCACGTTTTTCGTTAGTAACTCCTTAACAAAGCCGCGGAGAACGTTTTCGCGCAGGAAAAAATTACTTCAAATAACTTCAAGAGTCACCCTTTTCACGGAAGTACAACAATTTTTGGGACAGCCTGTATATTACTCGCACTGAAACTTGAAAATCTGTAATCTGACACGAAATTGTAACTTTTTGTTTTTATTTGAACATGAACGAAATCGTGAAAGATAATGTATAGCTCTAGGTGTATTTGTATAGCTCTTGGTGTATTTCATAATGTGTTCGAAACTCAGTTTTCATATTCAAATTCTTTCTTTTACGATGACGTGTTTACAACGATCAGTATCTTAGTTAGGAATATGTCTTAAGGATCCGTTAACTTCTGGCATATTATAACTCAAAATTGTAATACATATGAATATAAAGTTTCGATAAGCAATAACGAATTTTACTAACACGGAGAAAGAATAATAATTCCACGTACGCAGCGTACGTGTGAATTAATTGCAATTTACTGTCCTTGCCGCAGAAACGAATGAACACGAATAAATTTCACTACCAGGATGTTTTGATGTCGACTGAATACTAGATTCTAACTCTAACCATCAACTAGTCACGCATCGTTACCTACAGCGAATAAAATTAAGTTGACGATGTACTTCGTCGTAAATTCTCTGGGTTATTAACTTCAGGTAGCCATATTTTATATTCAAGAATTTATCCAGTACTTCGGATACAGCGGAAGATCACGCGTCAGTGGGCCTGAGAAAAGATAGAAAACACGACAGAATGTCTGCTGAATCAGAAAAGTACGGAGTGAGAATCGTACAATTTTATTGCCGATTATTTGCAAGACGTATATTCGTTGATAAGATGTGTATATTCAAGTTATTCATAAAAATGTATATTCCACGAAACGGATTATGAGAGGCATTCGATAGTGTTGTTACTGTGGATTTTTATGCAAAATTAAAATTTTTTATATCAATTGTAGGACGTGGAAGCTAGATTAGAATATACTCCCTTCAATAGTTTTAACGAGTTGTTAATAAAATCCTTAGTCTAGTTGTTATATTTCTACCAACTGCTCGATTCTAATCTGTGTTGATTGCAAAATGGTCATGAAACAATTTTAATGTCAAACTCGTAATTATAGGTGCAAAAATTTTAGTGAATTGCTCGAGAAATTCATTTAAATTTTTATTTTACGTTTAATTAAATAGACATCTTTGCTGAATAGATCAATTTTTATTTGCATCAATATTCACATTGTTAGATTAAATTGAATCACACTCGAGTATCTAAATAATGATTATATAAATTTTATCCATTGATAGAGATTTTATAATATAATTTTGTAATACAATTAAAACGTTTTTATTGATTTACAAATATGACATAGACTTCGCGATATAAGATGTACCGACTCTTAAAGAATCAAATATCAAATATAGACAGAATGTTTACTATTAATCTATTTATATTATGTTTACTATTAATCTATTTAGCAATTAGCGTCGCATGCAATTCATACAGAAACATATGTAAAATCGCAATAATGATAAAATGAAACATTAATATTATGGACAGCGCACTTTTGTGGATTGCTCCTTGTACACATGTAGGGGAGAGTAGTTTAATTTGGACCGACATAGCTTAGATTGGATTTAATTTATAAATTACGATTGATTATTTTTCTTGATCAGAATATTTTAGCTAAACCAGAGTCGGAGTATAACTTGTTATCAATCGATACTATTATTAATTCTTGAAGCATTTATCTTTTTCAAAATAACGATTCAACCAAGGTGTTGGTCCAAACTAGACTAGTCTCCCCTAATTGTGCACTGGGTTTACAGGATCCACGTTAACGACGAGGTAGAAACATTTTAATTTACGCTTATTAAAATTGTAAGTACCCATTCGTAGAAAACTATGCATAAACTTATTTCTTAAGGCATATACAGTGGCGTGCAATAAAAATTGCAGATTTTCACGATTTTCGACCTATAACTGCAGATTCTTACATCTTTCAATGCCTGTCGTTTTTTTCGCATCCACCGATTTCGATGAAACTTTCACAGTGCATACAATTCACACAGATCTACAAAACGTATCTTTTAAATTTTCAATATAGGCTCACATAAAAAGTAGAAAATGCAACTTTTTAGTATTTTTTCAACAATTCCGAATAATTGTAATTTTTAACAAAATTTTTTTCCGCATCCTGTGGCAAACTAATTGCTTTAGCTTCCCAAAAAAATTCAAATCGTATAATACGATATTTAAAAATTTATCGCGTTTTTAAGAGTGTGCCAATACTGTTATTACCCACTGTATGTTATGAAATCAATATTTGAGAATTCGTATTTTTTGTAGTTATTTGTCGAACAAAATAACAAACATTACGAATATAATTAAACGTATTTTTAAAATTTTCAATATAGGCCCACATAAAAAGTAGAAAATGCAACTTTTTAGTATTTTTCCAACAATTCCGAACAATTGTAACTTTTGACAAAATTTTTTTTAGCATCCTGTGGCAAACTAATTGCTCTGGCTTCCAAAAAAATTCAAATATGTAGTATAGTACAATATTAAAAAAGTTATCGTCTCTTTTGAAGCGGCCGAATATAATTGCACGCCATTGTAAATTATGATAAAAATCGCTACAAATTTTAACGCATTTCACTTTTATAAAATAATGTAAAACAGTCGTTGTTGGTGCTCCGTAGATCCGGTGTTAAATCGCATAAGCCTGTATGGCCAACATTCTAAAACGTTAGAAACATTGGAAGAGATTTTCAGAACAAATCGACACACAGCCATGCCTTATTCATCAGGCTTTCCATCGTCTCCCCTTCTGACAGTTATTACAACGTTTGAAGATACTTATTCGGGGAACTTATGGCGAGCAGCTGCGCGGTTTTTTCGATCATTTGGTTTTCAGTCTGAAAATTATTATGTACCGTGCAGACTTTATACATACGATGTAGGCATAACCTGCCGTCAGAGGAAGCCTTATATATATTTTCCAGAGCTAAGTGGCGGGGAACTAATGATAAACACGACTCTTCGTGGCTATAAGGGGAAATTAATGTTCCGGACGTAACGGTAAATGGAGTAGAAAGAAGACAAGAAACTCTGAGATAAATGGTGCCGGGTCTCCCGTAAGATATCGCTTTTTATGAAAGACTGCCGAACTAGGATTACTGAAAAATCTAAAATTACTCTCTAACTACTTTCCAAGTACGGTTCCATCTATCTTCGTTTAAAAAAATACACTCTATCTCATTCTAGATTGATTACACGTATAAATATATGTATTCAGTTTCAGTCACATTAACGAAAGTATATAACGCACAGAATTTAATTTTACAAAGCTTTCGAATTATTCTATTGAAAGCTGTGAATATATCGTGATACGTTATTTGATTGTAATATATACATAAATTCGTTCGGTTACACTTCTAAATATGTTCCAATTTTAATCATTTAATTGCCTCGTTGTACTCTTGGAGTCAGGAATTGTTCAATTGAACGAACACAATTCTGTACTTTGTTAATGAATAAAAAGAGACACTGATCACGACCGAACGTATTTATGTTTCGACCCAAAGTGTACATAAATATTTAGACCTAGATTGTTTCAAATAAATTTTAGTAGAGAAAATATTTATTATATAAATATGTAGCTACGAATAGTTAGAAGTTAGAATATTTTCGCAAAGGAAAAAGTTACTTCAAATTACTTCATGAACCACTCCTATCAAGGAAGTACAAAATTTTCGTGAAACCCAGTATAATTCGTTGGATTGTAAACGAAATTGCTGTTGCTCTCAGGAGACAATGAATTAAGAAATTCTCAATGCTCAACGGTTGATCATCGATGTCAGAAGAGCTGTTAGAGGCATCAAGTGTATCTAATCCTTACAAATTAGTTTTGAAGCGCGCTTTCACAAGGATACGTTCGAAATTAAGGGCAGAACGTGGTGTAGTTAAAACAAGATGAAATTGTGAAAGAATTTGCAAGTTTTTAAAGGGAATTGTAATATCCTGAAAGCATTCTAACGATATAATAGAACAGCGACTAGGAGAACGGCAGCAGAAAATTGAAAATGGATGCAACTTCGAAGATGTGCAGTGGAACGAAATTTGGATTGATCGCAGCTCCTCGCCGAGAGTAAACGCGCAAGGAAGTGATTGCGAATGATGGACGATCGGGTGCCGAGGGATGATAAAGTAGTAGCGTGCGGTGGAGAATATCGACGGGAAGCACCCCCATCTATCAGCCCCTTCCTACTTCACGGATAATCACCGGCTGCCAACCAAAGTCAGACTACAAGTAAGATCTTATGGGATGATCTGCCTCTGCAGCGATCGATTTAAAAAGATTACATCGGGTTATATCGAAGGTGTCAGCTTAGAAGAAGATACCGGGATACCTTTTATTTCAATTTATCAACCGCCCTGCATACCTCGCGCTAATTTTTATTATTGCCGATTCACGTCACGTCAATTTATATTTTTATTATTAATCAGCAACGGATCTGAGTATCAATTTATAGTTTTATTATAAATAGGAAACGGATCTTAGTATATCTTTATTATTAATAAGCCACGAATCTAAGTATCACAATATTATTATTATTACTAAATTATGGATCATCATGTAAATATATATTTTTAATATTGATAAGTTAACGGATCTTCGTATGAATTTATAGTTTTATTATTGATATGCAACAGATCCTCGTGTGAATTTATATTTTTGTTACTAACGCGCAATTCATGTTCGTGTGAATCCATTATTTTATTATTACTGTAAGTAACAAATCGTTATTTTGAATTTTTAAAAGGAAATAATAGTAATAATTATTAGACAACTCACGTTTATGCACCAAAGATATGCAGAAAACATTTGTCATTGTTGCATGAAAATTATGCAAATATGTACGTATGTATTACGTATACTAGAGCTGTGACTTATGAATAGACTGCGGATTTTATGCATTTATAATAAAAATGGGTAGGTCTAATTTCTGACAGTAAACAAATTTGAAGAATTTAAATTTACTATTGTATTATTTTCGATCTATTAAACATGTTCAACAAGGAATTAAATGTTTATTTCAATCCAGTTTGTTGCAATTCACGTAGAAAGTTTTTATTTTGCATCAAGATCCGCAGTCTACTTATGAGATACCCGGGTAAACAAAAATTACTCGAGTATCCAGGTATCTCATATACCTGGGTAAAAATTGGTGCTCTAAAGTATACCTGTATAATATATTGTGTGGTAAATGATATTCGAATGTATAGCATGTGTTAAATATATGATCAAGCATAAGTTAAATGTACGAATTCATATCTTGACAATACAGGGTGTCCCAAAATAAGTGTAAATAAATGTACAAACTATAAATGCAGATTCGTATGAAAATAGACTATTTTGTATACTATTTTCAGAAAAACTTTGAATTTATTTTTAAATTTCAATTGATGTCCTAGTCTCAAATAATATTCACATCTACTTGTAGTTAAGGCCTCAGAATATATAAAAAAATTATTTAACCTTCCGGTACTCGCGCGTATCTCACAGATACACGATTTGCGTCTAATGTGTCTACAGAGTGTCCCAAAATAAGTGTAACTCCCGGAAATAGGAGGTTCGTTGCGTCATTTGAAGCGACATTTTCCTTTACAAAAATGGTGTCCGCGGCTTTGTTCAGGAGTTATTATCGAAAATCACGGACCAATCAGAGCCCGGCTATAGCGAATAGAGTCCGACTCGACGACAGGTCACGCTTAACGCGGTGTCGCTATTGGCCGAACCATAATCAATCCGCTGTAGCCGCGCTCTGATTGCTCCCTGTTTTTTGTTAACAACTCCTCAACAAAGCCGCGTACGCCATTTTTCTAAAGGAAAATGTCGCTTCAAATGACTCAAGGAACCTCCCATTTCCGGGAGATACACTTATTTTGGGACACCCTGTACAACACGATGCAAACTGACAATTATTACATGTTTCTAAATATACAGAGTGATGGATACGTACGCGACTGAGAGAGTAAAATATTCTTCGTGTGTGACTTCAGACTGTTGTCATTTTGAGATGAGCTTTTTCCGTGATTCAGTTCGAGTATGTCATTGGAATGCAGATCTCGCGAAAACATGCATTAAACTTCTTGCGTCTGTGACTGAATGTGCGTTTTTGTAATACCTAGCCAGGTTGGAACGTACGATGCATGGTGCAACATTATTTTAATGCATCCGAGCAGTTACACATGTTACGTCCATCAAATTTGACGTAAATTCTGACGACGGGCAACGAGCGCTATAAAATTCTGGTTGCGTTTCACGCGGAATAGATTCAGTCACATATGAATATTAAATTGACGTTCTTTTATAGCGAATTTGAACTGACTGCATGTTAAAAACGAGTGTAGTCGCCTAGAAAATTTTTGTGTCCGTAGTAGAATAACATTGTATAAATGTGCTACTGATAGGATAGCCAACACATTGCTTCGATGCATGTTAAAATATTCGTTTTTAATGGAGACTAAAACATCTAGAACTAAAGAACATTCTGATTCATTGAATGCTTTAAACTATCAATGAATAATTAGAAAATAAAAGGTAGATCAACTAAAGTAAATACGAAATGTTTTTCACATAAACAGCTATGAAAACAAAAGATATTAACGTCTATAGTTCTATCCATAACAATGAAAAGTCTTTGTTTCACCAGTTCAAATTCAATTAATAAATATCTAAAATACCACGTACAATTGTTTACAATGTTAGCACAAAATCTGCTCGTTTTCTTTTCCATTTTTTAAATTGAGAAAGAATGAAAATCTCAATGTTTTCATCATTTAGTTGTTCGCCAATCTACTAAAACAGGAACAATTTTCTAATTGTATATTGATCGTATAACCAAGTGAATGCTTCATTAACTGCAACTACGGTTACATCATGAGATTGTTGGGTCCCTAATCGACCAATCTATAGTGCACTTAATCTATCATCCCCACCTTTTTCGTCGTCGCGACATCACGAAGTTATTTTCTTCTTTTAGTTAGTTATATGTTCTTTTAGATTTTTGTGTTTGATTCAATTTTTCGTGGTTCAGGCATGAATAATATTTCTGTCTTTGAAAATGACGTTTTAGAGTAGTCAGACGCGTAAAAGAATGTGGTACAAAGCTACTTATCTTGTTCTTTCCGTGTAAACTGCTCCGAGTATACAATAATGCCTTCAAAGGAATTAGGCCAGCACTCTACAAGGTAAAACAGGATGTTTATTGGGTAGGATGATGCTGACTGTGGCACAAGCTTGGGGGATAGCGTCGTGGAAGGGGAAGGTGGGAGACAAGTCTCAATCTCGTGACATTTTACAATAACTCTTGAACTATAACCGATATAGGTTAGGCGCGCCGTGAACATAATTGCTGGGCAGTGAATGATCTGATCCGTCACATTCTGAGGTGAAACGCTGTTTGCGAAAACTCAAGGAAACAGACACGTAAGGTAAAATGCCCTAAGTGTGGACAAGCCAAAAGTGATGCCTAAATTTGGACAATTGAAATTTTATAATGAAGCTAGTAATTAAGCGATTAAGGATGTCTTGGAGGTATATAAAAACGCAACAAAATTTTTGAAACCTTGACAAGATATAATTCAAACTAAATTAATGCAATTACCAAAGTTTGAGATAGATTCACTACACCGTTTAATATTTATAGCAACTTAAAGTTTGCATATTTTAACACGTTTTCTTATGGAGAATTCATAGAATTCTACTTCAAACCCTATTTAATCCTTGAAAAAACGCAACTAGAAACTCCAGTTTGTTTATATATATGTAGTAAAAATTATGTAATTAATTGTGTTCAAAATTTATTAGGATTTACTAAACAGTTCCAGCGCAGAACGTTTTTATTATATTTTTTGAAATTATCAGAACATAATTTTATGCAAATTTCACATGCTGATTTTCAATAATCACCATGATTATTGCTTTCTGAAGTATTTTTAATTTATTTAAATATTTATTTTTAACTTTTCATTGCGTAATTATATATATATATATATATATTGAATATCACAAATTTGTTTTCTTGAAGTTCAAATCAGAGGGTAGAATTATTCGTAAAAGTCACTTACAATTTTTATAATATGAAGACAAGTTGATTAAAAAATAAACATAACATGAAATTCACTAATTAAACGAAAGCTTCTTAAAGTAATCTATTTTTTTCATGCAAAATATACTCGTAATTTATTTAAATATTTATTTTTAACTTTTCATTGCGTAATTATATATACTGAATATCACAAATTTGTTTTCTTGAAGTTCAAATCAGAGGGTACAATTATTCACAAAATTCATTTACTATTTTTTATGATATGAAGACAATTTGATTAAAAAATGAATATAACAAAATTCACTAATTTGCTTTTTAAATTAATCTATTTTTTAAATGTAAAATATACTCGTGAATGGCTTTCATTGCCAATATATTGATGGATTTTGAATTTCTTGTACTTTCGCCTCCCATTGTACCTCCAAAACATCCTTAACCTTCCGTTACTCGCGGTTTCTACCCGACAAATATAGTCGCACTGTATCTCTCAGATACACATATGTTTAATCAGAGAAACAAAGAAAATTTATGTGGTTAGAGTGTCGAATCATATTTTTACACTATAAGTTTCAATAAATAAGCCAATTACGCATGATTATTTATTGAAAAATACATTACATGTTGCATTCTTTGTTTCAAGTCAAACATTGATCACCGCATACAAATTTTGCATGTGTAGACACAAATACGTTCCACATGAGCAATATTTGTATTTTATCAATCTGTTCTCCCATACACAGCTTGCATATTATTTGAGACTAGGACATCAATAGAAATTTAAAAATAAATTCAAAGTTTTTCTAAAAACAGTATACAAAATAGTCTATCTTCATGCGAATGTGCATTCAATTCAAATATTAAATATATATTAAAAATCTCAATTTTATGTTGATACTCTTAAATCATGATTTTTCTTTATCTAATCTGATCAAATTAGAGGTAGTAAAAATGCTGACCAGTCTTAGGGCATTTCACCTTACGCAATCGCCAAAAAAGTGTTCACTTCGGTCGTGCGGTCTTGTGCGCACAGTATCGGTCTGTTTTTATTTTGTGCAAGACCATGCAATAATATTCGGCTGTAGGCGGTGTGCCTAATGCAGCTAATGCGCGTAATGCGCGTAATGGATAAGACGGGGCTAGTGGTGACCGCACGGTAGCGCGTAACCTGGGCGATTGGATTAAATACTTGGTTCTCGGGGCGACGATTCGCTGAACTCATCCGAAGTTCTGCGGATTTGAATTCTTAGCGGCTAGTTATGCCGCGAATACGCGTGTGCACACGCACGGGTCAGAGGAGAGCATACATAGTCGTCGTGTATGGTGTGGCGTGGCGCGGCGCGGCATTCGTACGTAGAAACGGAGATCAGCATACGTCGCGTATTATTTACAATTGGCGGCGATTTATGTCTCTGTGCCGGATGAGGGCAGGCAAGCAGGCACGGGGAATGCGAGGAGAGAGAAAGAAAGGACGAGGGAAAGAAGGAAGCGTATAACGGAGACAGAGGACAGAAGGAGAGAGAACGCGGCCGCCTTGCCAGCCAATTCCCGGCGGCCCGCTATATTTACGAGGCCCATAAAGTAGCGGGCACGGCCGCGTATATTGCCGCGTAAATATCAGCTTATGGAAATATAGAGCTCAATATCTGCCTGCCTGCCTGCCTACCTGCCTACCCAACGCGTTCCGCAGCTTTCCTTCCCTTTCGATTCAAGGACCATCCTGTGTCGGTCTCCGTGCCCGTACCCGCGCCCGAGTCTGCGTCCATGCTCCGGTGTCGGGGTAGTTTTCGTTCAGCTCGTTGGTAATCGCATATCTCGCCGGGAAAAATTATTTTTGGTTCCTCGACGGACCTCGTTTCGAACCGAACCCGACGTGTTATGGAATTTACTTCTGCTATTCCCATTCTCTATACCAACAGACGTAATTCCTGCTTTCTTAAAGACCGTTCTCACGTTAGAAGTTCGACCATCTAACAGTCCCTTCTTCCTAGCAACTTTCATACAGTGGCTACACTTCATCTACCGGTAGGCTATTACAGTAGTGCCGCGATAGTTGTCGTAGGAGCTGTTCTCTGGAGCGACAACTTCCAAGACAACTGCTCGTCTTTTGATTTATGACTGGCCTCTATAGTCTACCGCGCCGAGATATTAATCGAAAGCCGAACGTAGAGAAGGACAGAATAATCGCGTGGCCGAGCGTGTCGCCGTCGCCGGCACAGTTTAAAGGCCCGCGTGTTCTCACAGTGTAAAGCCAATTAAAAATGCTTTATTCTCTATTATTTTTTAATGAGATTTTACTGACTTGTTCTTGGCAAAATTCTGATTAGAACAAGACCAAACACGATATAATTTGGCCCACCAGTAATGTCTTGAAAGTTGCCGTAGTGCCTACTAGTGAATTTCCTACTCAATATTCATTATTTTTTAATGAGATTTTATTGGCTTATTCCTATCAAAGTTCTGATTAGAACAAGACCAAACACGGTATAATTTGGCCCATCAGTAATGTCTTGAAAGTTGTCGCAGTGCCTACTAGTGAATTTCCTACTCAATATTCATTATTTTTTAATGAGATTTTATTGGCTTATTCATATCAAAATTCTGATTAGAACAAGACCAAACACGATATAATTTGGCCCATCAGTAATGTCTTGAAAGTTGCCGTAGTGCCTACTAGTGAATTTCCTACTCAATATTCATTATTTTTTAA
Organism: Lasioglossum villosulum; assembly: GCA_963971365.1. Lineage (NCBI taxonomy): Eukaryota > Metazoa > Arthropoda > Insecta > Hymenoptera > Halictidae > Lasioglossum > Lasioglossum villosulum. Next base: position 30,352,818 of record OZ020498.1, on the reverse strand, counting down.
TGAGATTTTATTGGCTTATTCCTATCAAAGTTCTGATTAGAACAAGACCAAACACGGTATAGTTTGGCCCATCAGTAATGTCTTCAAAGTTGCTGTAGTGCCTACTAGTGAATTTCCTACTCAATATTAATTATTTTTTAACGAGATTTTATTGGCTTATTCCTATCAAAATTCTGATTAGAACAAGACAAACCAGGTATAATTTGACCCATCAGTAATGTCTTGAAAGTTTCCGTAGTGCCTACTAGTGAATTTCCTACTCAATATTCAGTATTTTTTAATGAGATTTTATTGGCCCATTCCTATCAAAATTCTGATTAGAACAAGACCAAACACGGTATAATTTGGCCCACCAGTAATGTCTTCAAAGTTGCCGTAGTGCCTACTAGTGAATTTCCTACTCAATATTCATTATTTTTTAATGAGATTTTATTGGCTTATTCCTATCAAAATTCTGATTAGAACAAGACAAACCAGGTATAATTTGACCCATCAGTAATGTCTTGAAAGTTGCTGTAGTGCCAACTAGTGAATTTTGCCAGGAATAAGCCAGTAAAATCTCATTAAAAAATAATGAATATTGAGTAGGAAATTCACTAGTAGGCACTACGACAACTTTCGCGTACAATCCTCCGACAACTTTCAAGACATTACTAATGGGCCTAATTATACCGTGTTTGGTCTGGTTTTAATCAGAATGTTGCTAGGAATAAGCCAGTAAAATCTCATAAGAAATAATGAAAATTAAGCAGTTTGAAAATTCGATTCATGGTGTCAATGTAGTGGTGTTCACACCAGCGCAGCATTGACAACTGGTGGAATGGGTAGGCACTGCGGCAACTATCGTGTATTTACAGCTCTTGCAGCAACTATCGCGACATTACTGTACATAATATGCCTTCCAAGTATTATACTGTACCAAAAAAAATCCCTTACAGTTTTCGGTAAATTTGCAAATGTGCTATTTCCTCTCCCATTTCAATTATCTTGAATACATTAACGAAGCAAGACGCAATAGATTTATTAAATCGAAGAAATAATACAAGAGTCAAGTCATGCAAAAGCTCAACATTTAGACAACATTTAAAATAGCTAACGCGTTTTCAGGAAATCTACGATTTAAGCAAATTACATAGTACAGTATTTTATCGATACAAGTCCCTAGCACGGGTCTGCCGAGGGACATTTATGCGCCAGAGACACTATTCTTCGAGTTTTGCCGAACGTAGAGAAGGACAGCCGAGCTCGAGTGGCCTCGGTCGCCGAGAGATGTAAACATAGCTAATCCAAATTTCCAACTTTGTTATTTTTCATTATTTTTTTACGAGACTTCGATTACCATATTTGTGGCATTTTTCTAAGAAAAATGATACCAGATATGATATAATTCGCAAGGGAAATTGTGTGTTTTTATTTTAGTATAAGTTCGAACGTTGTCCAATTTGAACTTCTATGAATTCCATTTTTCTAAATTTCTAAATGACTATAAAATGTCAAGGTCTTCATTCTGAACAACATTTTCCTTCACCCCTTGCCGTACCATTTTCATCACAGTTACAGTGATTAGAACGCCTTTATCCCGGGAAATGTCGTAGAAGAGAAAGAAAATTTATATTTTTTGTATGGCTCTACGTTTATTCGAACGCTTAAATATTTATCACAAACGAATCCAAATTTTTTAGACTCCATCGGGAGTCTGACTCCTCAAAATACGGCAAGGGGTTAATTCATTTTTGAAAGTCCGTGGTCCGTTTCCACAGCAATAGGAATTTAAGACGTAAACAAATGATGTTGTTTTAAATCGTTAAGTAAAAGAAGATTTGGTAAACTTACCGACGTGCTGTCTCCTCTCAGATTTCGATGTCCGTGCAATATGTTGTCAAGGCCACCATTCTTGCTTTAGTAAAGTTTTCTGCAATTATATCGTAATCTATTAGATTTGTGCAAGTTGTACACGTGTTGGAAATTTTAGAGAAACTGGTAAATTTATTTACGAGACACAAACGATTAAAAATGGTGAACATAATAGTTTTTAACTATAACTACAACTGCAAGATTCACCATTTTTAATAGTTCATTTTAAATCCATTGCAAACGGATACTTCAAACCTATGCAAAATAACCAATATTACTTTCTTTGCAAATAAACGGTCTTTCATTCAGAAGTGTTACTTTAAGTTATAAAAAATGCTGTTTATTAATGTGTAACTATATTTTACAATTGTACTAACCACGTATTGAAGAGCGACAACTCTAATCTTCACAAAGACAAAAATAACGCGAAATTTAGAATGACACGTCTTCATGGAAAACTCTTTTATTCTTTCTTGACAAATTGCTTTTTTTTAAAATTTATTTTACGCGTCATCTAGTAAATTAGTTGTTCCAACACCTCGAAAAGATTCAAGTTTAATTTTTTTTAAATAATCTATTGTAAACAGTGTATGAACATTATTTCATACACTTCATCACATTATAATTTTTGAATAATTTATAACATTATAACATTAATTTTACAGTTTTATACAACACATCTACAGGTTACTCGAAGACCCAACACATGCGTTTTTAATGTTTTTCGAAGACTGATAAAAATATGCGGCTATGGGGGACTCTTTTATGAGTTCCGGTTAGCGGACTGCAGATATGTGTCCATTTATGGCATTGGCGAGTTTGTAAGATGCAATAAAACATTTACACTAATCCATATTACCGACATTTTAATTTTATTTTCGCTACTAACATAACGCTTTGTAGACAGTAAAACTGGTGACTATTATAATTTGTAAAACTGAGGCTTTGCATAAAAATTAACAACCACAAATGTTTTCTACGAGCAGAAGATATAAAGACAGGAAAAGATTAGCTAAAAGAACTTTTGCAAAAAAAAACTAAAATATCCTTATCAGTCTCTCTAATCATATTCTGGAATTTCAATCTCTCTTTTCTCTTCTCCGATTAAACATTGACATGCTATCAACATTTTCTTTTTAATCACTGTGTGATTAACAAGAAATGAAAATTAATACTAGTGAGATTCTTCTCTAATAAATAAACATTTTCAACAAATAAAATCATTCATATCAATGTCTCTGCTTATTATACGTTAATTTTCATAACTAGTAAAATTATTTACAGAAATCAGGGCTGCTGTTTTGTTATTTCAAACACACCAAAAATATTTCAAGAAATTAGATCTGCTGATTTATTATTTCAAACTCACCAAACAAGTATTTAAAATAGAAATAGATGTCTATTTAATTGTATGAAAATTAGCCATAATAAATATAACTTACGTAACAACAAAAACACGTCGGTGTACATTAAGGATCTTTTCGCAGTAAAAGATAAAATGAGAGAAGTGTGCCAAAATATAGAAGCAAAAGAAAGTGCGAAGATTTATCGCGGAGTTTCACTTGAACGAATGGGGGGTGAAAGGTTAATCACGTGACAAGCCAAGATAGCACTCAAGTAATTTTAACGGGTTGCCTCGTTAATGTGAATGGATAGTAAATATAACTGTCAGCAATTGTAATGGAGTTACTTGGAAAACGTACATAATCTATTCAATACTTGCTTTTTATTGTCTAAAATTCTCCCGAATAGTCTATTGAAACTTTGAACAATTTACGAACTTGTTAAAATGAAGTCCCTTTTACGTAAATGAATTCTACTTGTTCAGTGTGTTGTTGTCCACAGTAGAAAAGAAATTAATTTTCCAAGTATAACATTATTCACTCATTGCAGAGGAACTTGCAATTAATCAATTAAAGTTCCACTCCAGCATTAGCATTAATTAGCATCAACTATGATCTAGGTTGTTGTATATAAATACGACTTGCTAGAAACATGATTATCAGATATTAAATCTGATCTTTTTCTTCTCGACGTCCACACACTTGCATGAGGTTATAAATAAATTGTACATAATTTAAAGACGAACAAACATCGTGTCAAGTTTTCTTATGAACCGCGTGGAATAATTCATACCAACACACTCAAGATAGCGTGACCCACTGTTAGAGCATTGAATGATGCAGTTGTCGTCACCTTCGGAGTGAAATATCACTTTATAATTAATTCAAATACACGTCTAGAGAAAAACGATTTTTATAAGAAACTTGGAGAAATATTGAAAAAGAATACCAAAGTTGAAAAGTACTATAACAAACACAATTTTTAATCGTATTATATAATAGATTAACCCTTTGCACTCGGTTGTCCCCTATGAGGCACCATTAAAAATTGCTGTAACGTTATTAAAAAAAAATATATATATATTGTTTGCATTATTCAATATACCGATATATAATCTATTACTAAACATTTAGGTATTATATCAATTTCGTATCGATAAAATTTCAAAAATCATAGAGAATGGAAGTATTTTAGATCAGAAGAAATGTTTAATTTTCTAGTCAAAATAACTCCGAGTGCAAAGGGTTAATAATCTAATAGTATGCAATTGTAAAAAGATTTGAATGCAGTTTAACCTAGCAGGGATCGATATTGTTGAGATAAAATAATATATTTGGTTTGCAGAAGTTCTTGACATAATGTTCCGAGTGCTAATCGACAAGCAGTCTATTCTTATTTCTAGAAAATAATTTTTCTATTTACAGGCAACATCGTTGAATTATAAGAAAACTGATTGAATATGATCCACTGGATTTAACTCGCAATGCATTTATAGAAACCCAATTATTGGAACGGGAATAGCCTAATTTTGTTAAGTATGTAAAATTGAAGAAGTTGCAGAAGTTTTCGTATGTAGTTGCTTGTTGTCAAGGCACACTAAAATTTGGAATCGATGTGGCTATGAAATAACCATCAACAAATTGTAGACTTTTACACTACATCTCAAAAATTCACGCCTTCACTTTTACGCTCAATTTTGCATACATAGTTAATAATGAACATTTGGTATTAAAAACTATTCAACTTACCTCCAGAAACAGCATTCATAATCCACAATTAAAGTCGATACGACACACTATAATTTGTAAACTTGGCACTTAAAATTCGCACTGACACTCACAAGTATAAAAATGCACGGTCTTAACAGCTAGAAATGCGGACTGCAACTGTTGCTCAGGTGTAAAACGCGACTTGTTTTCCGTTTATCCCCACTTGAAGACACTATTAGGGTACCCAACCCAACAATTAAAACATACCTAGCTGAAAGGTCATTTGTTTAGGTTTTGGCCACGTTTTCGCGCTTTGGGAACACTGGGGTGGCGCGGTCACGTGACGCGTTTTGAGAATGAGAGGGGGAGGGTAAATGTATCCCCCTCAATGTCTCTGGTATGGCGATACTGGACTAGGGTTATAACTTTCGAAGTCTTCCAAGTGCTCGAAATTTCTTTATTACCTTGCGAAGGTTAAAGTACCGATTTCGGTATACAGTAATCCCTTGATTTTTGTCCCAGGGGCTGTTCGTAGAGCGGACAAAAATCGCGATGGAGACTTGTTTTCCTGATTTACGGCTGGCTCTACCGCTCCGATCGCGCCGAGCGAGACTACGCCGTCGCCGGCACAGTTTAAAGGCCCACGTGTTCTCACAATGTAATGCCAATTCAAAATGCTTCATTTTTCATTATTTTTTTATGAGACTCTTATTGGCTCATTTCTGACAATATTCTGATTAAAACAAGACTAAACACCATATAATTTGGCCCATATTTACTCTACATATGAGAAGCATAATTTATAATTTACCATACATCCAACATACACTATAGCATATGTTTAAATAAACAAATAAAAATCTTGAACATATGTTCTCAAAGAATTAAAGAATAAAAAATATTTAAACGATTACATAAACGAATACCTAACCAGATAAATTTTCATTTAATAAGTTATTAATAAATGTGTTAATGGCATTGATATTTTAAAGAATAGAGCATACAATACAGTTTTTCTTTCCTCCTCAGTTGCTATCTTCTTCCATATCCTACAGTTACACCATAAAGTCAATGAAACCAAGAAGTAATGAAAAATAAATCATTTTTAATTGGCAATACACATTCGTGTCACGTTCGTGTCTCTTTCTTTCTCATACGAAACTTTCACAGTCGATTAAACCACCAAATACAATTGAAATTATATCGTGTTTGGTCTTGTTTTAATCAGAAAAATGCAAGAAATACGTTTTGAAAGTCCCATAAAAAATAATTAAAATTAAGATGTTTGACATTCGATTCGTTGTGTTAATGTAGTGGTGTTCACACCAATATACCCGGGCCGAGAACAATAGACGCCGCCCTGCGGCGCGGGACAGCGTTGACAGGCAGTGGAGTGAGTAGGCCTGGACAAAAATCGAGTCGTCGAACCTGGGACAAAAATCAAGTCTGTACTGTACCCGATATTCTACCGAGAAATAAATAAATATCGGTATTTTTCGGTTTTCCCATACAAAGGATGCCCCATAAAAAAAAATTGCGTGCAATTTACCCCAAAATCCTCAAGAAACACAATCTCCTAAATTAGTCGAGTGTACACAATATAAATACGGTCCGAACAGGTAAAACGTTTTGTGCGAAGGAACAAGCGCGAATCCGAATTCAGGTAGGTAAAATCTCCTCCGACGACCGTTTTTTTCAAGCTTTTAACAATTTACTACGGAGACTCGTAATTCAAAACTTCGATTCTCATTGCCTTCGAATTTTCAGGAATCTCTCTCGTTGTCTAGACAATTCTTAACGCGTTTCCGATAATCGTTCGCGATTGCTATGGATAAAAATGAGTGTTAAGCGATCGGAGAATTCCGTGAACCGCGCATTCGGATAATGGAGGTTCTACGGTACATCGAAAATATTCCTGCGGAACGTCAATTTACTGGCTCGGCACGACGAATCAAGTGAGCTAATCCGTAAAATCCTGTAATCCCGCGGAAAGTAGACGGGTTTGCGATATAAGTGCGGTTTTAATCTAGCGAAACAGCTAGTCAGAAGTCTATAGTCAACGGAGGAGAACGCGCCTGACGTTGGCTGACACCATTAGCGCAGCCATCCGTCACCATTAACACAGATGTCCGTGTGTTTCCGCGAACATCGCATTAATCACACCTATCCACATAAATTTCCGCCAGTCTGAGCCGAGCAACGAAACCCGAGCGCGTCCTGACACCTTAATGGATGATAAATCAGGAATTCATTAAGGGAGGCGACAGATGCGACGTATTTATTAAATCGGATTCGACGTCAGCAAATGGCTGTATTTTAATCTGTCCGGCGCGTTACGAAATGTCCGTCTGCTAAGACGACGTCGCCGCTAAGTTCTCCGTGTCAATTAAATTCGACAGTTATATAGTTGATCGTTGCCGGTTTTAAATAGGAGATGAAAATAATTTTATTATCGAGCGATTCTTCCAGATTCGTGGCGAGAACAAGTCTAAATACAGCTCCAATCTAAATATCTTTCACTCGCCGGCCGTAACGGTGAAGCGACGTGAAAATTGCTCAGACAACTGTTCCATGTCAAGTATACACCGCCAGCCAGAAATACGAGACTAGCTTTCGTAATTAAGGAAAGTGTAAATAATTATTTGACTGGGTTGGCTAGAAAGTCTGGTCGATTGTTTTAATGTTTATAGGCAAGTTCTACTTCGTTGTATTGAAATGATTAAAATATTATACATTCTATTTGGAAATCTTTATCTTGAGCATATTTGTCTTGTCCTAATATTTATTTTAGAGAATAATATTACGCGTACGAACATAACAGAAAGAAGAGTGCAAAGACTTTGTGAAGAAACGATTATTATAAGCGATTTACCAAGAAAATATAGTGTCGTCATACACTTTGTCTTGTTTTGATATCTATTCGTAAAAATAATGTTAGTAACAGATTAAAAAGAAAACTGTACAGACTTTGCAAAGAAAGGATTAGTTAAGATGTAATTATATTTAAGCAATTTACTAAGATAATAAATGTATATAATTTAGAATATTGTGAGAATATGTATTTTGAACTAACATTGAGAATTTGTATGAACATTTTTTAGAACTTTTGTATGTAATTTCGACGACTACCAAATGCATGAAATGTTATATGATTACTTGAACAGACCTCTAACTTGTTCCTGATCCACGTAATACTCAATTATTGGTCGTAACAGTTAACGCCAGTTAGTGCCATCTATACAGCTCATTAAAAAAATTGAGGTCTCTATGTATAATGCTAGTGTAAAGGAAATACATGATTTCAAGGTGTTTTAAGGAAAAAATGTTAAAGTAGCTCATTTTGAAGTCGTATGCTTCTATGAATATTCTTAGAGTTTTATCACAGCAATTTGCAGTTTAACTCTTAACTATTTTCCGTTAACAAGTATTTTCCACCTGCTGCCACTTTTAGACTTTTATGTTCCCAATCACATTATCTCTTGCTATAAATTTCATCTGAATATTCTTGAATATTCCTGAATACTCTTCTCTTTTCTTGAATATTTTTCTAATTACTTCAATATTCTTGAAAATTTTTGAATATTCTTGTAAATTCTTAAATATTTTTAAACTTTCTTGTATTTACTCGAATATCTTTGAATATTCTTCTATTTTCTTGTATATTCTTCAATATTCTTGAATATTTCTGTATATTCTTGAATATTCTTCTATTTTCTTGTATATTCTTCAATATTCTTGAATATTTCTGTATATTCTTCAATATTCTTCTATTTTCTTGTATATTCTTGAATAATTTTGTATATCCTTGTATATTCTTATATATTCTTGTATATTAATGTATATTTTTGTATATTCTTGTATATTCTTATATATTCTTGAATATTCTTGTATTTTCTAGTATATTATTGTATATTTCTGTATATTCTAGCATATTCTTGTAAATTCCTGTATGTTCTAGAATATCCTTGAATATTCGTATGACGAAAGCGAATAAGTGTAATTTAAAATGGCAAAAATATTATATAAATTTGAACATACTATTTTATTATCCTCCACCGACTAAACATAATAGGGAAGAAAATAAATTTCTATTTCACTCCAGTTTGGTGGAATTCAATTAAGAAATGTTTATTTTGCACAAAGATCCGCGTTCTACTCATTAGAATTGTTAGATAGAGAAACTTTGAAACGATTACTGTGTTCTGCAATTGACTTGGACAATTTTTATTTTCCTAAAGATCCGTAGTGCAGTAATAAACGACAAACGGTTACTCGAGCAATTTAACCGTCAGCGAACAAGAAATTCCGATGCGCGTGAAAGATTTCGATGACGTTCGTTTTTACTTGTCATTGAGTCCGTACCCTCGCAGAGTTCGAATGGCGCATTCGAACCTTTTAATCGGCCATCTGCAGTGTTTACGAGATCCTGTTTGCAATTAATTGGAATTTATGGCACAGTTTTGCGCGCCGCTTCAAATGGATTCATACTAAATACTGATGCGAGCGGACAAGTTTAGGTCTGGTTAGGACCGGCTGGTGCTCCTGTCACGGCAATAACCGCGCTTTTTGTCGGAGACAGCTGCTGAACGTTCGTCGTCTTCATCCGGTGTTCATCATACGATAAAAACGAAAATTTACACAATTTACGCGATCCGACCACTCTGTCCTTTTTCAATTTCACATTTCCGCTCTGACGTCTTGTGCAGCATAACTCACTTAGATTGATGTCGTATATTTTACTGGAAAGCTACGGTCGGCCCAATTCGGAGACACATGTATGGCGTTCGAACTAATAAGTATCAATTTCCACATATGATTTTTTGGCAACAAATGAGGGTTATTGACAATGAAGATTTTTCGCAGTGTCTCAATTCGATGAAGACAATGTCACTTGTTATTCGACAATTATTATTTATGCATCTATGACAAAAATGTTACTATTGTATTATTTTCAATCTATTAAACATATTATAGGGTTGATGTGTGTGTATTGTACGAATGAACGTGTGTGTATTAACAGACAACCCTATATATAGTTAAATTTATAAAATAGAGAATCGGAACAGAAGAATTCTAAAATTGTAATTGCCAACGAATTGTAAAAAGAAGATCAGATCGAAACGAACGCGTCCGTAACAAACACGTCTGTCAATGATTATAATAAATACGGCTTTTCCTTACAATATTAACCCTTAGTACTCAGAATCACCACTAAACGTTACTGGACCAGTATTCAAAATATTGTTTTCATTATTAAATATTATCCAATATCTAATCAATTACTAAACGTGTAAGTATTGTATGAGGTACTAAGATAAAGATAAAGAATAAAGAATAAAAAAAAATGATGCATAGGGTTGGCACGAAAGTAATTGCGGTATTTTAAAGTGAAATATAACCGAATCTCTTTATGCAAATGGTGAACTTCAATCAATAAAATGTTTTCTTATTTATTCTTTTTTGCAAGAGATCATCGAACGAAAGGGAAAATATCTTATTCATTTAAAATTCATTGATTGAACAACAAAATTGTTACCCAATAGAATGGAGTTATTCTAAGTCGGTTAAGGAAGAAAATAAATTTCTACTTCACTCTAGTTCGTTGCAATTCAGGTAGAAAAATGTTTATCTTGCATAAAGATTGTTTATATAATTGACAAGAGTGACATAATCAATCCTCCCCGATTTTTAAATTTAATTTAGTCCTGTTTGCACCTTCTGTCAAGAATGTTTCTTCAAATCGTGAGAATATACGAATATGAGAATGATTTGACGATTTTGATTGCTTCGTCGATACGTTCTCATTGAATTGTACAAATGTGTTCAGGGCAAAATACTTATTTTTTCGTATTGGGAAAAAATGGCACAGTAAAATGTACAATCGCAGTAATAGAAACATTCACGCTACGTATACAGTTTTCGTAAGACAGTGATCAATAGACTGTGGATTTTATGCACTTATGACGAAAATGGACACGTACAATTTAAAGCAGTGGACGAATTAAGAAGATGTGAGGACATCGATGTATTAATTTCAGCTTATTAAGACAATTAAAAGAAGAAAGAAATTTCTATTTGGCTCCTGTGTCTTGCAATCAATACAAACACTTTTTATTTTGCATAAAGATCCGCAGTCTAGTGATCAATAACACTTTTGCACTTGCTCATTGCAATTGGCAATGTATAAAACTAATTGGCTTTAACAGCGATATAATTTCGCATTATGAAAATGCTGGGAACGATGGTGAACGCTCGTTGGAGTCGCTTGATAACGACATCGGAAAATCCTTAGGATTGCGGGGCTCTGATTGAAACTCGGGCATATATTTCCCAAGTGTGTTGTCGCGTGTACCGTTTTGGCCACCGGTTTGCAGAAGGTGTAACAAGCAACCTCCCTTGGCGACAATCAAGCTTTAACCAAAATTAAACCTCACTGAACTTGAAACCCCAGAAGTTATTATCGCACAGTTGCTCTCGCACGCTTGTAAAGTAAATCTATCCGATACGAATGGTGTTTCTCTCTCTCTCTCTCTCTTTCTCGAGTTAACTGTTAACAACTTAGCGTGTTGTACGTTCGTTATTAGCCCTCCGCCTTGGAATTATCGAACCAGATGGCATAAATATCGAACCACTCGATGTCAATCTAGTAGAATATACAGATTATACAATCATTTTAATGAACGTACTGATTCCAAACTCGATTCAATGAGTACAAATATTTTATAAAGATGTCAAAGTCGATTTAATGAATATAACTACAAACATTTCAAAGCCAATTCAATGCGAACACGCAAATTTCAAAATCAATTTAACAAATGCAAATATTAACATATTAGTTCTTCATGTCGAAACATAATTCTATTTTTCAGATAACTAATGCTTGACATCTAAAATAATTATTGTATAATTAATATAAATATATTAAAATAAATATATTATTTTCTAGTTTGTGAATGTCTATATTAATTGCTCCTTCAACAGCAATAGCAATTTCAATCGCGAACCCAGAACTACACACATATACATGCATTAGGATTTTTTTTATACAATATGATTTTTAGGCTTCCTTTTAGTATAGCATAATTATTGAAAATCCAATTTACACGCTTCTGCTAGATAAAGTGCCAAGAAAGAAGCCTAACGAAACTCTGGCTAAAGAGATCTTAGAATAAAGCATTCATGTGTTAGCTTATTATTATGTAAGTAGACTATTTACTCAGATGGAAAATATTGGTTTTCTTAAAAGATATTTTTTTTGCAGTTACAATAGGAAAAAGAAACAATATAATATAAATATAAAATACAATTGCTTTGAATGCTGTTCAAGTGAACATTATTTTGATTGATACTTTTGATTTGTTAGTCTAACGATTATAACAATTTCATTAATCTCTACGTGTAATAGAGCTGTATTATTTTCACCAGAACTAATAACGGTGAAAATGCAATTTTAGAATATCCAGACTCATTTGAAAATTGTTTTTAACGTTCAATTATCGTAAAAAGTCTCGACAAAGAGTAACGTAATAAGGTTTACGCCCCTTACAAGGATTTCAATGTCCCCCTTTTACTTCGAGTGTTTCCGCGCCCCTGAAAGTTGCCACTTCCATGAACGCTCCGCCCAACAATTATAATTGTCATTTAATGAATTGTCTGAGGGAATCTGTCAATTCCTCTTAATTATCTCAAGATCATTTATAATTTTGTGCTGGTGAAGTGCAAAAGAATGGTACCCGAAGGTCGTAAATTACACGATAATATAGTTAACAAAGTAATGGTGGAGATTAAATGTCATGATAATAAATAATAATGCAGTGAAGAGGGAACACGAATAAAAGCAGCAGACGTACACGCATGGCGGCGAGAATTTTTAGAACAGCTCCAGAAACAGGATTTTTGAAAATATTTTGTTGTTACTATTGAAATTACATAACACAACAATGCATGTAAAAATAATTTCATATTATTATCAGTTTTCTAAAAAATGGATGGCGATTGTAATCGCCGCTCGTTCATTGGAACCAAACATTTGCTAATACAAAAGATGGCTGCAACCGCTATTTGAAAGAAATATAAAATAAACTTTAATAATACAAATTAAATTCGAACATTATTGAAAATATAATTTTTAATGGTATCAGCGCACTGGTTCGATCAAAAACTTTTTTTTTATCGAACCAGTGCGCTGATACCATTAAAAATTTTGTTTAAAACCTATTTACGATCGATACTAAGATATTATTATTGAAAATATCTGGGAAAATCCTGCGTAGCGTTGTGTGCCAAGAGCCAACAATTTTTAATTTTTATCGAATTAAAACAATGCATTAAACATGAATGGTATGTATCTGTTAGATATCGATCTACTCTAGATAATATTTAGGATTCAGTTCAAGCTAAATAGTCCCAAAATTCCTTGCGGTTTTTTGCATATAAATATTCATCAGTACATACACATAACCTTTGACCTTCACAGTCATCGAACCTCCTAGTCATCAATCCTTAGTAAAATCCAAGAATTCCTAATTTTCCTAACCCCAACTACCCCGTAGATCAGACTTCCGAGCTTCGTTAACGATGAGCTAACAATTGGGAATCACTTACTAAGATCCTGAGCTGAACACATGTACCTAGAACCACCACAACCTAACTGTTCTAGAAACTATCCTGATCTTGACACGTAGAATCGCCACAATCTGACCCAAACTGGTCAGATTGTACTAAGTTTAGACCAATAAAATTATAGTTTTATAAAAAACATCGGAATCTAACACGCAAATTGAAAACAATTAATAAAACTATACGAATCTCTGCCGATACGAAGCAGCCTCTACAAAATATTGAATATTAACACTAAAGTCTTACATTTTGAATTTTATAATTATTGCAATTATAACGTTGCTTACATGGATAAATGATCCGATAAATTTCATTATCCAGTACATAATGCAATAAAAAATTTTACGAAATTTAACTAAATAGAACCTTCTGATTTTAATCAGCTTGAACATTTTAATCGCATTCAGTGGTCGTTAGTTTTAGTGTTAAACTAAATTCTCTTTGTACATTCCATTTTTCCTACGCATGTCCTATCTTTGTCCCTGGTAAACGGCAAATTCTTCTCGATCGAAAATTAGTAATATAATAAATTGAATGAAATCGGCGCTAGGTTCGATCACAGAAGATGTTCATAGCTTCTATGCCAAACATTCTTGACATTGACGTAAAGAAGTGATCGAACCACCTAGCGCCGGTATCATTCAATTTATTATTTTATCTCTGGTAGTATAGTGTATAGTATATCGTATAGTATATAGTACAGTATAGTATATAGTATAGTATAGTGTATCGTCGCAGGGGGTTCATTCCGTTTCACGCGTGAAGAGCATACAGTGATATTGTATGCTCAATAATATTCGGACACTCTTACAAAGACGATAACTTTTTTAATATTGTACTATACGATTTGAATTTTTTGGCAAGCTAGTGCAATTAGTTTGCCACAGGATGCGAAAAAAAATTTTGTGAAAAATCGCAATTCCTCTAAATTATAAAAAAAAATACTGAAAGTTGCATTTTACAACTTTTTTACGTGGACCTATATTGAAAATTTAAAAAATACGTTTTGTAGATCTGTGTCAATTATATGCCCTGTGAAAGTTTCATCGCAATCGGCTGATGTGGAAAGCAACGACAACGATTGAAAGATGCAAGAATCATTAGATTTACTGCAGTTGAAGGCCGAAAATCGTGAAAATCTGCAATTTTTACTATCTTTAAACGTCTATACCTCAACGCAACGTCGACCGATTTTGACAAAAATTTCAAGAATGTGTTTAATTGACACAGGTCTATAAAACGTATTTCTAAAATTTTCAGTATTTTCTTTATAATTCTGATCAATTGCAATTTTTGACAAAATTCTTTTTTCGCATCCTGTAACAAACTAATTGCTCTAGCTTCTAAAAGAATGTTCAATTCGTATAATACAATATTAAAACAATTATCGTCTTTTTAAGAGTGTCCGAATATTAGTGGGAGTCACTGTAGATCGCTTGCAATGCGATGCGCGCATTGACATCGTTCCGTTTCGTTAATGTGCACTGCTTCACATCAAACTTCAAATTTTTTGAAATTGCCGCTAACAACCGCTGATGCATCGACTTCGCATCGAACGCTTTACTTCTGATCTGTGGTAGCTGATGCGCGAGAAGTGCTGGGGATCTAGGGAATTCTGAGCGTTCTGATGCAGTTCTGACGCGCGCATTGAATTTAACGGAACGCTTCTGTATGCGATACATGCGCTTGAAGCGTGAAACGGAATGAACCCAAGGTGTGAGTAGGAAAAATAGGGGACGCGGATGAGGGTTAATATCGCGCTTCCAGATTCGCGTGTCCGTTGAACTCGACCCGTTCCGTGTTTTGCTATGGTGTTACGCGCGACACGTTGTCTTGCTCGGTTTCCTCGGTGGTTCCTCGATCTGTTTGATTCGGTGCGTCATCCGTCTTCGTCCGTGGTGGCTCGGTCTCTTTTTGCGGTTCTATCCAACCCCTTCTGTGCAGGCTCGCTCGCTCCACATACCGGCGTCGAAGCATCATTAGCCGGCATTGTACTCGCAACACGCATACCCACTCGAGGTAAGAGTTACCGCGACACCCGCTGCGCCACGGAGATCTGCGATAGAGTTAATGATGCTGGGACCGCGGCGATTTAACAATAAGCCGCATTATTTACAGTCGGCTCTCGGCTCCATTACCACCGGTTGTCCGCCTCACCTGGTCGTGCTCCTTTCTTTTTTCCCCTGTTATGTATTCCCCGTCATTCCGTCTCGCTTCCTCGCCCTCAACTCTGTTTGCTCCTCCCGTATCCTTCCCTTTCTCATACACAAGCTCGTAAGTCTTGCGCGGCGGCTTGCATTACTTCACCGCAAATGCCCGAGGAGCAATATCAAACCTTTATAATCAGTCGGCACCTACCCCGCGTACGCGTATTTATGTTCAACCTTACACGTAACTAGTTTTATATACCGATTCCTGTACTACAGCTGTGTACCAATTGTTCCGACCGACCTCGCCTGGTATTACATCATTTCTCTGTTGTTTACTAGTTTATAGATCTACTGGATTATCCCTTTCGACCCGAATATCCACTCTTTTTTTCTATACGGATCGATATTATCCAGTATCTGTGTATCGGTGTATCTGAAACTTGTGTGCTAGTATTTGTGTTTCAAACTATGAACGGTATGTGTCAGGATGAAGACTCGTGTCCCTACTTTACTTTCCCCTTCTACGACGCTAGTCCTCGCACTTCCGTCGCGACCGGTCACGTGTTTCGTACTGGCAGAGAGAGGGCAACTGTTTCCCCTGAATTCATGCTCCCCTCCCTCTGACCACTCTGATCTCAACAGTTCATTCGGGTGGGGTATACGTGACCCAATAAGGTTAAATGAGATTGAACCCCCTCCATCTTGTTCAGTATGTTCAGTAATGGTATCAAAAAAATGTATTATTTTCAACCGATTAAAATTATTAAGAAGAGAATTAGCTTTCTATCTATATTTTACTATTAACGCAGGCAATAACATTATTTCTTTTATGTTGTATAATCGAAATGATATTAAATTGAATATTTATTTTGGATTACCTTGCACTTAACATAGAAAAATTCCTACATGCGAGGGGTTCCATATGAACACAGTACCTTCATTTCTTCTACTAATATAATCGAAATTAAATATGTTTTTGATTCTCGGTCCACCGTATTTATTTTATAAATCAAATAGAATTTTAATAATTAATGTTTTAAATGTTATTAGAAAAATGTATTATTTTCAACTGATTAAAATTATTAAGAAGAGAATTAGCTTTCTATCTATATTTTACAATTAACGTAGGCAATACCATTATTTCTTTTATGTTGTATAATCGAAATGATATTAAATTTAATATTTGTTTTGGATTACCTTGCACTTAACAAAGAAATATTCCTACATGTAAAGGGTTCCATATTAACACAGTACCTTCATTTCTTTTACAAATGTAATCGAAGTTAAATATGTTTTTGATTGTCGGTCCACCGTATTTATTTTATAAATCAAACAGAATTTTAATAATTAAAGTTCTAAATGTTATCGGCGCCAGGTTCAATAATTTTTACAACAAAACCAACAAATGTGCAATTAATACATGTTTCTAACGTTTCGATCCCGACGTGGATCTTTTTCAAAGAATCATTATTGAAAGTAAATTTTTAATAAAGTAAATTTTTAATATAAATAGACCGAGAACATATATCTAATCATTATTGCGTCTGAAAAATATTCTAAACGATATATCAAAATAAGAAGAAAGAAGAAACTTTAATAACCTGGATAGATTTCAGTCTACACTGTAGCGGCTAAAAATATAAACTCGTTTTGAAAAGCTAGCGTCTATGGTGGCAAGTACAAAGAAACGTATCGCAACAGCTGTCTGTGCGCCAGAGTGAATTTAAGCGGATTTCACGTGACACAACATCAGATCCAACGGAACTGGGATATTGTATGGATACACGATACCATGTGCATCAGCCGGTATAGCCACGGGTATAGTCGCACAGGTCACGGGTGCAGGAAAGATCGCCGCAGGGGACAACCCTTCATCACCCGTCAATGATGGTTGTCTTCCCCTTTCTCCTTTTGACCACACGTAACGCCATCGTGCACAGTGACTCACGCTGAGAGTGTACCCGCCGCTAATGAACGTCTCAATACTCATGCTGAGAAGCTTCATCTTTCGAGCCACACACCCCGTGAGCATCAGCCTAGTTTAGTACCGTGTAACATGCGACGGTTAATCATTTTTAGACCCTGTCATCGCTCCCATTTCGTCTTGTTCCCGTTACAGTCCCCCTTCGCACCAATGATCAAGTTTCAACGATTACCGATAGAGATGATATATTCAATATGATGAAGCATACGATACGGGTCCCGTGTATCGCTTTATCTTCATTCTTCTATTTAATACCCGTTTTATTAATACACCGTGCGCAAGTTATGGGGTCAACCATGGACTACCTATGGATTGATGGTTAGCAAACTGCGGATCTTTATGCAACTATTGCTACCTCCGTTGCAACAAACTGCAGTCACACGGAGAGCTGAATAAGATTAATACACATTGAATATAACGTAATATTTTCAAATTGTTTTAGGTGTCTATCTTTCGTTCGCTTCATTTCTGTCATAAATACAGAAAATCCGTAGTCTGATAATGCAAATGATCGCGTCCATTCGCAATGATAATATGTATTATATATGTATTTATGAAACTTTAAACATTGTATAATCAAATGTAAATGTAATAAACATTGTATAATCAAATGTAAAGTATTATGTTCTTGATCTGCACAATTATGTTGTAGTGTAATGTTAACACTTTAAATTTTAAATTAATTAAACAAACATTCACATTTTATTTCATTTCAGATTGTATTTATGATGCGTAACATAAAAGATATGTTGAAAGAATTTCGTGAAGCTAGCAAATAGTTTGTTTCCAATATATGGAGTGTAAATTATCAAAGAATTTTGAAAAAAAATTTAACAGTTATTTTTCTTTAGCATCGTCATTTATATTCCTACAGATGATAAAAGATGTAATCATTCATTCAAACATATTTTAAAAAGTGATATGTAAGAATTGTATGTATTCAAATTAAATTCAGAATTGTAAGTCTTATAAACTTTAAATATTAACACTTTTACTACTTACATTTCAAAAACCTATTTTCGTAAAAATTCCAATTTTCCAAACAGAAGTGATATCGTACCTGTGTTACGTAGTATTATAGACACTGAAAAAAGGTGGGCATAATCGTACTTGTTCTACTACCAAAGGAGTTATAATATTAACTCATAAATAATGCATAAATGGAACCTGTCGATAAATGTAGTTTTAACGACATGTAAGAACAAAAGAGGCGCTGAAAGTAGTGTTCTTATAAGTTCAACCACTACCCTATATCTCCAGGGTGCGTTTCTATTGCGATACCACGTCTAACGGTGTACGCGGCATTTATTGACCACGTTTGTTACAATAGCTCCTTCGAGGATTGAAAGTTTTTCGATTTCGTTCGTACATACCGTCATGTCGGTATTGCCTTTTGCCCAGTACATTATTACTGCTGGAATATATGTATACGTCGAATCTTTCGTAGAGAAGTAACCCCTAAAACAGATTTTCGAAAGAAAACCTCGAATATACAGTGGGTAGAAAAAGTATTGGGACACTCTTAAAAAGGCGATAACTTTTTAAATATCGAAAATTTAAAAAATGCGTTTTGTAAGATGTAAGAATCTGAAGTTATAGGTCGAAAATCGTGAAAATCTGCAATTTTTAACATATTTAAACATTTATAGCTCATTGCAACTTCGACCGATTTTGACGAAATTTTCAGAATATGTTTAATTGACACAGGTCTACAAAACGCATTTTTAAAATTTTCAACATTGGCCCACATAAAAAGTTGTAAAATGCATCTTTTAGTATTTTTGCTACAATTCCGATGAATTGCAATTTTTAACAAAATTATTTTCGCATGAAACTGATTTCGATGAAACTTTACCAGTGCATATAACTGACACAGATCTGCAAAACGCATTTTTTAAATTTTCAATATTAGCCCACATAGAAAAGTTGTAAAATGCAACTTTTAGTATTTTTGCTACAATTCCGATGAATTGCAATTTTTGACAAAATTTTTTTCGCATGAAACTGATTTCGATGAAACTTTATCAGTGCATATAACTGACACAGATCTGCAAAACGCATTTTTAGAATTTTCAATATTAGCCCACATAAAAAAGTTGTAAAATGCAACTTTTAGTATTTTTGCTACAATTCCGATGAATTGCAATTTTTGACAATATTTTTTTTGCATGAAATTGATTTCGATGAAACTTTACCAGTGCATATAACTGACACAGACCTACAAAATGCATTTTTAAAATTTTCAATATTAGCCCTCATAAAAAAGTTGTAAAATGCAACTTTTAGTATTTTTGCTACAATTCCGATCAATTGCAATTTTTGACAACATTTTTTTCGCATCCTGTGGCAAACTAATTGCTCTAGCTTCCCAAACAAAAATTCAAATCGTATAATACGATATTTAAAAAGTTATCGCCTTTTTAAGAGTGTGCTAATACTTTTTTTACCCACTGTACATGTCTCGAAATCTAACGTTTCGAGAAAATTTCAAATAGAAAAGTTTATTTTTCGTTGAAAAGTGCACAGGGTTCACTTTTTTGTAGGTTAAAACCAGAGATCGTGAGAATTATAAAACTTCTTAATAGGTTCTACTTAAAGCATAAACCGCGGAACTTTTTTTTAGAAAAGCGTTCTACGTAATAAGTTTTCGGTGAGGACAGACAAAGAAGGATCCCTTGAAGTAAAACTTTGGATAGAACTTATAAAATATAAAAGTGAATTTATACCTTGTTACAAATATTAAATGCTACTCAATGCCACAGTTAAACACCACAATTATTGTGATTGTTACATATACAATTCATAGTTGACAGCGTGTTTTTGTTGCTCCCGAAACCTATTTTAGAAAACATTCAGAAGTAACTTGTTTCCTTAAAATGTTATTACACAGATTCTAAAATTTGTTGCACAAGAACACATTTTAAAAATACTTCTAAGGGGAAAGAAATATCTTAAACAAAACGTACAGGTTTGAGTAGAACTTTTTTAAACAAAGGTGGCTCTGCAACGTCTATTCCTTGTTAAATTTAGAAAAAATAAAATTAAAAAGTACTTGGACATTCATTCATAAAAAAAACATGAGAATTTCTCGAACAAAATTAAAAGGATTAATTTATAATAGGAGTCGAATTAATTAAATAATATCAAAGCTGTACATATGACATGTCAGCGATAAAAGCTCGACTGAATGCAACCGAAGATCAATTTTGCAACACCGAACAATGACGAAGCTTACGCTTGAATGCGACCAGTGTGAGAGAAGGAAAGAGAGAAAGAGAAAGAGGGGGAGAAAAAGCTATAAATATATATAATCGTGGAACATCCGTTTTGTATAACAACAGCAGACCTACGGGAAGGATAATTAATTTTCGTTAGACAACTCTTGACGCTAGGTAAAAGGCAATATGTATTGAACGCATCTCCCGCAACGACGACGGCACGTTGGAATCCGGCACAGCTGGAAAGACGAATGGATTTATATAGTGCGTATATTTTGAGTTATCTCCAAGGAAGGAACAAATATTTATGTTTCATTGCGCGCAAGTCCAACTCCGCCATAAATAATGTTTCATTTTATTTGTTTTCGCCTTTTTTTCTCCTCAACAAACAAAAAAAAATATGTTTCCTTTTAGTAGAACATTAGATTAAAGATTGCTTAGGGCGTAGTTCGTTGCACTGAATTTATGCACTATTATACATTCATAACCAGATTGAGGATTTTATGTATTTATTTTTATAGATAGAATCTGCAAATTGTGGGTTTTATGTATTTTCTTGAAAATAAACTCTATAAATAGTAAAAACTTAAACATTTTGTACTACATTTTTGAAGTACTTTATTATATTTTATATGTTGTAGTTAAAATGTGCATATACTTCAACTATTTTGGTCAGATACTATCAAATTATGAAGGATTTAAAAACTTGTAGTTTGCCAGAAATTTGGAAGACAGGAATAAAACTGGTTTGCCAAGCAGGCATACTGAAATGACAGACTCTAGTAAATCTTCACAACATTGTGGGTAATGTGCTGCGGTGTCGTTACATATACAATCAAAAGCTCTAGTCAACATGACGTGATCTTAATCTCTGGCACCAAAATAAAACGAACGACATTGAAGGTTGTCGTTTCTCATAACTCATACCCTTTTAGACACGTCTTGAAATAATTCCAGAAATTTATATCTACTGATTCGACATACGGTATAATATAGGGCATCATAGGAATAAGAATATAATAATTTCTATAATGTCTCATAGGACATACATCGTACAAAATAAATTAGTAATCTAATTACCAGACTTCAACTATTATTTTTTGCAAGATAATTAACATATTATTGAGATAAAACTGCTACTGAAATAAAAATTTCAGAAAGCTCGTTCAACATCTGGTATTGCGACAAAGACATCTGGACAAGCTTAATCTTCTTCGAAGCATTATAAATCTTGCTACCTAGTGAAGTATGTATATACCAAATTGTACGTTAAACACGTGTGTAGAAATTGTTATTGTGTTTTTCGTTTTTATAACTTGAGTCTCGCCAATACAAATGTACTGTAGATTTTCTTTAAAATTACATTTTTATAGTTTATTAAGTAGAAGTATAATGTCGTGTTTATGAATAATTTATTATGAATAATACTCAAGGTGATTTTTCTCGAGATTTCAAGTTCATCGAAATCGTCTAAAATGGGTTTACATAAAGCTCATAAAAAAACAACAACAACGTGCGATATGCTGACCTTCGCGTGTCCTTCAACGAGAGAATCATGTTTGTATCGGGATAAAGATTTGTATCGAATACTTCTTTCCCTGTATAAGAGAAAACGGAATGTGTGTTAACACTTTGCCTACCGGAAGACTATAATAGGATTTTCAATAATTATGCTGTACCAAAATAAAGCATAGATATTTTCTTTTACATTGCAATCTTAAATGAAATTATTAGATGACGTTATTGAGGGTGACTTGTCATTTGACAATGAAAATTGCTGTCGTTATTGAAGGTTCCGTTAAAAAGTGTTTAGTCGTGTACCATAGATTTTTCAAAATTATGCAATCATCACCGATCGGTAACGTGTTAAAATGGAAAATAATTTCCCAATTGCAAGCCGTCCCAAGGGAATGATTTATTCTACTTGATCTACTTCATAGTACTGGTTACCCATCGACAAAAACTCATGTCACCGCTTCAATCTTCTTCGAGCATTGTGGAAGTGGGTCTAACGCGTTACGAAACACCCAGGGACAAGAAGCTTTGATCCCCTTAAGTGAAGAAATAATAACGATAAAAAGTAAATAGCGTTCTGTGCAGGCTTTGCAGATCGTTGGGCAAGCCCGTACAAAGTATAACAAAGTTTTGCAACGTAACAGTCATGGAATCCCGGCGTGGGCGTGGCGCGTTATTAATATTTCGCCAGGAAAACGTCCGCTCAGTCGTTCCAAGAAATTAAACGGATGGTATCATTTGGCAAAAGTTGCACCGTTATGTTTGGCCAGCGTGTGCAAGGTAGTCTGGTGATATTACGCCGACCTATCCGTGCTCTTTCTCCGTTCCACCACCAACTGGCGCCCTCTTTTCGCCAGACGATGTCCTCCATACACTCTAACACCCTCGAAGAAAAGTGCTTCCACTCCATGTTAGAAAAAGAAAAGGCGAAAGTGCTGGGGACCATAGACGATGTAAAGAGGACACGAAGAGAAAGAGCAACCACAATTTCCCCGCACAATCATGTCTCTCTGCGGGTAGAGGCAGTGTGGGGGGACACCAGGGGCGTACCGAAACGGAAGGGTGGGAGAAGTTTTTGCGACGGTCAAAGCTGACCGCAGCGCTGGACACAGCAATACCGAGTTCCCAGTTTGGCATTTTACGAAGCCATTCGAACAAGATGGTGCGTGATAATGGCGCCTTATAGGGGAAAAGCAATTTCTGCCTGCAGATCCGTGCTGTACCCGCTCGCCTCGAGCTTCGTACTCGATGTACGTTACGACGTGCCGCAGATACGTCGATTCTCACCTCTTAACTGAACGTCTAATATTCCAGCCAGTTGGTCTTTCTCGAATTTTGCGGCCGGATAGCGATTAGCGGCGAGATATTTTCCGGACATTCTCATGAACATACAGACCGTTGCGCCAGCAGTCGTCTCGTCCACGAAATTTCATTGAACCATTTTTAATTTTTATCTCATCAAGCTTCACCTCATGCAAAATGTTTTTAAAGTAGCGTCGTAACCCAGTATCCAAATTTGTAACTCGGAAGCAATACCATTCTCAAGATTTATTTTTACACATGTAGCACAAAATTGTGTAAGTGTATGAAATTAAAAATAATGTAAATATTAAAAACCTTGTTTTAATCCTATGTCTAATTTCATAGGCCTCGAGCAAGTTCATTTTCAAGTTTTATTTTTACACATGTAATACAAAATTGTGTAAGTGTATGAAATTGAAAATAATGTAAATATTAAAAACCTTGTTTTAATCCTATGTCTAATTTTATAGGCCTCGAGCAAGATCATTTTCAAGTTTTATTTTTACACATGTAGCACAAAATTGTGTAAGTGTATGAAATTAAAAATAATGTAAATATTGAAAACCTTGTTTTAATCCTATGTCTAATTTTATAGGCCTCGAGCAAGTTCATTTTCAAGTTTTATTTTTACACATGTAATACAAAATTGTGTAAGTGTATGAAATTGAAAATAATGTAAATATTAAAAACCTTGTGTTAATCCTATGTCTAATTTTATAGGCCGCGAGCAAGATCATTTTCAAGTTTTATTTTTACACATGTAGCACAAAATTGTGTAAGTGTATGAAATTTAAAATAATGTAAATATTAACCCTTAGCACTCGAATGGTGACTCTGAGGCACCATTAAAAATTGCTGTACCATTATTCAAAATATTGTATATATTATTAAATACATGGGTATCTAATAAATTACTAAACAGTTAGGTATTGTATATCAATATCATATCCATACAATTTTTAAAATCATAGGCAATGGAAATATTCCAGATAGGGAAACATGTTAAATTTTTTAGTTAAAGTAGCTCAGAGTGCAAAGGGTTAAAAACCTTGTTTTAATCCTATGTCTAATTTTATAGGCCGCGAGCAAGTTCATTTTCAAGATTTATTTTTACACATGTAGTACAAAATTGTGTAAGTGTATGAAATTTAAAATAATGTAGCTTGTTTTGATCCTATATGTAATTTTGTATTCTGTGAATAACATCAATTTCAAGTTTTATTGCTATATATTTCTTCTTTAATAACTAGACTGCGGATTTAGCGAATTTGTATACGTACATGAAATCTAAAATAATGTAAATATTAAAAAGATCTGAGAATATCAATATACTATGTTTAGTTCATCTAAATTATTAAAGGAAAAAAGAAATTCCTGTTTTTGTTCTTATTTCTCGTGATTGAATGAATACATTTTTAAAATTTTAGAAACTTTTGATGGACACTCTTATATACAGTAGAACAACTTTTTAAAATGTTACGCAAACGACTTGAGCTTTTCGAAGGAGATAGAAAAATGACTGGATGACGAGTGTGAAAGATTATTTATTTAACTTATTATTAACTTCCCGATTCATAGGGAAGTTACTGTAATTTTCCCGAAAATCGATTTTTTTTAATTATTATTGATTTCTTTGAAATTATTGTCAAGAGCCACCCTGTAATCTAGATATTGTAAGAGTTCTATTTACCCGAGCATGGAGGGTCAAAAATAATGAAACCACTTCGAGAGTACAAGTCCATCAATGCGAAGATTGAGAAAATTCTTTACAATAGATGAGAGAATTCAGTGGAACGCGTGTACCCTCACGAAAAACGGCAGAAACGTTGGATTCGTCGGTTGAAACTCAATTAACGTCGATGTCGCCGAAACCGTGTCTGAGCAGCGACGAAACATAAAGTAAGTCTGACATTCTTGAACGGGGAAGAAAGGGCAACGAAGGCTTTTAGCGTGAGTCTAGTTTACGAGTGTCGGCTACGAGCATTTGTTACGTGACAGCTCTCGGCCGTCGTCGCATGGAAAGAGCAATGCGTAATATTTCTCCTGCAGTCGACGGAACGACGCCTACGTTTCGGCTCCAGCCATAAATCCGCCATTTATATCGTGCGGATGATGTGTTTATCTTTTATCGACCATATAAATATTCAGATTCCGTGGACGAAGCTTGCATCATCGACGTTGAAACTAATAGAAGGCTTCCGTTCGCAGAAACGTTCAAAGGCAAGGGTAAATTCGTTCGAAAAACTCAAGACGCCACTGTCACCGCGACAGCGAGCGAATAAATCTACGCAAGAAACGAAATAAATGTCTCTCAATCGTGTATCCCTGTGTAATCCGTTTACATAATTTATGAGAATCTACGGCGTGGATAAACCTGATCTTTACACACTTCTGAAGCACTGACGGCATTGATTTATCGTTTTCATCAACACCTCGTATAAAATTAGCCAAGGATTATACACGCGTATGTATATGCCGCGGCAGGCGCACGTGAAATTTAGCAAACCTGAAAATTTATTAATCAATCCGCGCAATTATGTAAGCTGCTAGCTAAAGTATCAATTAGATGTAATGTATGACCAATGTAAATTATAACGCGATAGACTGTCTTTATAAAAAGATGGACTAACGTACTCTATCATCAGGCGTAGCGCTTATCCATTAAAATCACTATAAATTGATAACATTTGTGATAGAATAATATGGAAATTTCAACCTTTCAATAGACTATAATGACTAGAGTGCGGATCTTTATGCAAAATAAAAATTGTCTGCATCGATTGCAAGAAATAGAAACCAATTTGAATGTCACTTCTTCCCTTAATGATTTTTAATAGAGGAGAAATCATACATTCACATTTTCAATTTTTTAAATTTTCCATCAATTTTGAATTTCATCTACTCAATTCGCAGTCTAATAATGACAAACTAGACTGTAGACATTTAATCAAAATAAAAATTGTCTCCACTAATTGTAAGAAATAAGGGCAAAACCAAATTGTCAATTCTTCTTTAATAATTCCAAGATGAAAAAGTATATTGATATTCCTAGATTCATTTAATTCTATAAAATCCGCAATCTAATGTTGACTTTTACCAATTTAATAGAAACGAATATTAGCTTTATTAATTACGTTGTTATATTATTTAAGCCCATCTCGCGAAATTCACTTAACAGTAAAATTATAAGATCTGTAAAAACGACGAGCTTCCAATGTTTTCATATCGTAAAAGTGCAACTGAATTAATTTCTCAATACATAACGTTAATAAATAAATCTACTTATTTAGACATACATCGTGAAATTGTTAAGAATGTAAAATGATCGCTTCTAGTGCTCCGCAGTCTAGTTAAGGGTTGAATAGTTCGTGCATGTTCGAAGAATGAGCCCATCCCAGAACCAATCCAAAGTTAGCCTAGGCTTAGCCTTGACCCGATCTATATCAGGTCTGTGCCTAGCCTAGACCCCAAGCCTAAACATCAAATTTATAGGCGGTGTGGTCTGTGGGAACAGTTACTGCATTGCATGTGTACACGTTTACTTATCAATTTAGTGTGTAAGTACATGTATGCACTGTCAAGTGTGTCTATACATATCCACGAGAGCTATACATTTGCTGGGGTTGCTCGTATAGGCGTGTACGCGTGTGTACATATATACATATATCGTTTGGGGGAAGCGGAAGCAACGACCGTAGAAAGATTTTCGACATAGCCGGACAAATCGGTGGAGCCGAGTAGGTAACACCGTTGGTTGGCCACGAGCACGTGACCAACCACTTCATATCCGATCGTATAAAGCGGGAAACGTTGGCGTACCCTCCGCCGCCGGTTTCACTGGTATAAGGTCCCTCACGAAAACTTTGCCCGACCTCCCCAGCGAGTTGCCTCCACGTTTATAACCTTTTCCACTCTGCACGATATGTCTCGGAGCCTCCTAGCCAGCAGCGGCTCCGATCTCTACGACTCGCGGCCGGGTTCGACGAATGGGACGAAGAAGCTGGTAGCCCGGCAGGGGTGAAGATAGAGGGTGGGAACGGGAGGCAAGGTGGCCGAAAGGGTGGGAAGGCTACCAGATATAAATTTCCTGATATTCGACCGTTCGTGTCGTTTGAAATGGGGCAGTTTTCTCGGGACCTAATGGTTATTGCCTTTCTCGGTGGACATATTGCGTTCCATCCAGTGCAATGTGTGCGGCCGATATATCAGAGCTCTTCGCTCTCTTGGGTCGAGCTCTCTCGGATAAGGGTGGCTGTTCGGTGGGGCGCACGGGGAGCACGAGGGGACTGGATGCAGGGAGAAAGAGAGAGAGGGATGAAGAAACCGGTGGACAGAGAGGAATAGATCCGGAGATAGGGTGGAAGAGAGCGGGGAGAAGGAGAGAGAGAGCACAGAGAAGAGAGGAAGAGAGGCGGAGAGATGTCGACCGCGCAGTTACCGGAAACCCCTCCGCAACGGAGCAGCAGTCCGCTTGGTGGTCGTGCCCTGCCAGACTGCAGACGGGAAGTGGCCGAGGTGTGGCCGCGGAGTTGAATTATTACAAGCTGCCCCGACATTCATACAGGATGCATGCCCCAGCCCGTGCCCGTAAATCTTCGCCGCTACGTCAGTCCTTGACTTTGCACGCCGCCTGCCGCCGGCTGATGTTATTATCGTTGGCTTAAGCGCGAATTGAATAACGCGCCTCGCGTTCGCCTCTCGCATTGACGAGGGGTTAAGTGATTTTCACCCCATTACTCCGGCTACGATGCCTTATCCCGCGGACAGAAATCGCGCTACGATAGTCCCGATAGTCTTCCAACGTTACATCCAACCGTCCTCCACGACGCGGCTAAATGGATCGCACGATACATCCCCCTTTGCTCAACATATTTTCACTCGAATATCGTCCTGTCCCAAAAGTTCTTTTCGCAACGCGTGCTCTTGATATTGTCAGACAGGAATACAATTATTTCTGGGAAACAAGAATAGAACGCCATCATCTTCGTGGTTTTTCTTGCCTGGCATTCCACTTGTTCGATCACGCCGTTTGCTTACTTAGTACGTCAGCTATCATCCCCTTTCCTGAGTTCTTTCCAATATCAGCTTTTTCCTGTTTTTCTGATCGAAGTTTGTGATTAGTAGACATATATGTATAGTGTTCCTGATTTCTCAACATTTTTCATTTCTTGGGAAATGAGAAATAAGACTACAGGGTGTCCCAAAACTAGTGTAGGAGCGGAAAATGGGAAATTCCTTGGGTCATTGGAAGAGACATTTTCCTTTATAAAAATGGCGTTCTCAGCTTTGTTTAGGAGTTATTAACGAAAAACACGGACCAATCAGAGCGCGATCTAGACGCGAGTTGGCAGAATCGGCCAATTGACAGTTGGCGCGTCGGGCCGACTGTACTAACTCGCGTCTAGGTCGCGCTCTGATTGGTCCGTGTTTTTCGTTAATAACTCATAAACAAAGCTGCGGACGCCATTTTTATAAAGGAAAATGTCGCTTCAAATTACCCAAGGAATTTCCCATTTTCCGCTCCTACACTAGTTTTGGGAAACCCTGTATATTTCTCGAGAAGTCTTGAGAATTTTCTAGAATTTTGAATAAAATAAAAAAATTCGAAAATGATATTTGGAAATATTTATGGAAAGCGCAAAAACCTTTAACTCAATGTTTATTCCTGTCCAATATGTACGTAACTTTAAAAATAACAAAAAAATAGACGCTAAAAATAATAATAATAATTTGAAACGACTACGTCTAATGTAGAATCAGATAATCTACTTCTTTTTTTTCTGATAACAAAATCTGTAGCAGTAGAAAAATTTCTTTCATTTTGTGTGGATGTTGGCTTTACTGTATGTAGAACATCCAAAAGTTGCTGCAGATTGGATTATGCAATTAGTAATATGCAATTTGAGTTAACTAAAAATTCATTTCCGAAAATAAATGATAATTGCCTACAATATGTTATAAAATAAATGAGAATTTTCTTAGATTTAAATTCCTTCAGAAATACCGCAATTTCTCGAGAAATGAGAAACAACCGATTTTAAAATTTCTCGAGAAGGAACACTAGACATACATCATCACACCAGATAGTTCTTACTGGAGGTATCACCGGTGAGTCCCATCGAAGGAAAAGTATTTCTTAGATAATGTTGTTCTTGCTATATTGCATAAAACTACTGCTAGTAAAGCAATAATTCATTGAAGATTTGCAAGATCGTCTTCTTCCAATAGTCAATTCTTTCCTGTTTTTCTGATTACAGCCTGTGATTAGAAGACATATATCATAAGACCAGATAATTCTTGCTGGGGACATCATCGGTGATATATATGATTACCACATTGCATAGAACTACTCGTAGTAAAGCAACAATTCATCGAGGATTTGCAAGATCATTTAAGAGAGATTGAAATGTTGAAAATTCAATTCATGGATATCACAGATCCAATGCCTACAATAAAGGGCCAAGAAACTACTGTGAATTCGCGTTGTAGTTATCAGTCACAAAAGTGTACAAACTGTTGGGACTATCTACTACTGTATTTAATATTGAAATATATGCACATCTGTGCGGGCAAGTACGTATGTTGATTATTTATTTCCTGAGTTGTTAACCGTTTTGTGCGCGACTACGGAGAAACTGCCGCCTTGACTACTTTTAATCAGTATTATCGATTATCGAAGCCGATAGCGGCACCAAGTAATAACAGTAACTCAACCGTGCTGTCGTTATCCGTAGCTTAAGCAGGAATTGTATATCGTACAGTTAGGTTATACCGACGAGGGGTTCAGTGATTTTCACCCCATTAACTAGAACGTGTTACTCAACCTAGCAGACGGATCTCCGTAACTATCTTGCTCCCCTAATGCTGTACTGTATAGAATATTATCAAGACGTCGTCTGTTTCCTTGATTTAATTGCTGCGTTGAATTTTTCATGCGGAAGCTGCCTCCGGACTTTCCAGTTATGCTATATGGAAACGTGTTCTGCAAATAGGCGCAAGCGAAAAATGATGTACGAATGTACTCGCATCAAAACTTTATGGGGACGTTATCGAAAAGTACGGAATAACTGGTTCTTCGTGCGATGTGCATGTCATGGTGATTCCGAATTATTTGAGACGAACAAGAATTAATATATTTCACAAATTATTACAGCAATTTGAAAAATATTATTACTAGACTGCGGATCTTTATGCGAAACAAAAAATGTTTGCATGTATTGCAAGATGCCAAATAGACATTTCTTTCTTCTTTTAATTGTTACAGTGGGTTAAAGAAATATTCGCTCACTCTTAAAAAGGCGATAACTTTTTAAACATCGTACTATACGATTTGAACTTTTTTTTAGAAACTAGAGCAACTAGTTTGCTGCAGGATGTGAAAACAAAATTTTATCAAAAATTGCAATCGATCGGAATTGTAGAAGAAATACTAAAAGTTGCATTTTACAACTTTTTTATGTGGGCCTATTGAAAATTTAAAAAATATGTTTTATAAACCTGTGTCAATTAAACATATTCTGAAATTTCGTAAAAATCGTTGATTTCGTATAACTGACACAGATCTACAAACCGTATTTTTTAAATTTTCAATTGTAATTTTTGACAACATTTTTATCACTTCCTGCAGCAAACTAATTGCTCTAGCGTCTAAAATATGTAAATATTCAAAAAGTTGGCGAACACTTTTTTGATTAATTTTTTTTTATTAATACACCGGTGTCCTCAAATCTTCTTAATTCGTCCACTGCTTTAAATTGTACGCACTCATTTTTTTCATAAATGCATAAAATCCGCACTCTAATTATTACATATAGTAGCAGTATTGTCATTAGTATCAGGCAAACGGGAAACTTGTTCCTCTCCCCCCACTTATTGTGTTAAATTACTTCGGAAATTCATAAATAAAATAAATAAATAAATATAAATGTAATAGCTGATGCATCAGCTAGAGGTATAAATGGAGTCGTCAGATTAACACTTAACCTACAACTGCCGGTTTTATATTTTTAATCTTGCAATTATTGAAATTACGAAGTTGCTTACATGGAAATTGATTCAATAAATTTCTTTATCCAAGCGCATATTGTAATTAGAGTTGTACAAAATCTAAATAAATAGAGCCCTGTCATTTTTGTAAGCTTTTAGTATTCGGTAGGCCTAGTGTTCAATACACAACTTGTGTTCCCACTGTAGCTCTCCCTTCTACGACGCAATTCTCCACGCGTCCACCGCCCAGCCACGTGACGCGTTTCGTCTCTATCATATGTGTCCGGTACTAGTAGACAGAGCAGGTAACTTTTTCCCCTCACTAGGTGTCTGTGGTGTTTTTGCCAGGGCTTGCCCTGGGCCCCGCAACCTCTAAGGACAGCAGTGTACAGGGTGTCCCAAAACTATCCTAGGAGCCGAAAATAGGAGGTTTCTTGGGTCATTTGAAGCGTCATTTTCCTTTACAAAAATGGCGTCCGTGGCTTTGTTTAGGAATTATTAACGAAAAACACGGACCAATCAGAGCGCGATCTAGACATGCGATGGCACGTTCGGCCAATTGACAGTTGGCGCGTTGGTCCCACTGTGCTACCTCGCGTCTAGATCCCGCTCTGATTGGTCCGTGTTTTTCGTTAATAATTCCTAAACAAAGCCGCGGCCGCCATTTTTGTAAAGGAAAATGTTGCTTCAAATGACCCAAGGAACCTCCCATTTTCAGCTCCTAGGGTAGTTTTGGGACACCCTGTATAGTAAATGCAATCTCCGAAAAGAGATTAAATAAATATCCTACACTATATGTGTACATAACCGCATACATTTTGCGTGCGAACTTTTAATAATGCATGTATAAATGATTAGTGTAGTATTCCTTGTCAATGTTTACTATTTGAATATGTTAGTAGTGCTTGTCAAAACAAAATGAAGCACCTTGTATTTTCAACATATGTTATCGTTTTGTATAAATAAAAAGACCGTGTCCAGGAAATAACGGGACAAAGCGGTTCATCCAACACGTGTAACTCGTGTTTTGATAATGTCAACTAAATTATGGATTATGATACAAATTCCAGTTGACATGCAACAAATTAAATGGGTTTCACCATTAACACTTCGCTCGAGTCTAATGAAATATTTATGAAACGATATTGAAGCATACGACTAGTTTCACCAGCGATGTTAGATGTTGTACGCGCGATATAATGTAGAATGCAGGATATGAACATTTATTAATCCAGCTATTAATACTTTGAAAGTCTGAAATTCTTCGTTCGATGTGTTGAGCACACGTTTCAACGAACGGAATTATTCGTGCAAGTAATTTACCTTGCATTAGTCGGTTCTAGTTCTCGACATCTGAAAAATTACCAACTATCATAATGTTCAACGCGTAGCAAATAAATAACAAGGTGACTGCACGACAGGCAATTAAATACGTCGACTAGTTCTAATCAATTGCGTGAAATTATTGCCAACCTTAATGATACAGGCTCGCAACCACATGCATTTGGCAACCTTACCAATTTTAATAAATCACTCGCATAGTTTTGTTTGCGTGTATCGAGCAACAATCTTCTCCTGTTCCACTCGACGTTTCGTAAAACGTCGAAAATAACATGACTCCGAATACTCGTGCAAAATTTACTCGTCCTCAAGGAGAAATAAATCGAATAAACGAATTTTGCAAGTGTACGAAACAATTAAAAAATGTTTCCAAGTTAAATTATTACATTTTTATTACTAGTTGTGTGTAATAGAATCTGGTGTTATATTATTTTAATTAGTAATTGTATATAAAATTTTTATATATGTATATACAGGGTGTCCCACATAAATGATAATACCTAAATATCTTTCGTATTTACAGTCCTATCGGAAAACTTCAGAGGACAAAGTGACGCTATTGCAGGGGAGCAATATAATAATGAAGAAAAAAATTTTTTATGTCGTGTTTTTAAATGAAATTGCAATGTCACCGATTGCAAAATGATCTCGGCGCTACGGTTCGATCACTAAACTACTTTAATCAATTTTGCTAATTATAAATTAATTCGACGTTTCGGTTCTGGTTTGAACCATTCTCAAGAAATGAATTGAAATTGCGTCTGTAATCAAAATATTTTAAATAAGACATAGAATTTTCAAATTTCAAAGATCAAAAAGAAACTATTTTTTTAAAGAAAACTAATAAATGTTTAAAGTACAGGAAAACAATTTGTACTCACTTGCTTAGGTGTGATTAAATATTTAAATTTGAGAGTCGTGAGACACGTGAAACGCGTGCGTTCCCCATGTCTGTTTGCACGACATTGATCATTCTTGTACGCGATCTAGGTTAAATAGATCGATACAGAGCGGTAAATTCAAAAATCATAATACATCTTTAACCTCACAATGGTGAGAATACCAAACTGGTAAACCACAATTTATTAACACTCAATTTGAAATGATATCAGAACGCAAACAAAGGTTGTGCGTGTTTCAGATTTAACCAAAAGAAGAATTATAGAAAGATTTTATGTGTTGGAAAGGATTAGCAAAATTGCTTAAAGTAGTTTAGTGATCGAACCGTAGCGCCGAGATCATTTTGCAATTGTTTTTAACAATAATACGATCGAGCAACACAAGTTTATTTACAATGTCACCGATGTTTTTTTAAATGGAATAGTATATTTTTTTGCGATAGCATGATAGACAATAAAAAACTGAATTTAGTGGATACCACCTTTTTGACCTTGAAATAACCTTGATATGTAAAGGTCAACCCGACGTAAGCAACGCGCAATCTGTGCTGAAACGTAAGTTTTAAACTTCCACATTTCATCCGCTTCAACATGATTATTCTTGCTCAAGGTCAAAAAGGTGGTATCCACTAAATTCAGTTTTTTTATTGCCTATCATGTTATCGCAAAAAAATATACTATTCCATTTAAAAAAACATCGGTGACATTGCAATTCCATTTAAAAACACGACATAACAAATTTTTTTCTTCATTATTATATTGCCCCCCCCCCTGCAATAGCGTCACTTTGTCCTCTGAAGTTTTCTGATAGGACTGTAAATACGAAAGATATTTAGGTGTTATCGTTTATGTGGGACACCCTGTATACAAGGTGAGTCCGCAGAAACAGAACACCTGAATAACGCGGCTGCTATCGGTGTTAGGAAGAGATGCATCTGATGGAACTTTTTTGTAGGTGGACGCGTAAAGGACATATGAAGGTCAACTTCATTTTTTTAAGTGGAATGAGGTATTTTTTAATACCTCAATCGATGCAGCTGGACATTCGTTATAAAAAAGTACTAATCTATGTATATCAAAAAGTTAGTAGTTCAGAAGATATTTTAATTTAAATAACTCTGAAATACCATTACATACTAAGTCGTTAGCGTTTACTTACTAGTGTAACGATGTGGATAGTCCTCGTGGGTGTTTCCAAAGGGCTGGTCCCATTAAAAAAAATTAAGGTGACCATGGTATCTCTGAAAAAACATAGAAACAAATAAAATTCTCATTAATAAAATATTTGTTTTGATGTATTTTATGTGTTTAAGACATTTGACGTATCTTACAAACAACAAAGATATTTGAGGTACAAAAGTTAGATGAGAAGTCTTGCGCAAGCTGTTAAACTTGAAATACTTAATTCTAAGAATAAAATCACGGTAATAAATCGGTTCAGTAAGATAAATACACATTTTCATGTTCGGCCAATTTCTTTTTACACTAAAATCTTACCTAATCGCATGAATGTGTCGATAAAGTTCAAGGTCTATAGTGTAATATGCGTACCCTAACTCATTACCACTAGAGTAGCTGGTAAGATGAAAATACCAAAATTGGAAGTTGATATTGAAAGTAATCTAATTGAAAGCTTTTTCCTGTGAAGGCAGAGATTGTTTGAAGGTATTCATAAGCGGTGGGAATGGAAAAACAATTCGGAAAGAACGTATCGAAGGGACGGTATCGAGTTAGGCAGATTCCAGCAATCCGGTAGGAAATGCCATACAATTTCGAGTTCTACCAGGGAATAGGACTGAAGAGTCGAATCGGGATGCCAAGCACGTATCGACAACCTGGTCACCAACACGCTCG
This sequence comes from Lasioglossum villosulum, assembly GCA_963971365.1. Classification (NCBI taxonomy): domain Eukaryota; kingdom Metazoa; phylum Arthropoda; class Insecta; order Hymenoptera; family Halictidae; genus Lasioglossum; species Lasioglossum villosulum. Next base: position 30,317,043 of record OZ020498.1, on the reverse strand, counting down.
ATGGTAATCCCAAATAAAAAGAAAGGAGAAAGACATTGCATTCTCCGTAACCACGACCTGCCGCCGCCTCTACATTTCTTCTCTTCTGCCTGGTCCCGGTACGAGTACTTTTACAACGGTCAGCGCTCTCTGATGCCTGAACAAATCTAACCGACAACTCCTCGCATGCAGTCCAATTTAACTAAATCCTTTCCGCTTTTCCTTCGTGTTGGAGAGGGAGGAGAGATCAGGAGAGAAAAAAAGAGAGAGGGGTAGAGACTAAGAGAGAGAGAGAGAGAGAGAGAGAGAGAGCCATCGTGCGTGTAAGAGAGCAGAACGCGCGAAAGGAAAGTGTGGAGGACAGGAAAGGGCAGGGAAGGAGAAGCCATACGTGAAGATAAGATTGGAAAAGTTGTATGAGGGGCAACTTTAACAGCTATATAACCATTACGGTGCCGATAAAGTGGAATCTAGTGTCTTAACGGTCTGGAACGAAATTCCGGATATAGCGTCGTATATTCCAATAGAGTTAAACACGACGTTCAGATACTCGTTTCCGACTCGCCGCCATGAAGAGTGTACACGCCGCTTTATTGCCCAATAGATCTGAAGGATCGCTCTTTCCCACTGGTGGGACTTCTTCTTTATATGCATTTATGAATCCGTTTGTTGAATTACCTTACCTGATCTATCGGGCATCCCTTGTTCGCGGCAGATAATTTTATCGCCTGTGCAAAAGGTATAATGCCTAAACAGGCTATGTCCAGTCTGAACCAATTTCAGGTGTTTAATTGATTCCAGTTTTTCAATGATTATAATGACAATTGTAACTTATTGGTAACATGTATGAGAGGTAAGTATAATGTCTAAAAAGACTATGTCCAGTTTAAACCAATTTCAGGTATTTAATTGATTTCAGTTTTTCAATTATTACAATGACAATTGTAACGTATTGGTAACATGTATGAGAGGTAAGTATAATGTCTAAAAAGACTATGTCCAGTCTAAACCAATTTCAGGCATATATGGATTCCAGTTTTTCATTGTTTACAATGACAATTGTAACTTATTGGTAAGATGTATGAGAGGTAGGTATAATGTCTAAAGAGACTATATCCAGTCAAAACCAAATTCAGGTATTTAATTGATTCCAGTTTTTCAATGATTACAATGACAATTGTAACTTATTGGTACCATGTATGAGAAGTAGGTGTAATGTCTAAAAAGACTATGTCCAGTCTAAACCAATTTCAGGCATATATGGATTCCAGTTTTTCATTGTTTACAATGACAATTGTAACTTATTGGTAATAACCTGTATGAGAGGTGGGTATAATGTCTAAACAGATTATGTCCAGTCTAAACCAATTTCAGGTATTTAATTGATTCCAGTTTTTCAATGATTACAATCACAATTGTAACTTATTGGTAAGATGTATGAGAGGTAGGTATAGTGTCTAAAGAGACTATGTTCAGTCTAAACCAATTTCAGGTATTTAATTGATTCCAGGTTTTCAATGTTTGCAATGACAATTGTAACATATTGGTAACATGTATGAGAGGTAAGTATAACGTCTAAAAAGACTATGTCCAGTCTAAACCAATTTCAGGCATATATGGATTCCAGTTTTTCATTGTTTACAATGACAATTGTAACTTATTGGTAACAACCTGTATGAGAGGTGGGTATAATGTCTAAACAGACTATGTCTAGTCTAAACCAATTCCAGGTATTTAATGGGTTCCAGTCTAAACAGGCTATGTCCAGTCTGAACCAATTTCAGGTATTTAATGGATTCCAGTTTTTCAATGTTTACAATGACAATTGAAACGTATTGGTAACAACCTGTATGAGAAGTAGGTGTAATGACTAAACAGGTTATGTCCAGTCTGGACATAACATATATTACATATATTATACCTCATAGGTATAATAATAAGCAGGCTACGTCCAGTAACAATGTGTATGAGAGGTAGATATAATGTCTAAGTAGGCTATGTCCAGTCTAAACCAGTTTCAGGTAAGATACAAGCTAATATACATGTATTTAGAAAATACATTGTTGCATTACTGTTTGCGAAAATGTGGTATATGAATATAGATATTGTAGATTGAAGTTATAGTAATATCCAGCGTGAGGACCTCTAAATATAGATGGACAATGATAGGGTGTGTAATTTTTCACTGCAGCTATTGAACTGTAAACCTGCTACTTTCTTAAACTATGCGGCATTAACTGCACGTACAAATTAAATAAAATTAATTTCTTACCGACCAGAGTAAATTTAAAGAAAAAATGTGGAAAATCAGTACTGAATTTAGCATTATGTATGAATTAATAGTCTATTCGAAACTATCATTCAAAATTTGAAGCTGTAGAAATACATTGATTTGTTTGTACTTATTATTTCACCCTCACCGATGTGGGAAAGTAACTTACAACAGTATTGTAACTACATATGTGTAACAGTATGTGTAGTTACATCACTCAACATGCGAACACAAACCTGTCCAAAAATCATCCTATAGTTGCGTGTGCAGTTGTATCTTCTGTGAACTCTCAAATTCATGAATTAATAAAACTAAGAACATGAGAAAGGCAATATAGATCTTCCCAGCAGATTATTCAAATGACATCCTGAAGAGGGTGGATGTGTATTTCCTGGTGTCAAAGTATGCGTAAGACTCGGACATAAATAATGCATAATAAGTGATGCAGCGTTTTCAGCACATTTTGAACGAAACATGCTGTTATCGGTTGACGGACTAAAAGCTGGGTCCGCTCATTTCGTAGTATAACGAATGTTGCTGGCGTAAATATAAAGATCGCCTGTACAGAGTAATACGTGTTTGTGCTGCAGGCTACGTTTGCCATAACTCACCTATGGGACTGACAGCTTGCATAATACCCGCGAAATTGGTTTTATAAGACGACGCCAAGCACTGCTTCACAACAATGCCATAAACGCTCCGGGTAAATTACGACTCAGTGGCGTAACATCATCGGGGGGAAGGAACGTTCACTTGGATTTAATTTTCATTTAATTGTGTTGAATGATCGTTCGCGTTTAAATAATTGTTAGCCATGGAATACCTCAAATGTTTCTTCGTTCAGTATAACCGATTGAATTAAATCGTTGCTCTACTTGGTTGAAGTACTTTAACATCAGGCGTTAAGCAACAACGAATAAAACAATGTAATATTAAAATGTTCCTTTCATAGGAAAAGAATTGTTAAGTATCCATTTTAGTGTAAATTCTTGACTAATGTTTACGCGAGTTGTTCTAATATTATTTTTGTACTTGTTAGTCACAAATTCAGAATTTGTTTAGTCATTCGGGTTCATTTCAGTAATTGTTGTGGCATCAACAACGCAGAACATTATTTAAATACATAATAAATTGATAATTAATAAATCTATGTATAAAGTTTGGAATAGATGTGTTTTATAGTTTTCTTTAAAAATATTCACGAACATCACTTAGCTTTTTTATGCTTACATCAGACAGTCTGAAACTCTGTAATTAGTAATTATTAATATTATGTAAAAAATTATATTTTGGATTTCATTTGTGAACAGGTGATATAAATTCATAATATATAGCTTGTGCTGAAACTCTGTAATTAGTAATTATTAATATTATTTAAAAAATTATATTTTGGATTTCATTTGTGAACAGGTGATATAAATTCATAATATATAGCTTGTGCTGAAACTCTGTAATTAGTAATTATTAATATTATGTAAAAAATTATATTTTAGATTTCATTTGTGAACAGACGATATAAATTCATAATAGCTTGTGCTGATGCTTTATGTGGAAAACAATTAGTAATTTGTCGAACAGAAAAGGTGCCTTCATACAAACGAATATTGATTACACAAATTAAAATTAATTACAAACTAGCGCTGATAGAAACAGACATTGGTAATTATTGCGAAATGAAATTTAAATATGTTACAGATTTCGACATTTTGAACAAATTTTTTCTTTTCCAATAAAAGGGGTTGCCTTTAGTTTTTGGGATATTCGCAAAAGATTATTGCTAATACTGTATTGCGACGTACAGCGTCCCTTTCACAATAATTACCCAGACATTTATTTCTGTTAATAATTTTAGATTGCATCATATAATAATACAATAAATTGCCTAATAATTTCACTGTTTTGTATTTCACCTACCCATTTTTGTGACGAATGCATGAAATAGTTTAATTATATTTGTCCTATTTACCTACAGTATTGCAACAATCACTCGTGAATGAAAACAGCTTGTTGATTGTGACTTAGAATGAAAATTTTGATGTGAGAAACAAATATATGCAACACACATTACTAGTTGTCCCTGTTCATGCAGTGCATTATTATATAACTTTGAAAATGCTATTGTATTAGCATGCGTCGGTTATTGTGGAAACGTCTGATATAATATTGCACGCGATGCAGGAAATTGAACACCCTTCATGTGGACAGATATCATTTATGCATGTATGAACTTCGCAGCAATATCTGTTATTGATTCCACATTTAGCATGAGCATTTACATGTGATCGCTATTAAATATCAGTAAAGGGAATACATTGATATAAAGAACTAACAACGTGCAATGCAGAAATGGCGGAAATTTGAAGAAATATATCTGATGTCAATTGACAAGTAAAACAGCTCGCAAACGTCAGTTCCTAACAATTCAATTTCGTATAAATAGGTTGCAAATATTTGCTTTTTCGATTTTTCGAACGGATATTTCAAAATGAAAGGGGAATCAAGAATTAAAAATTGAAATCAAATAAAAAAACATCTTAACAGTAACAGTATTGAATGTGAATCAAATTAATGAAAAGATATATCAAACGGTTTACTATTTAATGCAAAAAAATTATTGTTATATTAAAATAAAATGTCAAGATATATTTTAAAAGAAACCTAGATAAAACGTGAAAAATGAACACAAAAGTGGTCAATCACTTGATCTGGTTCAACAAAAAGTAATTATTCAATATGTTATACCATTTTTATACGGAATATAAGAATTAAACTAAATTGTCTGTAGTCCAGTTATAATAATAATAAATTAATTACGTATATTTAGTTGAGTCGTGATTGTTGTCCTTCCTTACATTTTTAAATAAATTATAAATTTTTGTATGAAATTAGCTCGAGATCATGTTCATGTATGATTTCAATTCTTTTGATTTTATTTAATTATTAATGATTGATTAATCAATCCAATTATTTAACTTAATTATTTTATTTTGTCCTTTCTCTTCTACCATTATCTCACGATAATATTCACGGATTATTTTAATTTATTTTGATGTAAAGAAACTAGAGTCATTTATTTGCTGCAACATTTTCTGAAAAATAACTAATATCGATCGTTGGCGATTATCGGTGAAACGACTAATTTATGAACAAAATAAAATTGTGGAAAAAAAAGGCTGACTAGTTCGTGAATTGTTATTTTAAAACGATTATCCGGATAAAGCGGCTGGCTATATCGAATGGAAATGTGCCAATGAAATAAACAATCAGTGGATAAAAAGCTTTGAAATTTCTCTGACACGGAGTGATTGCAATTCTTATTGACAAACAGGTGTTATAACTCAGAGCAGGTGAAACAGCGCGGGTGGTGGTTCACACACAAAGAATTTCATTACTCACTGAGTTATAATCTCTCATATCATTGTTTTATGGCAGGACCATAAACAATTCAGGCGCACGGCAGTATTCACTTGCGGGGTAAGCAGATCTGAGGCCGTGATTTACCGAAAGTCGTAAATTTTTTAACTTACTGCGGATTAGATAGCGCCATCTGAATGTAAATTCATCCCCGACAAAACTGTGCCAGCTACACAGTTACCAACAAAACTTTATTTTCCGGTTATAATGGAGTTTCAGCCTTTTATGCTTCAGATGCTACGCCAGTGAGCATCATTTACATAAGATAAATACTTTTGGACTGCAGCCCTGCTCTATTTAGCCAGCGGCAGCTTAACCTTATTCACATTGTATATTTTACTCGCGTTAAATAAACTTCTGATTTTCCACTTAAAATACAAATGTTCGGAAATTGCTTGCATTTCGAAGCTATTTACTCGTAATTAACTGCTACGAGTATCGTAACAGTCGGTTGTTTCAGTTGTACCGTGCACAGACTCGGGAAAAATATTTTAAGATGTATGAAATGATATTTCAAGACTTCTATAACGTCATAAGTACATGTATCGAAAACAGTTCTTTCTGTTCTGGCAAATAATAAAATCAAGTGAAATAATATTTTCTTAGGATGTACTGGGAATTATTATTTGAAATAGTATTTCAGGCGTCAAAAATTCTATTAATCAATTGGAATCCTATTTCTCACGATTAACATGTATTATTTTTATACTAACATCAATTTTAGGAGACATTGCACACGAGTCGCCAGTCTATTATTGTTGATATCAACCTCCCACTCACTATGTGTATTCAAAATAATTATTTTGTCTTAGAATTGTAATTTTTATTGTTAATATTAACCTCCCACTCACAATATGTATTCAAAATAATTATCTTGTCTTAGAATTGTAATTTTTATTGTTGATATTAACCTCCCACTCGCTATGTGTATTCAAAATAATTATTTTGTCTTAGAATTGTAATTTTTATTGTTGATATTAACCTCCCACTCACTATGTGTATTCAAAATAATTATTTTGTCTTATAATTGTAATTTTTATTGTTGATATTAACCTCCCACTCACTATGTGTATTCAAAATAATTATTTTGTCTTAGAATTGTAATTTTTATTGTTGATATTAACCTCCCACTCACTATGTGTGTTCAAAATAATTATTTTGTCTTAGAATTGTAATTTTTATTGTTGATATTAACCTCCCACTCGCTATGTGTATTCAAAATAATTATTTTGTCTTAGAATTGTAATTTTTATTGTTGATATTAACCTCCCACTCGCTATGTGTATTCAAAATAATTATTTTGTCTTAGAATTGTAATTTTTATTGTTGATATCAACCTCCCACTCACTATGTGTATTTAAAATAATTATTTTGTCCTAGAATTGTAATTTTTATTGTTGATATTAACCTCCCACTCACTATATGTATTCAAAATAATTATTTTGTCTTAGAATTGCAATTTTTATTGTTGATATTAACCTACCACTCACTATGTGTATTCAAAATAATTATTTTGTCGTGGAATTGTAATTTTTATTGTTGATATTAACCTCCCACTCACTATGTGTATTCAAAATAATTATTTTGTCTTAGAATTGTAATTTTTATTGTTGATATTAATCTACCACTCACTATGTGTATTCAAAATAATTATTTTGTCTTAGAATTGTAATTTTTATTTATTGCAGTAATTTGCGTTGGCATGCACATCGCTAAATCAAAACATACAACGATAAGGATACAATCGTAACAGACTTGTGTCACTGTACCAAAATTCAGAAACGATAACATTTTTGTAACTTTCCGTAAGCTTGCGCGAGAGTTTGTAACACACTTTGTCAAGTAAAGACCAACATATCGCACATCGTTGAATTTGTTTCTTTCCGAGTAAGACTATTGTAACGAAAATTTGTAGTACTGTTAAAATTTCTTCGATGACCTTGAAATCTCGAAGAAAGTGATCTTGAGAACACTTTTTTGTCTATCGCCGCATTTGACCCTTTGAACCGAATACTCTTTTCCTCTGACCTTTATTACCGTGATAATAAATAATCGAGATATATGTAAGATGGTCAAATGATAAGGCGTTGACCCTCACAATGTGGATGCCTTTGACATTCTTTTTGACCCATTTTTTAAAAATTTATACAGGTCGCATCAACATTAAGGTCATTAACGACCACAAGAATTATGATATTTAATTACAATATTATATCTTTATACTTAGAAATATTTATAGGTATATTGTGGGAAGATCAATTTGTTGTTACACATATACATACAAGATTACAGAGTGTGGAAAATTTTGGTGGATTTTAGAAATTTTAAGACTTGAACTATATTCTTACTAGTATTGAAACATTCACTTAAATTATTAGGGTTAGTTAAATGTCTTCTTTGGAGGGAAAAAAGGGGCATTGCAGGGTGAAATGTTTTGATCCATTTTGATAAACTGTTTTTCGATGTCGATCTTCTTATGGGCGGAATGTAAGTATTAGATGATTGCATAAGTTCGTGCCCGATTTACATAGATGTTGCAAACTGTATTGCATGGTGGAGTGTGAAAAATTGTACTGTCACCATTTTTTGTAATTGTAGAATTGTGGAATCTAATTTTCTAATTGTAGAACAATTAAAAAGGAATGGTGACTATATAATTGGCTAATAAAGCCGTATTCTTGAAAATTTAATCATTGAATTTCATTTCCAAATCGGGCACGAATTTGTGCAATTGGAATATAACAATGTGAATCGACTACTAAGAAATCCGAAGAGAACATTTTAGATGGGACGTTCATAACTCAAAATAGAGCCAAGTTTAACATCCCGAGAGTTAATAATATTTCTGGTTAATTGCGTAATAAAACATCAGAAACACGAACAGTGAAGCTAACTATATGAATAGAGATCCAAAATATCAATTGCTCGTTAACTGATCATTAACCTAGAAAGTTGAAATTTTGTAATAAAATGATTCTTAATCCCTGAGTGCCCATTAAGAAAGCTTCGTGAATAATTCATGCTTCCAGCGGTAAACCAAGAGTTGAATCTCGTATAATCTTTATAAATATTTGCCTTCTCGAAATTTAATAGTACAAAGCAAAAAATAAAATTGAAGAGAATTTCAATCTGACCTCAAATAGGTTATTTGTCTCGAAAAATTTCAGATACAAACTAGTAAAATATAAAAGTAATTATGCTACAATCTATATTAACAGACTGTTTATTCTATAGAAGATATAATTGAATTCCAGTTAGGAATATATCTCAGTTTACTATTGTACAATTATATTTTCAAATTGATGCAGTCTACTTTATCCTTATTTTTATTAGATGAAATATAGAAATAAATAATATTACTGCTGGCAAAATGCGAATGTTAGACATATGGCAATTAAAAAATATACATTGTCCAAAAAATTAGTTTTTGCACCTTTCCTATGCCTTAATTTGCAGGATTTAAAATAAAATTCTTTTAACTGTATATATGCGTTTTCAAATTAATTAATAATCCAAGATAAAATTAAAGTATTTATTCACATGCTTATTCAATAACACGAGAAGTCACCTCGAAAATGGTAAAAAGTAATAAAACAGAATTGAAAATATGTTATTCAATAAATCTATGAATAAATATCTGAATTTTAGCTTTCAATTTCAATTTACAAACGCTACGAACTTTCAATCTCAATAATTACATAGTATTAATATTTAATATTACGTGACTGATCCTGTCTGAGAGACATTCACTGCGAGATATATGACTATTCCAATCTAACAAAGTTTTTCTTCAGCCATAAAACGCACAGTCAGCCACGCGATAGGTCTGGGTTAGTAATTTATGGGCACATGAAGATTAGATCTTTGTTAGGGAAGGTCTGGTTTAGCATTGGATTAGGTCTCGCCGAAGTCTGGGTTAGGTTTAGGATACATTTTGGCGAAGTCTGGAATCCAGACTTGTTCTCGGCTTTAATAATTTAATCACTCTAACCATTTGAGTATAGTTCTCGTAGAAGTGGTACATAGTACTTACAGTAATTTCTGAATCGTAGTCCTCGGTCGCCTCTTCAATCGTAGTCCAGTGCCTACCCATTCCACCACCTGTCAACGCTGCGCCGGGCAGCAGGACGGCGATGTTTGATGTCGGCTTGGGTATATCGGTGTGAACACCACTACATTGACTCGAGTGAATCGAATTTTCAAACTACTTAATTTTCATTATTTTTTAATGAGATTTTACTGGCTTATTCCTGGCATTTTTCTGATTAAAATCATACCAAACACGATATAATTTGGCCAATATTTAGTGGTTTAATCGACGATGAAAGTTTTACTTACAAGAAGGACAGCGTGTTTGATCTATGCCGGCGACGGCGACTCTTCGCGTCTCTTTCTTTCCAATACGCTCTTCTTCGTTGCGTTCGAAACTTTCATCGTCGATTAAACCACTAAATATTGGCCAAATTATATCGTGTTTGGTATGATTTTAATCAGAAAAATGCCACGAATATGTTGGTGAAAGTTCCATAATGATATCATCGAAAATAAAGAAGTTAAGGTCTTAGTGTTTTATTGTGATGACGCACGGGCCTTTAAACTGTGCCGGCGACGGGGACTATTTCATTCTGTCCTTCTCTACGTTCGGCTTGTCGTTTGAAGCCTCGGCGCGGTAGGGTAGACGCAGTCATAAATCAAAAAATAGCCACCCTACTTCATCGTAGTCCGTTCAAAACACGGGTGTTGGGACTACGATTCAGAAATTACTGTATATTCTCTCTAGTATGCCAAACACGTAGAGAAGGATAGCGATTGAAAACAAAAGGGGGACTTAGCTGTGATTTTCACCACCTTTAACAGTGACACAGCAATGTTGATCGATTTTAATGAAATTTTCAGATATACAGTCAAACATCAATAACTCTAACCTCTGTTAAAATCTGAACACAGATTTCGAACGGTCTCAAACACAGCCATTTTCTTGGACCATACGACTTGAATTTTTCTTTCTGGGAAAAATGACTACACATTGTCAACTTTGAAGTTTGATCTTTCTCCCGAAGTTATAATCGTAAAAGTCCGTACCTTCATCTTTGTTTTTGAATGTTTAGATTGTAGAAATTTCCTCCCCTAAAAATGTCTACAAGAATTCATGGAAATACAGTAATTTCTCGATCTATGACCAGAAAACGGGGGTTTTAAATGTCATAGATCGTAAAGGGTATGCTATTTTTTTCTCGAAATCGACCGCGCCGTGACTTCAAAAGAGTGCCGAACATAGAGAAGGACAGACACTTACGTATTACTATTACATATTAAAGAGATCTGTGATTTTACTCTGCGTTAATGAATTAACAGATTGTTGATCAATGGTATTTTCAACGGTGACTAAAGTAGAGAATACATTTTCTTCAATATCATTGCAACTTTCTACGAAACTTTGTAAAAAACATTTACTATTGCTTTGGCTTGTTTAGCTTCCAAAGTGGAAGGTTTTAAAATTTAGCGGCAAGGAATCAACCAAATTTTCGTCTTATAGAGGTTTTCGAGTTAAACATTAATAACTCTAACCTCTTTAACTCGAAAACCTCTATAAGACGAAAATTTGGTTGATTCCTTGCCGCTAAATTTTAAAACCTTCCACTTTGGAAGCTAAACAAGCCAAAGCAATAGTAAATGTTTTCTACGAAGTTTCGTAGGAAGTTGCAATGATATTGAAGAAAATGTATTCTCTACTTTAGTCACCGTTGAAAATACCATTGATCAACAATCTGTTAATTCGTTAACGCAGAGTAAAATCACAGATCTCTTTAATATGTAATAGTAATACGTAAGTGTCTAACTCATCTCCAAAAATTGAACTTTCCTTTCTTTAAAGCTATTACCATCAATAACTTATTCACACTCGTACAAACCCCCTGTAAGTAGAATTTTCGTAGGGTAAACCTCTCTTATTCGAACTCGCTACATAACTACAAGATTTCAGTTCTTCCTTGATATTCGAGTTATGTAGTCAATACAGGTCCACGAAGTGTACTTCGTAAGTTTGCAATATAGGCACACATAATTAATTTGTGCAAAACATTTAATATCTTCAATATTAAATTACTAATTCTCTCGGCGCAAAGGTTCGATCATTTGTTACTTGATTTACAGAGCAATTTACAGATCTTTATTTAGATCTTTATCAGGGGTTACTAAAATTGCTGGAATCACTAGAATTGCTAGAGTTACTAGAGTAAATAGAATTTAGTATATTCTCCACAATTCAGATCAATAGCAAGTTTTTTCAAATTTTCATTTTCTCTTCATATGGCAAACTAATTCTTAATCTTATGGTAAAATAATTTTTAAAAAGTACAATATTGAAAAGTCATGGTCCTTTATAAAGTGTGCCAGTATTACAGTGGGTGTACAAAGTGTTCGTACACCTTTTGAAATAGAATAACTTCTTTATAATTGTACCAAACGACCTGATCTTTTATCAATTATCCTTATAATCAATTAGAAGCATTGGTTTACTAAATGATCTGTTAAAAATGATTTTCCAAAAATTACAATTTACAAGGTTGCATACAAAAATAAAAAAATATTTTTTAGATCTATGTTTGTTTCACGCATAATGAAAATTTCATCGAAATCGATTAACATATACACGAGCTGCAAGCGGTTAAAAATGGTGAAAATCGTAGTTTCGCACGATATTTTATCAGTTTCTGATTGACACCCACAGAATCGTACATCTTTCGATGCGTGTCGTTTTTTCCTGCGACAAAAGATTTCGATGAAATTTTCAGTACGTGTAGAACTAAGGTAAAGGTACCAGTAGTTGACCATGTACGAGTAGTTGACCATTTCATAGGAAAACATAAAAAATAAGACTTTTATAAGCTGTACACTTTTGATGAAACTGAATCTCGGATGCCATACCATTTGTTGGTTAAATTTCTCTATACTATTCTCTATTAACTCGCAACATCTACTCTGTTCCTCAATTAAACTTTTTATGGAATTGATTTGTTTTATTTCTTTTTTTGTGCTGGTAATTGTTGAAACTAAATGATAGTAAAATGATTCCCAACATTATTGCTGGAACCCTCTTTCTAGTATAAATGGTCAACTATTAACGAATAAAGGAGGTCAATTACTAGATTTTTCATATTCAAAAGTGGTCAACTTCTGAAGCAATTACTGAATTTTTAAATACATTTCTTAAATTTGTATAAGTAAACTTTTTTTTAATAGTGGCCTTAGTACGTAATTTAGAAGACTTAAAGAGTGTCTTCAGGCATCGATTCTCGTTATTTGATGACAGAGTAAGTGGTTACTATTGTCATCTTAACTGGTCAACTACTAGTACCTATACCTTACCATAGGTCTACAAAACAAAAATTTTAGATTTTCATTACGAGCCCAAATAAAAGAATTTTTAAAAATACCATTTTTATTTTTGAATATGACCTCGTAAATAATAACTTTTTGGAAAATCTTTATCGCACATCGTTTCACGAACCAATGCTTCTAATCTATATAATAAAAATGAAATGCTGTTCGTTGGTTACGACATCACGTGAGAACGGCTGGACCGTTTTGTCTAATTTTTTTTTAAATGTTCATTGTAGTCCGAATTAGGTTTTTAGAGTACAAAAAATTGGAAAAGTTGCCGGAAACATGAAAATTCGGGAAAAACTAAAAGTGCTTTTTGAATCATGTTTCAACACAACAAAAAAAACGAACGTCGCAGCTTTTAATCAATATTTCAATAGGACTTTACATTATCCACGTCTGTTTGCTATAATGATCACTGCGAAATACATTTTTTTCTCAGTTTTACTTTGTTTACGTATATCCTATAGCTTCTCACAAATTCAAAAAATGATCGCAACCGAATTTATTGAAATTTGGACAGACAACGTTTGTCAGGTCAGCTAGTTAATTATAAAAATCAGGTCGTTTGGTACAATTATAAAGAAATAGTTCCATTTTAAAAAGTGTATTTTGATCCGACGGGTGTATATGAGGAAGCCCCGTAGCCGTTTTCCGGTCTGTAACCTTTCAATCCCGTGAGTTTACGGAACGGTAACAATTGATCCCGTTCCTAGGCTATTTGGTGCGCGTAGGATTGTCATAAAGCTCCGAAAAAGGAGCAACTGGACGAGGTCGGCGCCCGTTCAAAAACATGTCCACTTTCACGGGACACGAAAACGGGCTCGAAAACTACCCGGAGATCGGTGTACCGCGCAGTAAGTAGCGGCCATGATCCGGGTGTATGCGCACGGCGTTGTAAGTTCGCTTGCAAACGACCGAATTATTCAAATGTTCGCGGTTGCAAGTGGTTCTGCGTTACCGTGACGACGACAACTGGCGCGTTTGCGGAGTCATCCGCGGATAGCGTAGCCGCAACTTTCGAGCGGTATCCAGCGACGATAAATTGGCGCCGATATCGCGGCCAATTTCCTGAATATCTTTAAGATATACCTGCGCTTTGCGATCTACCCTGTGCGTGACGTTTTATGAACTCCGTTGCTACAATGTGCCCGCGATACCAGGCCGCGGCAGATGAGAGCCAAATTCAATCCTCCTATCAACAACCTAAATTTTCCCCGATACCGAACGAGCTTGGAATCTTGCTATCGGAATCTGTGTATGCAACAAATTACGTCTGCTTTGCATAACCGGTACGGGAGGCTTGGTAACTTCAAATTTTGTATGTTTGCGCAGAGGCGAAGTAACAATTAGGACTTTATGCGCACGCGAGCTCGATCGTGATGTTCCAAGGAACAATTTGGGACCGAGAGAAGAACCAGAGTTAACGTTCGTAACTAGACTGCGGATTTTATGCAGTTATATCAAAAATGGGTACAGTGGGTAAAAAAAGTATTGGCACACTCTTAAAAAGGCGATAACTTTTTTAATATCGTATTATACGATTTGAATTTTTTTTGGGGGAAGCTAGAGCAATTAGTTTGCCACAGGATGCGGAAAAAATTTTGTCAAAAGTTGCAATTCATCGGAATTGTAGCAAACATACTAAAAGTTGCATTTTATAACTTTTTTATGTGAGCTAGTATTGAAAATTTTTAAAATGCGTTTTGCAGATCTGTGTCTGTTATATGCACTGGTAAAGTTTCATCGAAATCAGTTTCATGCGAAAAAAATGTTGTCAAAAATTGCGATTCATCAGAATTGCATTGTGCCAATACTTTTTTTACCCACTGTACATTTTAAAACAGTGGACATGGTAAAAAATTTTAAGAACGACGATGTTTTGGATTCAGTTTAACAGGATAATTAAAAGAAGAATGCAATTTTTATTTGAATCCTGCGTCCTGCAATTGACACATTCTATGAATATTGATATATTCATAACAAATTATCAGTTAAGAAGTGTTACTGTTACGTTATCACTGACTTCCAGTACAAGTTTCGCATTTAAATATGCAGCGTGTTGTTTCCTCATGTTTAAATATGATTATACACATTTCCTACAATATCTATGTCCCACATTTATTTTATTATCATGCAATTGTGATATTATGAAACAATTTACTAATTAAAATTATTTATTAAAAGCGAAATATAGATGCATGCTTTCCGAGTTAAAACGAATGCGAACAATATCGCCCAAAATTCAATATTTAGAGAATTTTAAAAACATTGAACAAAGGAATAAGAATGAAGGATACACAAGACTAAATTTTTAGTTTCACATTACTTGTGTCTCCATCTATCTATCTAACCATATTCAATCTATCTGAAAAACAAACTCATTTATAATAAAAAACAAGTCACAAGACTATTAAAACTTGAATAAATGAAGCTACACTACTGTGCAAAAGAAAGAAGCACTCGGCCATATTTAATAGTAAAAAATCAAATGAGAACACAGTGATAAGGGAAAAATTCTTATCGATCGAAAAATTGAAATATAAATTATAATAATTATGATATCGATCCTAGGATCGAACCTGGCGCCGATATCATAATTATAATTTATAGAACACAGTGAGTTTTGAAAAAGGATTCCGCTGTTTATTGCCAACTATCTAATACTTAAAATGCAATTAATCAATAAATCATTGTACAATACAATTGCTACGCAAAAATATTGTTCGTCATTGTATCTTGTAATTATACTGTGTGTTTCTTTCTTCTGCACAGTAGTGTATACGTGCAGAGTTGACAGATGAGGAAAATTTATTCGAATTGAGGTGAGAAAGTTACCCCCTCTATCGAAGCGTAGGGGAGCAGCGTCGTGGAAGGGGAAGGTAGAGTGGGAACACAAGTTTTACTGATTCCGTATGTGTGCATAGCACTGTCAATCTATAGAATCTATTTAAACTTGAATAATTGAAGGTATATGTGCATAGAATGTATTTGTAATTTGCTGTATTGCTTGCATATGTGACAAGACCAAAGCACAGGTTTATGACACGACAATTTGTGAAGCGGATGATACTCGATCAACTAGATTCTAGTGACTAGGAGCCATACTGCGTCATAAATCATGTCGAAGAAATCACAACACAAAGAGCTGATTGCAGGAGACAGGAACAGGTTGATACAGATAAATGTTTTCGACATTGAGTGTATGTAATCAAACCAGGACAAGATAGGAGCGTAGAATGCTTATTCATCTTCGGACGTAATGTGAAACCCTATATGTATTCAGAATTAATATGACTTCACATTGCGTCATTCGGATGTAGATTAACTTAGTTATCTTAACTAATTATATGTTTTCCTTCGTGTAAATTTGCTTCGTATCAAAGACAACATCTGATGAAATTGCGCAGTGTTCTTTTAATTGATAATATATTCAAAGAAAATTCATTGCCGTTAATTTTGATACATTATTTATTGGCATTCAGATTTTAATTTTTTCTGCGAGATTAAAAGTCATTACTTTTACTTGTTTGATAAAGACTTTTTTTTATAGAAGATATCTAAATGAAATTTCTTAACTTTTTCAAATTTTCAATGGGATTATAACGTATACAGCTTGAACGATAATAATAAAATACAAGAATAACTTAATAACTGAACTAACTGAATACTAAGGTACAAAATGACCCAATAACTAAACTATGTCAACATTGTTATTCGATCGTCAGATCGTTTAAATAATTTTCGAATTGTTTCCATGCGCCCCTGATATAAGTAAATGACCAGGCTG
The DNA here is from genome assembly GCA_963971365.1 of Lasioglossum villosulum. Lineage (NCBI taxonomy): Eukaryota > Metazoa > Arthropoda > Insecta > Hymenoptera > Halictidae > Lasioglossum > Lasioglossum villosulum. The sequence continues at coordinate 30,300,205 of OZ020498.1, read as the reverse complement.
CGGATATTATGAATTTATTATAAAAATGCGTAAGTCCAATTTAAAAATGATTAGGGACGAAGAGAAAATGGATACAACAATAATGTATGGCGAATCTTTCGTTTATGGTACACTTCAGGATTCGATGAAATTTTAAAAATAGGTTCTTTTTTTACTAAAATGACGATTGCCAGAAGGATTTTTGGCGCATAGAAAAAATTGTTTTTGTCATTTCGATGTCGCGCTCTACCTTACCGACTTACCGACTTCCTATTTTATATAGAATATCTTAAATTAGTTGTAATAAGGGAACATCACCAGCCTAGTTCACCTCACAGTGCCATAAAAATTCACACATACCATCTATAAACGAATCCTCTTTAGTTTAAAGTAATACATATATATAAGGTAAACTTGAAATTTTTAAACCCCGACCTAACCACAACTCATTCTAATCACATAAATAATAATATCACTAAATAATAAATAAACCCTTCCCATTGTAGATATTGGTCCACTTGGTTTAACAATTGAAATTTTCTATACATTTTACATTAATTTCCAGAATATAAAGCGCAACATTGAAATGATAAAAAATGTTTTTTCAACGCGCCAGAAATCCTTCTGGCAATCGTCATTTTAGTGAAACAAGAACGTATTTTCAAAATTTCATCGAATTCTGAGTTGTACCATAAACGGAAGAACAGCCCAATGTATTAATTTCAACTTACTAAAATTATTAAAGAAGGAAAGAACTTTTTCCTTGGTCTGTGTTTCTTAAAATTTGATGCAGAAAATTTTTATTTGACACGAACATTCGCAGTGTAGTTTCATTTAGTGATAGATGCTAGCCAATAGTTAGGTCTGCTGCTTTCGTCGTATGCCGCAGCATGTAATTCTTCTTTGTTTATACCCGGTATCTCGTCTGGTTGAACGAACTATAGTTTAGTTTAAATTCATAGGGTTCTATATTAAAATGGACGGTAATGTTACGCGTCGCGCGATAATAAAACCATGAAGGAGGGACAAGGCTTCATAAAAATGAGGTTAAATATTGCAAACCGGGAGGAAGGCAGTGATTTACCGAGGCACATCGTACGCCACATTACCCTGCAACCCTTATAACACCCGCCACCTAACTCCGACGGAAAGTTAACGGAGAAACCGACACTTACGGCCACCCACATCGCAATAAACGAGCCAATTAATATTGTTGCCCCCTTGAACTTGTTACTGCCCTTGACGCCATACCGGATCATCCCTGCACATGGGTGAATAATTGGAGGAACGACTAGTGACTAGACGAAGGATCGCGGTTAGCCGTCATTGCTGGCTACGTAAACTCAGAAATCACTGACACATTGTCAAAACCGAACAAATTCACAGAACGTTGAATAAATGTCCCACAAATATAATTATATACATATTACAAATATTTATAATTTATAAATAATTTATTAAATCATTTAATTATAAATAATTAAATTATAAATAATTTAATTATAAATAATTTATAAAATTATATTATATTACAAATATAATTTGTTACTATTGGACTGCAGATTTTTATACAAAATAAAAATTGTCCGTCTCAACTGCGAGACACAAGTATCACTTGAAAATTTCTTGCATTCTTCATTGACTTTAAAAAGTTGAAAATTTTCTAAAAATTGAATTAATTTGAATCGTTTTACTATTTTAAATTTCTTCTACTATAATTTTTTCACAAACATAAAATCTTCAGTTTAGTTAATACACCAGAAATTATTGAAGCAACTCAATTGAACTTTCTATGCATTCGTAATCTTTATAAAGAAATATTTGAATTGTGTAAGGTTGTTCGAGTGGTTTACGAACATTGGTGGAAATAATCATTTCTTTTGGAACATTGCTCGATTTCACTATACGTTGTATTAAAGAAACTCATTAGTCGGTTGTTTTCATAAGCAAATTCTGTTATGTTCTGTTCAGGGATCTGATCTACGAGGATAGTCAATTTAGGACAATTTAATAGCGTTTGAACTGGACCTGCTGTATCACGACTTAAGATTGCACCTAGCATGATATTATCCACATAGATGTACAAAATAATCACGTTAAAAGAAATATTTCACAGAAATGGAAAATATCTTTTATTTTTTCGACTGGAACTGCTGTTTTCACTTTTTTTTTAACAAATTGCAGCGAATTTTATGATTTACATTCTTTTCTGTATTGTAGGTGGAATGGGTGATTATAATCTCTGAATTAAAATGAAGTGAATGCCCACACAAGTTGCACAATAAAATGTTGAAACTGAAATGTTACATTCCGTAAACGTGAAGCAGGCTATTGTTTCACAATTTTTCAGGTCTAAATGATATTTTTGTAAGAAAATGAAAAATTTCATTATATTTTATGCATTTATGACAAAAATAGATAGGAATAATCTAAACAGCAAAAACATTAAACGAATTTAATGCTACCGTTATATTATTTTCAATCTATTAAACATGGTAAGAAAGAAATTATATTTTCATTTCAGTCCAGTTTGTTGCTATTCAGGTAGAAAATGTTCATTTCGCATAAAGCAAAATTTATTATATTATTCTCATTATTATTATCTATTAGTCTGATTACAACACTGCGGATCTTTATGCAAAATAAAAAAGGTTGTGTTAATTGCAAGACACAGGCCAAATAAAATATCGTTCTTTCTTTAATTATTAAGAGAAAATTAATACACTGATGTCCTCAAATCTTTTTAATGTGTCCACTGTATTAATTTTTACGTAACCATGTGTCATGAATTAATAAAATCGAGTCTCCTTACGACTACATGTATAAGGCAAAGGGATTAATCTTTCCAATGGTCTAAATTAGATTCATTGGTTTTAGTGATAAATACATGAAATCTAATGATAATAAATGTTAATTAATAATACGTCGCAACGGATCAAATTCGTAATGTATTCATAAGTCATCTTCGAACGTAATTGAATTTCATAGGAAGGCTCCGAAGGAATAAGAGGAGATCGATGTTGATATGATTTGATTGGGAAACACAATACATATTACTGACACTCGTCAAATTCCGTATTACGCGATAGCGAAACTGGTAGACACACTAGTGATGTAGCAACCTCCATCACTTGCGGCATTGTTTTAATGCTCTGCGTGATTCTGTGCCGGCCTGCGTGATGAGGCTTCCTAATAACCAGTCGCTCACACGTCTGGTTTTACCTCTCTCATCCTCTCGGAGCCCTCCGACGTCACCCCATACTGCCGACATCACCAACATCAACCGACCCCTTCTCGCGAGCTGCGAAACTGTGGCATGTCGGCTTCGCATCAATCTTGTTAAATTACCCGCCCGGCCAGGAGTCGTTCTCTCGCTTGTGGATTGATAAATTGCCCGATCCCGTCTTCCGCAGACACGTAACGCTCGACGTCGCGACCTCGAACAGAGCAAAATGGTGGGGGTTTGCAGCCCCGAAATGCACCGAAGAAAGTCAAATTAACGTATACAGGGTGTCCCACAATTTATATTAATATCTCCTTTCTCATATCACCTCCACACTGAAATTCATTCCGATTTTTCGGAACTTCATTAACGTGTATCGAATCGAACAAGGAGAGATCACAGTGATGGGGTCGTCGATTTTAATGAAACTTCTTCTGCCAACATTTACAGCAGAAATACGCAGACCCATGTCCGAGCGTTTTTAACAATACTCGTTATTAGACAGCGGATCTTTATGCAAAATAAACATTTTCTTTCTGAATTGCAACAAACTGGAGTGAAATAGAAATTGATATTCTTTCTTAATATGTATAACAGGTTACAAATAATACACCAGTATTTTAAGATTCTTCTAACAAGTTTTTAACAATATTCGTTATTAGACAGCGGATCTTTATGCAAAATAAACATTTTCTTTCTGAATTGCAACAAACTGGAGTGAAATAGAAATTGATATTCTTTCTTAATATGTATAATAGGTTACAAATAATGCACCAGTATTTTAAGATTCTTCTAACAAGTTTTTAACAATACTCATTATTAGACAGCGGATCTTTATGCAAAATAAACATTTTCTTTCTGAATTGCAACAAACTGGAGTGAAATAGAAATTAATATTCTTTCTTAATATGTATAATAGGTTACAAATAATGCACCAGTATTTTAAGATTCTTCTAACAAGTTTTTAACAATACTCATTATTAGACAGCGGATCTTTATGCAAAATAAACATTTTCTTTCTGAATTGCAACAAACTGGAGTGAATTAGAAATTGATATTCTTTCTTAATATGTATAACAGGTTACAAATAATCTACCAGTATTTTAAGATTCTTCTAATATTTTTATTGTTTCAAATTACACCTACTCATTTTTGTCATAAATGCATATAATCCGCTGTCTACTCATTATTTATAAAGATAACATTTAATTTTATTATATCCAGAAAATATTTTGATACACTTCACTTTTTAATCATATCTTAATTTTCCCGGGCTTTATACGATTTCAGTATTTTTGGTACGTAATATGATTGGTATTCGACAGATCTAATTTCTCCAACGGGAACCAAGTTTGGTTTTATGTAACTCATTAGTAGACTGCGGATTTTATGCATTAATGACAAAAACAGGTACGTACAATATAAAGCAGTTAACATATTAAAAAGATTTAAGGACATCAGTGTATTAGTTTCAGCTTAACAGGATAATTAGAACAAGTGAGAATTTTGTATTTGTTTCCTGTTTCTTGTAATGTATGCAACAAATTTTTATTTTGCATAAAGATCCGCAGTCTATTCATTAGCATTCATGAAATGTTCATACTGTCGAAAATGTTTGTTTCAAATGTTTCTACGAAGCATTACGAATTATCAATTTCCTGTACAAGAGATATACATATAACTGGTTGGACTATTGACAAACGAAAAAACATTTTTAAAGAAAAGAACAAAGGAAAAAGGATTTAAAACTTGAAATTGATGAAATATAAAAAAAAAATTACTCATCGTAAGAGGGATTTGAACATGTAATCTCTACCATCAAATATGTATATCAAATATGTATATCAAATATGTATATCAAATATGTATATCAAATATGTATATCAAATATGTATATCAATGAACTTTCTGGATATCATAAAAGTAAATGTCTATTATCTTGATAAATAACGAGTACATCATCAAAAATCCTCAGACATGGGTCAGCTTACTTTTGCTTTAGATACACCAGAAAAAGTTTAATTAAAATCCCCACGATGTGACGACCCCACCACAGTGACTTCTCTTTGTAAGTAATACACATTAATGGCATCTCTACTCTATGCTTAGCGTAAGAAATCTTCTAGTTGATAAATTGAACCTGTTTTTATAGAACCCAGTTTTTATAAAATGAACGAGATTTAGTATTTGCACTCTATTACATACTGAGCTTTTGTGCACCGTCTCTAGCATCTTCTATACTGAGTGCAAAGAACTTATATGTCTCGACTTTCATAGGGTAATCTTACACCCTCGGTTTGGTGGAAATTGATGTAAGAAAGCAAAATTAATTTCATAAACCATGGATCAAAACTCAACCAATGCTCTTTTAAATTAATTTCATTCTCATACTGATTTTATTTATATTATACTTCCGATATATTCCACGTGCAAAGAAATAATTTCCAACGGCTTCATCAATGGAATATTACACGTACAAACACCACTCGAATGAAGAATGAAAATATAATATTGTCACGTCCGGTGGTTCTGTCGTAAATAATAACTAATAAATTCAATCATATATATAACATATAATTTCTGAATTTCTTTTCTTTATTAATATTGCATGAGAATTATAACCAATTATTATATCGAATATTGAATCATTGTATTTTAACACTTAACGGACGTAACAATATAAATAAAATCAGTTTGATAATGAAACAACTTTGCTGCAACAACAGCAAGAAAGAAATTTTTATATGGTACCTCCTGCCTGAGAATTGATGAAGACAATTTTTATTTTGCATAAAAGTCCGCAGTTTAGTTATCATAATTTCTTTTCGCTTTCTACTAAAAACTGAATATACAGGGTGTCCCAAAACTAGTGTAGGAAAATGGGAGGTTCCTTGGGTCATTTGAAGCCACATTTCCCTTTACAAAAATGGCGTACGCGGCTTTGTTTAGGAGTTATTAACAAAAAACACGGACCAATCAGAGTGCGACTATAGCGAACGGAATCCGACTCGGCGACAGGTCCTGCTTAACGCGGTGTCGCTATTGGCCGAACCAGAATCAATCCGCTGTAGCCGCGCTCTGATTGGTCCGTGTGTTTTGTTACTAAATCCTAACCAAAGCCGCGGTCGCCATTTTTGTAAAGGAAAACGTCGCTTCAAATGACCCAAGGAACCTCCCATTTTCCGATCCTACACTAGTTTTGGGACACCCTGTATAACGCTTTTATCTAAGGACTCCTTATTGAAAACGTTGAGATCTTTCGCCAATATACGGGCTCGTCTACCAAATTCTGATGTCACTTAAGATTAGTGAAAAGAGCAGTACGGCAAGAAAGAAATTACCGGAATATGAAACGCAAGGTGATCATTTTCAAACATGTTCTTGTGAAGATAATCGGTGGACTACGGATACGATGTATTTCTGGAATAAGCGTGCAAACTCCTACATTAAGAAGCCAACGGTGCAATTTTGCAAACGGTATGATCACGCTGCCAGCAAGTCTGCAACGTTGTCTTCAAAGATTTTTCGCAGAACCAGCAAACGGCATATCGTGCGGTCGAACCGCGATAGCCGAACCGTACGAACTTCTAAAAATCCCTAATTCGAGGAATTACAAGTGAAACGATCCCGGACGTTGTTCGTTTCGAAATTACGAAAGTTCTTCATAACGAATACGAACGGGAGATCGTGCAAAGCATTCGCTATTACTTTGAATCTTCTCTGTTATGCCACCTTAGCTTACCTTGAAAGTAGTCTGGCCACCTATCCCCATTCGGACCTGTCCTATCGCTTTCAACCCACTGCGATGAAGATAACTATCAGCTCGTTACATCTTTCGGGCAGCGCAGTGAGCGTGTTGTAACTACGAGCAAGTACCACCTAGTCGGATCACGGGATGAGATAGAAAGAAAGCCAACTAAGCCAATGCTGATAGCGTCTCTAAGCTTGCGGGCCCTGGCTACCCAGTGCGCGCCAGTGGCTAATGGCTGGTCCGCGGCTTTAGCGCGACAACGCGACCATGTTGAGTTGGACCAACGTAATCCTTACATATGACCAGATTCCGTAGGATTAGGAAGGCGCGAACCCATTGCGCTTGTTCCGTCTCTCCGGTTGACTATCCTCTCAATATTTAGTATAATCTGTCGGGCACTTTTACAAAAGAATGCACAGAATATTCACTTTGCCTTCTCCTCTTCACCAGTCTCGCGGACATGAATACTTGAAACCGGCCGCAGAGCCTCTAGCGTTTCGGGAATTCTCCAGCTGCAGCTACTCGATGCTTGCTTTTTACTAGCGATGCCAGCCATCCAATCCTCTCTCATGATTTTCAAGTAATTCGCTGTAACAAATACTTACAGTGACTCCCATTAATATTCGGACGCTCTAAAACAAACGATAACTGGTTAAACATTGAACTACACGACTTGAATTTTTTGGGGAAGCTAGAGCAAATAGTTTGCTACAGAATGTGGAAAATCATTTTTTCAAAAATTGCAATTGATCGGAGTTGTAGAAAAAATACTAAAAGTTGCATTTTGCAATTTTTTTATGTGGGCCTATATTGAAAATTTTTAAAATACGTTTTGTAGATCTGTGTCAATTAAACATATTCTGAAAATTTCGTCAATATTGTTCGACGTTTAAATATGTTCAAAATTTCAGATCTTCACGATTTTCGGGCTATAACTGCAGTAAATCTATAGATTCTCACATCTTTCAATGCCTGTCGTTTTTTCCCGCATCAACCGATTTCGATGAAACTTTCGCAGTGCATATAATTGACACAGGCCTACAAAACGTATTTTTAAAATTTTCAATATAGGCCCACATAAGAAAGTTGTAAAATGCAACTTTTAGTATTTTTGCTACAATTCCGATGAATTGCAATTTTTGACAAAATTTTGATTCGCATCCTGTGGCAAACTAATTGCTCTAGCTTCCCAAAAGAATTCAAATCGTATAATACGATATTTAAAAAGTTATCGCCTTTTTAAGAGTGTGTCAATCCTTTTTGTACCCACTGTACATCAAATATTTTGTTTAAAGTAATCACCAATTCATCAACTTTGTAATGTATGAAACCTAAGTGTATAGATATGTTTATTCATTGTAGCCATTTTCGTGGATTAGCGGTCGTGGACGTAGAATTTGTTTCAGAAACAGCATGTTGCTGAGACATCTTAAAATTTTCAATATGGGTCCGCATAAAAAAGTTGTAAAATGCAACTTGTAGTATTTTTTCTACAACTCCGATCAAATGCAATTTAAAAAAAAATGTTTTTTCACATTCTGTAGCAATCTATTTACTTCCCACCAAAAATTCAAGTCGTATAGTTCAATGTTTAACCAGTTATCGTTTTTTTAGAGCGTCCGAATATTAAAGTGAGTCACTGTACATCGAAGGATCGATGCGTAATGAAAAGTCAAGCGAGTAAGCTGGCCTGCTCGGTCAACAAACGCCTTTCTAAATAATATTTATCGTGCCATCTTTGTCAGAATATACGCAATAGCTAATTCTATCGTAAGTTCACTGTCTCTGTAAAGAGATCTAATTGTTTGTAGTATTATGCAATGGTTTTGTAACAAGTTTATTTCGATAATTATCAGTCACTGGGGTACTCCTGTTCATCCGTGAGAAATTGATGAGACGATTTCGTCAGAAAAATGTTTCATACTGTGGTAAATCCGCCATCGTAGCAAACAAAAGATAAAATATTTTTTGGAATGATCTTTAGAGTAACGAAGTTTTCATGGAAATAAACAAACACGTCGTTATTTCAAAACAACATTAATTTGCATTTTCGCTTAATGAGTGAACAGAAAATTATTCGACGAACAGTTCGATGAAAGCGGTGAATTAATTTCATCTTCTCTGTTTAACACTTTAAAATGATAATCACCTTGCATCTATTATAATCTGAATAAGTTGCTGGTTTATTTATAAGATCGAAGCTCATGTATAAATCCGCAGAGTTAGAATTGAATATTCGAGCATTATTTTCCGGCGAGCAAAGTGGCTAAGAATATATCGCTGGAAGACGTGGGACTGTCAGCTATCGAATGATAAACGAGTCTCGGTAGACTGTTTAATGAGTCGCTTAGACTGTCTTATAGAAGAACTCAACATCGTATTTTCCATTGAACGAATCGAGTGCACGCGCCACCGGCAGAAGGCGCTTAGAAGAGTAGTCGACGTATCATCGTTACGAGTGCTCATTATTCAAACTTACCGCGTTCCATTTATCTCAGTTTTACATCGCGGGAAGATGTGAGCTGCGTGACGATATCGGTGGCTCAAGATCTCTCGGCATGCATTATTCACAGTTTCATATTGAAATTGCACGACGCACCGTTGCTCGTGCAAGAAAATGGAAATGCACTTTATCTATCGCCTCTTTGACAACCTGTCAAAGATCTACCGTGAGAAATGCATTGTTCTTCCAGATTCCAAATACATGTACACTTATAGCTGGATAAACTTTTTTCTACAATTTTCTGAAATCTGATTCCAACACAAATTTCTAGTAGAAATTAATTTATAAGAATTTAAAAGAATTTTTATTCAGAAATTGAATAGAAATTAGTTTATGCTATCGGCGCACAGGTTCGATCCAAGAATAAAGACAAAGCAATTTTGCAATTTGAAAAATCCTTCTCAACGTTTCGATCCAAGTATGGATCATTTTCAAGAGAAATTTTGCGTCTGGAAAATACTAAATAATATACTGAGTGTTTCACAAGAACAATAATAACCGCAGCATAATTAATTAATAATAGCCATAATATAAATAAACGTTGAGAAGGATTTTTAAATTGTAAAATTGCTTTGCCTTTATTCTTGGATCGAACCTGTGCGCCGATAGCATAAACTAATTTCTATTAAATTTCTAAATTAAAATTCTTCTATAAATCGAGAACATGTATGAAATTTAGTTTTATTTAGTGTACTACCTATTTAGTGTAATAAAAGTTTACCAAACAAGCAGATTTGGCTCCCAATTTTTTTAAAAATTGTTGTAATGTTCATATTTGGCTCTTTAGCTTATAAGTTTGCCGACCACTGCTCTAGTGAAATATGGAAGAAAATATTGTCACAGGAAAGCTATTCTCCGAAAACCATGCGTTATACCACGAGTATTAATTTCAAGTGACGACATGCGCAAAATTAATTTGATTTTCTTTATGTAATACACAATGGTTGTCACACACGTGTGATCCAAGTATGGATCATTTTCAAGAGAAATTTTGCGTCTGAAAAATACTAAATAATATACTGAGTGTTTCACAAGAACAATAATAACCACAGCATAATTAATCAATAATAACCATAACATAAATAAACGTTGAAAAGGATTTTTAAATTGTAAAATTGCTTTGTCTTTATTCTTGGATCGAACCTGTGCGCCGATAGCATAAACTAATTTTTATTAAATTTCTACGATCGACAAAACGGAATATTTACAAATTTCTAATTTTCGAAAAATTATTTTCGAAAAAGTTTTACTGCGGTATATTTTTTTCCAATGAGATTAAAATACGTAAAAGTAAATATTTTGCCCTGAATAAATTTGTACAATTCAATGAGAATGTATTCTCAAAATTGTCAATCATATTCATATTTCAGGAACCATTTTTCGCAGAAGTTAAAAATAAGATCATTTTTTGTGTATCTCGATAACCAAAGGACTGTTAAATTGCAATGTACAATTATTATTTACGTAATTTGTAACATTTTAATTTGTTGCAAATTGCGAATTTAATGTGCCAATACATTTTGCAGTTCCTGTATTTAAGATGACAAAAGTGGGACACCGATTCAAAGTTCGTAATCTTTTGGACCGCGAAAGGGGTTTGCAACTGGTGCAGATTATTTTAGAGATGTAAGATTGTTGAAATAGCTTGTAAGAATTTTAACCGACGCATACAAGTTATTTATTTACGTAAAAAATATAAAATCCTGTTCTACAGGAATTTTGTAATTCAGGCTACTAGGTTAATGGTTCTAGCTGACCTCGCATTTCCTGGCTGAGCTGTTCGTTTAGCATTTGGAGCCGTTATCAGCTTCTAAATTTTGGCAATTAATGTGCGAATTGCCATTCCTTTTTTTATTTAAATATCCATGGAATCTGCTTTAAGTTGCAATTTCACTCTAATTCTTTACTAAATAAATTGATATTGTTCTCACCAGATTTGACTTTATCGAATTTCTCAATTATAAATCCGTAACAAAATTCGTTGCACGTTGTCAAATTAAATATTGTAAAACTAAAACTTTAAATTTTAAAACCAATATAACCTTCTTTCTACTTGAATGCTAGTCACGAGACCGATTAAATAAGCTTGTTGAATTCATTATCTTTAAATGAGCTTTATTTGAAACAGTTAGCACTAGCAGAGATATCCTTATAATCATTCGAAAAGGATTTGTACATTCATCTCTGGCTAATTGCAAAAATGTCCTCCACTTCTATTCTCTAACACCTGTATAAAAGCAGTTATAGTGCATATTTTTATAGTTAAAATACAAAATTGTGAAGATACTACAAGAATTGAATATTATTATGCTATTCGTAACAGACTAAAATTAATAAAAAACTTAATAACTGTTCAATTAACTTCTGTTCCCCATAATTTCCTAAAAAACTTTCTATTCTGCATAAAGATCCACATTCCAATAATTAAATAAAAAAATCTGATTGAATATTGGACATTTCTATTAACGACGACTTTATATGTCACGTGACAGGATTAAATTAATTTCGAGCATGTCGCTGTTGAAAATATAAAGAGGATACGTTTCATTCCGTTAGTGAAACGTAATATCTAGACTGCGTATTTTATGCATTCATGACAAAAAATAGGTACGTACAATTCAAAGCACAGTGGACGTGCCAAAAAGATTTAAGGACACAAGTGCATTATTTTCTGCTGAATAAGAATTCAAGCTTAATAAAAAATTTTTATTTGGTTCCCGTGACTTGCAATCAATGCGACATTTTTTTATTTTGCAAATAGATCCGCGATCTAGTATACAGGGTGTCCCAAAACTACCCTAGGAGCCGAAAATGGGAGGTACCTTGGATCATTTGAAGCGACATATTCCTTTACAAAAATGGCGTCCGCGGCTTTGTTTAGAAGATATTAACGAAAAACAAGGACCAATCAGACCAATTTTCGGCTCCTAGGGTAGTTTTCGGACACCCTGTATAATAACAATGAAAGTCGTTGGCGAAACAAACTTTTTGAACTGGAAGTAGGTGAAACTAACTGGTCGTTGACACAAGGGTTAAATTATTTGGACTTGATTTGGGGTCAAAGTAGGTATAGAAAATGAAACGGTGTCGCGTTCTAGAGTTAGAAGTATTTGGACGAAGGGAGGCGTCAATAGTATCTTGATCCACCGTGAAATTTGTATTCATGGTAAAGTGCATGGGGGTTTAGCCTCCTGAAAGGTTTTCTCACACTATTGACTTCACGCGCGATTGAGTAACATTATTGACCATTCCTCAGGTAGGATGACGTATACCCATTAACTGGTCTAGTGTCTCCTAGTGACGTAACGCCAAGGTGCGTCCCCATACAGTAATTTCTGAATCGTAGTCCCAACACCCGTGTTTTGAACGGACTACGATGAAGTAGGGTGGCTATTTTTTGATTTATGACTGCGTCTACCCTACCGCGCCGAGGCTTCAAACGACAAGCCGAACGTAGAGAAGGACAGAATGAAATAGTCCCCGTCGCCGGCACAGTTTAAAGGCCCGTGCGTCATCACAATAAAACACTAAGACCTTAACTTCTTTATTTTCGATGATATCATTATGGAACTTTCACCAACATATTCGTGGCATTTTTCTGATTAAAATCATACCAAACACGATATAATTTGGCCAATATTTAGTGGTTTAATCGACGATGAAAGTTTCGAACGCAACGAAGAAGAGCGTATTGGAAAGAAAGAAACGCGAAGAGTCGCCGTCGCCGGCATAGATCAAACACGCTGTCCTTCTTGTAAGTAAAACTTTCATCGTCGATTAAACCACTAAATATTGGCCAAATTATATCGTGTTTGGTATGATTTTAATCAGAAAAATGCCAGGAATAAGCCAGTAAAATCTCATTAAAAAATAATGAAAATTAAGTAGTTTGAAAATTCGATTCACTCGAGTCAATGTAGTGGTGTTCACACCGATATACCCGAGCCGACATCAAACATCGCCGTCCTGCTGCCCGGCGCAGCGTTGACAGGTGGTGGAATGGGTAGGCACTGGACTACGATTGAAGAGGCGACCGAGGACTACGATTCAGAAATTACTGTACCTGTTTCGAATAATGCACACGGCGAACAATGACGTGTGGTGATGTATGTGGGTTACGGGTCGAGCAGCTGTTGCTCTCGACAACTGGTTCCTCACACTCCTGTGGGCGCTCACAATGTCACAATGACGTGCGAGCACTTGTGACAGCATCGTGTGGGTACTACGTACTACATCGGCGTTTGTATTACAAGCGCTTGGCTGCACGCAAGGGTGGCGCGACTCTTGACGCTCTCCGAGTACGACAACCACCGTACGCGCATTTCCAAAAAATCATGGCCGATCCGCACGAGTAGCGCTCGTTTCAGTTTCCAAAGTTTGGGACCAACAACTGAAACTCTTGCGTTGCAACGCTTCAACATCTCGGTAAACGCACCTTTACTGTCCAACAGCCGTGTTTTGCACGGACAGTGATCGTCCCCGGACACTATTTTTGATTTATGACTGAGTCTACTTCATCGACAACGTTGAGCGAGACTGCAATAGAGAGCCCAGCATAAAGGACAGAATAAAATGCGGCGCAGCGTTGGCAGGCAGTGGAGTGGGTAGGCACTGAACAGTGATCATTAGAAATGTGGATCTTTATGCCAAATAAAAATTGCTTGTACCAATTGTGAGTGACTAGAGCCACATAATTTATTGCAGCTTAAAATACCGAAATTACTTTCTTTTCAATCCAATATATAAATTATTTTAGTCAGATGAAAGCAATCAATCACACGAGTTATTTTTTCTGGTTAATTTCACGCGTTCAGACAAGTCAATAAACAAAATGCAACAAAAAATTGTATATAATATATTATTATGAATAGACTGCGGATCTTTATGCAAAATAAAAATTGCTTGTACCAATTGTGAGTGACTGGAGCCACGTAATCAGTTTATTCGTACTTTAATAATTTTAACAAGCTGAGAAAAATAGATTTGTAATCTTAAATCATCGTAACCTTTCTACTGTATTAAATTGCAGCCACTCATTTTTCCAATAAATGCATAACATCCGCAGTCTAGTGATCATGCCCAAGAACCCGGACAGTAACGGGACGTTTACTGTAACACTAAAACTACCGAGCAATGAAAACGATTGAAATGTTTTAATTGATAATAATGACAAGTCTGTTTATTTAGATTTCGTGCAATTTTTATTGCAATGTGTGCTTGGATAATGAAATTTATCGAATCATTTTCCATGTAAGCAACGTAATAATTTCAATAATTATATAATTAAAAATGTAGGACATTTGATCGGCAATGTTAGGTTTAGTGATTGATTTATTATTGATATAATAAAAATAATTTCGTAAGAGATGATCGTACAGATATCTTTAGTGGAGCACACATTACAACAGGACCTGCACGAAGTCTAAATAAAATCAATTTTGTCGTTTTTATAAGGGAACATATACCCTTTGTAGCTACCAAACAGCACGCATTTTTTTTAGATATTAGAATGTGGTCTAGACATAATTTTTTTTAACATTATTCTTTAAATCACGTGCTCTAGCATCTCGAAGAAACTCAAGATATTTAGTCCAATTTTAGGAAAGGGTGTACGAATACTTTTCATACTGACTGTATAAGACAACGAATGAAAAGTGTATTATATTAGGCAGTAGAGATGGCATTTTTTCTATTTATTTAACTTGCTCAACTTAAAACTATTAAAGTTTATAGTGTTTTATATCTGAACAGCGGCTCTTTATGAAAAACGAAATTTTTCTGTTTGAACTGCAAGCAACAGGAGGCAAATAGAAATTAATTTTCTTTCTTAATAGGTTTAATAGGTTGAAAATAATATAGGCCTTGGAAGAAAGAAATTTCGGTATTTTAAGTCGAAATGGAGAGCCCAATTTGTTTATTCAAGCAATGAACTTCAATTAATAAGATATTGTTCTTTTTGTTCGATGATCTTTTGCCAAAAAGAATAAATAAGGAAATATTTTACTGATTAAAGTTCAGCGCTTGAATAAAGTAAAATTTGGTTTTAGTTTACCTTAAAACTCCGAAATTACTTTCTCGCCGGTCCAATATAACAGTATGTTGAATTCTCCTAATATTTTTACTGTTTTAAACTACACCCACTCATTATTTCATTGTAGAAAATGGAAACACGCGATCTTTCCGAAAAACACTTTAATTTCAATGGTCCAGACCGTTGGAACTATCACTAACATGATTTGCAAACGAAAGAAATCATTCTACAGAAGGGCTGTAGTGGCATAATGACTCAGGTGGCAAGAGATATCAGAGAAACGACTGATATTACGTTTAGTTCATGCAAAATCAATAGCAAAATGTATGTCAACATCATAAACGAAGAATTTACAGAACATGCACACCACGTAGCTAATCACACACTTAATCTTCTACCAACTTAGAAAAGTATAGCGCGTAACCTCGACATCAGCACAGCGTATTGGTTCGATAATGCAAATCCAATAATGAAACTCTTCCTAATGATGCATTTATAAAACTTTTACCAACATGTTTGTCATATTTTTCGGATTGAAAAGACACCAAACACGACACAATTCGGATCGTGTTTACTCGTTTAATTCACGACAAGGTAGAACCTCTATTATCCATACTAATTAATGGAACATGAGTGTTCAGACAATAGAACAGTTACGTAGCCGCAGCGTTAGATTAAATCTTTACTGATTGCCACAATAAATCCCGTTGTATATGGATCGCTTTAGACTGAGCTGTTTACATGTGAAATATGTAATCGGATAATGGAGGATTCAGCTATCGGTTTGGATAATCGAGGTTCTACTAAATCGTGAATTGAATGAGCAAATATTCTCCGAATTATGTCATGTTTGGCCCCATTTTTATCGGAAAAATGTCGCAAATATGTTCGTGAAAGTTAAACATTTTCTTGACACATTGGCTAATTCACGGTTACAATATTTTATTCAATTCGATGAATCCTCTAGTGCAGTGATCGGCAAAGTGTGGCTCCAGAGCCGCATTGGCTCTTTGGCTCCTTAAGTGCGGCTCTGGCACAAATATCCACGGAAGGAGCAATAATATTTTCATTTAAAATAAACTTGGTAAGATAAAAATTACATAAATCGAGAACATGTATGAAATTTAGTTTTATTTAATATACTACCAATTTTGTCGGTAATGTAAGATCAATGACCTCGGACACCCGCGATACTGACGCGAACCATTAAAAGGAGATGTCGCGACTGACGATCGAACAATCGAGAAGATCGATGTACGTCTATAAAGATCGATACATAAAGACTTGTGCATCTTTTCATGCGCTCTGTAATAGATCAAAAGTATCCTCTGTATCTTTTTCCTACATGTAATATTTTTGTGTGAGTAAAATACAGTTAATTGTTCGATTAAAAACTGTCTAATAAAGTGCTACACGCATTCGCTTATTTGACCATCGAGCTCCAATATATTTAGTGTAATAAAAGTTTACCAAACAAGCAGATATGGCTCCCAATTTTTTTTAAATTGTTGTAATGTTCATATTTGGCTCTTTGGCTAATAAGTTTGCCGACCACTGCTCTAGTGAAATATGGAAGAAAATATTGTCACAGAAAAGCTATTCCCCGAATACCATGCGTTATATTAATTTCACGAATATTAATTTCAAGTGACGACATGTGCAAAATTAATTTGATTTTCTTCATGTAATACACAATGGTTGTCACACGCGTGTGATGCTGGGACAGTGAAATGAGAATATTTTCTTATTCCATCTTAATGTAACAGTCGTGTTTATACATATCTTTAGGATCGCGTTTGTTAAAATGAATTTACGATGTACCAATGCGATTAAAACAAGTGGAATTTACTCTAATCCATCTGAAATCTGCTGTGTAGTGTAAATGTAATTATGGAAACTATTACTAGAAATAAGAGTTGCTACAATGTTACTTGTCTAGACGCATTATACATCTAACAGAGCATGTACCCGCTGCATCACATATCGTGTCATCATCCGTGTTTGCTCATTGTCGGTTGTCTAACCATATTAGCACAAAATCATTTTGCGGGGACATCGTGTTAACACGGGGGATTATCTGCAGCTATAAATGGTCACGTTAATATAGTTGTAATCGTGACAATTTCGTAGGAAGAATACGGGAACGCAACAATTATAACTAGACGACGGATTTCATACGTGTATGACAAAAATTAGTAGGTGTAATTTGAAGCAATGAAAATATTAGATGTATGCAAAAAACGGTTTCATTATTTTCAACCTAACGCATTACGAAGAAAATAAATTTCTATTTCACTCCAGTTTGTTCCAATTCAGGTAGAAAATTCTCATTTTGCATAAAGATCCGCTGTCTAATTATAACATTCATGAAACTGTATGCAAAATCCAATTTTCGCAGATCCACCATTGTGGTTTTCACGGAATAAATTACGTTCGATTGTTTAACCACAAAAGTTCCTTATAGTAAAATTTCATTCGTACTACAAGAGATAAAATTTATTCCTCAATTAAAATTTCACAAATCAAGTACTATTAATAAAATCATTTTATATAAAATTTATTCCTCAATTTAAATATGTGAATCAACTTCATTTAAACGTCTTTTTTCAGTGACAGGCCTGACGAGACTGTTTCTTGTTCGTTTCGTTTTTGACGTTCGCTTGTAAATAACATTTACAATTTACCGGGTGGCACAACATGAACAACAGCTTACTATACTTGTTGTTAATATACATATGTTTTCTTGTACATAATGTCATTCGTACTTGTAAATATACACTACTGTGCAAAAGGAACAAGCACCCAGTACAATTATAAGATATAATGACAAACAATATCTTCATGTAGAAATTGTATTGTACAATGATTGATTTATCGCATTTGAATTGTTAGATAATCCGCAATAAACAGCGGAATCCTTTTTCAAAACTTACTGTGTTCTTATTTCATTTTTTAGTTATGTCTTTTACTTTTGATTTTTCATTATGTAGTAGTGTACAGGGTGTAAAAAAATATTTGATCCCGGCTGCCATAGGCGTATTGTACATCTTCGGATCGGTGAAGATCTGTGAAAAATAGTTGCCGCAAAATTGTTCTTGACCTTGAATTTTCAAGGGCAAATTTTTGTATTATTGAATTTTATTCTACGCATCATGGGGACAAAAAGTGTCAAGGGAACGATGGGTCAAAACTCAACTCAACGCAAAGTTGTCCTTGACCTTGAATTTTGAAGGGCAAATTTTTGTATTATTGCATTTTATTCTACGTATCATGGGGACAAAAAGTGTCAAGGGAACGATGGGTCAAAACTCAACTCACCCATAGTTCTCTTGACACTTTTTGTCCCCATGATGCGTAGAATAAAATGCAATAATACAAAAATTTGCCCTTGAAAATTGAAGGTCAAGAACAACTTTGCGGCAACTTTTTTTCACAGATCTTCACCGAAGACGTAGAATACGTCTATGGCAGCCAGGTCCAAACATTTCTTTACACCCTGTACAGTCGAGCAATCTAGAAGACCTGTCAGACATTTTCTAACGAATTTTATAAGTTTATTAAATAAGCACAGCTAATAAGTAGCACGATGTTTACAGCTTTTACATATTTATGTTTTGCGTCTGTGATTAAAACTACACGTATACAGTCATGCCTCCAAATCGGTAAAACAGACGTGCACTATGTATGTTTATGGAAAATTGATCCTCTCTATTGCGACAATTCCTTCAGGGTCCTAGAAGCTCGATTATCGAGAAGTGTAACATTGATTAGTAGACTGCGGATGTTTATGCAAAATTAAAAACATCTGGGTCCATTCCAAGACATAGAAGACAAATAAAAATTCCTTTATATTTTCTCGTGTGTTAAAAATGCCTAAATAGCATAAGTGCATAAAGATTCGCGGTGCAGCTATAATTGATGCGATTCGGAGCAATATGACTATATAATTAGACTCTCAGAGTGGAGCAATTAAGTCCCCCCACGCACGCGGGGTTGAAAAATTGGGTCAATGCATTACACGTACGCAACATGGTTAATATCCGCGTCGATGAAAATCGATGTGCGTTTCCACGGCGAGTGGTTAATTATTCAAGAACCGGTGTGTCACGTTGATGCCATTATGCTCCAAGTTTCTAATCCAGAATCCATATTAATCTCGGCGTACGCTGGTCCACGAGTGGTTAACGAATGTAGTAAGTAGTTCAATTTCAGAAGATACGTCACGTAAACCTATCTGTGTCAATTTTCGCGGAGTGTGGTTTGTAAAGCCTCGGCAGGCTTTGCCCTTCTCGACACCATGCACAAGGCTGCCTGCCGCTGCCGTTGCTGGTGCTGCAGGGTTGTATTTGCTGGCTATCGAGTCTGGATCACGTCACGTCGTGTCGGATCGCGTTACGCTCTCAACACTGATCGGAGATTAGCACCGGTAACCCCACCTCCCTACAATCCCCTACTTTTCTCCCCCGTTCCCCCCGTTAGTTCTCTGGCGACCGTACGGCATCCCTCCGATTGCATTCAAATCACGCACAAAGAGCTCAACTTGAGAGCTTCTCCCGTAACCGCACACTAGAGTCGCGCCTATCTGACAGCCGTATCTAACGGATTTTTAACGACCTTTTGTTAGCCAAAAAATGTATATAAGCTCCCGATAGTCGAGTACTGTCCCTGCGAAGGAGACAGCGCGCGGAAACGATGATCAGATATCGCACACGGTCGGTCGGCCCCGTACCTTTTTCAATGTATGTATATCCCGCTTTTAAATCGTTGCCCTTTCAAAGAAAACCTGGCTGGCCCCCTTTGTTTGACCCTCCGTAAATGCAGATTCGTGAATAAGAGTACACACCGCGAAACAGAAATGATGACGCCGGAATGCACTCCTCGCGGGACATCCGGCCCGCGCTTACACAAACAAACCGCTCCGCAATCTGCAACTTTCTAACCTGTGTAAGCCGGTATCGTTTACATATGTATATTAGACTCCGACGACTAATGCCGCGCGCCAAGAAAGTAATAACACCGATAAAGATCGAATATGCCGACGCATAGGATAACACGCGCGATCCTCTATTTTCGCTCCCGTGAAAATCTTAACAGAGTTTTTCCATGTTTGCACAGCCGTATCAACACCTTTCGCGTTCCTCTAATTTGATCGTGTTTATCCGCCGTGTTATGTTATCTCGAAGATCTAATACCACGCGAAGACAACTATCCCGACAACTACTTTTACGCATCCCATTTACTGGCGACTCTAACGGTGTCCACTATTTCTCTTTGTAGTTCTCTGTTTTTTAATGTACCGCGCTATCGCAGTAATGGTGTTGACTCTCGTCCGTTTGCTGTCTCGGTAGAAAAATTGGGAAAAATAAATATTAGAGCGAGGCAAATATTGGGTTGGCAAGAAAGTATTTATGTAAAACAGTCCAATTTTTAACTTCCCGATTCATAGGGAAGTTACTGTAATTTATTCGAGTAATGAACTTTAATGCATAAGATATTTCCTTTTCGTTCAATGGTCTTGCTAAAAAGGATAAATAAGAAAATATTTTATTGATCAAGGTTCATCGCTTGAATAAAGATTTTATTTTACTTTAAAATACCGAAATTACTTTCTTGTCAACTCAATAGTTAGATTTTTTGAAAGCTGTGTCAGTTACTGGGGACTGACGATTGTAGAATTTACAAAATAATGTATAACATAGAAGGTGAGTCACCGAAGACGAGCCACCTGAAAAATTTTTTAAAGATAGAAAAGTTGTTTCGTAATGTCCATTATGTTCTTTCAGGTGGAGCTGCTTAGGAGATTTGTAGGTCATCTTTCAGCGATATAGCCATCCTAGGTCACTAAATACCATTCAAGCTTGTTTAAGTTCATTCAAGGTCGTTTGAAGTCGTAATTATGCAAAATAAAAATTGCCTAGATTAATTATAAGATTCAGGAGCTACGTAGATATCTGTTTCTTCCTTAAATAGTTTCAATGGATTGACAATAACGTTTTGCGTGTGATCTACCCATTCTTGCCTTAAATGTAAATAATAATGATTAGACCGCGGATCTTTATGCAAAATAAAAAATGTTTGCATCAACTACAAGACACAGAAGAGAAATAGAAAGTTCTTTTTTCTTTGAATTACCTGATTAAGCCGAATACGCTGATGACTTTAAATCTTTTTGATCTGTCCACTGATTTAAATTGTCCGTTGTCATGGAAGCATAAAATCCGCAGACTAATAATTATACATGCATACGATACACACCAAACTATCAGTAGATATTGTTCATTTTTTAGAGTATGGTTTTTATACATAATCTAGCTCTTTGAAGACAATGTTGTTACCACTTGAAAGAATCGTCATTGACAATCGAGTGACCATGTTCAATTAGCAAGTATGTATATTACCTCTTGTCCAAACTATAAAATTTCCCGTGTTATTCAATAACTGTGTCTATTAATATTTCACAGACGCGGACTTTTCTTGATGATGGTTCAAAGCCGAACCGAAACGTTGAAATTATAATTCTGCAAAATTGCTAATTTTTTTGTATCTTTGATCGAACCTGTAGCGCCGATATCATTTGTGCATAAACATGTTCATTACTTTCGCAAATCTGTCCCTTATTGACAAATTAACGAGATACTGTTCCATTGAAGAATCTGAGCAGATAACATTAAAATAAAATTGTTTGTATCATTTTCATACAATAAACTGTGCGGAGCACTGTTTGCCAAAAATACAAGCAAGAATGTGTTAAATTGATACAAGGTACGTTACAAGATTCCACCTCGAATTAAAATGAATGATGACAAAATGATACTAAATTAAACACATTTAGATTAAATCTATATTCTGATGTTGATAATGGATGTTTCGTCCAAATATTCAAGTACGAATGGTAACATTCACGAACAAGATAATATGTTTCTACGTTATGAGAAGTTCTACACAGAGAGGACTGTATTTATAGGTTCCCGAGCTGTAGAAATTCAGAAATTCAATCGTTGCTGACAGCCTTATGCCGTAAGTACACTAGATGATGAATGATTCCTGCGGCGAACGGTCTCGTTAGCTCCTCGTTTCGAAGTTCCTCATTCGGGCGCAGTTCGTTTAACGTCATGTTGAGTTTTCAAGATGGCGGTCTGAGCACAGGGGAACATTTTGCGAGAGTCGTTAGCACGGTTCGGAGCCACGCCTCCTTCGACGAGGATGCCTCCTTTTCCGTTCAAACACGTCCTGTCCCTCAAAGAGCTGAAAGCCACTCGAGACGAAACCAGTCGCACTCGAAAGATCCGAAAAGTACGAAATAATCACTCAATTATAGACAACTTAACGAAGTTCATTACCGAGCTGCGGATTTTCGATTTATAGCTTATGAAGATCTTCGTGGAAAAAATTAAACATTTTCGTAATTTATCATTTTGCATCGTTTTTATTTTAACTGAAGGAAAATGACGATATGGGAAGTATAAAGTATTTTAATTGAATTTTGTGACTATCGATAACAACCCTTGAACTTGGTATAAAAATGTCTGTTCTTCCTTTAGCGAACAATATTTTGTATTTTCTGCACTGGTTAAAATCTCTCTCTACATATTACAAAACCGCAAGAAACTAAAAATATTGGTGCCAGACTCTCTCTCATTAAAGATTACATGTCTCGACTCGGTGATTGGACATTCAATTGTATTAATAATTCTATAGCTGTTACAATCCTAAAATGTCATAAGATGAAATCTCTCCTACGACTTTATCAATTTCTGATCAGTTAAGAATGCAAGAGTTATAGCTTTTATAGCTTTTACCGCGAACTTATTGATTCATTCGTAATTATACCCGTCTGTATGTACAATGTCCAGTTTGAAATTTAATTCATATATCAGACGCAGTGGAAAAAGAGTTATTTAGAAATTGTTTTTAATTGCGAAGGAAATTATATCGCACACCGGGTTATTATAGTACAAAACATATTTATTATTGTATTGTAACTTGCCTTCAGCGTGTTACAAAAATAATAAATGATTCACTTCATTTCAATTATAAAGGACTTATTTTAAAGCTTGAGGTCCCTACTTTGCAGATCATCATTTACTAGGATATCTGTAGGTAGCAAGTGAAAAACCGAGTTTTGGAAAAAATGCTACAAAAGGATCTGTAAAAGCATCAACAATTTTTTTCTGAAGGAATCTATTATAAATGTGAAGATTGAATACGATATATTTTGGCAGTTTTATAGAACAAAAATGAGGAAGAATGTATTATTACAAAGATCATCTTTCATTTAAAAAATTGTGGATCAAGTTTTAAGCATTGGTTACAAAGATTCAGTCTTTGTGGTGGTTTCAGTCACACGAAAAATTTGTCAATTGTTGTAAGGACGTTTCAAAAAGCGTATTCAGTTTTCCAATCGGTGTATCATAGAAAAATACCTTGGACGAGAATAAACGATGAATGGCAAAACTAAAGACTTCAAGCTTGAAATTGAGTCTAGGTATACTATCGCACTACATTTTTCATGAAGTTATTACTGGTCAAATGTAACAAGCATTCCTCGAGAATAGAAAATTTAGTGTTGAAATACTTTTTGAACCATTTTATAAATAATATCCCTTATAAATACTAGTCCCAGTCTTATTTACCATTTTTGGCAAAAATATTATGTAAAACATTTAAAGAAATTAGAAAGGCCGTGGTATTATTCTCAAGCCATTACAATTAGCATTCAAGAAAGAAGTAGCAGTTTAAGTGCAATCGATAATGTAACAGTATTTTTAAATACTTCCCATACCTTCACTGTTTCACATTCCACTTACTCGTGTTGTTACAAATGCATCAAATGCGCGGTCTACTTATTGTCTCCAAACGAAACGTTTGGTGAACCACTTTAGCTACCCCCGAGTGACATTTCTGGGAAACTGAAAAATTGATCTGGCTGTGGCATCGATTCCCAGCGGCAGCGAAGGCCGGCAGATAAGTTAAAAAATCATAAAGAATGTATCGCAGTCACGAAAGGGTTAATTCGCTTATCACCGTGATCAGGGTGCAATCTCTCAGAATCGGGCAGTGTCGCGTCGTGTATAATCCATAGTAACGTGCAATAAAAAAAATGAGTTTGAGTTTCGATGGAAGCGGGTCAAGTCGAAATAGATATAGATAGGTTGGTAAGCAAGCACGGGAGGATGATAGAATGGGCCTATGCATTCGTCCGGTAAATAGCGTGATTGATCGATATTATATTCATAACAGGCAACGACTTGTCATCAATCATAGCCCGTCGCACATAACTGCGGTTCTCTGTAATATACCTGCCTAGCTGGTATAATACATTACGCTCCCAGTCCGTACACCGGGTGTTCTAAAATCATTTACTCGTAGGCATTGCAAAAGTTTTTGCTCGGCCAACATTAATGACTGGAAATCGCCGTGATAATGTGAAACTATAAAAACTTGTTCTTCGCAGAGAAAATCTTTGCTTGTCGCTGCTGATAACGTTTTCTATGTGTTCATCGTGCATTCTGCACAATTATCAGATTGCTGATCAAGAAATTTCTTGTTTCAAATCCGGGGGTGAGAAATAAATTGATTTCGTCCCTTAATCGTTTTAATAAAAGTCAATGGAATATTGTAATGTACTTTCGTCCCAAAATAATATTGTAGGGAGAAATCGTGTATAATCGTTATAATCGTTATTATTTTAACGAAAGCCTAAAGAATATGATCAGATAATTGGATAAGTTCATGCCTGACTTAAAAAGAAAATTCAATGGTTAAATTTTAAAGATTTGGTTAAAGATCGGTGAAATTGAAATTAAAAAATGGTTAAACGTTCTGTAATTAGAAAAGAATGGTGACTACATGTAGAATTGATTAATCAAGATTTATTCTTTGAAATATAAACATTCAATTATATTTTCAAATGGGCACGAACTTGTGTAATTACCTAATATAATGTTTTTTCTATCCTTATTAATTTCAATAAAAGCACTTTCCACTCTTTTTTCACTTATCCACTCTTGTCATCATTCCATGAAATCCACAATCCAATAGTTATTCACCCAAAATCGAAGTTAACCAGAAGGAAGACAAACAGGAAAACTGCATTGGGAAATATTTTAATGACTGGAAGGTTCTGTTGGACTAAATATTGATGCCACTATTAGATAAAAGTATTCATGCATGTGCGATTACTATGCTAACTTATAATGCCTGCCGTGCAGGCTTCGAATCGTAACGTGACATTAGCATTCGTAATACACGTTGACAGTAGATTATATGCAATGCGAATGTTAGGTTACACGATAGGTCGAGTCGTTTATATCAATTTTAAAATTCTTATCGTAGCATTGTAAGAAGTAGATTTTCAGGTTACAATATCGGTACGCATGCGATGTTCTTGTTGACTGACTGAGAGAAATTTGCCGAAATAAAATGCCGAATTGACGTAATACGTGAGCAAATTGGGTTTGCTGTACATGCGAACATACACATGTAAGCGATATTCTGAAGATAAGAAACTAGAACGTGAGGGTTAAGAAATATGATCGATGGCAGTTTATTAATAACTTCGTAAATTTAATCCTGCCGAACAGTTGTACCGAACTGAAAAGATAGTAGATAAATTGTTGACTAAGTGGACATTTAAAGCGTGTCGTACTGAGAAATATAATTACATAAGTTTGGAAAGTCCTGAATTGACACATCACACAAATATATTTGGAATTACGTGTTCGGATAAATTGTATAAGAATTATTATTATTAAATCAACTGGCAAATATTTTAATCTGAGAATACAATTATTTTAAACCTTTTATTAAGTTAAATTGATAGATGTTGTTGAAACAATAACCAGAAACAGAATCATCAATGAACAGAAAAACATAATAACATTATTATAAAGAAAGAACAACACATAGCAACACAAAATCAATAAAAAAGGAGGAAACAAAAAGGCCGCTGAAAAACAAACAGAGAAGAGCGGTCGTGGACATAGAATTTGTTTCAGAAACAGCATGTTGCTGAGATATCTTAAAATTTTCAATATGGGTCCGCATAAAAAAGTTGTAAAATGCAACTTGTAGTATTTTTTCTACAATTCCGATCAATTGCAATTTTTGAAAAAATATTTGTTCACATCCTGTAGCAAACTATGTGATCTAGCTTCCCAAAAAAATCAAATCGTATAGTTCTATGTTAAAACAGTTATCGTTTCTTTAGAGCATTCGAATATTAATGAGAGTCATTGAAAAGTATATTATGTATATATAACGAATACATATTTCATGCATCTTTAACTGTTTATAGTTCGGCATAAAACTTTCGAACGAGTTTTTGCATTACACGTCAGTCAACTAATAGAACGTTTTTAAAGACAACAAGTAATTCCAGTATTTAAACATCTATATGTAGGAACTTTTAACGTTAAACTTCAATTCCGCCGCCACTTTTTTTATAGAATATTAATGATTTTTACTATTCTATATTATACGTACAATCTTTATATGAAGTTAAAAGTGATATATGAAATATTCTCCCCCTTCGCCCGCCAATTAGAAAATATTACATAAAATATTCTTTCCTTCGTGCGAAATATTTCAAAAATAACCAGAACACCAATATATTGGCAGTGAAAGCCATTCACGAGTATATTTTGCATGAAAAAAATAGATTAATTTAAAAAGCTTTCGTTTAATTAGTGAATGTCATGTTATATTTATTTTTTAATCAAATTGTCTTCATATTATAAAAAATTGTAAATGAATTTTGTGAATAATTGTACCCTCCGAATAGTAGCTATATTCAGTGGTCTACAGTATTGTCGCGTTTTCATGCTAGTAACAGTTTATAATTTTTCGCTCTGTAACTGTTTAGTGAATCCTAATAAATTTTGAACATAATTTTTACTATATAAAAAAACTGGAGTTTCTAGTTGCGTTTTTTCAAGGTTTAAATATGGTTTGAAGTGGAATTTTACAAATTCTCCATAAGAAGACGTGGTAAAACGTGCAAACTTTAAGTTGCTATAAATATTAAACGGTGTAGTGAATCTAACTCAAACTTTGGTAATTGCATTATATTTAGTAAGAATTATATCTCATCAAATTTCCCAAACTTTTGTTGCGTTTTCATACAGCTCCAGAACATCCTTAAGATGAACAATTCTAAAACGAATGTAACTGGAAGTCATCCACAGCTGAAAGACGCGGTTAAAGAATAAATAAGTAAAGAACAATACTTGTTGTCGTATTTTGAAGATCGGCATTCAACAGTCCCTTTTGTTGCACTAGCTGTACAATTTTTCAAGAAACTTATTCCAGCTAAATCATTCCGTACAAGAATAATTTTGCTTATACAGCCTCGAGACCTATCCTTTTAGGGTTAATAGAAAATAATGGGAATATAATAGAGTCTGAGTGTCTAATTGTAAAATGATTGTGTTTGAGTTTCCATTTGTTAATATCGTTATAAATAAATAAAGAACAATACTTGTTGTCGTATTTTCAAGATCGGCATTGAACAATCCGTTTTGTTGCACTAGCTGTATAATTTTTCAAGAAACTTATTCCAGCTAAATCGTTCCGTACAAGAATAATTTTGCTTATACAGCCTCGAGACCTATCCTTTTAGGGTTAATAGAAAATAATGGGAATATAATAGAGTCTGAGTGTCTAATTGTAAAATGATTGTGTTTGAGTTTCCATTTGTTAGTATCGGTATAAATAAATAAAGAACAATACTTGTCGTATTTTCAAGATCGGCATTGAACAATCCGTTTTGTTGCACTAGCTGTATAATTTTTCAAGAAACTTATTCAAGCTAAATCGTTCCGTACAAGAATAATTTTGCTTATACA
Organism: Lasioglossum villosulum; assembly: GCA_963971365.1. Lineage (NCBI taxonomy): Eukaryota > Metazoa > Arthropoda > Insecta > Hymenoptera > Halictidae > Lasioglossum > Lasioglossum villosulum. Next base: position 30,271,873 of record OZ020498.1, on the reverse strand, counting down.
GCCTTGAGACCTATCCTTTTAGGGTTAATAGAAAATAATGGGAATATAATAGAGTCTGAGTGTCTAATTGTAAAATGATTGTGTTTGATTTTCCATTTGTTAATATCGGTATAAATAAATAAAGAACAATACTTGTTGTCGTATTTTGAAGATCGGCATTGAACAATCCGTTTTGTTGCACTAGCTGTATAATTTTTCAAGAAACTTATTCAAGCTAAATCGTTCCGTACAAGAATAATTTTGCTTATACAGCCTCGAGACCTATCCTTTTAGGGTTAATAGAAAATAATGGGAATATAATAGAGTCTGAGTGTCTAATTGTAAAATGATTGTGTTTGAATTTCCATTTGTTAGTGTCGGTAGGCAGGCATTCATATGCGGCTCCATATGTTGATATCGCAGCCTGATGGGTCCGACGCGTGACAGTGAGTTCAGTGCTGACAACGGTAGTCTTCCCTCCCTGCCACTCGAAGGCTCTCAGGTAATGCGATCCCGGCAGCCTAAATAAACAGGTTAGAATAAATAAGAGCTATTCTAAACGTCAGTTCAGTGTTTACGTAGCTGTCAGGGAGGTGAAGGGCACTCTCAGTCTCGAATGGTTATCGAATCGGCCGTTTGCAGCCCTCTTCCTGTGCGCGGGCACCATCGTCCACGACTGTCATTTCCGTAATATTTTTATGAATGAAAACGCCGCTACTCGTGAAAGCGGATAACCAGAACCGGAAAGACAAACAGGCTGCTCTAACCTTCATAAACATTATCAGAAAGTTAAAGTAGATACGGCGGGGAACAACACTCTTTATTCTCAACGAAAATTATATTATCGCTAATTTCATCGCTCGCATTTATTAATATTCAACCTTTGCACTCGCAGATATTTTAACTGGGAAATTAAACATTCCTTCCGACCTAGAATAATTCTATTTTATATGACTTTTTTTCTATTTGATGGATATACAGGGTGTCCCACATAATCATTCTACAGTGACTCCCATTAATATTCGGACGCTATAAAAAAAACGATAACTGTTTAAACATTGAACTATACGACTTGAATTTTTTGGGTAAGCTAGAGGAAATAGTTTGCTATAGAATGTGGAAAAACATTTTTTCAAAAATTGCAATTGATCGGAGTTGTAGAAAAAATAATAATAGTTGCATTTTACAACTTTTTTATGTGGGCCTATATTGAAAATTTTTAAAATACGTTTTGTAGATCTGTGTCAATTATATGCACTGCGAAAGTTTAATCGAAATCGATTGATGCGGGAAAAAACGACAGGCATTGAGAGATGTGAAAATCTGAAATTTTTACCATCATTAAACGTTTGTAGCTCATTGCAACGTCGAACAATATTGACGAAATTTTCAGAATATGTTTAATTGACACAGATCTACAAAACGTATTTTAAACATTTTCAATATAGGCCCACATAAAAAAATTGCAAAATGCAACTTTTAGTATTTTTTCTACAACTCCGATCAATTGCAATTTTTGAAAAAATTTTGTTTTCACATCCTGCAGCAAACTAATTGCTCTAGTTTCTAAAAAAAAGTTCAAATCGTGTAGTACGATATTTAAAAAGTCATCGCCTTTTTAAGAGTGAGCGAATATTTTTTTGACCCACTGTAACAATTAAAAGAAGAAAGAAATGTTTATTTGGCATCTTGCAGTAAATGCAAACATTTTTTGTTTTACATAAAAATCCGCAATCTAGTAATAATATGTTTTTGGATTATCATTATCATTTTTTCGATTAGCAAATTGGATTATCATGTTTAACCCCTTGCCGTACTATTTTCTTTTCTAAAACTATCGTAAAAGGGAAAAGAAAATTTATATCTTTTGTATGACTATATATTTCAAAGCTTAAATATTCATTACAAAACGAATCAAATTTTATTTGATCTAAAGAGAAACTATGACATTCATATTTGTTAGACTTCGTTAAAATCTTCATGACGAGTCTGACTCGTTAAGATAAGGCAAGGGGTTAAAATAAGGGATTAAATTCCGCGAATTAATTTTTTAAACGTCCACATTGTATTTTACAATTTTTAAGTGTGTGCCAATACTTTTTTACCCACTGTATTAACCCTGGAACATCACACTCATTTTTTGAGACCTGTACTTCACACTCGGGTCTCAGAAACCCAGTTCCTTTTTCGAAAAAAGAAAGCTAGAAGTATGAATATTTAATAGATTTGGGAGAACAACTAATCTCAATAGAATGCGTAGAAAAAATTCAATCATAGTTTGTCATTTTACAAAGAGTTATAATACATGAAAGTGTTTTCTGAGAAAAGGAGTTTCTGAAACCCAACAGTGCAGTTTCAGGGTTAATATGCATTACAAGCTGTATAATAATATGAATTTGATATGGCTTCGTTGTCTAAATTCATTTCCTCGTACACTAGAACAATATGTCGCCCTATAATTTAATCTACATACTCCATAAGAACAGAGCAATACCCTCGACAACCAAGGACCTCTGAAGTGATGCGCTATCGGTCACTTTCCCCGCAGACTTTCGGATAAGACCGATTGCGAGCGCACGCTTTCGCAGAAAATACTCTGGCCAATTGTCACTTCGTGGAATAACTTTCACGCACAATAATATCCCCTCGAGGTGACAATTATGACGCAATCGTCGGGAACGCTTATTGTGTCGAAAGCGAATTGCTAGTAACACAATGCCGGGGCGTTGCGTTTAAGTTTCACGTTCTTGAAATATGTTGGGGCTGGATAAAGAAACCGTGGGCATGACGCGCGGTGTGTGCACGGGTTTCGACCAGTGGTAGCGCCCGAAGTTCGTGATAGTATCGATGGCATATTTAGCAGCCATTGTCGAGTGAAATTACAAAAGACAGAAAAACGGAGCAGCCGGGTGAAAAGACGGTTGGGGAGGCACGAGGAACTGACGAAGGAAGCAAATAAAATTGAAAGTTGACGTCTGGCTGCGCGATCCTCTCACTCGTAGTCTTTCTGTAGTCTGTCAGCATGACACCCAGCGACGCCTTCTTTATTATACATTCAATTATTAGGCGCTGCGCATGACAAGCGCTATTGCATATTTATATCTACCATCCGAGGCGAGTTCAGCCGGATAAGGGGGTTCCTGACAACCCGTCACGAACATACGTTAACATTCTTAATAACGCACTCCTCTATATGCACACGTACACACCCACCGCACACGTGTACACGTGTATCGTACGTGTACGCGCACAGTTAGAAATCACACGGAGACACGCACACAAGCGGCGCACATACGCGTTGATATAAAACACACGTTTACATAGTGGCAATGTACGTGCAGAAACCGTACTGCTGCAGTATAATTTCAATACACGAGGAAGCTATCAGCCTTTATAACCTGTTTATTACGATAATACCGTAAATTTGCATCGCGTGTTCCCCGTAATCGCTTGCCGTGGCGGATGTCATATTACGTTAACTACAGTAGTTAAATAGGCATCCCGGGAATAGGCCCAAACTGGTATACCGAGGAATTTGCGTCCGTCCTATGTCTGCGCGAGTAGAAGCCTATTGATTTCAGAACAGTTTAATGAATTTTCAGCGTTTTAACGACTTTGTAAATAAATATCTTAAAGGCTAACATCAGTTCGATCATTTTTTTTTTTGGCATTAAACTTTGTCGCGCTTTGAGGAACCAACGCGTGTACACTCAGGTTTCTTGTTTAACGTAATGGCGTGCTTCCGATGGGAAGTACTTCTCCTTTTGTCGACGGTACTGTTCGATGCAACGTTCTATAGAGCTAGTACAATTTCTATTTGTTCTTTTGTTTTGGTACTTGTAAAATATACTTCTGATTTTAATTAAATTTTCCGAAATAGAATTACACAAATTGATCTAATGCCATCAATTTGTAAATAAAGTCTTCTCTCTTCATGGGATATCAAGCTTGATGCAATTTGACTTACAAGATAATAATATATCAATTACTTGAACGATGTGCCTGTTAATACCAAGTGATTCCTAAAATTCTTCTGGTTGTTATTGTACATATTTTCTGTGATAGTATTGTACAAATTTATTTGATAATAAATATTATATAAATATATATATGTATATATTATATTATTTATAAAATAAAAAAGCTTTAAAAAACGTTTTATTTATCTTTGCGTGCAACCTTGTAACTTGTAATTTTTGGAAAATGTTTCTTGCAGATCATTTAAATAACCGATGCTTCCAATTGCTTACGAAACATCAGGTCGTTTGGTGTAATTATAAAAAAGTTGTACTGTATTAAAGTGCGTGGAAATATTTTCATGGCTCAATGTGCATACATTACTTTAGATACCTAATATATAATTTCGTTACAAGAAATTTGCAAATGTTTCGAGGATTCTAAACGCTGCAGAAGTTGGCTTTGCAAAATAACGCAATATTTATGTTTTTCGTATTCAAAGTAGAAAAATCCGAGCCAAGGTAGTACAAATTTATTTGATAATAAATATATATATATATGTATATATTATATAAATACATATATAAATATTATTTATCAAATAAAAAAGCTTTAAAGAACGTTTTATTTATTTTTGCTTGCAACCTTGTAAATTGTAATTTTTGGAAAATGTTTCTTGCAGATCATTTAAACAACCGATGCTTCCAATTGCTTACGGAAGATCAGGTCGTTTGGTATAATTATAAAAAGGTTGTACTGTATTAAAGTGCGTGGAAATATTTTCATGGCTCAATGTGCATACATTACTTTAGATACCTAATATATAATTTCGTTACAAGAAATTTGCACGTGTTTCGAGGATTCTAAACGCTGCAGAAGTTGGCTTTGCAAAATAACGCAATATTTATGTTTTTCGTATTCAAAGTAGAAAAATCCGAGCCAAGGTAGTACAAATTTATTTGATAATAAATATATATATATATATATATATATATATATATATATATATATGTATATATTATATAAATACATATATAAATATTATTTATCAAATAAAAAAGCTTTAAAGAACGTTTTATTTATTTTTGCTTGCAACCTTGTAAATTGTAATTTTTGGAAAATGTTTCTTGCAGATCATTTAAACAACCGATGCTTCCAATTGCTTACGAAAGATCAGGTCGTTTGGTATAATTATAAAAAGGTTGTACTGTATTAAAGTGCGTGGAAATATTTTCATGGCTCAATGTGCATATATTACTTTAGATACCTAATATATAATTTCGTTACAAGAAATTTGCACGTGTTTCGAGGATTCTAAACGTGCAGCACTTGGTTTTGCAAAATAACGTAATATTTATGTTTTTCGTATTCAAAGTAGAAAAATCCGAGCCAAGGTAGTACAAATTTATTTGATAATAAATATATATATGTATATATTATATAAATACATATATAAATATTATTTATCAAATAAAAAAGCTTTAAAAAACGTTTTATTTATTTTTGCGTGCAACCTTGTAAATTGTAATTTTTGGAAAATGGTTCTTGCAGATCATTTAAATAACCGATGCTTCCAATTGCTTACGAAACATCAGGTCGTTTGGTATAATTATAAAAAGGTTGTACTGTAGGTTGTACTGTATTAACCACTTCGTTCTCATGGACGTGTTATGACGCGACGTCGATACCGTTCGTATAGGGTCACAGACGTGTTATAACGCGCCGTCGATACCGTTCGTATAAGGTCACAGACGTGTTATAACGTCCCGCCGATACTGTTCGTACAGATCACAGACGTGTTATCACGCGACGCAATGCCGCTTCCGCGGTGCGTGCGATGCTACACACGACGTATTTCGCGTACTTCTTTATTAGATTACGTGTTTTAATTCGAAAAATTATTAATTCTGGGAACGGTATAGGTAAAGAATGATTTCAGGATATTTAAAATTTATTGTTTCTGTGTGTGATATAATTCGAAACATGGAGCTGCACATAATGCAACATCACAATTTACGCAATAGTATCTTGTTTCTTTGCAAAATGCAGAAATTGCAGAATACTGAAAAACTTTTTTTTTACATAATTTGTCTTGTAAACACAAAATTATATATTGGATTTGTATTCCAGTACATAGATAGTTCGGTAACCGAACTATACTCATATGTACAATAATGGCAAAAAAACAATGCAAATCTTCATTGGAAATCTGAAAATAGGATATCGAAAAACCTTGTTGCCGTATATGTATACTTGTTACTCTCCTTTACAATTAGATCTACAAGTTGTTTACAAAAAAAAAATTCACAAATGGAAAAAGGAAAACTGTTTTAAATAAGCGGTGCCTCAGACAGAGCAAAGACAAGCCCGCGTGTTTACAAGTCCGTGTCACCTCGGTAGCGGCATTGCGTCGCGTGATAACACGTCTGTGATCTGTACGAACAGTATCGGCGGGACGTTATAACACGTCTGTGACCTTATACGAACGGTATCGGCGGTGCGTTATAACACGTCTGTGACCCTATACGAACGGTATCGATGTCGCGTCATAACACGTCCATGAGAACGAAGTGGTTAAGGTGCATTGAAATATTTTCATGGCTCAATGTGCATACATTACTTTAGATACCTAATATATAATTTCGTTACAAGACATCTGCACGTGTTTCGAGGATTCTAAACGCTGCAGAACTTGGTTTTGCAAAATAACGTAATATTTTTGTTTTTCGTATTCGAAGTAGAAAAATCCGAGCCAAGGTAGTACAAATTTATTTGATAATAAATATTATATACATATATATGCATATATTATATAAATATATATGTATATAAATACTATATTATTTATCAAATAAAAAAGCTTTAAAAAACGTTTTATTTATTTTTGCGTGCCACCTTGTAAATTGTAATTTTTGGAAAATGTTTCTTGCAGATCATTTAAACTTCCAATTGCTTACGAAACATCAGGTCGTTTGGTATAATTATAAAAAGGTTGCATTAAAGTACTGTATTAAATGTACTGTATTAAAGTACGTTGAGATATTTTCGTGGCTCACTGTGCATACATTACTTTAGATACCTAATACGTAATTTCGTTACAAGACATCTGCACGTGTTTCGAGGATTCTAAACGCTGCAGAACTTGGTTTTGCAAAATAACGTAATATTTATGTTTTTCGTATTCAAAGTAGAAAAATCCGAGCCAAGGTAGTAGCTTTTTCGTCAACAAAATGCTGAACTCCGATCGTATATCAGACACCGCCCACGGCGACCGTGGCTCCGTAAAAAGAACAAAAACTTTCTTATTTTCCCGTGGCCATGGCCGCCTGCTTTGATATACGATACGTTTGTACCGTGTCGGCCAAAGCCTTCGAAAGCCGACCATCTACCGTAACAGCATTTTTATGCTAAACTGGACGGTGCAACTGACAAGAATTGACAGAGTTCGAAAAACAGCTGACAGTCCGCCATGGGACCACTCCTCTATCCGACAGCGGTAAATTTTGAACTGTCTCTCAGCCATTTTTTCCACTACCCTTTGCAAAATAAATGCTCGTTCGGTTCCACCATTACACGCGCTCGTTTTCGTATACCGTGCGTATTAATACGATATTCGGACCCCAGATCAATTCACTAATTTCACCGTTCAAGTAGCCCTTCTTGAAGAAATTACTGTACCTACGTTAGAACCCCCATCACATGAATTAATTAGGGGATGAGGTGGTATAAGACAAATTTCAAATCTAACAGAATAAGCATTTATCTACTCGGATTGTACAGGGTGTCTCGTAACATGGCGACGTCAAAGCAGTCCCAAGTTATTTGTTGTACGAATAAGTTTTTCAAATAAATACTGCATGGTTTCAAGGCGGATGCACAGTGCTTCAATCTGTTTTTTCTTACTTTTCTTTTTCATCGAGATATATGAAAGTCATCTTCAGTTTTTTCAGTAAGACTGAAAGTTATGTATAATTTTATTAACCTATGTTCAATTGAAATTTCATTTCAATAAGGTACCCTAGTAGCACAAAATATTGTGTATACATTCATATAATATTAACAAGAGATTCAATCTTTTTTTAATATTCAAATATACATACAATATCTATTTTATATTAAATAACAAATATTTTTTTTAAATATGCAGAAAATATCTATTTCATGTTACGAGAAAAATATTTTTTTCTAAATATTAAAGTAATTTTTATTTCATATTATGAACAACATTTTTTTTTCTTATTATAAAATAAATCTTTCTGTAATATTACAAACGGAATATTTATTTAATATGAAGAAAATATTTTATGTTTATCATGGAAAAATATTTATACCAGCTATTTTTTTGCTATGGTACCCTAATAATTGTTTACGCAGAATAAACAGAGAAATTGATTAGTAGTAACAAAATTGTTAATTGCATATGCACAGTTGCACCTAAAAAATCTGTGGGCCTACAAATGTAGCGTTCTCCGAACCATTAATCTTTCTAACTGCATAACAAATTTCTGGATTTTTAATAAGCTTCTTCCGAAGTCTAAGATAAATATTCCCTCGAGCAGTGCACAAAGAGTAGTGTTATTTTCTAATTAAGCAAGATTTAATTGAACATTATTTAAATATGGGCTTCACGTTTTTTAAATATTTACTTTATATTTTTTAAATATGTAATTTATATTCTCTGAATATTTAGCTTATATTTTCTAAACATGCAATTTACATTTCTTGTATATGTATACCATATTCAGATCTAATATTTTTCTCATATAAATAAGTGGTGACTTAAAAAATATTTTTTCAATATTTAAAAAAACATTTACTCAATATTTTTGTGCTACTAGGGTAGTTGTAATGTAGCAGTACTTATGTAAACTGTAAACTATAACAACATTGACACTCACATATTGTATTGGTTTCGTTCTTATCTGGTTTAAAACGATAAGTAAATAATAATAGTATATTGACGATATTAATTCTATTTAATTCTAGTGACTTCATGATATTTCATCCTACACACGTCAGAGTAAATATGTGAACAGCCATACTGTATTGCAATAAAATACATATGTACATATAGGCAACAGGCATTCATGTACATTACACGCGTACAATTTATACAAAATACAGGCTTTTTTCTGGTTTATAATTTTTGCGACAATACTGTAGACAATTGTTCACAAAATTCATTTACAATTTATTATAATACGAAGACAATCTGATTAAAAAATAAATATAACATGACATTCACTAATTAAACGAAAGCTTTTCAAATTCATCTATTTTTTTCATGCAAAATATACTCGTGAATGGCTTTCGTTGCCAATATATTGATGAATTTAGAATTTCTTGTACTTTTATCTTTCATTGTACCTCCAGCACATCCTTAAGTATTCCCTATGTTCTTTTATGCAACTCTTTCTAAGAAGCATGCGAAGGTAAAATAATTTTTTAATTTTGTGTAATAAAGAATAGATCGATACAGTTTTTATAGTCCACAAGTTTTGTATAATGTGTTTCTACCGTCGTTCGAATATGCCACGGTTATTATGTCGATGTAGTTAGTGTCTGAACTGAGAATTGTTTTTCCAACAGAATGCAATTAGCGATCAGCAAAACCAACGCGTGAAGAACGACTTCCTAGAAGCGCGGAGAATCAACTATCGTTTTCCAGCTGTAACAGTTAAACGCGAATTTACGTTTGACAGAAAGTGATTCATGGATGACTCAGTGCAATCGACAAAAAGTAATTTCCGTTAATCACGCTATAACATGTCTGCGAACAATTTGCCACGCCTAAAAGGCAGCGCGAGAAAGATGTAATCGCGATATTAGCACCGATATGTTCGCCAACTGTTAAATCGGTGTTACATCGTAAAGAAGCTTACGTTCGCCGAGTAGCATGTCGGTAGTCATGTAACGTATAACCTTAGTTAAGCTTGCTAGCGCAACTCATTGTCAGTTCGAGTTTCCGATAGAAAAAAAGTAACAAAGGTGTAAACTCGATCCGTGTATATCAGTTTAGCCGTAAAAGTCGACGAAATTTATTCGTCCATTTTGTATTCCGCGTTATACGAGCCCGTTCATCCTGTGAAAATATTTGCGACAGTTTTTGTAAACTTGTCCACTTAATTTATTCATTTATTCGTGAACCGAAGTGCAAATTAACCGATAGCGTCGGCGATCTTTACAATACTGCGCATTATTTATACCTTACTGACAATGTATATCTACAATATCGAATTAAATGTATGTCGTGCAGATAACACGTGCGCAATTTGACGTCAATTACCGTCGCACTATCTCAGTTGTATAATTATTCTAGGAATACGTTAATTATTAAATCGATTACTGTAATATCGTTGCAAATACGAGTTAAGGTAAAGGTACTAGTAGTTGACCAGTTAAGAGAAGTTTTCCACGCGAATAATAGTAACCATTTACTCTGTCATCAAATAGTTTGAAGACACCCTAGTAGCACAAAAATATTGGGTAAATGTTTGTTTCAAATATTGGAAAAATATTTTTTAAGCCACACTTTTTCATATGAGAAAAATATTAGATCTGAATATTGTATACATATCCAAGAAATGTAAATTGAATGTTTAGAAAATATAAGCTAAATATTCAGAGAATATAAATTACATGTTTAAAAAATATAAAGTAAAAATGTTTAAAAAACGTGAAACCCATATTTACAAAACGTTCAATTAAATCTTCAAATTTAAGAAAAAGTTATAAAAAAAATTAGAAACTATATATAATAACACCACTTTCTGTGCACTGCCTGAGGGAATATTTAACTTCGTCTTTGGAAGGGGCTTATTAAAAATACAGAAATTTTTTATGCAGTTAGAAAGTTTAATGGCTCGAACAAATGCTACATTCATAGGCCCACAGATTATTTTTTATTATATTAGTATATTAGAAAAAAATATTCTATTTCTAATATGAAATAAAGATTCATTTAATATTTAGAAAAAAATATTTTTCTCGTAACATGAAATAGATATTCTCTGCATATTTAAAAAATAATATTTGTTACTTAATATTAAACAAATATTATATGAATAATTGAATATTTGAAAAAGATTGAATCTCTTTTTAATATTATATGGATGTGTATACATTATTTTGTGCTACTAGGGCACTCTTTAAGTCTTCTAAATTATGTACCAAAGCCACTTTTTTTAAAAAAGTTTACTTAGTTGACCACTCATGAAAATGAAAAATCTAGTAATTGACCTCCTATTCGTTAGTAGTTGACCACTTATACTAGAAAGAGGGTTAAAGCAATAATGTTGGGAATCATTTTACTATCATTTAGTTTCAACAATTTCTAGCACAAATTGCAATTAAAGAATTAAATAAGAAATAAAACAAATCAATTCCATAAAAAGTTTAATCGAGGAACAGAGTGGACGTTGCAAGTTAATAGAGAATAGTATTAGAGAAATTTAACCAACAGATGGTATGGCATCCGAGGTTCACTTTCATCAAAAGTGTACAGTTTATAAAAATCGTATTTTTTATGTTTTTCTATAAAATGGTCAACTACTCGTTCATGGTCAACTACTGGTACCTTTACCTTAATTAAAATGTTGAACATTTCTAACTGAATACACGTGAGCCTTTTTTGAAGTCTAACTATGCAATTTTATTAAACTTGGAACAACATTTGTGAACGTCAGTACTTGAAAATAATGCAACCATGAAATTAATATTGTGTGAATATGTTTTAACGTTAACATCTCTTCTGTTTCATTTCATTTAAAAGCAACGTGGATATGGATTCGTTAAATTCGCATTTTGTTTATCAATTCTATTATTGCAAGTCTCGCACGTGAATATATGCAATAGTAGTACATAATAAATATTTACAATAGTGAACGGCGAAACTCGATTTACATAAACTAGTCGAGTGACAAGCAGTTTGTGTAACTGAATCGTTCATATAACAGGAAATCTCGTAATTTTAACCATTACCTATGACCTTTCGTTGAATTATTGACGTAAATACAAACGAAAGATTTACTTGTACATATGCAGTAAATAATGTTTCAAATTAATTAGAAAATGAATTTGTGCGCACAATGAATAATAGTTAGCGAATTAACTTTCCTGTCACTTTAAAGTATAGCTACAATAATGTAACATATGAACATTAAATTTATAGTTTAGAGAGACTTGAGTGGTACATGAAATATATTCACAAATTTATCATTTGTTTTATACTGTAAATTTATTGGATTTCATTGATTGATTTGTCGATTGAAAAATTCTATTATCGTGGGTTCTTGGAATAGCGAACTATGACTGTTTTCATGTGAACTAATACTAGACGTTCATACATATGTATAATATTGGAACGATGTTCGGCAATAATTCAGGTAATAGGAATTTGGCAGAAGCTCAGTTGAACCTCAATCTGTCACGGGCATTTTAGTTGGAATCCGTTAGTACATAAATCTTCACAGAATTTCGTAAAAGTTACCATGTATTGAACATTAATGTTGATGTCAGAACAATCAAACCTGTCGAGATAATGGACATCATTCTTATTTTAGAATTACCAATACTTCAAAGACGTTCCAATTTATTTCAGCAGATATTTTAATAGAAATTGCTAATCTCCTTGTCTTTATACAGCACTATATGAATTAGTACTTTTTACACTCGGTATTTCTATGTGCCAACAAGTACCATTTAATATGAGAATAATTAATAGATTTCGGCTCATATTTTAATAGAAATTGCTAATCTCCTTGTCTTTATACAGCACTATATGAGTTATGTAGTACTTTTTACACTCGGTAGTTTTATGTGCCAACAAGCACCATGTAATAAGAGAATAATTAATAGATTTCAGCTTATATTTTAATAGAAATTGTTAATCTCCTTGTCTTTATAAAGCACTATATGAATTAGTACTTTCTACACTCGGTAGTTCTGTGTGCCAACAAGCACCATTTAATAAGAGAATAATTAATAGATTTTAGCTCATATTTTAATACAAATTGCTAATCTCCTTGTCTTTATAAAGCACTATATGAATTAGTACTTTTTACACTCGGTAGTTCTATGTGCCAACAAGTACCATTTAATAAGAGAATAATTAATGCATTTATACTACAAAATTTAATCTCATACGCGACACTTGACCGGTTAACAAGTTAAAAATTCAATCAATGTTGTTATATAAAAAATTATATTTGATTAACAAATCAATATAAACATCTAATTACACGTTATATAAGCTTCCTGAAAATTTAAGTGAAATATTTTAATGCGAAAGAACGTGGGAACCATTTGAAAGTGCTTTTAATTCTATATTTTCGACTTAACTTTTAAACTCCTTCACATTACCCCCAAAAATGTGACGGAAGAAACAAATTGGTATTTCTTATACGGACATATCTACTTCAATTTTTAAATATTTAGAATACAATCGTGCACCGTCTAACTAAAAAGAACGGCACAACATTGGTATCTGTTAAGTTTTCTTAAAAATCTTCATCACGAGTCTGATTCATAATACACGCCGGGGGTTAAGGGTTAATCGTTCCTCTCGGATTTCGTTGGCATAAATGAAGTTTCACTGTAATTACGACAACGTCGAAATGCCGCTCGGCCGAACATTTCAGACGCGCTACAAAGTTTGAATGAGCCGTGTGTGCACGCGTTTTTCATACACAGGCGAGGGGTTTGCACCTTTTGAAGTCGGATACCATACCGTGGCTGTCGTCACTACCAAACTAAGGTCGGCCTTCATTGTACGCGACTATAGAGGAGTACAGGACAGGGGGACGCACGAATATCAATGTAAAGTGAGACGGGTCCTGAACTGGGAGCAATCTCGACAGTGCATCGGCCAACGGATGACAGGTATCGACCTGGATCAACATCGTTTTCCTGTAAAGTGCCACCAGCCTTGTCCCATCCTCTCACTTACTCATTCGATGTCTCTCTCTCTCTTCCTCTCTCTCTCGACCCCCTTCTCCCTTTCCTCTCTCTATAGTGCTCCTTCCTGTCTGTTCACCGCACGTCTCTTCCTAGTCTATAACCCAGGGCGTGTGTGTACACGCTTCCACGGACAGAGAGAGAATTATTATCCGGCCACTCTACTCCGCTACCTACCGTGTTTCTTGATTACTATCGGCGCAGCTGCGCCCACAATTTGTGTTTCCCGTCAACCGAGCGTAAGAGAGCCGTCCGTCAACGTCGTGCCCATAACGATGCCAGCACCCTTCGCTAAGACGCCGCTGATAGTTTGATATAGACGCGTATCCATCATAACTTCTGTAGAATCCTTCTGCGTACGAATTCGCCATTTCCATTCGGCACATTTCTTCGTTCCTCCTTTGTTTCGAGGGAATACAACTTCGCGTTATCTCGATGGAATCTAGCATCGGAGCTGAGCAACATTTTATTTGAAATTGTGAATGGTAAATAATCCTATTCGTTTCGAAGCTGGCGCGCAACTTTCAAAATATTTCACTCGATGCAAAATATTCTTGAAATAGGTAGGGTAAAGGTTACGATACGTTTTGGTTTTTAGCTATAAAATTGCATGGGATGAGTATAGTTTTGTCAACTACACATTCAATTTAATCACAAATATCTTCGGCTGCCATTATCTGAAGTTTTCTTTTTTAATGTTTTTTAATAGATCTATGGTAGAAAATTTTAGATTTTAGATCAAAGAATGATTTTTAATTGAATTATTGAATGACTTGAGATTGAAGTATTTTATTTTATAGTTATCGACTATAAATTCAATTTAATCAGAAATATCTTCGACCGTATTTATCTAAAGCTTTCTTTTTTAATGTCTTTTAATAAATGTATGGTAGAAAATTTTAGATTTTAGATCAAAGAATGATTTTCAATTGAATGATTGAATGACTTGAGATTAAAGTATTTTATTCTATGTCAGGTTGTTAAAATAGTATATTTTAATTTGTATTTCGGATAATTAAAATTGAATATTCTGTTTTCTAAACCAAATTCCTGAGATGGAAATATTTTATTCTCTGGTTGAGAATGTTTATCAAATTATACAAGTATCGTATTAAAGATTATTATTAATGGATTATTATATAGGATTATATTATAAAAGATTATTATATAGATATCCTATAAAATATTGCTTTTTAGGTCAGATAATATCTAATTGTATCAACAATTCAATAGTCTTTTAAGAGATATATATTATGAATATCGATACTCTTTTTATTGTTAATTAATTTATTTCATTTCTATCGTTTTAAATTTCATCTATTTTTCTCAAAAATGCGCAAAATTCGCGGTCTATTAGTTTAGATTTCATCCTATAAAAGGAAATATGTAGACACTTAGTTTATTTACGTACAGTATTGTATTAGGAAATACAATGTTCATGATATAGTATAATAGGACGTGCAAATAACAGGTACTCGTATAATAGAACGTTCACATAACCGATGCTCATATAACGGAGGTTCTATTATATTCCTATAAATATACGTTACACATGTACAATTTATATTAAAATATAAGCTTCCTTGGTTTATAATTTTTGTGACAGCAATATACTCTTACAAAGACCATGGATGTATTAAACTACCTCAATACAAAATTCTGGAATTATTGGGTTGGTCTGCTTGATATTGCTTTTTCACGAAGAGGAATTTGAATGAAAATACCGTTTGGTTTCCGACTGTTTTATTTAATGAAATTTGTTTTTATTGGCTGACATACGTACATTCATTCGAAAAAGGAACAAATTGTCAGCCATTTATTCGTTTACAATTCGAATTGAACATCCCTTATTAAACGAGTTCTTTAAACGTAATTTTTATGACGTCTTTCTATTGAAAGATTTCTTATTTTGTTTATCAGCATAATAAATATTCTCAAATGTTATAGCAAGTATCAAATATTAGTTAATAAATAAATTTAAATAATGTATTAAATAATAATGTGTTAAATGTTTAAATTATAACAAGTTGTATAGCAAAATATTAAAAATAATATTCATTATAAAATTAGTGATGGATTACTAGTATTACTATGTATTTAAAAAATGACTATTTCAAATACAAAACTTTAAACATATTATTACATTATTGTCGACTTATTAAAATTTTAAGGGAAAATATGTTTTATAACTTAACTTCTGTTTTCTATAATTAAACAATTTTTATTCTGCAGAAAGATCCACAGTTAAGTTATTATATTCCTCAATTAATTAATTTTATTGACTGATTACTTCAATATTTATAATTATCACAACTAATAAACAGTTCAGCACTACTAAATTTCAGAATCTTCAACACCAAAATAATTTTGTTTTTGTACACTTTCTTCTTATTATAAAAATTCATCTAGCATTGTTATACTGTATGTATAAATAAAGTAAATTGTAAAAAGAAGCGTTTTTTTATAATTTCAAATAAAACTTCTCGTTGGAAGACCCTCCAAAGATTCCAATTTTATAATGTAATACAGAAAGCCCCTTCACATTAACGAAGAAAACAGAAAATGAGATATCAAATTAGCGGATGTAATTTACATACTTGTATCAGTGGAATCGCTTGCAGTGCTACTCGAAATAATCACACCTTACAGCGTAGTTAACATACGGAACCTTTTTTACGGATTACAGCCTATATATCATCTGACCACTTGTAAGCGTTCAAACTGTTGCAAGTATAAACACTATTAACATCTCGTAAAAAGCAACATTTTTCTTCACTGCACTTCGTAGATTTAATAATCCCGTCATTAAATCAAGAAAAATAATAGGGTACTTCACTTATTCTTCTAACTTCACTTATTCTAACCAACTCCTCTTTACCTAATAATGGACTATTTACTCATTCTCCAAGCAGTAAATTATTTATATTTTTATCCTGCTGCATTAATTTATGCAATCTGTACGTCAGAGCTTCTTAAGCGAGGCTATAAACTCACGTTCAATTAATTCTGTGTTAATTAATTTTTCCATATTGTTTGTATACCAGAATAGTTGAAGGCCAACTTCATTCTCGTATCATAGTGCACTTTTACATGTACAAATTGAACGTATATTTAAAAGGTACCTGCATAATACATGCTTCTAAAATATTTATAACTAGATCTGCGGATCTTTATGCATTTATGATTTATAATTTTAAAAAAATGCTAGAGTATCACATTCAGCAGAATATAGCAGTATTTTTATTTATTTTGGACCTACAAATGTGACTACCAATGAAAATATGATTTTATCTGCTACCACTTTTTTTAAACTTACTGTACAAAAATTGAAAATTGCATAAATATCCGCAGTCTTTTTGTAACCAATTGAAATATTTGAATAAAATAATAATTTGTGTAACATATATCATTCAACTCACATGTATACACAGATGGCAAAATAAAATAAATAAGTAGATAAGAAAGAACGTTATACATATTTCTGTCAAACTATGTATTAGGTTGGGAAAAAAGTAATTTCGGTATTACATAGTGAAATAAAACCTAATTTTATTATTCAAGCAATAAACTTCAATCAATAATTTTATTCGATGATCTTTTGCCATTTTTTGCCAAAAGATCATCGAACGAAATGATTTAATTTCATTGCTTGAATAAAAATATAAGGTTTTATTTCACCTAATACCAAAGATCACTTTCTTGCCAACCCAATATTACCGTACCCCCATGTTCTTCACTGATAGCAGTTAATCAAACTCTCAAGTAATAACAGTATCTTATAAATACATATCACAAAGTTCCATCAATGAATTCGCCATTTCATTTTCGAAATGCCGATGCAAATAACTATGCAGCTAACATTAATTTAGTATAAACTCTCAGCGATGACTAATCTTCATAATTGAGAAGTCCTGTATAAATGCATGAATGATAAGACACTTTTTAATTCTGTCACGAGATTTGAATAGAACGTGAAGGTTCAATGAATAATGTGACAAACTTCTGAGACCACCCGGAAGTAATTTGACAACTTATTATACGAAGAGTACAATTCATTCAACGTACTCCATGTCTTCCTCTTATATTTCATGTATTATTCAGCGCTCCGCAACCAAAAACCTATGTACTAGTTCACCTCATTTCCATGAATATCATTTTCGTTGGAAAGAAGAAACTGTCAGCCTATGCAAACGAAACGGCACTCAACGAGATGCTTATTATAAACATTACAAAATGCGCCGGACCGTAGGAATTAATCCGTAGACAGTTTCGGGTGGGTACTTGCGTTTCGACAGGCTAGCAAATAATAAAACTGACAACTGGGGCGATAGTGGTTTCCGGGATGGGAGTGACGGAAGGGGGAGGGAGGGGCGAGATGCAGCAGTAGCATGTAGGGATTAGAATGTAAATTAACTTCGAGTCCCGTCACAATGCGACCTAATCTCGTTATGTTTACGAAATATGATGCTGATGGAGTGCTTGTCAGTCACTTTCGGTGATAGCAGGCGGCACCCATTGGTTAGGGAGCGGCAGTTGAATACGGACCAGGGGAGATATCGTTATTTATGCTGTAAGTGTCCCCGGAACTCTCCTTCGAGCTCACACAAAAGCCCAGTTCCGTGAATCATGCCGAGTTATTCTAATCCGGAATATTAATAAACCGTCGTCGTCACGAAGATTTGTCGATAATGTTCTTTCGGTGTTAAAAGAGTTAATTCCACGGTCCGCGCTGCACGCTGGCTAGACACGCATCCATTCGAGAATAGAACGAGAAGATCCAATTTTATATCGCGGGACGCCACACTTAACACAGACCACCCAAAATTTGTTTCCCACATTCTTGCCACTGTTCGGGAGGGATACACTTGAGACACTTTTTATGTGTTCAGAGACGCGTTGGAAGCCGCGTAAAAATAAATTCAACGTGTTTCAACACTGCACGACAGTCGATAGGATGTACTCGAAAAATCATGTAAAAGGAACAAGACGTGTCTGAAGCTCGAGAAGAAATTGGTTATTTATTTACGCTTTCGTTTTATCTTTGAGCTTCGAGTTTTATGCACTGGATGAAGATGTGATCGACTGTAAGTGCATTTTGTATCACTATAGACGCGATGTAGTATTCTTTCCGTAACTGTGAAAACTTTGGGTATGCAGAGTGACAGTTGTAGAAGAGGTACTACAATCTAATTAAATTTCTACCTTTATTACCATTTCATTTTGCACTTTCTACTGGAGTCCAACTCGCTATTTAAAAATACCTACAGTCGGTCTCATAATTAATGGCGCATACTTTCTGTCAGAATAACTTCTTCATAAATGGATCAAACCGAGTCTAGCTTTTCTGCCAAGCTGGACGGATTGATTTACTGGATGTGTGTGAGAGTTTTGGAAAAATTGCGGTTAGTCCAAATTACGGAAAAAATAGTGTTGCTTTCTACAACTTTTTCACGATGATCACAAACCTTTATCGAATATAATGGTCGATGAAGTTTTATATCGGTAAAGTAACTTACAGAATGATTGATTCTGTACAAATATAAATAACTATACTGATTTATATGCTAACGAAATGAAATCTGTGCGGAAGTACTCTGCATACCTATTTGAAAGGCTTCAGCAATGTAAATATTACACACAATTTTCATAAAACACTTGAAATTCGCTAATAAATGAACGCTGTTTCGGAGGCTAAACCTACCACGAAAAGTCAAATGACCTATTTTAGATTTTTTATTTGACAATTATTGCAATTAGGAAGATGTTTTCATGAAAATTAATTAAATACATATTTTGGCTCCAGTAAAAATATATAGTGAAAATCGCACAAAATACAAATAGATTCAATTTTGTTATTTTCATAATACCACATACATTAATCACATTTAATGTCGGTAGGATTAGTGTTAAAAATGTAAAGCAAGCTATAAAATCATTTGACTTTCGATGCAGTAGGGTACTTCACAGAAGTACAAATAAAAAAAAACAATGCTGAAGCCTTATTTTTCACATCATTAACTTTGTCGAACATCAAACATGTTACAATTTACACAGAATTTTGAAATCGACATTTATCCAACTTGTCAGGCTAAATAGCCAAAATATAAATAAATTTGTTATTTTTATAATACCAGATACATTAGTCACATTTGATGTCCGTAGGGTTAGTGTTCAAAATGTAAAGCAATCTATAAAATCGTTTGACTTTCATGAAGTAGGATACCTCACGAGAGTACAAATAAAAAAGAACAATGCTGAAACTTCATATTCCAAATCATTAACTACGTCGGACATTAAACATGTAACTATTTACGCAGAATTTCGAAATCGACATTTATCCGACATTTCAGACTAAATATCCAAAATATAAATAAATTAAAATTTGTTATTTTTATAATCTCACGCGCATTAGTCACATTTAATAAAATCGTTTGACTTTCATGAAGTAGGATACCTCACGAGAGTACAAATAAGAAAGAACAATGCTGAAGCATTATTTTTCACTTCATTAACTTTGTCGGACATCAAACATGTTACAACTCGCACAGAATTTTGAAATTGACATTTATCCAACTTTTCAGGCTAAATAGCCAAAATATAAATAAATTTAAATTTGTTACTTTTATAATCCCACACACATTAGTCACATTTAATAAAATCGTTTGACTTTTATGAAGTAGGATACCTCGCGAGAGTGCAAATAAAAAAAAACAATGCTGCAGCATCATTTTCCACATCATTAACTTTGTCGGACGTCAAACATGTTACAATGTACGCAGAATTATGAAATCGACATTTATCCGACTTTTCAGGCTAAATATCCAAAATATAAATAAATTAAAATTTGTTATTTTTATAATCCCACACGC
Organism: Lasioglossum villosulum; assembly: GCA_963971365.1. Classification (NCBI taxonomy): domain Eukaryota; kingdom Metazoa; phylum Arthropoda; class Insecta; order Hymenoptera; family Halictidae; genus Lasioglossum; species Lasioglossum villosulum. The sequence continues at coordinate 30,251,114 of OZ020498.1, read as the reverse complement.
ATTAGTCACATTTGATAAAATCGTTTGACTTTCATGAAGTAGGATACCTCGCGAGAGTGCAAATAAAAAAAAAACAATGCTGCAGCATCGTTTTTCACATCATTAACTTTGTCGGACATCAAATATGTTACAACTTACACAGAATTTTGAAATCGAGATGTATCCAACTGTTCGACCTAAATAGCCAAAATATAAATAAATTTAAATTTGTTATTTTTATAATGCCACATACATTAGTCACATTTGATGTCGGCAGGATTAGTGTTAAAAATGTAAAGCAAGCTATAAAATCATTTGACTTTCATGAAGTAGGATACTTCACGAGAGTACAAATAAAAAAAACAATGCTGCAGCATCATTTTTCACATCATTAACTTTGTCGGACTTCAAGCATGTTACAATTTACACGGAATTTTGAAATCGACATTTATCCAACTGTTCGGCCTACATAGTCCACTGTGAAACGGGCAGACAAAGAGGATGGCGAGCCGATTGCTCCTAAAGAGTAGAATTTCGGATTAATCGAGCGTGTAACTAGTTGTTCCGCATCGACGTAAAGTAAATCGCTATTACGTAATGAAAATGTGACCGAAACAGCCGCTGAAAACTGGGTTTCAGCAGGTGCCATTAATGCGCGTATCGCATGAATGGCGCGAAAGACGCATCTGATAGAAGGTTAAATAGCGACAGCGCCGTGACACGCAACACTGACCGGCCGGGTCGGCCGGCCAACTGTTCCTGGCCAACGAATAGAGTCACTACGCCGCGACAACTTGACATGTTTGTACAGAGGCCACATGATGATCATACCAGCATTAACAAATAGCGTACTACCCACAGGGTACAGGCCATACACGGCACCACCACACGCGCGCGCTTCTGAAGGGAAGTTCATCATGGACAGGTGGTCACGAATCATGGTCGCCCTGTCCGCTATGTCGGTTCCTCTCACACGCTCCGTCAAGCAATTAAGGTGGATGGAGAGGTGGATGGACATTAGCTACTTCGTCTGGAAAACGAATCTTCCGGGACAGCGCGGCACCTTCTTAGAAATAACGCTTACAGAGAACAAACAGCGGTTCTTTGTATCAAGGGTGTGCCACTTCGAATTACCACCCTCATTCCAGCCAATATTATTCATCCTAACCGAAAGCTCGACTAAATCATGTTATATGGAATTCGAGTTAGAACACTGGAGATGTCTTTCCACTTGGAACTCGGCTCCAACCAAGTTTTCCCATAGAATAACAATAAATATGAATGATGTTCATTTATTTTGATCCTTTAGTTAACTATTGGGACCGATACGACCTCATTCAAATTTGTACTGTAAGGAAAAAGCCAAGCCGTCGTAAGGAAAAAGCGTATTTAATTGTAAAAGGCGTAAGGATAACCAATCGTTGACAGACGTGTTTGTCGCGGCGGTTGCTCGTTTTGATCTGATCTTCTTTTTGCGATTCATTGGCGATCGTATTTCTACAACTCTTCTGTTAATTACGATTCTTTGTTATTACAAATTCGGTCATATATAGGGCAGCCTATTAACACGCATACATACGTCATCCGTACTTAAACCCTATAATACTAATCACTAGACTGCGGATCTTTATGCAAAATAAAAATTTCTTACCCAATTTGCAACAAACTGGAGTGAAATAGAAATTTCTTTCTTTCCCTATTACGTTTAGTAGGTTGAAAATAATATAATAGTATGTTTAAGTGTTTCCAATATTTTTGTTATTTTAAATTACATCTGCTCATTTTTGTCATAAATGCATCAAATCCGCAGTCTACTGATCATTATTTCACGTGTGACTATTATGATATAACGATATGTGGATTTAGATGACACTTTACTGTCTCACCACGTTTCTATTTACCATTTCAATCGAATCATTGCATTTTTCAAATAAATTGTGGAGATCCACTTAAAGTTTAAACAGAAATTAAATTTTATTTCTTTTTTTTTATTATTTAGGTTACGTGACCCTTCTCAGGTTATTAGTGATCACAGTGGGTTTGTAACAACGCACAGTGGTCCCAAATCCCGAAAACGTGGACGATACCTCTAAACGTATTAAAAATTATTGGTATTAAGAAGTTTTTGGAGTCGACGATCACGTATCTGAACTTAAAATTTAAAAAAAAAAAAAACAAAATTGTTATCCAATGTCGCGGAGATATACATTAAAAAATTATTGGATCTGCTTGAAAATAGGTATTATGACGTTTTTGTGGTCGGTGATCACGAATCTGAACTTGAAATAAAAAAACCAAAATGTCGGTTCCAATATGAATGCACGAAATTATTCGTTCTTCTAAAAAATTAAAAAAAATTCCAGATATTGTTTATAAAAAACTAACATTCTGTGTCCTCCGTTCTAAGCATAGTCCGTCAAAAACAGTTCATATTTTAAAGAAAATCTTACTGCACATGTCTTAAAGTTTGAGAAGAAATGCATCGAAACCTCACAAAATACCTACTCTGCATTACAAGAAACAGTTTCATAACCACAGGGGCAGAGGGGCAGCTAATTTTTTATTAAATTGCAAGGTAATAGTATAAACTAGAAGTTCTAACAAGTTTTAGTGTGAAACCTTGCGGAAATTTTTACTTTTTCACTAATCTTTAAAATATATGCCTTCACTTTTACCCTTTCTTTTGTATACATAGATATCAATTAATAATAAACATTTGGCACTAAAAAATATACAACTTACCCCCACAAACAGCATCCATGATGTACACTTACAATCGATATGGTCCAATACACTCTACACACTGTACACTTAGAAATTGCACTGACACTTGGAGGAGTACGAAGGCACTGTCTGTTGAAACCGAAGTTCGGACTACGACTGTTGGTCAGGTAAAAACACGCGACCTTTTTGACATTTGCCCCCAAGTAGTATTACTCTTAGAGTAACCAACCCCACAATTAAAATTGACCTAGCTGAAAGGTCATTTTTTATGTTTTGTCCGCGTTTTCGGGCTTTTGGACCACCGTGCAACGGTGGGGCCCAGTGTTATGGTTCTAAATTAGAAGGTAAAGGTATCCATCTGGAATGTTAAAGATTTAGCACAAGATTTTTCACCTTCAATTTTATTTCTTGTTAAAGCAATCAAGTGTAAATAATAATAACAATAAATTACGATTTTGTTTCTCTACGGCTCTCTTCGAGATCCACAATCTAGTTATGGTCGCGAAACAGTATTATAATTTATAATCCAGAAACTTATTTAATCGTACATATGTTCCTTTTATACGAGTGGAAAAATATATTCATTATGTGAACCGTTCGTAGACGAAATCGATTAACCTCTTTTCCAATTTTCTGACATGTACTGCCAGAGCAATTCATTAATATTCAACTTTTCATATTCGAAGTGAATTCCTTTAATAATTACGCTTAATATCACCAAACGACAATTTTGAAAGAACGGTATTCATTCATTACTTCTTATTTTACGGAGTTAATCCATTTGGCAAATGAATATGTGATTAGAATTGAATCTTAGTCATGTTCGATTAAAATTTGGATTTCGTTTACTAATTCGTCGATGGTATAAGAAATTCAGAAAATGGAGACGACAATCTTATAAATGAAGAACATGAACGATCACTGTTGTAGATACAAAATTAGTATAAATCGTACCAAATTCTATTGAATGTATATTCAAATATTTTTTGAAAATTTTTGTACGTCATAAATGCATGAAGATTCGCAGTCTACTGATTATTAGACAGCGGATTTTATGCATTTGTAACAAAAATGAATGGGTGTAATTTGAAACAGTACAATCATTAGAAAAATTTAAATATACTATTCCATTAGTTTCAACCCATTAAGCAAATTAGAAAGAAAACTAGTGGGGCATACAGCTATTAATGGTTTTTTTTAAATTTTGTGTGTGACTCTCCACGAACCACACAAAGAACTTCCCGATTCGTTAGTTGTAAGCGGTAATATTAGCATTAGTTGCATAAATAAAAAAAAATTTTTCTTTTAAATAAAAAAAAATTTAGAGATTTAAAAAAAATTTTTTTTAAATAAAAATGATATATATATAATTACGTTTGTTTATTCGGTGGAAAATTTCCATCCTCTCGTATAAATTGCATTCTTGAATGAACCTCTTTCGAAAAAACTAAAAAATCTAAAAAAACTCCTTGACCAATATGGACCACAATCTAATGGGAGAAAACGTTAACGAAAAATTTGATAACATACAAACGGCCATACAAACACATACTAACAATTTGATAAAAATAGTCTACAATGACTCCAATGACCATTGAACGTGAAGATCTGGTAAAAAATCGATTTTCGATTTTCGGGGTAATTACAGTAACTTCCCTATGAATCGGGAAGTTAATAAATTTCCATTTCACTCCAGTTTGTTGCCATTCAAGTACAAAATTTTTATTTTGCATAAAGATCCGCTGTCTACTGATTATAATTGATGCTTACCTCGATGAATATGTCTTATTCACAAGTAAAATTACGTTTGTTTAACATTGCTATGCAAAATCAGACATTCGTAACAATACCTGCATTTTTACTGACGATCGTTTGCGAAATGGTTGGAGCATGAATGTCGCATGGCGATAGTTGTCTCGTGGTTCTACAGGGAGCATACTCGAAGAGGAATGGTGTACAAGCTATTTCGGTATTCGGGCAGAAGTCCCACTTCAGACAGAATATAATTTCTCTTTATTGGTCATAGTACGTCGTTTCCCTAGTGGATAAAAGCGCGGAGATAAAGCCAAAATTCTTTTGATATCGGGGATACATATCGTGGGGAAGGAGAAAGGTGAGGGACAAAAGGGGGTATGTCTTTCGTTGAAACGGTTCCTCACCCTTATCTCGAACTACCAAGCAAGCTGTATTAGCCGACGGCATCTTGATATCATCCCGAGGAACTTGCCAACTCCTTTATACAGACATTTATTTCCTGGCGTATCTGTTACGGCCAAGTGGCAGTCCCGCAGATTGTACTACTTTGCTTTGCGTCAACCTACGTTCTTTGCTCCAACCGCTCTCCATTTCTCCCTCCAAAGAACTTGAACGACCGAAGGAAAACATAATCGTGAGTCATCCGTTACTGCTGCGCGCGGTCTAGTAATTACTTTATAGATGAAACTTCGTGAAAATTATGGCTCCTTTACCTCGCCGCTGGCTTACGCAATAGTTAAGCAAATACCCGTGCCACTATCTCAATGGTTTATCGATTAAATATTCCGTTCTCAACTCTGTTATCATATGAAATAAAATGTGACTGAAATATTATCCACACGCCGCAACCTATGAGCAAAACCCCCAATGACAGAAATTATCACGTTCGTTACTAACATTTTCATCGATAACAATCTCCTCATGTGATATTCTATTCGTATACTAGATCTACGGAGTATTGCTATTTCACGTTATGAAACTATACAGACAGAATATATTTGTTCAAATTTTTAGCGAGTTTTGAATAACACCGTTGGGAACAAAATTAAGTGGACTGGTTTAATGATCAACAAAAAATCAATGCAATTTAAAACATAATTTTAATAAACCAGAATTGTATGGAACATTTTAGTTAACAAAGTGTACTTTAATGAAATATACAACAATATCAACAATTAATATAATAGAGAATATATTCTATTATAATAAAATACATTATTCAACAAAAAATCAATGCAACTTAAAACATAATTTTAATAAACCAGAATTGTATGGAACATTTAAGTTAACTTTACTGAAACTTAATAAACCAGAATTGTATGGAACATTTTAGTTAACAAAGTGTACTTTAATGAAATATACAACAATATCAATAATAACAATTAATATAATAGAGAATATATTCTATCATAATAGAATATTTTTATTAATAGAATAATAAATTCTATTATATTAATTGTTTTTATTAATATTGTTGTTTATTTCATTAAAGTACACTTTATGAACATAAATGTTCCATACAATTCTTGTGTATTTAAATTATGTTTCAAATTACATTGATTTTTTGTTGATCATTAAACCTGTCCACTTAATTTTGTCCACACAGTAATGAATTTCTTAACTAATTCCTTGTGAGTGTATTAGACAGCGGATTTTTATGCATATTTTTATCTAAATTGCAACAAAGTGAAGTGGAATAGAAAATCTTCTTCCTTAATTACTTGATAGGTTCAGAATAATATAACAGTACTTCCAACTTCTTCAAATTTCAGTACTTTTAAAAATTGGATCTACTCATTTTTGTCAGAAATGGAACGAAGTTAGTTATTAAAAATGACTGATTTATTCTGATGTTTATACAGGGTGTCCCAAAATTCCTCCGACACCCAAAAATGGGAGGTTCCTTGGGTCATTTGAAGCGACATTTTCCTTTACAAAAATGGCGTCCGCGACTTTGTTTAGGAGTTATTAACGAAAAACACGGACCAATCAGAGCGCGATCTAGACATGCGATGGCACGTTCGGCCAATTGACAGTTGGCGCGTCGGGCCGACTGTGCTAACTCATGTCTAGATCGCGCTCTGATTGGTCCGTGTTTTTCGTTAATAACTCCTAAACAAAGCCGCGGACGCCATTTTCGTAAACGAAAATGTCGCTTCAAATGACCCAAGGAACCTCCCATTTTCGGGTGTCGGAGGAATTTTGGGACACCCTGTATATGGCCTCAGTAATAAGTTCATCGACTTTATGAGCGCATCTACGTGTGCAATATCAATGATTGTAAATAAAAATTTTCAAACCTTTTTAATGAAACTTTCGTAGTTTTATGTTTCGCGATATTTCAGTCTTATCTTTACTTGTATGTAGAACACACCGACAAAGTGTGTTGAGAAAACTATAGAGTACGTTTTATATGTATACCAAATACACAAACACGAGTATTTAAATTGTACTCAAACATTTCTTAAAGAAATAAAAATAAATATTAATTCGTTTAGAACATGTTTCCAATTCTGGAAATAAAAAATTTTAAGTATCAATTCTCAGAGAATTCAAAGATTTTCTGGACAACTACTTTTTGAACACAGAGGAAGCTAAGATTATACTTTTGGATCTCACTTTTCATTTTCTACGTGTAACTGAAATAAACATGTATAAGCTAATATAAAACCAATTTTCCATTATTGAAATTCATATAATAATGGTTACAGATTTTATATTAATAATTAGGGCAATAACTACCAGAAACGAAGTCAATTTTCGGTCACTTATAATAAGTATCAGAAATTAAAAATATTTTAGTCAAAGAAATAATTGCTATCCTATGTTTTCCCATTATGACTACATTGAAAATTCAATTCTGACCAAACATGGCTATATAGTTCAAGTCTAACGAGTAGTTAACGGTACTTGTGAAATGTTAATTTGATATTGGAATGATGGAATGTACGGTAATGATAGTGCACTTTTCAAGAATTCATTCAAGGAGTACGGTTGGCCGAGCAACAGAAACGTGTTATATTATAGGTGCTACCTGTCCGAGAGGTTCCATGAAAAACATCAGCCGCAACAACGGCGTACAATAAAAGTCATCAAGAACCGGTAGAATACATTACAATTTGCTGGACAAAAATTTATGACCTGTCCGAACAGCCCGCCCAGTAATCATCAACAAGAGTACCAGTCAGCCCAGCACCTTTTGGTCCTTTTCGACCAATGACAAAGACCAAGAGGACATTAGCGGATCCACTCTTATAAAATGCCGCAGAGATGGAACGGACGAAAAAGGCAAGTAATTTTAATTTGATTTTATTTATTTATTTATTATTGCTTTAAACCAAGTGGTTTATATAGCAAGTTAATTTCATTTTATTAAGAAAGTGAGTTACGCGATCGTATCGACAAAATGTTAATTAACACGGAATAAAAAAAATTACACCCGATGTGCAAAACAGTATTCATTAATTAAAATGCAATTGGGAAAGGGGTACCGCTACAAATGAAAGAAATTCAATTCGTTCGTGTTATTGATGTCTGCTGTTTTGGTATTCTTTCTCGCGAAGACAGCAAAAGTAACAAGAAAATTATTTTGCGATATTTTAAAATACAGTCAGTGACAGAAGTCTCTGTAGACTCTTCAAATGATGTAACTTTTTGAAAGACGACAAATAATGTGCGAAGACAATTGAATTCACAAAAATTGCGAAAAGAATAATATATATTTTATAACTTGTTTATCTGTGTGTAATGAAAACTTAAAAAATACTTGCAATGAGGTGATCATATAAAAATTTTACCCTTTACTAATCTAGACCGTCTTTTATTTGAATTATATCCTTGAATTATATCATTCAAAATTTTGATTTCAGTAAAATTATTGACCATTACATTAACAAATTATTGACTGTTAAAATAAATTTTTTACATTAAACCTAAGAAATTGAGTAAATAGCCAGGTGACGAAAAGTTTAGTTTATTTGTCTTTAGGCAAATGTTTAACACGGTGCAAAGTGGGATTGTTTTATTTAAAGAATATCGGAATAACTCAGGTTACAAATGATATAATTTCAAGGTACAGCGCCCAGATCAATTACAGACTTAAATGCATTAATAACTGATGCGTTTCGATCAATTATGCTCGACGCTCTTCAATCTGTAATCGATAATTATAAGGCTAGACTACGACATTGTGTTACTTCCGCTGACAAATGCTTTGGGAATCTTATTAATTACCTATCTGAATCTTAATGAACCTCTTGCACTCAAATTTTAATATTTTCTAGTGCTTTTACTGTGTTTTAAATGACATTTCAATTGTTCTTTTATTTCTTGGTACTATTCAAAGTATTAGCTATGGTTAACAAAAATCTATTAAATGTTCTCGGCGCCCAGTTTCGATCAAATAATAATATAATATAATATATATAATATTATTTGATCGAAACTGGGCGCCGAGAACATTTAATAGATTTTTGTTAACAACAATTTACGATCGAGAATATTCTAAAGTTTTTATTAGCTATGGTTTCTGTTTACATATTTTCTCATTTCACATTTTCTTATAGCGAATGTCCCTACTGTATCATCTGACATAAAGAAATGCAACCCATAACATTAAGATATTTATTCAAAGGTTTATTTAATCACACGATAAGTTAAGTTTCCAAGTAATAGAATTGAATGGAAAAGATGTTGTCGAATAAATCTATGAATAAATATTATAATTTCATCGTTGCTTTTTAATTTTATAACGATCTTGCAACCCAATATTTTATTCCAGCTTGTTGCAGTTGAGCTAAACAATTTTTATTTTCCCAAAAGATCCTCAGTCTGATTATACATATGATATCCTTAAAAAAGTCGACCTTGATATCATTTGCGCATCCACTTGGGAACAAACTAAGTGCGCTAAATTACTAAATCCTCGAAACAAACTGAATCGCGCTTGAAAATTGTCTCGTATAACAAACTGTTACCAAGATAATTGCAATTAAACATGAAAATGGGGTGTCGTGTGTGCAGTCGTTCGACGCACTCGTGCAAATTTGGATTCCATTCTTTGGGTGACAAGGTCGGGAAAGGAATTAGCAACGTTATTCAGCTGGCAAAAGCACAAGGGACTGCAGAAGGGGGAAGTAAATCTTATTGTGCCGGTATACTGGGATCATTAGTCATGACCTTTGTGCGAGTGAATGTGAAGATTAGTTGGTAGGCGTTTCTATGGGCTGGTTGCTGAAGTCCCTTGATACGGCTGAGCACCTGGAGAATCCTTTTCGGTGGAATTTAAGCAGAATTTACGGGCCGGTGGAAAAGTGAAAAACCGGGAACGGATCTGAGGACACCCTGTTGCGGTCTGCTAATGAGAAGCTTCACGGGGCGTTCGTCTTTCATCCTGGACACGTTGATACGTTCTTGCCGGAACTGAAGACGACGTACAAATGGTCAAACATCTGCTACACATTCGCCGTATCCTTATCCCGACCCGGACGATGTTGTTCGTAATAACTCGTGCCACCTGTGCCAATTTAGTAGTGATGGGCATGATCCTTCTCAATTAACCCGTTGCACTATAATATCCTGTCAGGCTCGTGATGTTCGAATTGAATCCAATAAATATTTATACAGTTTTTTTCGATATAAAACGACGACGTTTTCCTCGCAACCATAAAAACTCTATTCCTCTTCTATTTTTGAAGATATCCCTTTTTGGAGGGTTCTAAACCCACTTTATTTCTGCCCAACTCTGGGTCCCATGGAAAGCACTGACACGGATTTCACTGACAACATTTTACCGACTGCAGATTCGGCCGACAACGATTTTAGAATCAACGTTGTCGATCAAATTCGTTGCCGGTTAAATTCGTTGTCGGCCAAATCTGGAGTCGATGGAATGTTGTCGGTGAAAACCGTGTCGGTGATTTCCATGGGACCCCTCTGACTACAGGCCATAAAGTGGTCCGCCGGACAGCCTCATCGGACCCACACCACAATTCCCGGTTCACTGAAGAACAATAGCCAAATAGCTTCATCCGCAATACGTCGAAAGTCGTACCAAACTATCGTCTTCTATCGAAAGTACACTGTATCATTAATTTCATTCAAGCGAGAACGAAATTCTATTCTGTTATTGTCGATGGCTTTGAAGAATATACAGAATATAAGATTTCTTTTTGTTCTAGGAAAAACGCCAGGTAAAGGGAGAGAACATATCGAGAGAAAAATGTGTCACGTGACTGGACCGCGATGGAAGCGTGGGGGAATAGCGTCGTAGAAAGGGAACGTAGAGAGGAGACACATGTTTTAGGATCAGGCGACCCTGCTACAACCATGAAATAACGAATTATTTGGGCGTATATGAAATATGAATAGCATAGTGTATATTAGACAAATATGGTGTAATAGATAATGATAGGTAATGATACATTACCTATTACACCATATTTGTCTAATATACATTAATAGGTAATGATACCTATTACATTACCTATTACACCATATTTGTCTAATATACACTATGCTATTATTCATATTTCATATATAGATAATAATATTTAGATAATGATATTTTAGAAAAATATTAATGAAACAAAGAATTTTTTTGTATTTTGCCAAATACTAAATAATAAATCTGTGTGAGAAAATTATAAGTACGTTTCAATAGAATAACAAAGTAATAGAACATTATTTAATTAATTAACAACATTAATTAAACTGTTCTGAATGCTCGAGGGTAAGTAAACCCTCCCTTACATCACTGTTTAATTTGTTCATTACGTACATTGTAAACAGAAACGAAAATATTCATTGTTATACTAATATTTTCTTTAATCATGAGATGTTTTAAAATACGAACAATGACAGTGATTTGTTTGATCGAATAATTTTTGTCAGGGGTAGTACTATTTCCATATTTGATTGCCGAATTGCTTGAAAATCATAAGAAAGAATTGTAGGACTCCCATCACTACTAATTACTCATCTGCCTTCCGCGTGATTATGTAAATACCCTGATGACTACATCAAATCACCGAAACTGCTGTTATTATGTAAATCCGACATTGATTAAATCAATCTTCGTATCGCTTCATCTTCAAAAACACATTGGCATGTAAGAATCCCATAATGAGAAGGAAAACGAGTTTTTATGCTACGGTAAGCCTGGAATGGTTATGCATATACACTGTGGTATTCAAAAGATTTAGTATCCGTCATTTGGTTGGATTTTTAATAGATCTTGAATTTTTTAATAAAAAACAAGCGTTGCTGAAGTTTTATATGCAAGGTGGTCCACCTAAATATGTCTTTTAATTGTGGTGATGTAAACAGTATTTTATATGCAATTTGTTTGAAATGAATTTTTTAGATAATTTTATTGCTGAAGGTCTGTTTACTTCATGGCCATGATGATAACTTTTTTAATGCATTTTAAAATCAGCTACAACAACGGCGGGTCTAGGCATGAAGTTTATGTGCTGCAGCCCAGGACCAATATGCAAGAGAAGAAATATATTAGAATGGGTGATTAAATTAATTAAAGCGATAGTACGGAAAATGTATTTGTTGATCAGGTGGCAGATAATTAATTAAAAAATAGTATTAACGCAGTTGTAGCTTGACTTTCTATTTAAAAATTTGTCAGGTTAGATTTGTAAAAGTATGCGAATTACTTTTAGAAACTTTGATCAACAAGTATAAAAATGCTTTTGCAACATACTCGTCCACTAACATAATTAAAATTGCATACAAAATAGGTTCTGTATCTTCGCAACTAAAGAGACATTTTCAGATGGTTACATTCCGAGGAAATGTCTTTCAAATTAATATACACAATTGTATAAAAACAATAGAACCGTGAACACAATTATACGTTTTAGTAGTGTAGCTTCTGCTTATGTTTCATTTCTCGAAATGAAGTTTACTTCCTCTTAATGAGTATTGTACCAGGCCAAGTTATTTATCCGATGAGGACTGAAAATGTTAGGTCTTTTACAAGTAAAGTAATTTCGGAAACTTCTCTTCACGAAAAAAAGTAAAGCTTTCTAACGAGTAAAAATAATATGAGTTGTTTCCACAATAAAAAGCGAGACGAGCAAGCGAAACCGAGTTGCCGCAATTTTATAAAAGCCCACAGCAATATTAGCTACGTACAATTATACACACGTGTGTAATTACAACTGTCATTTGATAATTATACGTTAAATCCTGGAAACCAGCATTGCAACATCAATAAGACGAATTATTAATTAAAATGATTGAAATCGACATTGTAATTAAATGTTGAAAAGTTCTATCTATTTCACTTTTTATACATTGCATTCCATTTTTTGAGATTAGCTTATGATTATAATTACAACTGAACTTATTCACATTGCATGTTTATATCACAAGAATTGAGTTGTGACAAGATTTCAATTATTTATGCAAAATAACAATTTTCTGTTTGAACTACAACACACTATAGTGACATAGAAAGAGATTTTCTGTTTTAATTAATGGGTTTAGTAGGTTGAAAACGATATAGCAGTATTTTCTAATTCTTCTAATACTTGGTATTGGTTTGTGTTTTTTTCTGCTTCAGTTCCTTCAAATCTATTCCCAATATTGTCCTACCATTTTATCACATTTTTGGTACTCAAGGTCACCAGAAGGTCACAACTTAAGATACAAGAAGGATTAAAAGAAACATACTAGTTTCCCTGATAAAAAATAACGACAGCCTTAAAAATACTATGAAAGAATAACCGGACAAAAAAAATGATTCCATCTTTGATATCATCTGAATAGTACCATAAGTATGTTTTGTGTCGTTGAAAATAAAACAGATATTCAGGTGGCCTTCTTTAGCCGAGACACCCGGTATATTTATGAACTCGATCAATTGAACTGATTCAGTGACAGAATTTCTGCATGTTCTAAACGGTACAATATCGTTTCAAAAAATGAGACAATAAAACGTTGCGTATAGAATTTCTGCAAAGATAGCGAGGCTTTACACAGTGACGTTTATTTCCCAACATTCAATGGCGGGAATAGAAGCTGTGGGTTTGATGTACCGTCAATATTTCCATCAATATTGAATAACCTATTCAATTTCTTGGTTCATAAAAATCATGTCCGCTTGTCTCCGGGGCTAAATTATGAGAAAGTCGAGGCTGCTTTCCTAAAGTAGCTGAACGTATCTCGTGACACGATCGATGTGTGCGTCGTGTAAAAGGTGAAAGAAACATGTACCACTGTCGTTTTATATCATTCAACTTGTTCAGCCTACACGGGAACGTAAAATAAATTGACGCAACTCACCGTAGAACACAAGACGACGATGTGTAACGCGATCGTATCATAAACCGTGAGGTGTCGAGCGATCGACTCTACAAATACGTGTCTCCCTGCTGATCGAAGGGTTTATTCATAGAAAATTACAGAATTAAATACCCACGCATACGAGAACGCCATAAACACTGGTTTTTAGATTTCAATAAAACGCGCTGTACCTACACTTTCATGGTATATATTCTATACTGAGAAAACGATCGTCTTTGACGATAAATACAGTAAATTATTACGTAAGAATTTCTCGAAATTTTTATTGTAAAGATAACTCAAACTCGAATATATAAATCCCTGTTTAATGTTTTCCATTAACTAGACAGTGGATTTTATACATTTATAACGAAAATGATCGGAGTCCGATATCCCTGAGAAAACATTTGAGCAACGCTCTATATGATTTTGAAAAACGATTACTTCTCACGAAGTGTGCTAATATTGTACAACAATTTTGCAATTGATGCAGATTAATTTCATTTTGCATAAAAGATCATGAAACTTGAAATTGAATTCATGAAATGAAATTGATAAATTGATCATAAAGAATAAGATCATTTTTTAATTAAAAATATTTTTTAATTATTAAACAGTGTGAAATAAAAAAAATGGTATAAAACAAAATTAAACCGACTTCAAATCGGACTAAAAAGTAGGAAATAATTTCCAACTGTTAATACAATTGATTAAAATCAAATATTAAATACAATACAATCTTTTCGGAGGCAGCGCAAAATTGAAAATTTTCTAAATCACAGATGTTGCTGATTATGATTTCATTGGAATATGATGGACTTGGAAATCAGCAGGTTGGAAGAGAAGATATATTAATATGTAAAAGCATATGAAAGAATTTAAGGATTTTCGTAATTTATAGTGCCAAAAATTTTGAATTTGGCGCCGCCTTCGAAAAGATTGTACTGTATTTAATATTTTATTTTAATCAATTGTATTAACAGTTGGCGTGTATTCATAGAAATCAAAAGGAAATGATTTCCTACTTTTTAGTGCGTTTCGAAGTCGGTTTAATTTTTTTATATTTAAAGATAGTCAAATTAATTTGATATACTTTGTTGTCCATAGTCATACTGCACAGTGTATGTGTATGTGTAGTAATATTCACAGCTTTCATGAAGGGAGTTTGTTGCATCTATCGAAATATTTAAACAATAGCAACAAATACTCTTAACGAACTGATACTTTCAAGATAAATTTTGGGTAAAAATTCAACTCACCCGTTGTTCCCTTGATAAATTTTGTCTCCATGATGCGTAGAATACAATCCAATGATCCAAAAATTTGCCCTTGAAATTCACGGTCAAGGACAATTCTGCGGCAACATTTTTTCACAGATCTTCACCGATCCGAAGATGTAGAATACGCCTATGGCAGCCAGGACCAAACATGTTTTGCTCCCTGTACAAACAATTAAAGACTAATTAACAATAATATCGCAGCAAATAACAATTACATAGTACAATATTAAAAAAGTCATCTTTTCAAGTGTCCGAATATTAGTGGCAGTCACTGTATGTATGAGAGATGAAGATTTCCTGTCGACTTTTCAAAAAATCATTGAAGAATTCGAACGAACGCGGAATCGAGAAACCACGAGCTTTGTATTTTCATAAAACTGACATGTAATAATAGTAAGTCGGTATCGATACGATAAAGATACCTGATATTCCATTACATTCCATTTCCTACATACGAGAGACCCGTAACGACAGGAGTCGACGAATGAAACCGAAGACCCTTCGACATCGAGAACTGTTAGATATTCGGCGCTGCTAAAAAGCGTTCGCGTCGACGACGCTGCAAACTTTTATTCGGAAACGTAAAACGAAGAGACATCTTTAGTAAGGTGACACACACGTATCGTTACATTTCCTTTGAAATGAATCGAGTGAAACAGCGGCGCATAGGTTGTCGTGAGATAACGTTATCTATTGTACGATCCTCTAGCTTTCTGGAAAAATGGCAAAATATGTAAAGACTCTGACAAACACCTTCACTTACACCGCAAGTGTTACAGTATAATAAGCCGATACAGTGCTGTCTCGTATTTAAGGAAACATGACTTGGTTACGATGTTGCCATCCTTCCTTTCCATGTTTCATTTTACGTACAATTTACAATATGAAGCTATTATATGTATACCTGTAGATGCAATTCTTACTAAAACTTAAGCGTTTAGATTTATATTCGCAAGAAAGTTTATGAAAAAAGTGATATGAAACACGTAAGTTTTAAACTTCCACATTTCATCCGCTTCAACATGATTATTCTTGCTCAAAGTCATTTCAAGGTCAAAAAGGTGATATGCACTAAATTCAGTTTTTTATTGTCTATCATGCTATCGCAAAAAAAAATACTATTCCATTTAAAAAAACATCATTTTACGTACAATTTACAGTATGAAGCTATTATATACCTGTAGATGCAATTCTTACTGAAACTTAAGCGTTTAGACTTATATTCGCAAGAAAGTTTATGAAAAAAGTGATATGAAACACGTAAGTTTTAAACTTCCACATTTCATCCGCTTCAACATGATTATTCTTGCTCAAGGTCATTTCAAGGTCAAAAAGGTGATATCCACTAAATTCAGTTTTTTATTGTCTATCATGCTATCGCAAAAAATATACTATTCCATTAAAAAGAACATCATTTTACGTACAATTTAAATATGAAGCTATTATATACCTGTAGATACAATTCTTACTGAAATTTAAGCGTTTAGACTTATATTCGCAAGAAAGTTTATGAAAAAAGTGATATGAAACACGTAAGTTTTAAACTTCCACATTTCATCCGCTTCAACATGATTATTCTTGCTCAAAGTCATTTCAAGGTCAAAAAGGTGATATGCACTAAATTCAGTTTTTTATTGTCTATCATGCTATCGCAAAAAAATATACTATTCCATTTAAAAAAACATCATTTTACTGTACAATTTACAATATGAAGCTATTATATACCTGTAGATGCAATTCTTACTGAAACTTAAGCGTTTAGACCTATATTCGCAAAGAAGTATTATCGCTACTGTTAGGTCCTAAGGTGAACGTTTTAAGATTTAATATTAACTTAAAGATTTTGATAGAGAATAAAACGCAGTTTTTGAACCCACCCGCATTCACCGGCTTCGGTTCGGCTAATTAAGGATTTCTTAAACTAATTGACTTCAATTGTGGATTCGGAACGTAGAAATCAAAGTCAGGTATTTAAAGATGATTTGTGAGTTTGATTTTCAATAATAAATTAAACAAAATATGTTTTAAGCAACAAATTTTGGATACATTATGTTATAGGGATCTTATTATAAATTGTTAGTAATTACCGTAAAGTTGATTCGCTTAAAAGTGGAACGATCAAATAGACTCGGTTGCTTCCAAAATGAATCGCTCTGAGGATCTTAGAGTCGTGGATGATGATGTATGACAATGATGATGATGATGTTGATAATTTTAATGTAATCCAGCGGGTGTACACGCCTTAGATTAAATTTAAAATATAACTTCACTTCAAACAGAACAACTACGAATTGACAACTGAACTATACAGGGTGGTCCACGCAATTGTTTCAAGTCATAACTCCGTTATTGCATTTACGAAAAATTGCCAAAGGAGAAAGATAAATGGTTCGAAGAGCACTACATCTGCAGGCCTTTAAATTTTTTTAGATGCAGCAGTGCATGTGCAATTAACAATTGCATCATTTCTTCAAATAGAAATCCATATTCTTTTTTACACAGATCGATTCTTCTGTTAATTCTACGTAAAAAATTATTAGGGTACCATGGCAAAAAATTATTAGATCTCGAGATATTTTCAGAAAATGTCTATTGAAGAAGATGCTCACGAAAGGGTGTTTACTACTTTACTTCTATGAAGACATTTTTTGAAAATATCTCGAGATCTAATAATTTTTTATGTCCTACCATATTAAAATTTAATTATAATAACGGGTAATTCATATTATATGAATGAGTAATTATACTATTCGAAAATTAAACATTTCTTCTGACCTAGAATAATTGAATTCTATTTCATTTTAAGCATATAAAATTGATATAATACCTCATACAATATTTAAAATGTTAGTAATTGACTAGATACCAACATATTTAATCGTGTAAATAATATCTTAAATAATAGCACAGCAATTTTTAGCGGTGACTCCGAGTCAGGTGCTAAGGGTTAAATATTAAATGACTATTTTAATATTTATATTGCAATATTTATAATGCATTAATTCTAAAATATTTTCATTCCGTGTGATTCTTCTCGTTAATACAGATGAAATTGAAGATGTTTAAAGTCACCATTTAATTGCTCATTTTCATAAACAAGATAATAATAGGTATTTATGGAAGTAAAAGGAGTTATTATAGTAATTCTTCGTTTAAATATTCCGTACACTTTTGACTTTGATTCACTCCATTCTTGAAGAGATTACACAAAACATTAACTTCAAGTTTCTTTTTCTACTTGTAAATCGACTGGGGGAGTTTATATGTGTACATACATTTATGACAATAATAAAAAGGTGAAACACGAAATTGTCAAGACATTAAGAAATACATTTCTATGTAACTGCTGTTGCCTAGAATCGACTTTGAGAATTTTTATTTGCACAAAGATCGGCAATCTACTTATAAGTTTATTGTTCGTGGTAAAAAATTACATAAGTTTACATATCGCCGTTACGCTCATGGATGGAATGCAAAGTAACGTCAGTATTCGAAACATAAGAAATATATTATACGTTCTGCTAGTTACCATGATGAAGCAGTTAAGAAAAATCATCCATTAATAATAGGTGTTGGGGTTCGCAAAACTGGATATACATAAATCAATAGACCTGTGGAAAATGTATCCGGAGAGTGTAATATCATTAATATGACTTGGATACAGATATTCTCCTGAGATAATAGCACAATATGAATAAAAATCCAACATTTACAAATGAGTTTCTTATCGCTTTTCTTGTAACGTGACGCTGCTAAAGGCACGGTTAGTATAAGGATCAATAGCGTGTCTCTATCTTTATGATCGCAAGATTTCCATTTTCTTTGCATTATTTTTTATGGATATACTTATGTTCTGGAACCGCCATCTTCGTGCATAATAAATAGTAGACTGACAAAAATAAAACTATGATGATATTAAATGGATTTAAACATAACTATTATATTTTTATGTAATACTATCTTTTATGATTGATTGAAGGAAATTTTGCATAAAGATCCGAAGTCGTATATTAGTAATAATTTAAACTATGTTAATACATTACTTTTATATGTACGAATGTAAAATTATCACAGGAAAAATAATCATGTCGATACTTTTTTGGTTCACTATACTTTAGGAAACTGTATTACTTATTATTATACTGCGGATCTTTGTGCAAAATAAAAAGTTTGTGCATCAATTGCGAGACACAAGATTAAACATAAATTTATATTTTTCATTAATAATTTTATTGTAATGAAAATATTAATATGGTACTCTTAAAGTTTTCTAATTTTTACTGTTTTGTTGTTGAGTCTACTTATCGTACACATTTTGTTCATTACAGTTTTACAATATCAGCGTGTTGATATAATTTTATATAAAACGCGAGAGTTTTTAGTAATGTCTATAAAGTTTTCCAGATTTCGTCATATTTTTATAAGTTCAGAATTTAGGATAACAGCGTAGAAAACACTTCGCGAAGCGAAATAAATTCACCGCAGGAAAAAATTGTTACGAACTTGCAGTCTTGGCGGAAATTTTTCGTAGTGGTACGACAAACGCATAAACCGTAACCAACATTATACTTATGAATCTGACGCCGCGACACGTTCGTTGCTGTTAGAACTAGTTTGCGTTGATCTCTGAAATCTTGCGATATTTTATAGTTCACGAATAAACACATAACATAGAGAGATCGTGATATTATTAATAATTAGGTTGAGGATTTTATGCATTTCTGACAAAAACGAATGTGTGCGATTTAAAACATGGGTAACGACGTTTTTATTAACCATTTCGATACAAACCAATTATTAGATTTAATTTAATTTTTGAAGTACATTTAGTCGATTCAAATTGTTTAAAAAGCTCACACTGATTTGAAAGCTGTGTGAATAATTATGCGAGTCACTCAATAAATGAATCACGCCAATGTTTCAGTAAATTATTTAAAAATAATATCGTTTATAACAAATTTTTGAAACGTATAGTGTACCACCTTCTTTTGAAATTATTATTTAATCCCTACATCATTGACTAACATTTTCTATGTTATTCGATGATGTTGCACTTTAGATTCTCAACGCATATTTTTATGCCATAAATATAAATTAATCAGTGATCATCCGAGAGCATAAAATTCTGCAATAATCTCCTTATTTGCCAACATAACTTTGCCGTACCATTTTCTTTACAGTTACAGTGATTAAAACATCTTTGTCCACAAAAATGTCGTACAAGAGAACAAAAAGGTATATTCCTTGTATGGCCACATTTATTTATTGATTAAGTATTGATCACAATCGAATAAAATTTGATTTCAGTTAAAATGAAAGACGTAATAACATGGCCTAAAAAATACCTTTTTTATTTTTGCAAGTAACCTCGTAAATAATCATTTTTTGGAAAATCTTTTTGCATATCATTTCACAAACCAATGCTTCTAATTATTTACAAAAAATCAGGTCGTTTGGTACAATGATAAAAAAGTTACTCCATTTTAAAAAGTGTACGAACACTTTCTATATCCACTGTATCATTACCACCACCACAACATACTGCATTGACGAGACATTCTTTGGAACTAGATCACAAATTTAATTTTGACAATGTCAAAATAGTTGACAGAGAAGAAAATTTATACCAGAGATTAATATTGGAAACTTAGTTAATAATTATAAAAATTAGTGAGTTCTGAACGGTAATTTAGCCATTTTATTTTAAAATGTTTACGTCCATTTTTCACACAACAAGTACGTATATGAAATTAAATTTTTGGTCTTTTCTATATGAAAAAAAAATTTCTCTTTTCTAATTGTTCTCATATTTTTCAGACGCAAAAGTGTCTCTTTGAAAAAGATCCACATCGGGATCGAAACGTTAGAAACATGCTTAAATAATTGCACATTTGTTGATTTATAAAAATGATCGAACCTAGCGCCGATATCATTCAATTAATTTTATTACTAATTTTCGATCGAGAAGGATTTAACCTTTATTTTATTTATCCACTGTATCTGGTCATTGACATAAGGATTAAAAGAAAATTATCTAGCATTTCTTACAGTACAATTGACTGGAAAGCCTGTTAATACACTTCCGGTAGGTAAAGTGTAAAAATTCTGTCTGCCACTTGGACTCCACTGCACGTCGGACTGCAATAAGGGGGTGTGCGACACTGTTGAATAGGGAAACGTAGTTTCGCTGCCTGTTGAATTATGCCCTGCAAGGGGTTCAATCTAGGCATCATCGTCCGTGTAGCTGTCGGAGACGTCCGTCACGTGAAGGTTAATCGAGCTTACGTGTTGCTGTTACGGTTATGATCTGACATCGATCGATGAAGAGTGCGTATACCCTAAGCCACGACCGATGCGACGCAACGGGACGGGACGTTCCGTCAACTTAACGCGTACCTAACAATGGGACCGCGACTCGCTGGTATCGGGGTGTACGCGTTAGGACACGACGAAGTAGTTAGCCGGTTCCAGGAATGAATTCTCGCTCGGTTTCTCGAACGTGAACCGAACTCGGTGACCATATCGAAGCTCCATCTGCGGCTACTGTGCCACGCCGACGGACGGACGTTTCGCCGATCGGCAATCTCTGCCGGATT
The DNA here is from genome assembly GCA_963971365.1 of Lasioglossum villosulum. Classification (NCBI taxonomy): domain Eukaryota; kingdom Metazoa; phylum Arthropoda; class Insecta; order Hymenoptera; family Halictidae; genus Lasioglossum; species Lasioglossum villosulum. Next base: position 30,229,480 of record OZ020498.1, on the reverse strand, counting down.
ATTATGCCTGTCCATCGGCTATGATCACCGCGAACACGCCGGTATGCCGACCTCATTAGCTGCTTCGAGTCCGGCTTAAGCCAATGAATAATGGGTCTCGGCACGGTGCCGCTGTCATGCTTGCTCATATCTTTCTCGAAAGATTTATTGTCTTCCTTTATTGGCTGCTCGCTAAGCACGCCTCACAATCCACGTTGTCAGGCCATGCATTTTTATCGGGATGTCGCTTTCATTTTCGGAATCGTGCGTTCTGCTCCCCGCTCTCCTTCAATTATCCGGGCAACGTACGTTTCTATTAAGTATTAGGTTAGCAACTAAATTCGCGACCTTTCGTTTCGTTGTTCTTTTATTATATCATTAGACTGCGGATTTTGTGCGTTTATGGCAAAAATGAGTGGGTACAATTTTTAAAAAACATATTGCTTATTATTATTGCTAAATTCGCGACCTTTCGGTTCGTTGTTCTTTTATTATATCATTAGACTGCGGATTTTGCGCGTTTATGGCAAAAATGAGTAGGTACAATTTTTAAAAAACATATTGCTTATTATTATAGCTAAATTCGCGACCTTTCGGTGTGTTGTTCTTTTATTATATCATTAGACTGCGGATTTTGTGCGTTTACGGCAAAAATGAGTGGGTACAATTTTTAAAAAACATATTGCTTATTATTATTGCTAAATTCGCGACCTTTCGTTTCGTTGTTCTTTTATTATACCATTAGACTGCGGATTTTGTGCGTTTATGGCAAAAATGAGTGGGTAAGGTAAAGGTACCAGTAGTTGACCATGTACCAGTAGTTGACCATTTTATAGGCAAACATAAAAAATAAGATTTTTATAAGCTGTACGCTTTTGATGAAACTGAATCTCGGATGCCATACCATCTGTTGGTTAAATTTCTCTATACTATTCTCTATTAACTCGCAACATCTACTCTGTTCCTCAATTAAACTTTTTATGGAATTGATTTGTTTTATTTCTTATTTCATTCTTTAATTGTAATTTGTGCTGGTAATTGTTGAAACTAAATGATAGTAAAATGATTCCCAACATTATTGCTTGAACCCTCTTTCTAGTACAAGTAGTCAACTACTAACGAATAAAGGAGGTCAATTACTAGATTTTTCATTTTCAAAAGTGGTCAACTTCTGAAGCAATTACGGAATTTTTAAATACATTTCTTAAATTTGTATAAGTAAACTTTTTTTAAATAGTGGCCTTGGTACATAATTTAGAAGACTTAAAGAGTGTCTTCAGGCATCGACTCTCGCTATTTGATGACAGAGTAAGTGGTTACTATTGTTCGCGTGGAAAACTGTTCTTAACTGGTCAACTACTAGTACCTTTACCTTACAATTTTTAAAAAACATATTGCTCATTATTATTGCTAAATTCGCGACCTTTGGTTTCGTTGTTCTTTTATTATATCATCAGACTGCGGATTTTGTGCTTTTATGGCAAAAATGAGTGGGTACAATTTTTAAAAAACATATTGCTTATTAAGGATACATACAGATAAATTATTATATCTAATAAGCAATAAGTATCACTTCTGCCGCGCGTGGTTTCCACGCACAAGATTTTTTTTTAAATTTTAAATGTAATTTTGTAATTTATATACGTACCTCTTGTTTTTTAAATATATATCTAATACATGTGTAGAACACTTCAATAATGAAAATACACTTCAATAATTAAATATTGAAAATATCACTTCTACTAGATTCGAACTTCAACTTATTAGATATTTGTAACCAAATAATTTGATTATTGGCGAAACACTGTTTAAATGTAATATTGTACAACAAACAATATTTAATCGCTGATGTAATACTGTTTAATATTGTGCTTGAATGTATTATACCTAGCTACGATGTTAATCGTCATTTTATGGAAAGCAGCAGAAGCTATTAATTGCATATGTATGATGTTTCCAATATCGAGAGGAATTTGTTTTGCAAAACATGTGACAGAAGCAATGATACTTCACACTGACGAAGTGGCCATTTTCTTTTTTGAACAGCGTAAAACAACTGCCAAATGCACTGGCAATAAACTGCATCGAGTACGACTCTACATAATACATTTTAACACGTTTTTATACACATTTATGTAATATATAAGAAATCATTAAGATTCTTAATTACCTTTTTCAAATATATATGTGACCTAATAGTAATTAAATGATTAAATTTAGTTATGAACAATTGACGATCGAGACACAAGAACTGATTAAATAATATGTTAAACAATGTCATTCGACATTGAGAAATCAATGTTCAAAACACATAAGTGTATCAGACTAAAATACGTTAATAATAGATGGTAAAAGAAAATAATAAATATGGTAATTCTTATCTAATTTCTCAATTAAACATATTTCTACGACAAGTAAATCTTCGATGTCTAACATAATGTTAGCAATATTGTTCGCCATATTGTGCAACTTGAACAATTATTTATACCGAACATTCGCACAAACCGATTGAAATTTAATGTTCGTAATTTCTGTTGGTGAACAAGCATAATCGTATACATAGAAAAGATGATATTTTAATTTAAGAAAGTGATTGGAAAAACCGTGCAATGCACGAAGAGGTTCGAGAATGCGCGTACTCTAAATTTCGAAGCTACTACGGTACACGCTATACCAACGCAGAATGTGATGTGTGCGATCTCATTTTAGACCAGGCATGTCCAAACTAAGCTGCGGAGCTTAGGCTTCTTCCACTGCTCTTTGTCGAAGATACGAGCCTCGGATGCGGATTGCTGCGCGTGAAACGATACCCGGTCGAATATAAACGCATCTGTGGTAACCGACTGACTCTACAATCCAATTTTATGATTAAAAATGTGCTTTCCAACCAGCTGTTGACACAACTCAATAGGTAGTTTCAATACGTCAGTAACCTTTCAACTAATTCGTAAGAAGCTCCTTTAAGACTGAACATACTGAACATACTGAGCACTAAAAGTGACTAGCATATATTGTTTCTTTTTTAAATTACAAGAATTTGTTCAAGCAGTGCACAGTGGTCCAGAAGCCCGGTTTTTGTGACCAAAATTCAAAATGTCATAATTTTCGGAATGTTGGTAATTAGGAATTTTTGGAGTTGCTGATAACGAATCTGACATTAAAAATTAAAAATTTTTTACGGCAGGGTTATTATGGCGATTTAGAGGGCGGTATTTCGTGGCTCGATTAAAAATTTTGCAAATCGATGTTTTTCATCATTTTCATAGAACAATATCATTGAGATACTTAATGCCATGTTTTTTAAATTAGTATGAACTATAGAAAAAAAATACCTCGGACGCCTTTATTAAAATTAATACAGAGTTAAAAGTTGCAAGAGGGAGCAGCTAAACTTTGCATATTCTTTTTAACAAATGTTTAAACTTTCGTACAAAATAAGTCCAAAATTTAGCACTTTTAAGCATTTTTTAAAACCCTTCTTAAAGCTTAAATTGTTACAAACTTGGAATATTTGTTTATGGATTAAAAAATGTTTATGATGGCATTTAGAACTTAAAGTACATTTACTAACATATAAAAAATCGTAATTATAACTTGTTGTCTGATATCCTATAAGTGGTATTTAAAACGTTTAATAGAATGTTCAATTTTATGATTTTGTTTTTAGAACGCTGTATCTTATTATACAATTACCTAAAATCAATAATATTTTGGATTTAGGAGCTTTGAAGAGTTATCAGTTTATAGCAAAAAAAATTTGTTAATCTATTAACCTTGAAAAATTGAATTTTGGCCACAAAAACCGGGCTTCTGGACCACTGTGCAGTGGAGGGAATCATAAAAGTTAATATACATTTAATATAAAATACATATTACGTATCAAAGAGTTTGTATGCAAAAATAGTGATTTAAAATTGATCTCTTCGGATGTAGAAACTCAGTTTGAAAATAGTCGATAATTCAACGTACCCGAGTGAAACTAAGTGCCGTCATTTGTGCGATTCTCAAAAGTCTCGGTATTTTAAGACCGGAACAGCTGTACGTAGGCCTATTTTCATCCAAATTTGTAACAGGTCCATTTAATCTGTGATTCATGGTGACTTGTTTAATCCTTGGACAGCGGACTAAGAAATGCTCGAGCGCATCGCAGATATTGGGTCAATTTCTGCGGTACACTTGTACATATGTATATTAAAAAGCTGTATATGCATATACACGTGTAATTTACTGACCAAATCGGACGAAACCTATAAAACATACTGAACAAAGGTAATCAAAATTTTGAGCTTTGAATAGAGGCGGATTAAGCCAGCGCGAAGCCTGTAAAAAATGTTACTAGGAGACCACAGGTTTTGTATAATAATAAAATAAAACACAACTTTTGCAGACAAAAGTCCTGGCTTTGAATATTCTTTGTTTCAAGGAGGTAGACCGTTTCCAGGATTGCAAGGGTGCAGGATACGTCTTCTCATTTCTCGAGAATGCAAAGATGGGGATTTTCAGTAATCAAAAGCACTAGATAAAAGATTAATGTAGGCCACGATCGTCTTCAAAAGTTCTATTTTTACGTTTATCAGAGATAATTTGCATTTATTCATAATTTGCATGACAATAGCCACGTGCACAGCTGCATTCTTCTGAATAATGCAAATTATGTCTCGTAAACGTAAAAGTGGGAATTTGAGAGCGATCACGGCTCAGATTGATAATTCATCTAGCGTTTTTGACTACTGAAAAACCTCATCTTTGCATTATCGAAAATTGAGAAGGTGCAACCCAACCCTTGGAATCCTGGAAACGAGCCTGCGTTTTCGTATCACTATTTTATTTATGTAAAGCCATTTGTTTTTCATTTCTTGTCATTTTTACTAAACTCTTCAGTTTACGTGATTTTTAACTTGTCACTTTATAATAATGGTTAAAGCTTGTATCGAAGGTTATAATTAAGGCACTCATAATTAGCACTAAATTTCTCTCTTTCAGCAAATTATTAAAAACAAAGTAGTTCCATAGTGTTGATTCTTCAAGATTAATCATGGAGATGTGAATTAGACATTTTCTTCAAATTATTGTACATGGAAAAACGACGTAAAATTTGCAGTCTATCTGTGACTGCTTAAAACACAAAAATAAGCGTTGATAATTAAAGTTATAAATGATATCGGCGCCAGGTTCGATCATTTTTAGAACAAACAACAAATGTGCAATTAGTACATGTTTCTAACGTTTCGATCCCGATGTGGATCTTTTTCAAAGATTTTTTTTTAATAAGCATTGAATTAAACCTTAATTTTGTGAATTTTGAAAAAGACATAAAATGCGACTGCATGATGATATAATATTATTACATTTACACATCGTCCGATTTACGCGACTCAATTTGTACAACGAATCATTAACACTCCCGTCCGCGTAACTGTAATATTCTGTCACGCGGTCCCATCATGCTTATTGCATTCCCCATGTGGATGTGACAATGTTCCACGTCACTAATTGTTAAGGAAAGTATACCGGTTACGATGATCACGGTCACGTCGGTATGCAGGCCTCATTAGCTGTTGGGAATCGGACTTAAGCCAATGAATAATGGGCTTCGTCCCAATGCTGCTGCTGCCGCGGCCGCTCGTATTTTTCTGTGCAGACTTATTGCACTGACCCGCCAAGTCGCAATTATTTATAACGCCACTACGAGAACACTTTTCTTGCTTTTTGACAGCGGAATAAGTTGCATGTATCAAGGCCAAGGAAACCCTAGATTTCCGTACTGGATTGCCAAGAAAGGAAACTACGTTGCGCGCTGTGTACATATGTAATATCAACGGTGGATATCGTTGACTATGTATAGTAGTAGTCAACATACTAATCGAATGGAAAATCCTGTGTCAACAGTCGTAAGTTTACCAGGCTGAGTGTAATACTGGGTGTCCGAAAAATGTTAGAAAGGATGATCCTTGACGTCATTCGAATTAACTTTTTCTTTTGCGAAAATATTTTCTGTGAATATTATTAATCTCTTTGCACTCCGAATTATTTTTCAATTTCGTTGCCAACAAATACCTACTATTCCAAATATTTTATTTAAAATTTACTTCGAAGGACAGTTCCTCGACTGCTACTTATTTCAAACAATTTTGTTTACTAATCATATTAAATATAAATAATTATATTTAATGTTTCAGCTTTAATTTTAAAAAAATTTCATCGCTCTATATCATTTCTATCGAAAGTTCTTTATCTATATAGATTACTAATATATTAAATAATATATTAATATATAATTAATATATATAATATATTAATATATAAATTTAATATATTAGTAATCTATATAGATAAAGAACTTTCGATAGAAATGATATAGAGCGATGAAATTGTTTTTTAATTAAAGCTGAAACATTGCAGAATATGGGAAAAATAGGGAGATTATGGTACGAATGTTTTCTAACCTTGAAAAAATAAAAGTTTAACTGCTTAACAATAATTCGACATTTTGGAAAATTCTGAGGTCGTAGAAAAATTCTGAGACCAGATTTGAAATATGCGTGAAAAAATCTACGGGAAATGACGTATAGCATGTTCAAAAAAATTTTTTCTGCCCGTGGTAATGGCAAAACCACGATTTTCTTGAAATTGTGCAACTTTAACTAATTATTTCAAGGTTAAAAAGCTTTCGTACCACAACCGCTGTAATTATTTCATATTCTGCAAAGTTTTAGCTTTAATTTAACAAAATTTCATTGCTCTATCTCATTTCTATCGAAAGTTCTTTAATTTTGACACAGATTTCCTCGAAAATTCTCTGATTGGTCCGAGTTTTTTCGGTAATGACTCCTCCACAAAGCCGCGGAGATTTTGGCAAGGGAGAAAGTTACTAAAATTTTGTCAGGAATTCTGATACAACATTCCTGGGACACTCTGTATGCATGTTCATACGGTGTGCGCGCGGCGCACGGATTCTAATAAATAAGTTTCGTTTCTCATTGAGTGGACGTCGCTATTAAACGAACGTTTCGACCAGTTGGATTTATAAAGTTCGACGTTTAATTAATAAGGTGTTCGGAACGGGCGAACGATACATCTTGCCAGCATTATCGCGCGAATGTCGTCGGGTAACTTTTATTCGGTCAGTAAAGTGGAACATTGGTCGGCAGAAAAGCACGCAGGGCAATATGAATAAATTAAATTATCCGGCCGGTTGTATAACGCAAGCACAAGTCGTAACACTCAAAGACGCGGTAATGAGAGTAAATCACGGATTTATAGCCGTTCGTCGCAGATTATACGGTAAACACGTATGCAGTTTATCGTCGGTAACTGCATTCAGCCGTCGTCGTGAAGACGCGCGCGCGCGCACACACACGTGACGGCCCATATTTTTTGTCGCCTAAATGCCGAAGGGAGACGTTTCAACACCGATATAATATTACCGGCCTATTCACTTTCAGCAACCTTCGCTGATGCAACCTTCCTTTACGTCTTCGTCCAGTGCCGTAACGCAGAAATCCGAGAACGCATTTTCCGAGAATCGTTCACTTTTCTCACTACGCCCACAAACCGGACAGTATACGTAAATTATTACTCTTGCTACTGATTTTAGAAAAATCTGTTGAAGCACAATTCGCACATTAATTTTATGTACTAGACACTGCAGATGATTTTGAATATGCCTAATGCTCGTTCTAAAATTAAATTATTACTTTATGAGCATATATTATTACATTTTCTGCAAAACACGTCGAAGCTATTTAAAATATACTTTTGAACGTAACACTGTAATTCTGAAGATTTTGTTAATCGCCAACGAAACAATTTGTTACCAATGTGGACATTATTTTTTGTAATAATGAAATTAGAAGGTTGAAGGAACTGAACACGAATTTTATTTAAATTGATGCTGATATGATCTATTAACCGTTATAAGTATTTTAACTTTTTTTAACGAATAATGTAGTATTTATTTTTGCAATAAGAAACATGAATGGACATAATAAAAACATGTATAATTTATTAAAGTAGAATACTTGAACGAGCTCCGAAAAATTATATAAAACAGATACAAAAGGAATCTAATATATTTAAAAAAAATAGATTGAAGATATTTACCGTTGTCGAGTAAAATATGATAAACAAAGAGCGCCACTAGATATACATCGTAAATTGACATTAAACGGAAGAAACTATGTTTAAATTATTTTGGAATTTTTCATACATGTTTCGAGAAATAAGATTAAATTAGTTACGACTCTATAGTGAACGTGACAAAACATAAAACGAGAAGGTCCGATAAATTTCCGTAATGAAAAATCTTTTTAGCCAAGCGATAAGGGTTGAAATGTTCCATCCCCGAAAATTACGGCACTGTTCCTGTCAGTGCTCTTCCTATTCCCGACGGCCGTTCGTATACGCCTATAGACTTCCATACGGCTATAAATTAGGTTTTATGAGGGAGATAAAATGCGCGTTATTATCTAAACGGAGACGCCTTTACAGAGATCGTGGCCCACGCTATTCTTCGAGCACGTACCGGTGTGCGTGTGTAGTACAGACATTTGTGCCCCTGTGTGCAGCGGCGCGGCGGTGTGCGTGTGTGTACTCTGCGCGAAAAGGCATTCACCCTCAAATATGTCGCCTACGACGGTGCTTCGCAATATGCATAGATTGACTGTCAAGTTCAGGGAATGAATAGGAAACTGGATGCGGGGGATGATAGCCGGGGAAACACAATAACATTCATCATCAGCTGTTTCCGTCTTTCTGTAAAATCTTTCACAAATATGCTCCGCTGAATTTTTAAATCGACTTTATAACAACAGTTTTTATTCAGTTTAATAGACATTGTCTCTTGGCACGCAGAATGGAGCAAATAAAGTGTTATAAGCTGTTTTCTCCGAAGCTCGAGGTGTTAAATGCTGCCAAAGAATTACTGTTTTAGATTGTCACATATCGCGTGGACGAGTTTTTCTACCCTTTGCAGTTGTAATTTTTTAAAACATTTTTCTCAACAACTCCCTAACGTTTTAAATGGTTTCTTTCAAATTTACTCCACGAGACTAGACTCAATTCCTTTATTTAGTAATAAAGGAATCGCAAAACTCCATTCCTTTATTTATTAATAAAGGAATCACAGAACTCCATTCCTTTATTTATTCATAAAGGAATCGCAAGATTCCATTCCTTTATTTATTCATAAAGGAATCGCAAGACTCCATTCCTTTATTTATTCATAAAGGAATCACAGAACTCCATTCCTTTATTTATTCATTAAGGAATTGCAAGACTCCATTCCTATATTTATTCATAAAGGAATCACAGAACTCCATTCCTTTATTTATTCATTAAGGAATCGCAAGACTCCATTCCTTTATTTATTAATCAAGGAATCGCAAGTCTCCATTCCTTTATTTATTAATAAAGGAATCGCAAGACTCCATTCCTTTATTTATTCATAAAGGAATCACAGAACTCCATTCCTTTATTTATTCATTAAGGAATCGCAAGACTCCATTCCTTTATTTATTAATCAAGGAATCGCAAGTCTCCATTCCTTTATTTATTAATAAAGGAATCGCAAAACTCCATTCCTTTATTTATTCATTAAGGAATCGCAAGACTCCATTCCTTTATTTATTAATCAAGGAATCGCAAGTCTCCATTCCTTTATTTATTAATAAAGGAATCGCAAGACTCAATTTCTTTCTTTATTAATAAAGGAATCGCAAGACTCCATTCCTTTATTTAGTAATTGAAATAGATGAAGACATGTATATTGCTTATTGAAGTAAAAAAATTAATATTATAACTACTCGTTTCGAATTTCTTATTAGAACTTCTGTAATATTCTGCTTGATAGATAGCAAAATTCTTCTAGATTTTTATGTTATACTAGCAATTTGAAAATGTCAAGTTTCACTCGACATACAGGAGTATGAAGCGTTCAGGATGGAAAAGATGTCGCTCCTATTTTTTCTTCAATGGTAGCACATTAAGATCTCATCAAATGTAACAACTTCCATGTGATGTGATTTGATTTATTTCATACAATTAAGAAATTGTAACGACAAATACTTATAATAAATGTATAGACATCTACATATTTTTAGATCGGTATTTTTTCTGAAACAAAATGTATATAAACGTGAATAAATTAAGTTATAAAGAAAGTTACGTAAACAAATTTGTATGATAATAAAGTTATCGCAGTGTGAATAACGTTTGCGAAATTCACGAAAGAAGAAACTCCACAAAAGAAAAGTTACGAGTGAAATTTCACTTGCGCAACGTCGCGTCGGGTCTTAATGGGTTAATTAACTATTGAATCGTTTCCGTTGATGAATGCACCATTTTATAGTGCTGCAAACTTTTATCATAACTCGGATAATTTCAAAAGTATTTAATCATAAAACTTAGTAGCCTTATTAGAAACTTTAATAATAAGATTTGACTATGAATTTTTCTGTGTTTGTACTTTTTATAATTTTTAATTTAAGCAAAGAATAAGATAAACATATTTATATTCGTATATCCATAGTATTATGTAATAAACATATTCGTATATTAATTTTAACCCTCTGGAGTTGTTAATGCAAAACATAAAAATCCACTTCACCTCGTGATTTTTCAGTCTAAATAATGTGTAAAAGTTTGCAGCCTTCTTATTCTCTACCTGTTCATGTATTGGTTATATTTTGATATGAAAATAATAAGTCAAATTGTCATTTATAGTATTTCATTAATTATAATGTACACATTTGCTACAATACTACTATTGTTTTTCTTTTACCCAAAAAATGTGAATTTTAAAAGGAAATAGTTAGTAAACTGATTGAATCATCAATTTGTTGACATTGATATATTTTGACCAAGAAAAAGTGCGCTCGCTGAGACGCTTACTATTACAATAGATAAGATATAGTGGAAGTTACTGCGTTGTCATTTCAAATATATAACTAGCTCAAGAAGTCAAGCGTAATTTATTGTTTTGTCAGATTGTTATTTCAATAAATTTACTGTTCAACGTACTGTCGTCCCGGTATCGTATGTCAGACTAAAGTTCTAAAGACAAACAGTTTCGTCACCATCCGCTCATAAATTTAGTGTTTAAACCTTTATCGACTATTAACTTTTACCTCTTCTTCGATAAACCGACAGTTCAGATTTACCGAGCATTATTTAGCATTATCATTTGAATCGAAATCAGCATTTAAAATCTCCTTTTATTCATTCTTTTTTTCACTTCCCAGGATCATCTTGAAAATCAAGTTGAAAAGTTATATTGGCACCTGAACTATATGTAGAACTTCGACGCAGTATAAATTTTCTTAGTTTTCGTAATTTATATTGGTTGAGATGAGAAAAGTAATAACAATATTCAAATAATGTTTACAAGTTGTGTTTTGGATACTAATTGATGTGAAACAAATGAAATGCGTATTCATTTTCTTTTAAATAGAATGCCTGTGTATACAAAATTACTTTTTCAGACTTAGATCGCAATTGTTTAGAATATCCAAAAATGCCTTAGAGTTTAAAGTGTACGACAAGGTTTTACATTTCTTTATGATTTCTAAACAATTCATGTTTGCTCGAAATTAATTGGCAAGTTGAGAAGGGGAATTGTTTTATGAAAAAGGGTGCGTCAAAGATTTGAATGGCAACCTTCAATATTTGATGCAATATTGCGGCATACCAAAAAAAACCTATGAATGGTGTACGATTGGCTTGACAAAGTATTTTTACGTGCACATTTTCCAAAATAAAAAGGAATGAATGACGATATGCATACGCATGGATTGAAAAAAATATTGATGCATCGTCAAACTTTTCGGTAGTATAGTGTTTATACGAAACTATTCTTTGTTACAAAATCCTCGAATCACAGTTAGGCTCCTGTAAATAATTTAAAATTTAAAATATTTCTGGTCAAATCAAATGTTCATTGTGGAACGAGCAAGTAAATAATTTAAAATCTGTATTATAGTGATTATCCCCATATTTTGTTTTGTTATGATATCATTTTTAATTCTATTTCAGTATAATACATCTATGTATACAACGATATATAAATCTAAAGTAAAGACTTTTTGTTCAAGGCAAATTACATTTGAAGTACTCGCATCCAAGCTCTTACAACATAAATATGCGATTAACATATACAATGTTGATAATAATGTTAATGCATAATAAACAACATGACTTTGCGACACCCTAACTTAATATCAATATATTGATTCAAGATATTGAACATAATATTGATTGTTAATTTACAGGCGCAATTTTTCTAATTTTCTTGAGAATTATTTAAAGGAAGATCGAAACGTTGAAAAAAGATGTTGTGATAATTTGCAAATAGTGTTTAAATAACAATTGATCGAACCAGTGCGCTGAAATCATTAAAAGTTTGTTTAACTTGTTCCTTTTGAATGTGATATTGATCGTTAAATATCATTTTTAATCTACTTTTGAATGTAATCCAGACATGCATCTTGTGGCTTATGAACACCCAACAATGGATCTTGAGATCGATAAATAAATAAAACATACTTCATACTAGATCTAACAAACCAGTAAAATGTTTCATAAAATTCCACCTTGAAAAATTGTTTAAATAGAGGTAAAAATAAAGGAAGATCGACAATAATACCTCCACCGACACTTGTGAGAAAGAATACATCAGATAAAGGAACACAAAGGGAAAAGGTGAACAGAAAAACATGTAATTCTTAAAGAATGTAATGATGAAGAAGATAAGGTGCATTGTTACCTTGCATGCATCGACCCACCAAGACACAAATGAAAAATGAGTGCGACGCATGGAACATAACAATTATAGACACGAAGAATAAATTTTTTTCATAGTTGTAAAGCAGCATACTTGGATAGAGGATCCGATATAATCGAAGTTTCATATACTGAATCGTCCACTGTACGTGCTCCGAATTAAGCCATGTTTGAGCTTGTGTTCATCAGAAAAATGTCACAAATCTATTGCAAAAATTGTCCTAAAAGAAAGTAACTGGATTATAAAATTCGTTATAGAATGTCTGACGGGTCTTCTACGTATCTAATCAACAGACTGCGGATTTTATGCATTTACAACAAAATTTAGTATGTACAATTTAAAGCAGTGGACATATTTAAAAAATCTAAGAATATCAACGTATTAATTCCAGTCTAATAAAGTAATTAAAAGAAGAAAGGAATTTTTATTTGTCTTCTATGTCTAGGAATGGACCCAGATGTTTTTAATTTTGCATAAACATCCGCAATCTATTAATCAATTCTCGATAATCGAGTTTCTAGGACCCTGAAGAAATACATGTCGCAATAGAGAGGATAAATTTTCCATAAACACACATAGTGCACGTCTGTTTCACCGATTTGGAGGCATGACTGTATACGTGTAGTTTTAATAACAGACGCAATATATAAATATGTAAAAGGTGTAAACATCGTGCTACTTATTAGCTGTGCTTATTTAATAAACTTGTAAAATTCGTTAGAAAATATCTGGCAGGTCTTCTAGATTGCTCGACTGTACAGGGTGTAAAAAATTGTTTGGTCCTGGTTGCCATAGACGTATTCTACATCTTCGGTGAAGATCTGTGAAAAAAAGTTGCCGCAAAGTTGTTCTTGAGCTTGAATTTCAAGGGCAAATTTTTGTGTGATTGCATTGTATTCTACGCATCATGGAGACAAAAATTATCAAGGGAACCACGGGTGAGTTGAGTTTTTACCCAAAAATTATCTTGAAAGTATCAGTTCGTTAGCAGTATTTGTTACTACTGTTTAAATATTTCGATAGATGCAACAAACTCCCTTCATGAAAGCTGTGAATATTACACTGTGCAGTATGACTATGGACAACAGAGTATATCAAATTATAAAATATGTTTATGATATCGGCGTCAGGTTCGATCATTTCAAGAAAAAACAACAAATATGCAATTTAAGTATTTAAGTTTCTCAACGTTTCGTTCTCAATGTGGATCATTATCAAGAGACAAAATTTTTGCGTCTGAAAAAGAAATTAATAATATAAATTTTCGAAATTAAATATACTGTTTTCATATAACATCATGCAACACATATTTGTTGTTTTTTCTTGAAATGATCGAACCTGGCGCCGATATCATAAACATATTTTATATTTCAATTTTCGATCGATAAGAATTATTTCCTATATCAAATTAATTTGACTATCTTTAAATATAACAAAATTTTATTAAAAAAAGTTGAACCGACTTCGAAACGCAATAAAAAAATTCACTAAAAAGTAGGAAATAATTTCCTTTTGATTTCTATGAATACACGCCAACTGTTAATACAATTGATGAAAATAAAATATTAAGTACAGTACAATCTTTTCGGAGGCGGTGCAAAAATTCAAAATTTTCGACACTAGAAATTACGAAAATCTTTAAATTCTTTCATATGCTTTCACATATTAATATATCTTCTCTTCCAATCTGAATTCCAAGTCCATCATATTCCAATGAAGTCATAATCAGCAACATCTGTAATTTGGAAAATTTTCAATTTTGTGCCGCCTCCGAAAAGATTGTATTGTATTTAATATTTTATTTTAATCAATTGTATTAACAGTTGGAAATTATTTCCTACTTTTTAGTCCGATTTGAAGTCGGTTTAATTTTGTTTTATAAAATTTTTTTATTTCACACTTTTTAATAATTAAAAAATATTTTAAATTAAAAAATGATCTTATTCTTTATGATCAATTTATCAATTTCATATAAATCCGGTAGAAGTTTCATGATCTTTTATGCAAAATGAAAATAATCTGCATCAATTGCAACATTGTTGGACAATATTAGAACACTTCGTGAGAAGTAATCGTTTTTCCAATCTGAATTCCAAGTCCATCATATTCCAATGAAGTCATAATCAGCAACATCTGTGATTTGGAAAATTTTCAATTTTGTGCCGCCTCCGAAAAGATTGTATTGTATTTAATATTTTATTTATTTTTTTATTTTAATCAATTGTATAGGGAACCATGGGTGAGTTGAGTTTTGACTCATGGTTCCCTTGACACTTTTTGTCCCCATGATGTGTAGAATACAATGCAATAACACAAAAATTTGCCCTTGAAATTCAAGCTCAAGGACAATTTTGCGGCAACTTTTTTCAGAGATCTTCACCGATCCGAAGATGTAGAATACGCCTATGGCAGCCAGAACCAAACATTTCTTTATACCCTGTACAATGATTGATTTACTGCATTTAAAGTTTCAAGTATTAGATAATCTGCAATAATACACATATATGTAAAGAAAGAATACTTTGTACACCTATGTGACTTTTCTGCTGAAGAACCTCATGTTCAAGGCACTATGCACTATACATAGACACGTACACTGGGATCCAGGGAAGACTTTTCGAGAGTTTGCTGGAAAAATCTGTCAATCGTGGAAGAAACTATGGTATTTAAACAATGTAAGTCATCTTGACCTTGACACAGAGCATCGCGTAACAGTTGTGATCGGTACGAAGTCGTTAAAAGGAATCGAATTGATCTCTAATCACAATGCCACGAAAAGATGTCTACTTGCATGCTCGGAAAGACGAAACGGACGATTTACGAATACGAGACCGACGTCCGTTGTAATTTATAACAGTGGGTTTCGCAACAAGAGCAGTCAGAAATGACCACCCAGTGGCTGGGTAAAGGATGTTCAGTCATAACATCTGATGAAGCGAAACATTAACGAGGCGATATATCAACCGGCTCTTATAGACGTAGCGTGGGCGGTATCTTGGACATCACCCAGAAGAACGAGCACGAAGTGAAATGTGAAAGAAGTAATTTCTCGGGACTGCTATGTCCGTTCATTGAAGTGGTAAGAGACTCTTTGGCTTATTCACGACTCCCATTAAATTGTTAGGACGATGAAGGACTGCTGAAAGTATGAAATCTATAGCCCCCTGCCAAACTGCGAATGTTGACATATAGACCGCTACGATAATATATAACGCTTCGAGATGTGTTGTGTTATGCAATGCATAGTGGAACGTGTGCTTCGGGTCATTTAACCCTGCGTCACTCACATTAAGGGAGTAGGCCCGTTTCTCCAGAATCGCAAGGATGCAGAATGCCGCGTTCCCGTTTCTCGATAATACAAAAATGAGGGTTTTCAGTACATAGTCCGAAACGCTAGATAAAAGAACGATCTAGGTTCGCTATCGCCCTCAAAAGTCCTATTGTTTCGTTTACGAGGCACAATTTGCATTATTCGTGAGCATCCAACTGCGCACGAAACTATTTTTATTAAGCTGCGACAGTTACACGCCGAATAATGCAAATTACGCCTCATAAAAGTAAAAATAGGACTTTCGAGAGTGATCGCGGTCTGGATTATTCTTTTATCCAGCGCTTTTGACTACTGAAAGATTCCATCTTTGTATTATTGAGAAATGAGAAGGCGCGTTTATTTAAATATAAGAATATTTAATAATATAATATATAAGATATATAAGATATAAATATAAGAATATTTAATAATATAAGAATATTTATATAAAATATATAAATATAAGAATATTTAATAATATAATATATAAGATATATAAGATATAATATATAAGAATAATTAATAATATAAGAATATTTATGTGGTTATAAATGGTAGCCTTCCACAAATTTTTAAAATCCTTCACTGATCATTTTAATACATAGCTAGGTGTCTGACGATCTGTGATGATTTGTGGCTCCTAGGCAATTAGAAAATTTACTATACTTTTTGGCATAAGTAGCAGTTTCATCTGCCATATTTAAATATTAACTCCTTGTTCTACAATATTGAATCAGATTCGTGATGATGATTGCGAACAGAGTCTAATAAATATGCGTGCTATTAATTTCCCTTCAACCGACATGAAATTCTATTTTGGTATTGTTAATCTATCTGGTTATACATTTTCTGCCTCTTTTTAGAAAATTATGAACTACAAGATAGTTCTAATCACTGGAACTGTAAAATGAATAGTGCAAGGAGTTAATTTTGTTGCCACTCCTGAGCATTGATTAAATTGCTATAGTGTTTTGATCATGTATGTGTTAATATGTAATTCTATGAGCAGAAGGTGACCTAGAGATGTAGTTACACATAATTACAATAATACTTCATCAGATTATAATTCAGATTCAAGGAATTATGTTTCATTTATGATTCCACAGTTTTGTATTTTACAAACAAGAAGAGATTAACGTAAGAGACGAATGAAAGTTGTGGAATGTTTGGGAAAAAGTTTTGTGAAACGAGATAATTATTGACTATATTGATAGGCAGCATATTGCATCTAGGACAGAATGAAGAGCAGAACGAACCAGGTGAGGGCAGGGAAAACAAATTGAGGGGAAAAAGTTACCCTCCCTCTCTGCCAGTGCCGGATTCGTCACGTGACATTGTAACACATGCGTGACAGAGACGAAACGTGTCACGTGACGAATAGCGTCAGAGAAGGGGAAGGTATAGTGTGGACATAACTAGACTAGTGTGTGACGATTTTGATGAAGAGTAACAAAATTGAATATTCATTAACATTGTTTCTTTCGTTATGGATATTAAACAAAGTTCTATATTATTATTACACTGTGGATCATTATTAAAAATAAAAATTGTCTGTATCGATAGCAAGAAATATAAATTAAATTGAATATTATTTCTTCCCTTAATTATTTTAATAGAGGAAAAATTATATATTGACATCTATAATTCTTAAAATTTTTCAACAATTTCGAATTGCATCTTCTCAATTTTGCTATAATTGTATAAAGATCCGCAATCTGATAATTATACTCAGTTCTTAAGATTGATGTCAAAGACTCGGTTCTAGTTTTGGAGAAATATTGTGCAATTACACGAGTTTCTGTTTCGTTATCGTCATCATTCGTGTTCGCTCTCAAATGTTTCTTCAGAACTAATTATAAAAAGATTTAATTTTTAAAAATCAAATTGATGATCAAATTGATGATAACGAAATTCGTTATCGTGTCTATTTTGTTGATAGAAATTATTCTTGAAAATTTGATTTCTCATATTTGTATAAGCGAAAATGTTACGAATACATCAGAACTAATTATAAAAAGATTTAATTTTTAAAAATCAATTTCGTTATCGTGTCTATTATGTTGATAGAAATTATTCTTGAAAATTTGATTTCTCATATTCGTATAAGCGAAAATATTACGAATACATAGTAGGTGTGACTTGTTTAATTACAAAGAGTATTACCAAAACATAACGTTACAATGTCGTGGCACTTAAAAATAGTTTTAGTGTTTTCGGTTAGACCTAGATTTTGTTGCTGAGAGATATCGCGGGGACGTTTATTTACTAATGTACTTTAAAGTACACCGGAGTACGATTTATGCGTTCAGAACGCACGTCTGTGAAATATTAAAGAAGGATCGTAACAGACCACCCGTGAAAACGTAATTCACAGATGCTACATGGGCGTTTATCAATGCCTAAGAAACATTCGCATCTTTTATTTCATAAAACGTACCTCTATCAAGATTTATATCACACATCTGCTACAGTTATTCATAAACAACATTAACCTGTGATCTAGTTTATTGTTCTTCCATAAGGAATTTGATTAATTAAACACAGATATCGAAATAAACAGCTGTCTTTTGTTTTTAAAAGAACTCTGTTCGGACTTGTGCAACATTTGAAAAAAATATCTATTTTTCTGGAATTTTGATGGAAAGTTGTTCCGAGGAACTCCTTTAACAAGTGTTTTTATGAAACAGATTTTTTAAATTCTACATGATAAAAGTCATTTTAGAACGTCTATTGGAAATGGTTCTCCTTAAAAGAAACACAAACGAGATTCGAACTGCGAATTGTCTACACAATATTACAACTAAGAAAGATATTTATAACATCAATTTAATCATAACGATTACTTAATATCGTTGTAGTACTATTAATTGCGTGGTGGCCAGCATTTATCACAATGATCAAGAACATTTCTAAAATTGATGAATGGGATATCTGTTCATATTATAAACAAATTTGTGTCCATTTTGCAAGTTCTATTCAAGCAAAACATTTTCAATAAAATTCTACAATCCACGTTTTAAATAAAACTTACCTACCTTTACCTTATAATACGATGTTTAAAAAGTTATCGCCTTTTTAAGAGTGTGCCAATACTTTTTTTACCCGCTGTGTATCTACAAAAATGGCTTCCGCGGCTTTGTTTAGGAGTTACTAACGAAAAACACGGACCAATCAGAGCGCGGTTACAGCGAACGGAGTTCGATTCGTCGACAGGTCCCGCCATTGGCCAAGCCAGAATCAATCCGCTATAATTAGGATGTGTTTTCCGTTAACAACTCCTAAACAAAGCCGCGGAAGCCATTTATGAGAGGAAAATATCGCTTCGAATGACTCAAGGAACGTAGAATATTATATCACTTTTATTACATGTCTTACTCCTTGAATGTCGACTTTCAAATTTACCTTTGAATTACAGTTAATAAGTTTATATATAACAACATATAAAACTGTTGGACTTTCAAATTTTACCGCCAATTATTGATTTCAAAGACATCGATCATTATGTTCAGTCGATATATGTATCTAGATAGGTCAGCTTTTTCCGTGTTTGTTTCCCCTACGATTTGTCCGTGAGATCACACGAATTTATATGATTATAAATAAAGTTAATAGCAAGTATGTATTAACTAACTTCAATTTACATGAATTACATACGATTTATTGTTTACAATTTTATCTTACTTTGTTTTTTGAATTAAAAATTTTTCCCTTTTTCTTTTTAGACGCAATTTCCTTTGAAAAAGGTTCAAATCAGAACCGAAACGTCGGATATATTGTAAAATAGCTATATTCTTGTAAAAATAGATCGAAATCGTTGCGCCGATAACATTATTTCAAGATTAATTAATATTTACGATCGAGATACAATTGAATATTTGACTCAAGGAACCTCTGATTTCCGGTATCTAAAGGAATTTTGGAACAGCCTGTATATCACAGAAAAAATGGCCAAATTTGGAATAGACACATACTTGTCGTGCTTATAAAATAACCTGAAAATTATTTCTACAGCTCCGTAAACGTAGTGTTAAAAATGTTCTCGTCCTTTAAAAAGTGGCCGAATGATACAGATCCTATATAAAAAGTGTGTCATAAAAATGTGTCGTCCAAAGAAGGAGGATTGAGGTCGAATCTAAAAGCATCTACTACAAACATCGTGGTGCGACCTTAGATTGAAGAACTGGAATCGTTCGAATGATGGAAGTCGCGTGCAGGAGATATCTATCCTCTTGTGGCGTGTCTGTCGAGAAACCAATGCAAATATGTAGAACGAATATCATGGCAGCGCGTATCGAGAGTAACGAGACTGCGATGCGAACGCGTTGGACAAGCTGAAGCAGGCCAGCACAGGGGAAGAGAGGAGAACAGAGAAAAGGAGAGAGAGGTTATAGGGTGAAACCAATGGTGGAAGGATTGCGAGAGAAGAGGGTATAAGGTAATATACATCACGTTCCCAGTTTATGGTCCGATACGCTCCTAGGAATTGGCACCCGTGCTGAGCTTTCCCGCAAATGCAAAGAACGCGGGGGTACGAGGCAACGAGATACGAGGCGTTATGGCTCTTCCTGGCTCGTAACCTGTGGTCATAAAGCTACTGCACGCTAAAATATTGTCCGCCGCCACGTCTCCACGCCTACGCGTCTATCCGTCGATCCATCTTAATGCTATTATCGTAATTTATTAGCGGCATTCCCGGCGAATGAATCGATCCAACGCACTTGGCCCCGAAAACGGATCACGGATAATCCAAGACGATCGGTCGTAATGAGGCTATTAAACGAACGCGATACCAGCCGGGAATTAGTTTATCCGTTTAAGACTATGATATATGGGATCTTGATTAAAAAAGAAAAACGGATCCGAGACCAGGAGATATACGGGGGCAACACGAACGAATATATTTTATCGTCACTTATCGCGTTACGAAACTAAGCAGTTACGCTCCGCTAAGATTAAGACGTTATTATTCATGCTGCAATTACACCGCGATAATTAACAGGAACTTCGTGATGTCCATAAACTGTTTAAGTATCTAAATTACGGCGCGAGTTATTAAGCGACATCAATGCCGTCGGCGTCCGAGTAATTATTTCTCCAATTGCGTTACCGACGGGAATTGCATTTCCATTCGAAAATAAACAAAATTTACGGACATCTTTGGTTCACATGCCTTTCGAAGGCAGTCTGACACTGTGGTTTTTGTATATTTTATTTCACGCATTATTCGTTGCAACGAGTAGCACTCATTTTAGTTTATCATTTGTAGAGTGTACATTTTTTAAACGTTTCTAACACTAAGGCTACTTTGTCTGCAAGGTATACACTGCGGATATTTGTACACAAAAGTAAATTGTCTGCATTAACTGCAGGATACAAGCAATACAGAAACATTTTTTAAAAAGTAATTTTTATAAGTAGCAATATCTTTAAGGATGTTCTGGAGCTATATAAAAACGCAACAAAATTTTTTAAGATTTGACAAGCTATAATTCTTACTAAATTAATGCAATTACCAAAGTTTGAGTTAGATTCACCACACCGTTTAATATTTATAGCAACTTTGCACGTTTTAACACGTTTTCTTATGGAGAATTTGTAAAATTCCACTTCAAACCATATTTAAACCTTGAAAAAGCGCAACTAGAAACTCCAGTTTTTTTATATATAGTAAAAATTATGTATTTAATTGTGTTCAAAATTTATTAGGATTCACTAAACAGTTACAGAGCAAAAAATTGTAAACTGTTACAAAACTTCAAAATTATCGTGTTGCCATCTCACTACAATAATTTTACGCAAATTTCACATGTTAATTTTCAATAATAACCATGAATATATATTTAAGTAGTTTTTCGATCGAAAAATTAGTAATAGTTTTTAATTAGAATTAAAAAGTAGTAATATTTTTGTTGCAATTACGCAACAAAAAGTTGAAAATAAATATTTAAATAAATTCAAGATACTTCAGAAAGCAATATTCATGATTATTAATAGATGTAAAATGCTTTCTGAAGTATCTTGAATTTATTTAAATATTTATTTTCAACTTTTTGTTGCGTAATTATATATATTGAATGTCACAAATTTAATTTCTTGAAGTTCAAATCAGTGGGTACAATTATTCGCAAAAGTGATTTACAACTTTTTATAATATGAAGACAATTTGATTAAAAAATAAATATAACATGAAATTCACTAATTAAACGAAAGCTTTTTGAATTGATCTATTTGTTTCAATGTAAAACATACTTGTCAATGGCTTTCATTGCCAATATATTAATGGATTTCGAATTTCTTGAACTGTTGTCTCCCATTGTACCTCCAGAACATCCTTAAATGCTACGAATATTCTGTATTTTATCGAATCATTTTTGTCATAGATGCATAAAGTCTGCAGTCCACTGATTACTAAAAGTAACTAATTTTGTACTACTTTTTAAAAATAAATAAGCGACCTTGAAAAACTCCACCAATAGCGAATTAAAGAATTAGAAATCCGTCGTTTTGACAGATCCTGTGGTTCCGGTATGCAATATGTAGATTAACGTTGTTTTTAATTCTCAGAACTAAATTAAATAAATATCAGATACGTACACAGCATACAACTAGAATTTTAACTACACAGGAAATAGTGAAATTATTGCTATACATATGTATGTATAGTGGATACAAAATAAAATAAATATTGTATAGAAGAAACGCAATGTATAATTACATAGATACTCCACGAGAAAGCTGCATTTTGGGTCCGCAATGTAACTCTCTCGTGACACCAGTCGCGATGGCAATTAACCCTTTCAACCCGACCTTTTTCTATTTGCTTTTTGTCCTCTTTTCTATATAAACCAATGGCACTGTAGCGTAGACACTGGGTAGAAATAATTTTAAGACTGTTCGAGCGTGAAATAAATTGTCAATAAAGTGTTAACTTCATGTATGGTATATTTATTGCATTATACGTGTGCATATTTGCACTTATATTCACTATGTTGCACTTATATTCAATGATATTTTCGACAAACAATTATTCTACAATAGTTTAAGTTCTATCGTGAACGAAATATGACTATCATTTAAACATTTAGCTGTAGCTCACTTAGCTCACTTAAATGACAAACGTAACTTTTAATCTTATCTCCCTTTCTTTCTACAGGATATTCTATGCTAGTATACCGCATTGTGGCATTTAGCTTGCATAACTAACAAAATGACGTGCTTCCAGCCGAGTCATCCGTGCATGGCAATCGTTTACTCAAATAGAAAATTTAAATTTTGTCTTGCTATTTCTGCGTTACTTTTATACTTTTTTTAGTCATGCAAAATAGTCACTTTTAGAGCCCGTTAGATCGCTAGACCTAATGTGAAAACCACATAATACAGAAATCTGATGTTTAGCACACTTATCGTTGCTAAAAATCTGAGTAAATATATTCGTGTTACTTTTGTAATGCCAAAATAGCCACTTTCAGCGCTAAATTACTAGCCTTCTAATAGCGTGAAGACCACGTACAAAAACTCTGTTAGCATACTACTTCTGCTGAAAATTTGAATAAATTCGTTCTTCATATTTTTATACAGTAATATAAAACAGTTGTTTTTAGCGCAATACGAAATTTTGATGTTTGCACGTTTATCCACGCTAAAGATCCGACTAAATATATTTTTGTTACTTTCACATTGTAATGTCAAAGTAGTCGCTTTTAGCGTTAAATCAGTATCCTTCTAATAGCGTGAGTACCTCTTACAAAAACTCTGTTAGCATACTACTTTTGCTGAAAATTTGAATAAATTCGTTCTTCATATTTTTATAAAGTAATATAAAACAGTTGTTTTTAGCGCAATACGAAAATCTCTTGTTCTCACACTTATCCACGCTAAAGATCCAACTGAATATGTTTTTGTTACTTTCACATAGTAATGTCAAAGTAGTCGCTTTTAGCGTTAAATCAGTATCCTTCTAATAGCGTGAGTACCTCTTACAAAAACTTTGTTAGCGCACTATTTTTACTGAAAATCTGAATAAATTCCTTCTTTATATTTTTATATAGTAATATAAACAGTCGTTTTTAGTGCAATACGAAAATCTGATGTTCGCTCACTTATCGTCGCTAAAAATCTGACTAAATATATTCATGTTACTTTTATATGGTAATGCCAAAATAGCCACTTTCAGTGCTAAATCACTAGCCTTCTAATAGCGTGAAGACCAAGTACAAAAACTCTATTAGCACACTATTTTTTCTAAAAATTTGAATAAATTCGTTCTTCACATTTTTATACAGTAATATAAAACAGTTGTTTTTAGCGCAATACGAAAATCTGTTGTTCGCACGTTTATCCACGCTAAAAATCTGAATAAATATGTTTTTGTCACTTTAAAGTAGTCGCTGTTAGCATTAAATAAGTATCCTTCTAGTCTACTATTTCTACTATCACTCTGAATAAATACAGCCTTGTCATACAACATAACGTAGAACTGTCGGTTTCAATGCTCGGTAGATCACCGGATCTAGTGCGAGAACCACGTTAACATGGAAAACCGTCGGTTACTTAGCCCCCGTGGAAAAGATGCTAGGGGATTGTTTATAGTGTTCGGCTCGGATTTGTAAAAATATAATCGTAATAATAGGTTCCCGGTTGCAAGAAGGTGTGTATTACTGAACACGAACGAAGGATCTAGGGAGGTGAGGAGGCGTTCACGAGCGTGGCCGCGCGCGTTCGTAGGCGCACACTGACGCGCGAGAGCACGCGCGATATTATTATCTCGTGATTCATAGCGCGCATTCATAAATGTTCCCGAGCCGTATAACGGCGCGGTACACAGCGGCATGTATCGATTAACGTCGCTTCCCGACGGGATTTACAGCCGGCGACTAAATTATTTAAAGTCTTCATTTGTAGCGCGACGGATGGACGGACACGAACTGGAGACCACGAAGCCAGTTCTTCTTCGGACGACCGTGTACGCTCCAGGTACAATCGTCCGCAAAAGTACTACCCCTCGCGAAAAGTATTCGATCGAACTAACCGGGGATCTCTCGTAACAATCACTTGCATACTCAGCCGTGGATGTAGACGTGGGATTTATGAGCTGCAGTCCAAGACCCCGTTCACCCGAAGGGCCCCCTTCGCGGTGAAAAAAGAATAGAAACAATTTACATTAACAGCTTAAGAAACATTAAATTGCATTAACCTGGCAAATAAAATCGCGACCTACTCGCACCGAATTAATTGCAAAATATACAGCTCTTTTCAATGATATACGGTTAGAAGGAATGGTCACTGAATGGAGTTATAATACGATGAAGGAGTAGGACCCCAAACAGTGCTAACCCAAGGCCCTGAAATTGACAGTCCGCCGCTGCGCAGACTGAATGTGCAAAACATTAGTTTTACTTAAAAAATAAACGTTAAACTCATCAGTACAGTTCGAACCTTCGTGCTGTGAAGCACAATTTTGTTTTAGTTTGTTTTTCACATTTAGCAAACGCGGACTTTTCTTAAAGATGGTTCAAAACTGAACCGAAACGTCGAAATTATAATTCTGCAAAATTGCTAAATTCTTTTTTGTTGATCGAACGTGTAGCGCCGATATCATATTTGCATATGTTAAACTCTTCTCGATCGAAAATTAGTAATATAATAAATTGAATGATATGATTACTTAAAAAATAATTTTGAGTTTTAACGATCGTAAATTGGTGTTTATGCACAAATGATATCGGCGCTACAGGTTCGATCAAAGATACAAAAAATTAGCAATTTTGCAGAATTATAATTTCAACGTCCACGTCTGTGAAATATTAATAAACACTGTTATTCGATAACACGGGAAATTTTATAGTTTAGACAAGAGGTAATATACATACTTGCTAATTATGAAAAAACACAGAATGAAGAGTGTAAACGAAATGGTACTTGAACCGAAACGTTGAAATTATAATTCTGCAAAATTGCTAACTTTTTGTATCTTTGATCGAACCTGTAGCGCCGATATCACTTACTTAAAAAATATTGCAACAATCGCGTTTGGCGTAATATACCAAATAAGAACATCCAATACTGATTCGAGGAAGTATTCGATCATCTAGAGGCGTTAAAGAACTTTCCCAGCGTCCACGACCGCCATCTTCTTCGTTGCAATTTGTTACACTACTTTGCACTCTCTTATAATTCTCGCAAATAAACGGTACACACATACATTTACATTTTGTCTTCTGGAAGTAACACGAACCGTTTTTTTAAATATTATACAGACATTACTCAATTGGATAAGTGTTTCCAATCCGTAGATGTTCCTCAAGATTTTTTTACAATTTTTACTTACTGTAAAATTATGTTTTAACATCGCTCCAACAGCAAGTGTCATTAAACCTAAATAAACATTGTCTACATTCGTTACAACATACGGATGCTACATACACATTTTTTTGTTCCGTTTCTTAATTATTTTATTCAGTTCAAAATAATGATACAGTAATTTTAGATTGTTGGATTATTTTCGCTTAATTTTGATCGATCGTTTATCGACATAAATGCATAAAATCCGCAGTCTAATTAGCAACGCTTGTCCGAAGATGTTTATTACATCGCCTGGTTATGTTTATTGATTTAAAAGGGGCGAATTATCATCGATATTATTATATAATCATAGATATAAATAAAATTTGACAATAAACGTAGACCGCTATCTTCAATATACGCGCGGATATTCTTGAGCGATCACGTCCAGAATTTTGATCGATCATGTTCTGCCAAAGATAGTAAATATATGATTCTACCATCATCGATGGTACTTTCCTCGCACGCTACAACCCTTTTCTTTGTCTCTCGCGTGTTACATCAACGTATAACGTAGTTCTTTGATCGTCCGATCGAACATGTGAAAGTTCCTTAAGAACCGATAGTTTCGCTTAAATTAGAGGTTAAGTCTGTTCGTGTTCTCATATCATCGCTACTGGGTATATATCATTAAATATTCAATGCGCAAAGACGTACTCAGTAACCTGGTCCCGATGACATATTCATTCATATCGACGTTTGAATCTTTATGCTGACAGTAACCTTTATCAAGACGAACGCAACCATTAAGCTTTTAAAATATTAATCGCACAACTCCAGGGACATGTCACCACACTTATTTTCTAAATTATGTACTCGCGTTTTGTAAAGAAATAGATATTCTTCACTTGCGTTGATATGCAAATTTTTTAAATGGACTTTTTAAGTTACAGGGAGCTTGTAATTTATTTCTAACTTTTTTTATCCGTTGTTGCACATTCTGTTTTCTTAAACAGCTGCAACGACTATGATTTGTTTGTCCTCGTTATTTTCCAGACAAGAGAGAAAAGTATTTCAATATTGCTAACACAAGAATAGAATTTTATTTCATTCCATAATAAATGAGTAGTATTCATGTTTGATGGAATGGAAAGAGGTTGAAGTTTATTGAAAAATAATCCTATGATTTGTTTGTCCTCATTATTTTCCAGACAAGAAAGAAAAATATTTAAATATTGCTAACACAAGAATAGAATTTTATTTCATTCCATAATAAATGAGTAGTATTCATGTTTGATGGAATGGAAAGAGATTGAAGTTTATTGACAAATAATCCTAACAGATCTATCCTAAGCTCCCTAACAATCATACTTTCCTCAACATATCAAAAATAGAAAGGGTAGCATTTTTAAAGTGGCATTAATTTTCACTTCAGTGACACAGATTTAAGTGGAAGTATAAATAATAAAGATAAAGTTTTTTAGAGCAATAATAGAGTAGTAAATTATTTGTTGCTGCTTCCAATAAATGCAGAGGGCTCAAATAGAGAATGACAATAAATCTAATCTACTTCATTAAAAAAAAAAAGAGACAACAGGACACGACATATTGTCACATTTTTGCTAAATTATACGGGAGTGCAGAGGATTCAAATAGTTAATCACAATAATTCCAATCCACTTGATTTAAAGAAAACTTTCTAAACTATATAACATTACTAGACAGCGGATCTTTATGCAAAATAGAAACTTATTTCTAAATACATTTATAGCCTAAAAAGTTGCATAAGTGGTCGCGTGAGGTGATTAGCATTAGGTAATTAGCACCCCAATTAGTAAATTAAAGTAAAACACGAAATACATAAAAAAATCAGACTGTTATTAATGAGAACATTTGAACTTACATATTAATCAATCAACTCAACTTTTCAACTTCTCTTTAATAACAATTAACAGCCTGGAAATCTGCTTTGGGGTGTACGGCACTCCACGCGACCAATTAAGGGTTAACAATTAAAGTTTAACTGATATCGGCGCCAGGTTCTATCATTTTTAGAATAAAAACAACAAATGTGCAATCAGTAAATGTTTGTAACGTTTCGATTCCGATGTGGATCTTTTTCAAAGAACAAGTATTGTTCGTTAGAAACATTTACTGATTGCACATTTGTTGTTTTTGTTCTAAAAATGATCGAACCTGGCGCCGATATCGTTTAAACTTTAATTATCCAAAATTTCGATCGAGAAGAATTCACCTTTAAGGGTTAATAGGTGGATAAATATAATACAATAATATATCTATATTCTTCAAATATCTCTACTGTTTTAAATTAAATCTCTTCGTTTTAGTCATGAATGCGTCAAATCCGCTGTCTATGCGTCACTGATGTGCGACCACGATTCTCTAAGGTCTCACACTTCAGAAACAGGATTTTTCCGTACCGCGTCAAAGACTGTGCGGCTGAATCGTTGAACTTTTGCGTGCGAGTATACGCAACAGAGATCGTCGGATTGTGTGGCGTGCCGCGGCTGCCACCGTCCGCGCCACGAACGTCCAAATGCTTCAGCAGAGGAAGGGAAGCGGAAAGCGAAGAGAGAAGGCGATCGAACAGGAAAGAGATAAAGACGAAAAGCTAAATAGAAAGAGGCAAGAAAAGAGAGGAGGAAGAGAGATAGTGTTCCGGGTGCCCATGGAAGGCACGTCGTGCAGAACGTCGGCGAACTCGTGTGTGTTCCGTGTTCCGAATGCATGGAACAAGCGCTGCTTGTCCGCGGTCACCTGAGTTATGATCGCTCTGTGCCCACCCTGCCTGCTCGGCTGGCTGCTTGGCCTGTCTTGCTGCCTGGGCTGCCTACCTCCTCGCGTCCCTAACTGCCCTCTTCTTCCTTCGCCCTTCTACTTTCACAGCGGCCATCTTGACTCCGGGAACCGGTTGCCTTCACCGACTCTCTCGGTGTATTCCGCACGCCGACACACGCATCGCCCGTTTCACGAACGCACGCGCACACGACGACACTACCAGGTAAATAGTGTCCGGCGACATCGCTGATCGTAGCACTCTCGGAAGTCCTTTTGAGTCTACTCGACGTTAATGGCCCCTGTGGCGCGAGTTCCTTTGTACTGTTTAATAACGTCGTTATGTTACCATGCGCGGCTCGGGCTCGGTCGGCGCGCCGCACCGCGACCCGCCCGGGATTGCTTTTTAAATCTCACCTGAGCCTTTGTCGATGATCTGAAACATCGATAGGAACGCCGCGCCGTTACCGTCCGCTTTCGATTGTTGTTGCACGCCTGGCCGTATCGTTGTTTCGAATTGTTCCGAGCGGAAGCACCTGGGCGAGCAGTCGCGTCCCAGCGTGCAACGCAGCGGCGGGAAATTCGAATGGCCGTCGCGTCGCGTCCAGAAGAGAGGAAAAACGGCGGATAACGTTCCTCGTGAAACGCGCGCCGACCAGAAGATAACACGCCTCGAGTATACACCTTCGTGCACGTCTCGATGCCTGGATAAGATTTATCTTTCATTAGTACGTCATTTGCATTGAATAGACACGTTATGGGTTAACGGGTTGCCCGTTAATTGTTTGTTCCCGTTCCTTGTCTAACTGCTGACGCCGATACTGCCACGGCTTGACGCTTTGACAAGGTACATGGTAGATATTACAGCGGTTTGTAGTATAGCGTATCAGGCTGCGGTATGCGAAAAGGTGTAAGAGAGCCGACCGCAGCCCACGGCAACGAGGCGTGGTCGCCGCAATTACCTCGATAGAGTTACAAGACTCGTTTTATGCTCTCGCACAAATTTATTAGCCCCATTCGCGTCAGTTTAATTACGAACACGATCCGCCGTGATTCTTTCTCCTTTTCCTTCCATTTTCTCTTTTTTTCACCCCGCCGGCAGTTTTGTTTCGTTTTTATTTTTTTCTTTAGTGAAAGCATACGGACATTGGCTACCACTTCGTCGTGAGGATTGGAAATTTCATTCGCGGCTCGACGACGTCGACGAGGACTGTGTGTGTGTGTGTGTGTACGCGTCGGTATGTATATGAACACGTTCGAAAATAAGCTTGTCCATTGAATTACACCTAGACAGGTTCGCGCGCGTAGCTTGATATCAATCGCGGCCATTTTACACTCGGCACATTCCTTGAAACTCAAGCGGTAATTAGTTTTACCGCTAAACGCTTAGCGGAACCCGAGAGGCTGCTAACTGCTTTCCGCCTACGCAGGACTGCTCCTCTTCTAACCCTCCTTCTCTCTATCTCTCCTTTCCTTCGTCTCGCTTTACCCTCCACCCTCTTCTTCACCCCCTTCTTCCCACTCCTACCCCATCTCCATTTACCCCCTTTCACCCTAACGCTCTCTTGGATTGCTCACTTTTTCTCCCACCCCACCCCCGAAACTAGGTTCCGCCGGCTCTGCCGCTTCGGTGCTAATTGTGAGCAATTAAGCGGGGTAAAGCCAAGGAATATTATGAAATTAATTATGCCGGGAGATTGAAGTCGTTGTTGGTGTGCAAGGTGTAGATAAGCATTTAAATTGACGCGTTCCTCAAGTAATACGGGCCACGGCGTATGTATATCACGTTCGCGATAATCGTTGTTTTATTGCCCCGAGAACCGCATGTTGGAGGCGCAAGTTGTACGTGCACACCAGCGCTGCTAGGTGTTGTACAATTTGATATATCGATTACTTCCAGTTCAGCGAATACCGTTCGGTAATTATTTTCTTTTTACTAGCGATATTTTAAAGCTGGATCTTAACAGCTGTTTCAAAGCTTTTCGAGGAATACGTTGTTCTATGTTATCACAAATATGTTAGAGTAGATTGTAAGCGAAGTAACACCTTCGAAATTGCATTTGACAGTGCTGCAATACAGACTATTGTAAAAAACTGTAACTAATCACGCGACCTGTTTTTCCACTTTTTTCTCACTCCGCATTTCCCCTACGAAGCCAACATAATCCCTACCACGAGCTAGTGTGCAACGAACGAGTCCCTGCAATGAACGAGGTTCTACTGTACTCCAAAAGGAACACCAAGTTATGACTGAAATATTGTCGATCTTTGAATTTGTGTAACTTCATATTTCATGACGTTTTACATGTTACGAATTATAAAAGATTGAAGATTGACGGTTTTAATTGGGCATTCCTTCAATTTTCTGGAGTGGTGTATGTTCTTCAATTTTGTAATGCATATGTCCTCTATATTTTTCTTTAATATCTACCGAAACAATCAATATTCAACAATATTTCTGAAACTTTAAATTTCGAAGTTAACTACTATATATTCTATGTATATGTATGCCCACGAAAAAGAAGAAATTTTTAATGCAAAGGAGTGTTTAAAGTCTCAATGATCACACGAACACCATTCAAATTATCCTACTTCTACGATCCATAAATATTTAAGAAGGCTCTGTAATTATGGTAGTAACAACTGCGAACTGATTTTAAAAGAAAGAAGCACCCAATGTCATCATGAGATATAATGACAAACAATATCTTCATGTAGAAAGTATATTGTACAATGATTAATTTATTGCATTTAAAGTTTAAAGTATTAGATAATCCGCAATAACACACATATATGTAAAGAAAGAATACTTTCTTTAATTCATATTAGCCGCGCTTTACTGGCTCAGCGCACCCTCCAGTCGATATATATGTATACATGCTCAACGAGAGAGATCAAAATATAGAGAGATGACGTAAGAGAGCACATGTGAAAAGATTGACATGATGAATAAGTAGCGATAAATAAAATAACGGGACTAGGAATGATTGAGGAGAATGGACTTTAATTGTCATTTCTCTTTCTTTTAGGTAATTGGTAAACCATTGTGCATATCTGTAAATATTGTATATACATCATACGTAAATTATAACCTCTTTCTTTTAGTAACACATTTTGGTTATTTTCCTGTAAACTCAATATAACCCTTTATCTTATACAGGATGAGTCCGCAGAAACAGAACACCTGAATAACGCGGCTGCTATTGATGTTAGGAAGAGATGCATCAGATGCAACTTGCATGGTTTTGAGAGGGCATTAATCTGATGTTGGTAGCTTTTTTGTAGGTGGACGGGTAAAGGACATATGAAGGTTAATTTCATTTTTTTTAATGAAATGAGGTGTTTTTTAATACATCAATCGATGCAGCTGGACATTCGTTATAAAAAAAAGTACTAACCTATGTATGTCGAAAAGTTAGTAGTTCAGGAGATATATCCTAACCATTACAGTCATGCTAAGATGTTAAACAAGTAAGTAAACATTATCGTCTTAGTATGATTGTAATGGTATTTTAGAGTTATTTAAATTGAAACATCTCCTGATGTTTTGTTGTTGTTTGTTGAATGTGCAGCTGCATCGATTGATGTATTAAAAAATACCTCATTCCATTTAAACAATGAAGTTGACCTTCATATGTCCTTTACGCGTCCACCTACAAAAAAGCTACTAACATCAGATTAACACCCTCTCGAAACCGTGCAAGTTGCATCTGATGCATCTCTTCCTAACACCAATAGCAGCCGCGTTATTCAGGTGTTCTGTTTCTGCGGACTCACCCTGTATACATATATATTCTCAGAACTATTCAAAGAAACAGCGGAATCCTTTCTCAAAACTTACTGCGTTCTTATTTGACTTTTTACGCTTTTCAATTAAACATGATCGGATGCTTCTTTCTTGTGCACAAGTCTACATAACAAGTGCAGCAGTCTATACAACTGTATCTGTGTATAAGGACTCGCTTTATTGTCACACGTATAATTCTAGTGGTCGCCACTGACCTAGATGTTGATGCGACCTGTATAAATAGACTTAAAAAAACAAAGCGATAAGGCAAAGGGTTAGGTGGGTATATTTTCTATTCGCGATCGATGAGCGTATGTTCGTTAAGGGGCGAAAGAAGCAGATAACGTCGGTGAGCATGGGTCTCGACATCGAATCGCAACCCCTCCGCAAAGGTGAAAGACAAATCGGCCCCGGTGGGTGCAAACGTCGTAATTATCGGAGACGGTAATCTCTCGACGCGGAAGAGAAGGAAGAAGAAGAAGCGCTCAGTGAAAACTGCGTGACAGAGTGGCTCGGCCTGTTCACCCTTGGCGTCCTCCGAGTTGGTGTACCCCTTTTGCCCGAAGTGTCGGCCATACATTACCGCCGTTAGAACCCGCCGCCACTATATTATTCCCTGACACGCCATACCACGGCGAAGTGTAGAACGCTGCGGAATGAGTAGAAGAGAAGCGAAAAGAGACATTGAGAAGCTAAGAAGAAGGATCAAGATATATCAGATAGAGAGAGAGAAAGACAAGTAGCTAGGGACCATCGTACCTATAGGAGAGCTGAAAGAGTATCATCAGGAAGCGTAAGGAGTGTAACAGAGGTAAAAATGATTAAATAAGATGGTCTGGACAGAAAAAAGATAGGAAGATACGAAAAAGAGGCAGTGGAACTGGTACATTTGGTTGGTGATAAACCACTCCCCGCGTTCTCCTTGCCGGTATAATAAAATTATATCTGACCGGCTGTATCGTGATTCTGGATGCGAGCGGCACGGTCCGCACAAAGTTGCCGCTTGCACGCCTACGGCGACTGTGATAAATAACGCAATGCAGGCCGAGAAGCGGCGGACCGCATAAGCACGGTTCTGCTGCTATGTCGCGCCACCTCGAGTCACGGTCGGAGCACATGAAAGTGGCGTTGTTGATGCATCGTGGATGGATTTTCAGCGCGCACACCACTTTAAAGCCGCAAATTTCGTTCACGCACACAGACAACCTGGGATAAACGCTCCCCAACCGAGGAATACCTGACGATAATTTTGTAAAACATTCTAATTATTAGAACAACTCTTCCAGTCGTCGACTATTTAATTTGTTATTATCAATGTACTAAGTAAAGTCGCGTTATTTTATATATTACGATATCGTGTAGGGACACTATTTTTTATGACTTAGAAAGAAAGCCGAACGGAGAAAAGAACAAAGGAAGAATTCTTATCGATCGAAAATTTGAAATATAAATTATAATTATGATATCGGCGCCAGGTTCGATCCTTATTAGAAACGACAAATATGCAAGTTAAATATTTAAATTTCTCAACGTTTCGATCCCAATGCGGATCATTATCAAGAGACCCAAATTTTTGCGTCTGAAAAAGAAATTAATATTAAAATTTTGAAATTAAATATACTGTTTTGAATGTGACACAGCCATGTAAATTACCAAAAATTGGTAAAATAGAAAAATTAAATACTAAAATTTTTGGTAATTTACGTGGCTGTGTCACATTCAAAACAGTATATTTAATTTCAAAATTTTAATATTAATTACTTTTTCAGACGCAAAAATTTGGGTCTCTTGATAAAATTAAATACTAAAATTTTTCTATTTTACCAATTTTTGGTAATTTACGTGGCTGTGTCACATTCAAAACAGTATATTTAATTTTAAAATTTTAATATTAATTTCTTTTTCAGACGCAAAAATTTGGATCTCCTGATAATGATCCGCATTGGGATCGAAACGTTGAGAAATGTAAATATTTAACTTGCATATTTGTTGTTTCTAATAAGGATCGAACCTGGCGCCGATATCATAATTATAATTTGTAGAAAAGAACAGCTTGTGAACACGGATCGCGTTGTCCTTCCTTGCGCCGGAAACTTTCATCGTCAATTAAACCACTAAATACAGTTGAAATTATATCGTTTTTAGTGTGCTTTTAATCAGAAAAATTGCAGAAATAAATTCACGAAGGTACATAAAAAAGTAATAAGAAATAAAGAAGTTTTGTAATTGGATCCAGTGGAGGATGTAGGCACTAGGCAAATTCTGGGTAAACGGTCGCTGAAAAATAACGCAACTTTACCGTATTTTCGAAATGTTTTGGGAGGACGCGAAGCTATGCATTGTAAGCGAGACTGATCATAGTGCTCGTTCAAATCTACAGGAGTTTGTTGGAGTTCTTAGATACTGCCGTGATACTCTCCATGATCAGCTGAAACCAACCCCTATTCGAAATTCCTAGCTCGTCGGAACATACGCGGTGTTTAGTCTAGTTTCGTTTTCTATTTTGGCGATGAGCACGTCCCGTCACGCTCCCAGAGTCACCGGCAGAGACTGAGCGGCATGTACTTATGCGCGCTTCACTCAACTCGTTCGTAAATTATAAGCCTTAGGGACGTGGCTCAACTTGAAATACTGGTACTGACGCGCACAGTGGGACGCGGATGTATAAACGCGCCGACGAACTGGAAAACGACGCACCGACTTTCGAGCTGGGACGTCCGGAATGTTCGTTCCAGTTAACGCAGAACGTCGTATATGCGACGTGAATGCGACATCGCGTGACAGTCCACTCGTACGCTCCGCTCCGTCGACTTTATCGGACCCGATACTGTAGTTGAGACATTCGACGATGGTATCATCAGGTGCCCACCGGTTCAACCAGATGAATTTATTCCTTTCTCGTGCCGAGTTTTGCATCCGCAAACATTTTAGATCGGAGTCGACTATGGCCGCGGCCAGTTCCTCAAAATATTACTCGACCCATTCCTGGTCCTTCTTCACTCTCATACGCTCTTCGGGTGAAGATTGACCCATTTTCTGTTTTCCGATACTGTATTATGTTTGACACAATTGTTGAATGATATCGGCGCTACGGCGCGATCGTTGAAAACAAAAATAAAAATTAACTAAGCAATTTTGCTAATTATCAAAAAAATCGACACCTATGATACATGAATATTATGCGACATTACTGCGTCAGTAATTATATATGATGAATCCTTTCCAATACAAAGATATACTATACTATAGTATATACTTCACTTATTTTTCTTTATTTGTTAACCAAAATAAATATACAACACATACAACTTTCTGTATGAAATTTGATTTCAGTTATAAATGAATGTCAATAAAGTGTGATTTTACCATGTGGTAATTTCACTGGGTGATTTTAAAGACGAATTATGATTCTTTGAATTTACCGCCATGTATCGATATATGTAGATCTATGCCAAGACGATCAGTGTCGTGAAGGCAGCTATGACTCTCATGACTCTCACATTATCATACTTAATCACACCTAAGCAAGTGAGTTGAAAATTATTTGTGAAAAATTTGTTTCCCTTACATTTAAACATTTAATAGTTACTACTTTGAAAATTGTATGTTATTATTTTAATATTTTCTTATTTTTCTAACAGACGCAATCTCAACTTAATCTTGAAAATGGTCCAAATTAGTGACCGAAACGTCGATTTTTTTGATAATTAGCAAAATTGCTCAGTTAATTTTTATTTTTGTGTTCAACGATCGGACACTAGCGCCGATATCATTCAACAATTTTGTTCAACAATAATACGATCGATATAAATAAGTTTATGTATTATGTTTGATTTCTTCCTAAATGTGTCATAACTTGGTCTATCTGTCTAAAGTAACATATTATATGTAAAACACAAGTCGATAACATTTCTTTTGTAATAGTAACGTCATAAAAAAACAAGTGACGGAAGAGTCCCTCGGGTGATATTTCACCCGAATACCGTAATGATAATAGATAAGAAATACAGAGAATCGCTGTAGTAAACGCGTTACAAGTTATTGCTCGCGCATCAAATTTACAAAATGCAAAAAGAAAAAAAATTAAATTTGTAAGGAAAATTTATGTGGCGAGCATAAAAATGCTATTTATACATATATGTAGTAACTGCAAGATATAGTAAAGAAATTCGCGAATTTAATTCACTTTTAATGAAATATGTTATAATATATTACATTAATTAAAGTGTAGATAACGAATGGGTGAAATATCACCAGAGGATCTTTTGTGTAACTAGGTCCGAGGAGCGTATGAGCGTATGGGTGCGGGATTCGCGTTCCCATTTCTCGATAATACAAAACTGGGAGTTTTCAATAGTCAAAAACGCTAGATAAAAGATCGATCTAGCGAGCTATCGCCTCAAACGACGTATTTATTCGTTTACATTTCCATATTCGTGCTTCCGAATAATGTAAATTACTTGAGGATTAGCGTTTTTGTCTGCTGAAAAACTCCATCTCGCAGCCTTGCAATCCTGGGAAAAGTAGTCTACTCTTAAGTATTAGGTTGGCAACTAAATTCGCGACGTTTTGTTTCGTAATTCTTATTGTATCTAATTGTATCTAATTGTATCATTATAACCTCATTCAGTGACCATTCATTTTGAACTGTATGTCATTGGGAAGCTCTGATTTTTGCGATTAATTTGATATAAAATACTAATGCTTAAAAAATATGCATAAATGATTTTGTTTGAGAAAATGTGGAGGTGACGAACTTAGTTTTCAATCTAATATAACAGAGGAGAGTTTACTATATAGTAAATACTATTTCTAGTACATACTTCATCCTGTATGCATACAGAACCGAGTATGCATTTGCTTACAAAATCACTAGTAAAAGTTTTTGCTTTCCTTTATGCATACGGCTCATTGTCTTATGGAAAGTGTCAAGAAAGAGAGAATATATAAACAGTCGAGATATGCTTTCTAGAGAACCTGTCGCTATTCGAATAATAAAGACTTAAGAAAAAAAATGTTGTAGATGTTAAACAATCTTCCAGCATAGGCGGATTTAGACATGGGCTTTAGGGCTGCAGACCAGGGCTCCTTTCAGTAAAACAATTTAAATTAACAACTTATGAAAAAATAAGTTATACAAAAATTTTTTGTACTTCGGAATCAGCCCAGGACCCCAAAATTAACGATCAGTCGGTATGATTAGGTGCTACATATTTCTTGTAAGTTAACCCTCTCTTTGCACTCCAAATTATTTTTCAATTTTGTTGCCAACAACTTCCTACTATTAGAAGTATTTTATTTAAAATTTACTTCAAAGTACAGTTCCTCAACTGCTACGTATTTTAAACAATTTTGTTTACTAATTATTGGACTGCGGATCTTTATGCAGTTATGGCTTTTGAAAATTTTTTAATTATATTATCTTTATAAAAATTTTTGTTAATTATATTAAATATAGTTCTCAGATTTTCTTGTAATTTATATTTGTGGAAGTTACATTGGTTTTAACCAAAAAATAAGACAATTAAATAAAGGAAGAACCAAATACTAATTAATAAATACATATAATATATAAATAATGTAGTATATGTTAGGTTTTAGCAAAGCAACTTTTGTATACTTGCAAATCTCTACCGTCACTACGAAATGTTGAGACTCCCATGTCCAATCGTAGCTATTAGTAATTTAAAACTTCGTTATTCTCAATCTCATTCTGTACCTCTCACAATAAATCAATTATCATTGAATTTTAAATTGGAATTTGTCCTGGCTTCATGAATATTCTGCAAGTTGAAATTAATATTCATATATAAGGTAGAAAATAATAGGGAGCGTTTCAAAGATTGGAATGTATCATACTCGTTTTCAAACGAACAACACAATAAGGAATCACTCAGGAATGTGTGACATAGTAACCTATTCTGACGTATATATGCTGGTCAATTTCAACGTTAATAAGTCTGCACGAAAGATCTCGGTAAATGCGGACGCTCTGAGAAGGGATCATGCAAACGGTGAACTAAGAGTCTTAACAGACTGCTCAAAGCGAATACCACGTTGTTCAAACTGGCTTCTCGATGACTAAGAAGAAGATAGTAAGGGATTGGAAATTCCAAATCTAAATTGATATGCTGTCAGAAAATCCCCGAAGAAACGTCCTATCCATCAATGTACGAGAGTACGTTCAAGATCCATTACCGGACGTGTCCAGTGATTAGCAAATACGCTGTGGCCAACGGAAACCAAACAAATCGTAGATTATCCCGGATTACATCTCCCCGAGGGATACTTACTGGCTACGATAAACCGGGGTTGTCTATAACCTAAAGCCTGCTTTCGAGTATTATATCCTGCTTGTCACTACCTGCTGTCAAGGTTTATGTCACCTTAATTTCCCTTTCACCTGGCAGGCTAGGGCAGCATTTGTTAGGTAGCCGGAGGATTTGTCTTCCTGACGCACTTTAGAAAGTGCTTGTACATTAAAATGCCAAATACAGTAGAACCTCGACAATCCGAACTAGTTGGTACTGAGGTAGTTTGGAAAATCAAATTGTTTAACGTACATTAGTGTTCAAAGTATCACTTTTTAATTTTATTTGAATGTTAACAAAACAATTGTTGAATGATCTCGACGCTACGGTTCGATCGTTCATAAGAAACAAAAAATTAACTAAGCAATTTTGCTAATTTTCAAAATAATCGACGTTTCGGTCATTGATTTTGACCATTTTCAAGATTGAAATTGAATTGCGTCTGTAAGAAAAATGAAAAATTTTTAACATAATAACATACACTACTCGAAAAAAGTAACTATTAAATGATTAAATGTAAGGGAAAAAACCAGTTTTTCACAATTCAATTTCAAACATTTCAATTTCTTGAAAATGGTCAAAATCAATGACCGAAACGTCGATTATTTTGAAAATTAGCAAAATAGCTTAGTTAATTTTTTGTTTTTTATGAAACACCATTGTTTCAAGCAAAATATGAGAAGAGTTGTTTTTTTATTTACACTTTCTCTCATCGTTCAATAAGCTGCAATTTCGCATTCCGTTCACCTGGCATCTTTGAATTTACATTACATTGAAACTCGCTTAAGAAAACTCCGTAGAGTTTCCAAAAGTTTAGAGTTTCAACGGAAGAAACGGTTCACGAAACGCACTGTTACACACTTACGTTTCTGGCTAGTCGAGCATGACGAGCTGAATTCAGAAATCCCGCTGACTTTGACATCCTCCCGCGGCAGAAACATGCTGCAACTGAGAGCAACGTTATGCATACACGTGGCCAGTTGAAATTAAGTTGAGAAAACGGGCTTAAGTGCAGGGTAGACACGCGAAAGATCAAAGAAGCCGCGTGAGTGACAGAAACCAGCTGGTAGACGATGTTCTCGACCGCCCAGATTTATGCACCCATTTTCTTCCTTTCTGATGCATCTCAAAGCACTGTTTTTCTGCCTCTGTCCCTGCACCTATTACAGCTTATTTAGTGAGGCCGAGGGTGCGCGCTGCACTCCAAAGCGCATTGTTTACAACATTGATACCCTCGGAAAGAATAGAAGACTGCAGGTAGCGTATTTGTTGCAACGTTTTAGACACAGCATAAACATTTAACATAAACAAAACAATCCGCATCTCCATACTTAAAAAAGTATACGTTAGATTATTAGTGAATTTTAAATTTGTATTGTACAAAATTACAATTATGTATACTATGGTACATAATTGTAATTTTTTTTATGAGGACAGAGTATAATTTAAGAATATTACTACTTTATTTCAACTTGTTAAAATCATGAAACGAAGATATACGTTCCTATCTTTTTTCTATTTTTTTTACAATCGATTTTTGACAATTATGTTGCAAACTTCATTTCATTGATATGCATAAATACAGAAAGTAAAGTAACAAATAATAAGTTTGCAACATAAATACTGTATGCAAAATAATAATCTTAGTCAATTGAAAAAAAATTGAAAACGGATGGGAACGTATATCTTTGGTTCATGATTTTAAAAAGTTGTAAATAATATAGTAATATTCTTAAATTATGTTCTTTTATTCGATAATGTATACACGATAATGTTTGTAATTGAATGTAATGGATAAAACATAGTGTAATATACTAGAATATAGTAATTCTAGAATATAGTGTACTATACTACAATATACTAGTACTATAAGATAGTATAAAATACTATAATACACTAGTATTGCAATATTGTGTAATATACTAGAACATACTAGTACTAGAATGTAGTGTAATATACTAGAACATACTAGTACTAGAATGTAGTATAATGTAATAGAATATACTACTACTAGACTATAGTGTAATATACTAGAATATTACACTAGAATACTACAATAGAATATTACAATAGAATACTACTACTAGACTATAGTGTAATATACTAGAATATTACACTAGAATACTACAATAGAATATTACAATAGAATACTACTACTAGACTATAGTGTAAAATACTATAATATATTAGTACTAGACTATAGTGTAATATACTAAAATATACTAATACTGGAATATAGTATAATATACTAGAATAAGAATATACTAGTACTAGAATATGGTATAATACATATATTTAATATATAATAGTATAATATATGTATATTGTCATATTATATACCAATAAGTAAAATATAGTATAACATAGTGAATTATAATAACTAAATTATAGTTTATGGAGTTATTCGTATTCCTTTGATAATTTTTGCGTTATTAGATAACTATCCTTTGTCAAATATTATTGTCGAAGTACTTTCTTTTTCTCAACAATATTCTCAACAATCGCTGAACTGTGGCATATTAATCGCAATATGCTAGAAAATCGTCTTTGTCCTCATGTTTGAAGAACACTCGTTTCTCATTTTTCGCCGAACACACTGACCTGATCTGATCGTTCAGTTTCAATACACTCTATATTCCTATTTGCTATATTAGTAATGATTCAGTTGATCCATAAGCAAGCTACGCTACGCCACTGGGACTATGGCTACCATATGAAGTGCGTGTATAGACGGTTGTTTAGGATTACAACACATAGAGATAACCAACGGCATGAAATGCATAATGCAGCAGGTATTGTGAACCATACCGCGCCCTCCTGCATACAATACGCTCTACCGATGCATTCTATTGTTGTCTTTCGGAATAAACTCAGTCAGCCACCACCTCCCCGAGGCTCTATATTATCATCATGCGCATAATACATATTGCATTCCCGAGCCTCGTTTAGACTGCCTCTTTACCTCGGTATGTCTGACGGAGAAGTTTTCGGAATGACTGTGTTAACTTTTGTCTCCAATCATTTTTCTAACTTCCTATTCTGATTGGCTCAATTCTCTAGTCTCCAACACTGAAACAATGATGCACTGTCCCTCATGTTTTCGTGGTCAGCATTCTAAAATCATCGTCAGGTCAGTAAGAATTCTTCTGAAGTACAAGTATTCGAAATAAACGATTATGTGTGTACTATGTGACTAATTGTAAATATTTCCAAAGGAGCTGACTGTGGACTAATTTGCTCCATTTGAATTTGATCATCCAGTACATTGATACAAGATGTTAATAAAAAAAACGAAACGTTTCTTTGCAACAGTATTGATTAAACAGTTTATTCCTCTTACATATTATTTAACGTTCAGACGTATATTTGTATTATGTTTTTCTTCAATCGATTCAATCGATTTTTGGGTTATTTGATTATTTAAAGTATATTTAGAAAACTCCCACACTGACAAAAATAATGACGTAACTACCAAAAAAAGAATACATTTAATCTCATTTATTATTTCATATGATCTATTTGTGTGTAGACATAGTTTACTTGTAATAATTGTTTTGAACATAAAAACAAGCATCTTACAACTTTTTTTTAAATATAAAATTGAAGTCTCTCAAGAGTTAAACCGGAGAAAAATTAATTTTGAGATAAATAAAATCTCTGAGGTAATTGAAAACGTCTTTTTAAGTTTCTTTCCTTTTCCATCGTTGTGGAATATGATCGTATCTATTATTGGTTAACTAATCTGTTAGCGAACACAAGTTTCAGAAAATAATTTTACCTTGGGCAGTTCTATTCTTCTACATAGTGCATGAAATGTATGGAAATACCTACGGGGATTGTGAGAATGTTAAATTTGAGAATACTGCGGATCTTATGGAAAATAAAAATGTTTTACAACGGTTTGAGCAACAAGAATTAGATTAAACTTTGGTAAAATTTAAATAGATTCTTTACATTGAAAACATGATAACAGTTCTTACATTTTAATGTTTTATATTACTCATTCAGCCAATTTTTTCATAATATTAAGAAAAATAAAGTAAGGGGGTGCTTTGATCGATTAGGAGATTTATTAAAAATAAAACAAAAATGGTATCTGTTTCTCTCAACACACACGTGTCTTTGTACTTTAGAAATTCACTTATGCAATAAATGCATAAAGATCCGCAGTCAAGTTACGAGGGGTATTCGTGGCTGGTGCCTATGACTATGTCGCAGAGTAAATTGCGTGAAATACGGAAAGGGAATTTGTATTGGTTGTGTTCGGTAATTTAAACGGTTTTAGTAACAAGGGCTCAAAG
Organism: Lasioglossum villosulum; assembly: GCA_963971365.1. Taxonomy (NCBI): domain Eukaryota; kingdom Metazoa; phylum Arthropoda; class Insecta; order Hymenoptera; family Halictidae; genus Lasioglossum; species Lasioglossum villosulum. The sequence goes on along the minus strand of OZ020498.1, from coordinate 30,185,937 downwards.
ATAAATGACAAACATCGACTCGAGCTAATGGACACGTTTCGTAATCAGAGGCATGCGACGCCGACACTCCCGCCTCTTAATTAAGCCTCCTTCCTAGTCCTCAAATATGGAACGTCCGTTGGCAACGTCGCGGAACGTTTTGCAATGTCGTTGACGTCCAAGAAGACACAAAACATGCCGGACACAGGCGCGCCATTTGTCATCCCCACAATTAAGGTCGAATTTGTGACATCCACTTAACCGAATAATGCATCAGGACCTCGGACTGGTTTTTGGCCCCACTTAATAGTTCAAAGACACTCCCTAGAATGTTGATGCGTGAGGGTTTCTTTTCTGATCGAAACGACCGATCGGAACGGGTTTCGTGTCTCACGAATATGTGCTAACACTAACAACGTGCTTGTTGTTATTGTTAGGCATTTTTCTTGCACATCGAATACGCATAAACGGAAACAAACGAAGACACAACTTTGGTGGATGCTTCGTGCTCGATCTTTAGTGTACGCCATTTTGTAGTAACACAATGAGATTATTTTAAATTCTACTTTTTAAAATACGTTAATTGATCTTCAATAAAATACATATATATTCTCTATTCTGCTTTTCTACAGTAAGTTGTAGTAATCATTTTAAAGCACGGTTAACCAAGTAATATTTGTCCATATTACTCCATATAGAAAATTTAAACGGAAATTAAAACTGATTATTTGTCTAGAGAAAAAAATAGAAAACAATTCACTCGAGCAACGGAATATAATAAACAAATAATACATCTGGACATGCGGTATGTAAGTTGAGTTAAAGGAAGTTTGCTTTCAAGGCATAGTTAAATTTTTAATTGTAATTAGGAAACTTTAAAGTTGCTTTTCAAGAGCATGGATTATTTGCGATAGGTAATTCATTTGAATATTTATTTTCTTTTAACAAATCGCCACCGATCTAGAGGTATAGAATCACGCCACGCGTACATTTCTACACCCTGTACATCAACATTGTCAGAAACAATATTTAATCGTTGCGAACAAGGTAAAACATAAATTAAAATGAACACAATATTTCAAATAAAAAACTCACTATCTCGAGATCCTTGGAATAAAATCCTATGTTAGAAATGTGACAAATAAAATATTTTATATTCAAAAGTACACGTATGATTTCAAATAAACCAGACTATTCACAAACTTTTAATGATTTCAGCGCACTGGTTCCATCAATTGTTAATTGAACACTCAAGAAAATTAGAAAAATTGCTTCTGTAAATTAACAATATGTACATATTATGTTAAAAATATTTAATAATTTTTTCTAAATAATTCCTTATGTATTCCTTCGTAATTTTGCATTATGTTAAATATATTTTCAGTGGTATATAAAGTGATTCAAGTATACTTGTTCATTGAAAAAGATCCACATCGGGATCGAAACGTTAGAAACATTTACTAATTGCATATTTGTTGTTTTCTTTCTAAAAATGATCGAACCTGGCGCCGATATCATTTAAACTTTAATTATCCAAAATTTCGATCGAGAAGAATTCACCTTTATAATTTGACATTATCAACTTCCTTTATCTGCTCATATACCAAAGAAATAAATGTATGGTATTTCTAAATTAACATTCAAGTTTATTTGTTTATTATAGAATGATCTAAAGTAAGAATCGAAACGTTGAAAAGGGATTTTGTGATATTTTGCAAATAGCGTTTAATTAACCCTCAGCACTCGAATGGTGACTCTGAGGCACCATTAAAAATTGCTGCACCATTATTCAAAATATTGTATACATCATTAAATACAAGGTATCTAATCAATTACTAAACAGTTAGGTATTGCACGAGGTATAATACCAATATCATATCCATACAATTTCGAACATCATAGGGAATGGAAATATTCTAGGTAGGAAAAAATGTAAAATTTTTTAGTTAAAGTAGCTCGGAGTGCAAAGGGTTAACAATTGATTGATCCTGTGCGCTGAAATCATTAAAAGTTTGTTGGTAACTATCTACGATCGACATAAGGAAATACGACTATCTTCTATTTAGTAATTGAAATAGTATTGTACCCAGCTCGGCAAGCTACGTTACATAAGATAGCCAGAGAAGAACCGGTGCGAATCGAGCGCTTAACAACGTTGTAATTAAATCTAGCCCTGAGGTAGCGAAAAATTAGCGGGCGAGATACGACAAGCTCGACAAGTTGTCGCGGAATGTAATTGTAACACGGTCAATTAGAAGCGACGTACGCAAATAGGATCTACAGCGCGGTGATCGAGGGCGCGAGGGGTTAGGCGTGCGAGAACGAGAGCGAGTGGGAGCGAGCGGATAGTGAGAGGGCGAGGGTGAGGGTGAGTAGAAACAGATGAGCGTGTAGAACAAGCCGATCAGGGCATAGTGGAGCGGTTCCTAACAGAGAGCTGACGGGAAGGACGATGAAAGCCGACGGAAATTTATGACTGTCAGATCGAAGGCTTGTCCTGTGCAATAGCTAGGCATCGTAACTCCTTACCCCGTGCCCTTCGCCGTCAGCCACCGTGGCACGTCGTAACGAGGTACGAAGGAAGGCAGTCAAGCAGAGTCAGGCAAGGCAGCAGGCGTCACGCCCGCCAGTCATCGAGCTCGTCACTCGCCCACGAACGCTTATAAAGATTCTCGCGGGCAGAATGTAGATACGACCTGTCAGCTCGACATGAAGCATGCCGCCGACAGTACACGGACAACCGGGACAGACAGACAGGATAGGCGAATCTGTCTTTCCTTTTTTATCAACGTCTTCTTTACTTCATTCTTCCTCCTTCTCCTCTTCTTATTCTTCCGGCTGACTTTTTTCCACTTTACCCCCCTCTGCTCTCTCGCTCCTCCCTTATTCCCACCGTCTCCGTCACTCCGATACACCAATCCTCTTTTCCCTCCTTTTCCTTCCTTCTTTCTTCCCGTCTTTATTCCTCTATCCTCTTTTCTGGCTTCGAATACATCCGACTCGATCGGTCCTTTGCCTATACCCTTCTCCCTTCAACCAGTGCGCAACATCGTCTTCCAATCGTGCTCCACGTTGGTGCATCTCTTTCCCGACCAACTGAACACGTCATCGTCGATCCTTCTCTCATTGAACGCGCGCCTGTGTCCGTCTACGTGTGTATCCACGTCGGGTCCCCTGCTAATCATTATGCCAGGCGAAGCGGTACGACAAGGCACCGCGCGCGCCTTCTTAACTTTTCATTTGCTTGCTGCGAAAGAACCCGTGAGGGATCAGTGGCTCTCAGCCGAGCCTACCCAGCCTTCGTTTCGTCACCAGTTGCTCCGATATTTTATTTCGAACAAGACGGCCCACATGGGGTTTACTGTCCCGGTGGAATCTCTTTAGGGGGTAACAGACCCATGGATATGACTAGCATATTACTAGATTATTCATAGAAAAACAAGTGAAAACCGTGTTTACGGGAAACTATTTTTTGTTTTATACACGCATGTTACGAGCTGTGCGAGTTTTTCTGACTTAAATCATGAGCAGAGCGGGCTATGATGAACCTTCCTCTTTACAATGAGCCCTCACACAGCTCATAACATGCTAATATGAGCTTGTATGGGCTTATTCTAAAGAGGAAGGTTCATCATAGATCGCTCTGCTCATGATTTAGATAGATTATGTTTATATCTAATAATATGAGTGTCCAAAGCAGGGAAAACAAATGAAGAAATATTCCGCAGATTCTAATGTATTTTTCTAATACAAAACGATTGGAGGTTGGTTACACTGATAAATACCCAAATCAGAGGGTCTGGTACCCCCTTAAAGCTATGATCACTTCGTTAGAGGGCAGGCTGGTGGGGTCGATGAAGTTTTCAGAAGAAACACTGTGCCCACGAATTTGCACTTGGGCAAGAAATTCATTTCAAACTGTCTCGAGCCTCTAATAAGTGGGAGGCCCTACTTGTACAAATGTAGTAAACATTTAGGTCGCACAGTACGGAATGGATTTTCTTTAATACAAAAATTTCAAGTTAATGAGCATTATTAAGATCTGCAAGGAGTTTCCTACGCTGAGATCTACGTTTGCGATTTGGTTTGTATCAACCCCGCGGTCTCTCTTGTTAGAAATAAAATTTTAATTGTGCTACATATTTTCAATTACTTTTTGCAATTGCCACCTTCAATTTTGCTCCATTTTTTAGCAGTTTACTAATGGAAAGTGAGTTACAAGTTTATAGTAAGTTAATGTGCTCGTGATTTCATATTACAAATTGGTACAATGTTAAAAATCTACTGTAAATACAGATGTACAGGGTGTTCCACGTAACAGTTTTCACGATTTTTTAAGTATTTGCGATGATCTGACTAAAAATATTTTCAACAGAAGTCGATCAGTTTTCGATTGGTTGTATATTGCGATAAAAAAAGTTCGAAAAACATTTTTTTGTAGTATTGTCAAGGTCACCTTTACTTTTTTAAATGGCACTTTGTATTTTTGACTTTATAGTATTATAGCCCGTGTCAAGACGAATTCAATGAATTCAATGTGCGTTCATTTAGTCAAGATTTCTGAATTGAATGTAATTTCGAGTCTTAATAATAAACACAACTTATTATCACCCATTCGAGTATATTGTCGCGTTTTGTTGAAATTTTCATTTCTTCGCCTTCAAAGTCATCCCTATAGTACTGTTAAGCCAAAAGTACAAAGTGCCATTTAAAAAGATGAAGGTGACCTTGACAATACTATACAAAAATGTTTCTCGAACTCTTTTTATTGCAATATATAGCCAATCGAAAAACTGATCACCTTTCGATGAAAATATTTTTTGTCAGGTTATCGCAAGTACTTAAAAGATCATGGTTACGTGGGACACCCTGTATGTTTGAGAGAGAGAACTTTTAAATGCTCTGTTTCAAAATGACAGCTGAGATAATATCCGAATAAGATTATTTGTATCGTTCACAAGTAACAAGCTGGCGTTTACTTTCAGAATTCAGTTCGAAATCTTTATTGCAAGTCTGTTTTTTGATGTTATACTGCAAGCGCTTAATGTGCACGATAAGCTGACCCGAATGCTTCAGTGTATTTTAATCTGAAGAAAAGAGATTGAGATATGTCAGAGTACTCCGCCGAAGTTAAGAGTTTTTTAATAGTTACGTGGAAATTATTATTTTGGTCTCTCAAGAAGGCTGGAAAGTTTCGTCGGCTTGTATTGAGCTCGAAAAGGTGATGGATGACCCTGAATCGTTAGTCAAAATTTTCTAGTGAAAATTTAATAAAATAAAAATTAATGGGAAAAACACGTACATATCCTGCCTGAAAAAGTATTCCTTTCTTGAATCTATTTGCGCGTAACTATTCTCTAATGGAACACTCTTTCAAGAAAGTGCAGTCTCGTGTAAACAATTTTCAACTCAAGCCACATTGTAGAAAAGTACACATTGTCGACTGAAGCTAGTAATTGACCATGTATCTATGCATGCAATAAATACTATCTCCAACTAGTCTGTGCATGTACTATGCATGTACGTCGCACAGTGGGAATTTTCGACGAAATCTGTGTCAAAATCAAAGAACTTTCTTCTAGAACTACTGATGTTTGTCATAAGTGCATAAAATCCGGTGTCTTTTATTTACTAATAAATAAATTTTAGTAAATAAAAGACAGCGGATTTTATGCACTTTTTAAAATACTTTTTAGACTGCACTTTTTAGACTGCACTTTTTTAACTTTCGCCCATTGCATGTCACATTGTGCATTGTATTATGCGCTGATTATGTGCAATGAAAACGTTATAGTAAGCATTTGATTGTGTAAATTGGTCGGTCAAAAGAATAGCCGCATGTAAATGTTCGTACCGGAGAATTTCGCGACGGGCGAAAAAGAGGATACGCCAAAACTTTTAGTTTGTTTAGCGTATATGAGATAAGCCAAACGCATTTCCATAAACGAAGCGACGTCGCCTGTGTATTTTTCAAGGTAGGTACGTGGCGGTGCCGTGCTTACGCCGTGACTTCCACTCCAGGTGCTAAGCATCGCAATGGCACCGTGAAAATGGAGTTATTTTATGTCGAGCTTATGAGGATCGTTTCAAAGAAAGGCTGCTTCCGCAGAAAATGGTTACCGTCACTATACAGCCCCGGTACACACTCTCAAATTTATACAAGCTGTTACCTTCGTTCTCATCGTCAGCTCTCTTTTCTCCCGACTATGTTCTTCCGTTACCGACGGAAACGACAATGGCCGATTTTCGTCAAAATGGCGGCGAAACGGCAAGCGGATTCATACGATAACACCGTACGCGTTATTAGCTCGTAATTATTTTCAAATCGTTCCTCCGTCGCTCGCGATACCCGCTGTACATACAGTGACTGCCAATAATATTCGGACGCTCTTAAAAAGACGATAATTTTTTAAATATTGTACTATACGATTTTGGACTTTTTTGGGAAGCTACAGCAATTAGTTTGCTACAGGATGTGAAAAGAAATTTTGTCAAAAAATTCAATTGATTAGCATTGTAGAGAATATACTAACAGTTATATTTTCAACTTTTTTATGTGGGTCTATATTGAAAAAATGCGTGTCCTTTCGGCGAATGTACAAAAATTTGCGTACCTAATATATATTTATATTCCAATCTCGTCATTAGTATAACGAGATACGTAATTTAAAAGACATATATATATATATATAGGAAATATAATTAAATAGATATATAATATCTGATCAATTGAATTTTCTGACAAAATTTCTTTTCACATCCTGTAGTAATCTAATTGCTCTAGCTTCTCAAAAAAGTTCAAATCGTATTGTACAATATTAAAACAGATATCGTCTTTATTAGAGCGACCGAATGTTAATGGAAGTCACTGTATATGATCTTTGTCGTCTTGCATTATTAAACAACTTTTATGAAACGAAGGAACGTTAGACATTGTTTAGCATAATATTTTATGCATAATATGTTACGCTAATGCAATTATTGTGACAGTTGCATTTTTTGAAATGGAACGACAGCTTCTGATTTGTTGAACACATTCAATTCGTTAAACAAGTCGTAATAAATTTCAACTCACAGGAAAACAAAATTATATTTCACGAAAGAAGCTTCAGAAGTTTCTAACATTTGAACACGGCACATAAAAATTACAAAAACAATTAAAAAACTACTGAGCAACGTCTCTCAAAAATAATGCCTACATGTGAAATGATAATTATTAAACAAATCAATTATTAACTAACCAAAATAGTCCTTTCTATTCTGTACATTTCATCAATAGGTTTGTTTCCTGCATCACGTGTGAAATATTTGTTTAAACATTTAGCAATAAGTACACTGTGAATTTTTAACAAAAATATATTAATTGTAAGAAACAAAAGTAGAATAAAAACGAATTTCTTCGTTCGGTAATTCGAATAAGTTGTTCGATTACTGTAATATTCGGTCTTCATGGAAAATAAACATTTTCGAAGTAGAAATTTATTTTCTTCCCTAATAAGTTCGATAGATTGAAAATAATACAAGTCTTTTAAAATTATCCTAGTGGTCTAGCTGCTTCAAATTAGATCTACTCAATTTTCCAATAAATGCATAAAATCTAATTATGAACATTGTTGTTTATACACTAACAACTAAACAAGTTGCAGATAATGCAAGCAGCCTAGGAAACAGTCTAAAAAGTGAACAATAACGAGGAATAGGTTCTTGATAAAATTATTTCATTATCTCCAGCGCAAACAAATCCGTGCAACCTGCGTATATCGATAAGTGGGAACGACTGACACTGAGAAATCGAACTTCATCGGCGATTAGTCGGAGAAATAGCGATTGGTAGTAGTGCGTCAGTCAAACCAGTTCTGTTTCATTTATAAACGTAAGATAAATTGGCGGGATACACATGATCGATTAACACTGAACCTGTTTTACACAGATGGATATCAACTATATAAAAGGGAGCCCGATACGCTGTTAATTATTTACAACAATTCCGTGCGTCGCCGTGTCTGTCATACGTGTGCTTCAAGGAACAGTTTATTATCGTTATCATTACTATTATCATTACCATTACCGGCGTTATTACTCAGAACCGGAGCAGATACGTTGTGCGCCGCACAATAATAATCTTGATTGTCTTTGGTCGGCAGCTCACGCCACTTTGCGCGGCTACGTGCAATTATACTCTCATAAGGGGAAGCCGTTGCGTCGCGTCGCGTCGGCTGGAAGCAATGGCGTTGCCAGACAAGGGACGTACGAATTGGTATTTTATAGTAATGATCGTGTATTAATGCCCTGCCTGCGGCAAATGTTTAATACCGTTGTAACTTCCTCTTTCACGTAGAAAAAAAAATCAAGCGACAGAAATTGTACGTCGTGGTCACGATAGCATCTTCAAATGAAAAGCACGTTTTCGAAAATTGGTGCTTTGGGTTCTTCATTAACTCGTTAATGGAGTAGATTGACATCCCTGTCTGACGCGATACGAGTGTCGTAATGGAAATGAGGTTTCTATGTATTTATGGGAAAAATTAATAGAAGAAATGTGGAACTATTCTATTATTGTATAGTATACTTCTTAAAATAACGAACTTAAAGTAACACTATTAACTGGTTAAAGGAACAACCACTATGATCAATTCTATTTTTCCAGGTGTTCGTTTTTATTAATTAAATTGCTTTGATTTTGTTCGATTTTCTGGTTGTTATGTATTTGTCATATATTTGGCAATCAAAGTGTTAACTTTTTGCACTCACAGGCAGTGTAACTCGAAAATTAAACATTTCTATCCGATCTAGAATATTTCATTCTATGTATATTCATTTTTTTCTTCGTATGCAAGACACAGAAGCCAAATAAAAATTTGTTGCAATTGCGCAACAAAAAGTTGAAAATAAATATTTAAATAAATTCAAGATACTTCGGAAAGCTTTATACATCTATTAATAACCATGAATATTGCTTTCCGAAGTATCTTGAATTTATTTAAATATTTATTTTCAACTTTTTGTTGCGTAATTATATATATTGAACGTCACAAATTTAATTTCTTGAAGTTCAAATCAGTGGGTACAATTATTCGCAAAAGTGACTTACAACTTTTCATAATATGAAGACAATTTGATTAAAAAATAAATATAACATGAAATTCACTAATTAAACGAAAGCTTTTTAAATTAATCAATTTTTTTATGCAAAACATTGAATTTCTTTTACTTTTAAGAACATCCTTAACAATTCTCACTCATCTGGAACACAAGAGTGGATTCTACTTAAAAATCGTCCACAGAAGATTTCTGAACCTGAATCATACTCGAAGCTGTTTAAATTTCTAAATTGCACAAACACCGGTGCTCCAGCATCGTTATTTCTTTGCAGGAATTCCTATCACGAACAACGTCGCTAACACCTTGTCAACGGTGACGTCATGCTGAATCGGTTAATGAAGTATCTATTTCGACACTGGCTGTTTAACGTAGCGTCGACTACCGTGAAGTCGAAATACGCGATAATAAGCATTTATTCATGTACATCATATCGTGAAAGCTAAAATCGTACCGGACATTCCAACGGTCTCTCAATATTTCAAAGTAGCTTTCGCGACTTGCCGTACAGTGTTACAGAAGCTTCACCGACGAATTGTTTGAATATTTCACGTCGGCGTGCAGAATGTAACTTTGAAAGTGCAACCATGAACCACCGTCGAAGGCATTTAGCATTTAGATTGTGTCCGCAGATAGGACGCGTACTTGTTGAAACGTCGTCGCCTCGCGTTTTTCCAATTACGGACACGTTTCTGTCACAATATTTCGAAACGAACATCCGCCGCGCCGTTCCGCTCCCTACGAACCGCACTGGCCGTTGTTCAAACGACCATTAAAACACCGTAGAAAACTCTTGCCGCAATACTTTCGGTATAAAATAAAAGTTAACGGTCGGAGGCGAGCCCTTCGATTAGCATCAAACGTGGCGTTTAACGCGCGATCATCGTTTGAAATTCCACGGCCGCTGTGAAAACGTAACGTCCATTACGCGGACGATGTAGTAATTGCCGGCTTATTACCAGCGGTGCCGCGTTGTTTATACGAAAATCAAGGAGTACCTTGTCGTTTCGCGCTGTAAAGGCTGCTTCCTCTCCTCGCACAGTTTTCTCGCGAGACATTATAACTCGCCGCGGCGATGCTGCGCGCCGGGTAATTGCACGTAACTGGCGAACGCCGGGTAAATGATACGCGAAAGAAACTTTACAACGCTCTGTCTGTTGGTAGCTAATGTCGGCGGACGTTGGAGAAGAAGGTCTCGAGAAAGACGCATAAATTATATCGACGTTGCGGGGCGCGGCTGCCAGGCGTTTAGTGTCGTTTTCGGCTGTACAGCGAGTATAGCAACCCGCCGACCGCCTCCGGCTTCTCGGCCGTACCTCTCCAATTGGGAAATTAAGCGGGGCGCAAACCACCGCCAGGGGTGGATGAGTCAAATAAATTGCACCCACGGCCGTCTTCTCCAATAGCCACCTCAGGCTCATCGCCTTAGGCTTATGAGAAAATTATAGAATCCCGGAAAAAAATTGCCGGCCCTTCGCACAAATTTTAGAGCCTACCGCATAATTGTTTGAGTTACGAAAGCGTTTTATTTCAGAGGAACTGACGCGCAGGCTTTCGCTATATGCGGATATTGTCTCCGTTGTAATTTTAAACCATAACTAGTGGGGCATACAGCTATCAATTTTAATTTTGTGTGCGACTCTACACGAGCCACACATAGGACTTCCCGATTCGTTAGTTGCAGTACATTATTATCATTATAATAACTAATAACTCACTCTTGCATTGGGATATTTTTTGATTATTGTAAGCGGTAACATTAGCATTAGTTGCATAATTCAAAAAAAATTGTTTTCAAATGAAAATGAAATATATATAATTACGTTTCTTCATTCGGTGGACAATTTCCATCCTCTCGTATAAATTGCGTTGTTGAATGAACTTCTTTCGAAAAAAAACTAAAAAATCTAAAAAACTACTTGACCAATATGGACCAAAATCTAATCAGCTCTAAGTTACGACGGGGCACATCGATTGCATCATTCATCATTCTGATCGCGTTGTTACTTTTTCAGAAAACGTTAACCAAAAATTTGATAACATACAAACGGCCATACGCACACGCACACACACACACACACACACACACACACACTAACAATTTGATAAAAATAGTCTAAAATGACTCCAATGACCATGAAACGTGATGATCTGCTAAAAAATCGATTTTCGATTTTCGGGGTAATTACAGTAACTTCCCTATGAATCGGGCAGTTAACAAATGAAAACCGTGTTTATGGGAAACCATTTTTTGTTTTTATACAAGCATGTTACATGATGTAACAAGATGATTTAACAAGATTATGTTTATATTTAATAATATGAGCGTCCAAAGTAGGGCAAACAAGTCGAGACAACCACCCTCAGGTTCCCATGTATTTTTCTAATACAAAATGAGTTTTCTGACTTAAATCATGAACAGAGTGGGCTATGATGAACCTTCCTCTTTACAATGAGCCCTCACACAGCTCATAACATGCTAATATGAGGACAAAAAATGTTTTCCCGTGATTGTATTTAACTTCCCATATTTCGTTCATACAGACAGAGTCTAGAGCAAGTCTGGAACCAATTTTAGTTCAGCTACTCAAACGAGATAGCGCTTAGACAGGAGAACTATCAGCGTAGACTCGTAACATCAAAAATATAAAGGGTTTGAAGCCTCTCGGATCCATTAATAGCAATAAAAATATTGATAAAAAGAAGAAACCTGTATTGATAGCGAAATTGAAGCGTTAGATTGATACAAATGTATGTTCATCACAGTTGCCAAACTGTTTTTCAGCGTGGAGGTTGGTTATACTGATAAATACCCAGATCAGAGGGTCTGGTACCCCTTAATAACTCCTTTAAAAAAGAAAAGGAACGAATTCCTTAGAAACATTACTTCAAATTACCTCAGGAATCGCCCCTAATTCGACCATTAGAAAGAGTACACCTTCAGTTCTTTTTTGACAACAGGATTAAGTTACTTTCATAGTGTATTCTTCATAAAAATAATTGTTAAACATAGTGTAAATCAAACGTATTTTCATCGTGCAAAGTAAATACGCGTTTCCAAAAAGTTCTGTTGTTCCCGTTGTTGTTGAAGCGTTTACAAAAAAGCCAGCAACCAGAACATTGGCAAAGAGTCACAAAATCGATAGTAACTACTTAACCCTTTGCAGTCGGAACTATTTAAATTCGAAAATTAATGATTCCTTCGACTTAAAATTTCTATTCTCCATGATTTTTTAAATTTCATGGGTAGGAAATTGATATAATAATTCATACAGTACTTAAATATTCAGTAACTGATTAGTTACCAACATAATTAATAATGCAAACAATATTTTGATAATAGTACAGCAGTTTTCAGTGGTGCCTCAGAGGCACCACTCGAGTGCTAAGGATTAATAGACTGAAAATGTTTTCTGCTGTAATAAACAGCAAATTAGAGACGAATCGTATCAGAACCTTTGCAAGACCCAATGCGCTCGTTTCTCCCGAAAGAATAAAAACCTGCAAAAATCAATGGTATTTTTAGAGCGGATTGTAGTCTAACTGGGACGAAGAAAAGTGGAGGAAGGTTCATAAAATGGGTAGAAGCGAGGGTGTGAGGAAGTAAACAGATAAGACAGGAGACATCGGCTGACGCAGGTAGACGCGAGGCAGCGAAGAGCGAAGAAGGTATGTAGACGTACGTGTAAACTGGCGGGTGACAGTTCCGACGAAGACGATCTTCGCGAAAGGGAAGAGACAAAGGGGCAGGAGTACGGGGTTACAGCGCAGCGAGTGTCAAATCATGGTCTCTTGTTACGAGTAATGTAATAAGGATGCTTACTCTGGGGCATACGATTAGTCGAACGGATATGAGAAAAGCCATTAGCGCCGCACGCCGGTTGCGGTTGCGCGGTCTGGCAGGGACCCGTATGTAGGTATGTAAAACAAAGTCGTTATGTCAAAGAGGCATCCCCGATCTGACAGAATCCCGGACGCGGCACTGACAATCGCCGCATACAACCGAGCAAAGTGGCAAGGTGTGGGCAGGCGGCGGCGCGAGAGGGGTCCCCGTAGCCACGCCGCGAATAAATAAAGCTATCTCGACTCGCGTTTATCATTCGCTATCCGAGCGGTCCTCGTAAATCTGCCCGGCATCCAGCGAGCCAGCCTTCCTACCAGCCCGCCTGTCTGCCCTCAGTCGATAAGAGTCAGCTACGAGGCAATATGTTGCATTTCACCCCTGCTCCGCGCGCTTCATAGCACGAGCACAATTATGCTACAACCGCTCTTAACATCTCCGCACAGCCGCACAATCGCAGAGCCGCATAGCCGCAGCTCTGCTCTTGTCTTTTTCGCGCTCCCGATACACCGTGATCTCACCTTCCCTTCGCCGTCGAGGTTAACGCCTTTTCTCTTCCCAGAGAAATATTCCCTCGTGATGGAGGACGTCCTCCGGATATTCGATGCGCTGCATCCAGATAACGAAACGTACAACCCTACTCGTGACTACAATGCTCCGCGCCGAACACTTTGCGCCTTTTCGAAAGCATAAGCCGAGTGACGTAGCTGGCTGACCCATCCAACCAATGAACACTCAAGCTGCGTATCCGTTGAAATTAGTATTCGCAAATCGGTACAGCGACTCTTGTTAACACTTTACCTACCGGAAGCCTATTTAACCCGGCTACGCTTTGAAAACAGGCAATTGATAAGTTGTTTTTGGTTCATTTGGATCCGTACAAATTTATTCAATGTTTAGCTAGAAAATGTTTTTAAATTTCTTATTTATCTGTTGTTATTAACCGAAATGACATACTAATTAAAAATTATATTCGTAAACGGGAATTACATACGTAATTAAATTAACCTATTCCGAGTCTCTTGCATAGCCAATGCAAAGTGAGGCTCCGTGCTCTTTACAAATAAATTTTGAGCAGTTATAGATACAAGATAGATAATATTTGTGATCTTTTCGATCGGTGTCAGTGCAAAATGTACACCGTCCTCTGAAACTTTTTAATGGTTCGGAATACGATATTGGAAATTCCTTTCATCACGTGGTGTACTGCTACAATTTTTAAAATTATTAACGGAAATTTACTGAAAACATTGTTAGTGCAACAGTTTCTATTACAACTATTTCAAAAACGATTTATAATATTTTTTTTAAGTGGAAGAAAGATTTTAATTAATTATTCTTCTGGAACTTATAAGCGCGCAAAGAATGCTTTGGGTCCAAATGGACCCAATAAGCGTAGCCGGGTTAATAGGATTTTTAGTAATTGTGCCGTATCAAAAGAAAGCATAGATATTTTTTTTACATTACAATCTTAAATGGAACTATTATGTAGATGACGTTATCGAGGGTGACTTGTTAGTTCACAATGAAAATTGTGGTTGCTATTGAAGGTTCCATTATCAATGTTGAACCACACGTGTTTTCTCTCTTCGTTTACTATTTTTTAACAAGAATTTTTGCGTTTTCTTTCTTCAAAGTCATTAAGGGTTGGAATCAATTTTTACCTTAATCCTACTTCCCACAATCAATGGAGAACATTTTTATCTCGCACAAGGATCCGCGGTCTACCTATCACCTGTAATTTCAAACCTTAAAAATACAATCTTTTCTGATCGAGTAACACATGGCATTCCAGTCTCACGTACCACATACCTAAATGCATTCAAATTTAACCTGGATCAACTCTAATAAATATACGCAATGTTTACCCCTTCGCAATCGCAAATAACTGCGGGAGGGCCTCGGCAAGCATCAGAACAAGCAAAACAACATCAGTTCCGATTCAATAAATACAGCTTGAGTGAAACGATTCAAGCCGAAGCACTCCTGCAGCCGTACAAACGTTATAAATATACGGTGATTATCAGCGAAGTAAAATATATTCGGAAAAACAATTTCGCAGTAAGTAGCCGCACCTGTGACGCATAAAATAGTTGGGAATCGCGCGTGGGTAAAGCGTGTAGAAGATGTTTCGAAAAGAGAGGCGCGCGAGTGGAGTGAACCGCGGAAGCCAAAGGTTTAAAGGGGAGTTTCTTGGATGAATGCGTGATGCGTTCTGTGGGGGTGGGGTACGTGACTCACACGACAAACTATCGACGTGTCGTTCCGCGGCGTTCTCCGACGACCTCTCCCGCTCTTCAAATTCGTCGCCATCGGAAAAGAGTCTCTCGGCGAAGGATTAAAGAAAGAGACAGCAGGAGACGACGTCGCCGACGACGACGATGCGACGGACGATAGACCGAAGAAGACAGGAACGAAGCAGCGTGACAAACCATCGGCGTCTATTTTTGTTAGTTCCGCTGATCGCCTGTGTATCCCGGCGTCCTCTCTTCGCTTTTACCTTCCACCCGAAGATGTTACGGTCGGATATATACGATCCAGTAAATTCTTTTTACAACACGGTTAAATCAGCGTGAGATGAAAGGCAAGGCGGACCGTGTAGGATCGGTTGGTATTAATGCGGACAGCGCATTAGACACGTCTTCGTGAGATATCTAAGACAGAGGGAATGAAAGACAGAACCGGGAGAGGAGGACGGAGAGAAGCTGCTCCTGGGTGCTCGGCTGGCGGGCAGAGAGGAGGGAATAAGAAGAAACAGAATGGGCAAGAACGAAACGGAGGGAGTCTCTTTGATCCGCTTAGGCTGGCAGCGCCATCAAAGTAATCCGGCAGTAGATTACTTTCAATACATGCTAACGTTACATACGTATGCACGGGTTGTCCAGCAGCCAACTCGCGTTAAAATCTCGCTGTGTGGGTGTACCTGTTTGTACTCGGCTGTGTCTACTTGCTTGCAGAACTAACCGCCATATCTACTTGTCGATTTATGCGGTCAACATCGCGATATCTCGCTCAAACCGTGTCCACCGACCATCTCGCCCCTCCTCTCCCGCCGGTCGTCCCGTCGGACCGAAATAGCAACCAGTATGTATGTAGAAAAATTCGCCCCGCGATCTTCGATTCAAGAAAATCCGATTTCTATGCCGTAGGAACTTTACATTATGCACCGGACCGAAATGCAACTAACGGCCGACGTCGCTAGTGCGTGACACATTAATCTTGAGGAAATTTATTTATGATACAGTCCTTTGAAATATCAGCGCAACTTTTTATAGTCACCGGGATCGAGTAGTTGGGGAGCGAAGACGCAACCCAGACAATCCAGAGTGGGGAACGTGTCTCTTTAACCCTTGAAGAGGCTACTTGGAAATTCTAGTTTCATTCAAATGCTGATACACTTCAGGAGATTTAGATTCCTTTTTAATTCGACCCTCCGGTGAGAGGATGTAGGGTCCACTTTGACCCAGACCTTCCATTTAGATTCTAATTTCTTAGCAGCAGGTTTGAATTATTTTATCGGGGATTTGTGTTCGGTCGCATAAGGGGATTAGTTAATATAATAATTATACTGCGGATCTTTATGCAAAATAAAAAATGTTTGCATTGATTGCAAGACACAAGAGTGAAATAAACATTTTGTTCTTCTTTTAATTATCTGATTAAGCTGAAACCAATACACTCATGTCTTTAAGCCTTTTTGATATGTACTCGAATTTAAATTGTGCTTACCCATTTTTGTTATAAATGCATAAGATCCTAATAATGATTATGTATATTCCAATATTTGTAAAAAGTAAAATAGAAGCAACATAATTAAACCTCGGATCTGTATGCGTTTATGAAAAAATTGATTGGGCGAAAAGTAAAACAGTACAAAACTAGAAAGGTTCAAGAACAATGTAGTGTAGTTCTTAATGTAACAATGTCATGAAGGGATGAAATCAATTTTTCTTTCAATCCTGCTTCCCACTATCAATGCTTAACATTTTTATTTTGGATAAAGATCCGCAGTCTACTAATAATATTAATAATTCGTTGCTTCATTGGTGATGAGAAATATTTATTTCTAACGTACATATGTATGTATGAATTTGTTAGAAAAAGTATTTCCCAAGGGAAATCTAGTGATCAAATACTTTCTGGGTTCCCTGTTCATATATCCTAATGACAGAAACAGCTGAATGATTCGTTTTTAACTATATCAATCTGTCAAACGATTTTTTTTTAACTTCCTGATGGATAGGTCTTCTATTTAAAAGTTTGAACAGTGTAAAACTTTTCCAACGTTAGTTCGGTTAAAATGTATAAACAAATGAATCATTCTCTACAGGGGGTTCGTTTTATTGCTGGTCCATTTGAGCGCGAAGTTTTTAACATAAGCTGCAACCTTGTAGCGAAAACGCAAAGCATGATTCATACACTGAATCGAAATGAGGGAGGTTGTAAAGTAAACTGCTGAAATGTGAACAGAAAACAAGTGTAATCTTTAATTAAAATCAACTTGAAGGAAAGCGGGTTGGTGGTCGAGACGCAAAGTCAGAAAATATGGAGGTATTATGAAAATTGCATTGGAAACCGTGCATGTATAATAGATGTATGCACATACTGCATACGCAGTTAAGTGTTTGCTTTCGCTTTCGCTGCGGGCAGCTGCACTCTCGCATGAAATATTAAAATGTACGCAAGTTTATTGTTAGTGCACCTGGACTTGCCATAAACAACGCATATTCAGAACTTTCATTTGTCTTCTATGTTCGCACTAGAATTACACTTGGGGAAAGTACCACTCGTAAGCATGTAATCTTAGTTAGGCTCACGATGTTTTTATACCTGTTTTCGCCCGCGTGCATCTCGCACTAACGACGCGACTCAGGACACTTAAATCGTGGTGCGTAATCAAAAAATACTATGTGCTTCTTAGTTGACAATTTAAAAGGAGCTACTTGAAGATTAGTATAGCAATATATCGCATTTAGGTGTGTATCGTAAGAACACATCGCTTCAAGGTTCTAAGCAACACTTGAAATAACCGTGAGCAATCTGGTTGAACAATTTAAATCAGCAAACGCATTTAAAGAATTTAAAAATACAGAAATAAAGAATTAAAAAATTTTTAGTAACAATTTGATCGATCCATTGTGCCGATAACATCAATATTCTTTGTTTAAGAACACTGTTAAATTATTTACAACTAATTCAGACGAATGCTAAATAAATGTCTACGCAGCTTCTGCATGGCGCAATTAATAAAGACAATTTTTATTTTGCACAAAGATATCAATTTTCCCAAACTGTTTTATCAATATCACTTGAATTTGTGTTACTAATCAGACGAATTAAAAAAAAAAAACTTTTCCAATAATTATTTAATTACTCGTTTCAATTTCATTTGTATTTTAATGAATTACCCAATTAGATGTAAGTGCACATGTATTAAAAATAACAATATAAATAATCTTCCGAAAGTAGTAGTCATTCAATGATAAATATCAACAAGTCTTTTGTAAAGTATATCTCACAAGCAAAACGTTAAGATTAGACTGAAGATTTTTTTGCGAAATAAATATGGAAGTACACGCATAGACACGTGTTTTTATTCAGTTAAAAAAAAAAGAGGCTTGTTGCAATATTTCATGTAAATGTTCTTACCGTCATATCACTTTTCCTTTAATTGCAAGTACGTGAACGTCATAATTTTGAAATGGGCGTAGCCGACGATTCATTATTACGTTTCAACGTTAATCACTCGCAGTCAATGGTTCTTGTGGTTATCGTAACAAGCCGCAGATTAATTATAGTGTTAAGGTGAAAGACAGAAAATCCGAAGGCTACGCCGGTTCCGGCGGGGACTTTCACGTTCCCAGCTGCAACTGGCAACCCGTCAATTAGCGCCACTGTCACTGCCTTTAAGGTTCGCTGCGGCCCCTCCTTTCCGCTATTATTGCGAAGAATTACCGTGCATATACCTGTCAAGTCGTAAGACTCGTTTCTGTTAAACCTAGTTGTCCGTTAACCGCTCGATTAACGATCAATTAGATTCATTGAACAGCTGTAGCGACTCCGAACGACCGAATTACGAATTATTTTTACGCGTGGCCTTCGGCGAATGTTCAAAAATTTGCGTACATAATATATTATACATTTATATTCCAATCTCGTCATTCGTATAAAGATATATGTAATTTAAAAGGCATATATATTTATGTATATATTATTTGTTATGTATATAATTAAATAGATATATAATTTATATGTAATTTAAAAGACATATATATATATATTTATTTATTTATGTATATATTATTTGTTATGTATATAATTTATTATGTATATAATTAAATAGATATATAATTTATAAGACATATATCTGATCAATTGCATTTTTTGAAAAAATTTCTTTTCACACCCTGTAGTAAACTAATTGCTTCCAAAAAAGTTCAAATTGTATTGTACAATATTAAAAAAGACGATAACTATTTTAATATTGTACAATACCATTTTAACTTATTTATATATAAATAACTAATCATTATTATATGTACAATAATATATCTATATAATAATAATAATAATATAAATCACTAAATATGTGAAAAGAAATATTTTCAAGAAATGCAATTGATCAGAATTGTAGAGAATATACTAAAAGTTACATTTTCAACTTTTTTATGTGGGCCTATATTAAAAAAATACGTTTTGTCTATCATTGCTTTATAATAATGCATAATGATTGCAGTTATTCAGATTTCGTGGAATATTTATCTGAACTTCTGCTTCGTGAAGGAAGTTTATTCAAGATGTTGTCATGGAAAAATTTTCATAATTGTAATACGTATGAAATAAAAAATTAGTAACCAGTTTATTTTGATACCAACCGGTCTTTATACTAGTTGTGTTAATGACAGCACAGTTTGATCGTTATAGGTTGATTTTAAACCACTGTTTCGTAATTATTATTCCGTGTCTGTCGCTTCTAAAGATACACCTGGCGAACGTTGTTTTACGTGTGAACGAATTTACATTTTAATAAACCAATGCGCACCGATTAAAAGGGTTACGGTGAATAACAACGCCATTAAAATGTTGTTTAAAATGTTGAATCTCGCTCATTCGTACCATTAGCACTTTCATTAACTTGCACGTTAAATTGCAAGCATAAATATCGTACTTGTTATTTTCTTTTTCTTCTCATGCACAGTTTTAATGATTGTCTGTGTGATTGTTGTGTGTGGAGTAAAAACGGTTTTACTTACTACTACTACGTGCTAGCCAATAAATATCTAGATCTAACAATAAGTTATACCATTATATTTAAGTGCAACTTGAGTCACTCAAGATAATATCTTCATTTTTTCAAATTTTTCAATATTCTCCTCCTGCTATTTCGAATTTTCGAATGGTGAAAAAAACATTTCTTTCCACTGACATAATTTTTAATAAAACAACTGTTAAATGATCTCGGCGCTACGGATCGATCGTTAAAGACAACAAAAATATTAACTAAACAATTTTGCTAATTTTCAAAGTAATCGACGTTTCGCCGAGATCATTTAACAGTTGTTTTATTAACAATAACGCGATCGATATAAATGAGTTTATTCGACATAATTTTTATTAGATGCTGTTACATTTTCACTGAAAGCTAAAAAAAACTCATTTTCATCGGTTTGTTAGTTCAACTGTTATAATTTAATGAAAAACGGTTGACACTTTTCCCTAGAGGTCAATGAAATCAACAATTTTTAATATATCGGGAAATCGTTTGAGTTTCGTTCGTATATTTCGCACTTGGTGAAAGCTATTCAAATTTTTCATTTATAGCAAGATTTATAATCTACCTATTTCGCCTGGTGGAATGCTTCGCAAGTTGGAAGTCGACTCTTCCATTGATCTGACTATAGTAGCATGTAAACAGTCTCACGTTGATCTTGCTCAACCGAATAGTTGCGAGAGGAACTATCCGCAACCGCTGGCGTAATAAAAATTCATTACACATTCTCACAGCATTTAATTCGAGTTGAACCTATCAGTGGAGGTTCTTCATGGATCGTAAATACGACGGGGAACTGTCTCTATTCGCGTGATTTATGTAATACGCAGACCTGCGTCAGACACATTAGATACAGTACTGTGCAAAAGTCTTAAGCCACTTAAAATACGCTACAAAATACAGTGACTTCCACTAATATTCGGACACTCTTAAAACGGCGACAACATTTTTAAATTGGTTTTCTGCGCAACGTGACTTCAATTTTTGAAAAAATTGCAAGTTGTTGGAATTACAGAGAAAATACTACAAGTTATTTTTTACAAATTTTTTACGAGGGCTTATATTGAAAATTTAAAAAATACGTTTTGTAGATTTGTGTCATTTATACGCACTGTGAAAGATTCGTCAAAATCGATTGATGCAGAAAGAACGACAGGCATTAAAAGATTTAAAATTAAAGATGTAAGAATTCTTTCATTTCATGCAGTTATTGGCAAAAAATCGTAAAATCTATAATTTTTACCATCTTTAAACGTTTGTAACTTGTTGCAACGCCGACCGATTTTTACTAAATTTTCAGAAATATGTTTAATTCACATGGATCTACAAACTGTATATTTTAAATTTTCAATATAGTCCCACATAAAACAGTTGTAGTTTTTTTCTACAATTCCGATCAATTCCAATTTTTGAAAAAATTTGTTTTCACATCCTGTAGCAAACTAATTTCTCCAGCTTCTCAAAAAAGTTAAAATCGTATAGCACAATATAAAAAAAGTTATCGTCTTTTTAAGAGTATCCGAATATTAGTGGGAGTCACTGTATATTTACCGGTTAAAGAACATACACGCAATTGAGCATGTTATATGTTATTATACTTGTATCTTTGTATAATGTACTGTTAAAAATGATATAATGTTACAAATAGACTGTGGAATTTTACGAAATAAAATTGCGAAGCTATTGGATTGGCAAGAAAGTAATTTCGATATTTGAAGGTGAAATAAAACCGAATTCTTTATTCAAGCAATGAACTTTAACGAATAACAAATTTTACCTTTTGTTTGATGATCTGTTGCCAAAAAGAACAAACAAGAAAATATTTTATTGATTAAAATTCATCGCTTGAATAAAGAAATTCGATTTTATTTCACCTTCAAATACCGAAATTACCTTCTTGCCAACCCAATATGTACAGGGTGTAAGAAAATGTTTGTTCCTGGCTGAATAGGCGTATTCTACATCTTCGGATCGGCTGTACATAGGAGCTACATATACATTTATTTGTTGTTTCAATAATTTTATAGAATCGAAACACAATAGACAGTATCTTTAAATTCTTTCAATATTCACTGTTTTTTCATTCGGTTGACTTAGTTGAATTCGGTTGAATTAGTTTTATTCATAAATGCATAAAACCCGTAATCTAGTTACAAATTTGGTAAAAACTTCAATTCTTTAGTGGCCATCTTTTGCCTTAATTACAGCGTCGACTTTTCAAGTACAGCTTTCATAGAATTGATTAGTAATCTCGATTAAATTTTTTGTCATTCTGTTCGTAACATCTCAAACACTTCTGCAATTTTTCAATGCATTTTCTCAATAACATACAAATGCGATGCTTGACATCAATTGTCCAATGAGTACGAGAAAATACGTGTTGTTTACAGATAAGGTATGACTCAACGAAGCACTAGAATCAACAGCATGGTAACAAGTAGAGTTTTCTGCCGATATAAGGCGATGGCAGGGAACCTTCTTTCGCCGTATTTTAAATGAGAGAACCTATGCGCTCGATACTGTTCTTGAGTGAGCCGAGAGTTTATAGGTCCCATAAAGTTGTCCGACAAACCATAAAGTCGTTCTAGCGCTAAGCGGTATCCAGCGGACAACTTCAAAAAAGAGGTGGGGATAGAGATTTTCTTGTTGCGAAGAAGATATTATCGTCTTACATCGAAGGAAACCTGCATACTGCAGATTTTATGCATTTATCACAAAAATGGTTGCAATTTGAATTACTCTTTCAAATTTTGAAAATGCAGGAGAAAAAAATTTTTGTACATAGACATACAGTATGGCGTCGGTTATCCGAACGATTTGGAATCGAGATGGTTCGGAAAATTGAGTTATGCGGATCATCGACCAGTTTAAATATCACGTATTAACAGACTGCGAATATTAATGCAATTATGAAGAAATTGACTGGGTGAAACGTAAAATAGCAAAAGATTATAAAAATCGAAGACCGTTGCTAGATTGTTTTCAATACATCAAAATTATTAAGGAATGAAATCAATTTTTATTGAACCCCTTTTTCTCGCAATCGAAGTAGAATATTTTTACCACGTTTATATTAGCTTGCCATGTCGATGATGTCCTTGTCGTTATTGTATGCGTCAAATCTTGTAATCGAATTTTGAACCACTTCCCGAAGAGCTAAAGACTTGAAACTTTATAAAGAGCTCAGAACTGGATGACAGTGCGATATTAAAAAGGAAATTTTAAGAAAAAACCGTGCGTTTAGGAGATAAAAAATATTTAAATGTCGGTGCACGTTATCGCGTTCAGCAACCCCCACTCCGCGTGATAGCGCTTCCCACTCTACTGACCCACGTCGCACCAAAGGAGCTCAGTATGATGTTCCGTTCGTTCGGTTCCATTTCGGACAATTACGGACTATCGAGAGACGTTTCTCGGAGTCATTCCATCTCGCGTATTTCCATATCTTACTATTTCACACAAGCATTACTATATCTTGGGTTCCATTTAAAAACACTGAAAAGTTAAAAATAAAAAATATGTAAAAAACTTTTTAAAAACCACGCTTACATTAAAATACACCAAAAAGGAGAAAATAAGTTTTTTGAGACATTAGTGACCATAAATAAAATCGTGGAGCGTTAAACTATATCGACGTAATCTTCGTGGGCGCTCCTCGCTTTCATTTATAGTCACTAATGTCTAAAAAACTTATTTTCTCCTTTTTGGTGCATTCGAATATAAGTGTAGTTTTTTTTGAAAATAATTTTTAATTTTCTCAAACAATGTTCCGTTAGAATTTAGAAATAACGTTTCAATTAATTAATGTAAGCTAATTGTAATAATATTGTACTTGCTATATAAACCACTTGGTTTAAAGCAATAATAATAAATAAATAAATAAGTGTGATTTTTAAAAAGTTTCTTGCATATTTCTTTATTTTGCATAAAGATCCGCAGCCTACTTATTAAATACAAGATTATACCACTGCTATAATTAGACATGTGATACATATTACTGAAAATATACAAATAATAAATATACAGTTAATGTAAACAAAACTTATTTGTTAAAGTAATCTTGAATTTTTTTTTAAACTCCTATTGTCTTTTCAAGATTTCGTATTCACTGGTTCGGATGATGGAGGTTCGGATAATTGACGCTTCTCTGTTTATTTTATCGAAGTGATTGCAGAAAAAGGGAAATTTCGCTTAAAGATCCGCTGTCTAGACTAATAAGTATGCATCACTGACACAGATTTATTCAAGTAGAAAACGAACGTTACGCGTTGGACGAAGACTTTTGTACAGAACTGTATACCGCGAACCGAACGTACCGTGTATATCTCACCCTCATCGCCTGAGCTATCACGAGCTGTCTAAGATATTTTACGGATCGGCCTCCGCGCGGACGTCAATCCGTGTGTATGTACATTTCTAATATCGTAGAAATACAACATAACATAGTAAGGTATACCTGTCAGGCCGTAACTCTCGCTCCCACTAAGATCGGCTTGCCTGTTGCTCGTTCGATTAACGGTCGATTAAGCCTGTCGGGCGGTCGTTAAGGAGATACGAGGAAAGAGCCGAAGATATGAAATGCGAGATACTTTATAATTTGAGATAACGTTATGAATGGTAACGAGCTCTGCCCGCCTTCTACGGTAAGTGCGTGCTCGTGTGCGAGCCGCGTCCCAGCTCCGTGCAAACCGCATACTTACACGCGCGGAAACGCGCGTACATTCCCCTCGGCCGTCTCGCTTTAATCGAATGGAAACTAATGAAGCTGAGTGTTATACCGCTATCAATATTTTTACCTGCTCTTCTTTTCTTCTCTTTTCCTTTTTCTCCGGTCCGTTTTTGTTGTACAATTCGCCCGTTTATCGCGATCACCGAGAAGCCCGACGTGCCGCGAAATCGAACAGGCCTTTAAATTTTATTGTTATAACTTTATGAATTTCGATAGGCCATCTCTCGCGCCGAAATTTTATGGGCCGCGTAAATTTCTGCATCGGCCAGCCCCGCATAAACGCGCCCGTCAACCTTGTTGTGTCATTATAATCCGTTTCCTTTTGCAAAACCGTACTATTTACAAGCGCATTCGACTGATCGTTCCGGATTAATTGCAACGCCCGATATATACGCTTATTTTGCGATCCAATTACCGGGAGCTGGTTCTCATAGGTTTCCGAGTGTCTTAAATATGCGAGTCTGAAACCGTGGAGAACGTAACCCCTCCATCTTTACGTCAACATTTTGTTTGGACTTCGGTGCACTATATTTTGTAGATGAATTTTAAGAAAGTGGAACGAAATAAATTATTTTCAACGGTAGCAGTCTTTGGAGGTGTGAAATTAATAAAGATCATCATTGAACTTCGGTGCACTATATTTTGTAGATGAATTTTAAGAAAGTGGAACGAAATAAATTACTTTCAACGGTAGCAGTGTTTGGAGGTGTGAAATTAATAAAAATCATCATTGGACTTCGGTGCACTATATTTTGTAGATGAATTTTAAGAAAGTGAAACGAAATAAATTATTATTTTCAATGGTAGCAGTGTTTGGAGGTGTGAAATGAATAAAAATCATCGTTGAACTTCGGTGCACTATATTTTGTAGATGAATTTTAAGGAAGTGGATCGAAATAAATTACTTTCAACGGTAGCAGTCTTTGGAGGTGTGAAATGAATAAAAATCATCATTGAACTTCGGTGTACTATATTTTGTAGATGAATTTTAAGAAAGTGGAACGAAATAAATTATTATCTTCAATGGTAGCAGTCTTTGGAGGTATGAAATTAATAAAAATCATCATTGGACTTCGGTGCACTATATTTTGTAGATGAATTTTAAGAAAGTGAAACGAAATAAATTATTATTTTCAATGGTAGCAGTGTTTGGAGGTGTGAAATGAATAAAAATCATCATTGAACTTCGGTGCACTATATTTTGTAGATGAATTTTAAGGAAGTGGATCGAAATAAATTACTTTCAACGGTAGCAGTCTTTGGAGGTGTGAAATGAATAAAAATCATCATTGAACTTCGGTGTACTATATTTTGTAGATGAATTTTAAGAAAGTGGAACGAAATAAATTATTATCTTCAATGGTAGCAGTCTTTGGAGGTATGAAATTAATAAAAATCATCATTGAACTTCGGTGCACCATATTTTGTAGATGAATTTTAAGAAAGTGGAACGAAATAAATTATTATCTTCAATGGTAACAGTCTTTGGAGGTGTGAAATGAATAAAAATCATCATTGAACTTCGGTGCACTATATTTTGTAGATGAATTTTAAGAAAGTGAAACGAAAGAAATTATTTTCAACGGTAGCAGTCTTTGGAGGTCTGAAATTAATAAAAATCATCATTGAACTTCGGTGCACTATATTTTGTAGATGAATTTTAAGAAAGTGGAACGAAATAAATTATTATTTTCAATGGTAGCAGTCTTTGGAGGTGTGAAATTAATAAAAATCATCATTGAACTTCGGTGCACTATACTTTGTAGATGAATTTTAAGAAAGTGGAACGAAATAAATTATTATTTTCAACGGTAGCAGTCTTTGGAGGTGTGAAATTAATAAAAATCATCATTGAACTTCGGTGCACTATATTTTGTAGATGAATTTTAAGAAAGTGGAACGAAATAAATTATTTTCAACGGTAGCAGTCTTTGGAGGTGTGAAATTAATAAAAACCTCATTGAACTTCGGTGCACTATATTTTGCAGATGAATTTTAAGAAAGTGGAACGAAATAAATTATTATTTTCAATGGTAGCAGTCTTTGGAGGTGTGAAATGAATAAAAATCATCATTGAACTTCGGTGCACTATATTTTGTAGATGAATTTTGAGAAAGTGGATCGAAATAAATTAGTTTCAATGGTAGCAGTCTTTGGAGGTGTGAAATTAATAAAAGTCATCATTGAACTTCGGTGCACTATATTTTGCAGATGAATTTTAAGAAAGTGGAACGAAATAAATTATTATTTTCAATGGTAGCAGTCTTTGGAGGTATGAAATTAATAAAAATCATCATTGAACTTCGGTGCACTATATTTTGTAGATGAATTTTAAGAAAGTGAAACGAAAGAAATTATTTTCGACGGTAGCAGTCTTTGGAGGTGTGAAATGAATAAAAATCATCATTGAACTTCGGTGCACTATATTTTGTAGATGAATTTTAAGAAAGTGGAACGAAATAAATTATTATTTTCAATGGTAGCAGTCTTTGGAGGTGTGAAATGAATAAAAATCGAGATGAACATTTCCAGAAGCCATAAATGGGGGAGATTACGATAACCGTGGCCCCTACTTTGAAGGTTATATTTGTGTTCCTAGGATCATTTTAAGAAAAAAATGTGTATACAGGGTGTTCTACTACAGGTGGGAGAAATTTACGAAGTGGTTCTTAACGATGACACAAGACGAAAATGAAGAATAAAAAAATTGCGATTTTGGCTTCGTTATTTAGCTATTAACAATTAAAAATCTGCAACGCGCTTAACAAAAGTGTACGTTGTGTACGTCAAAGAGTTCAATGTTGTCCAACGATTTGTTAAACATTTTCACCTCGCGGGGGCCCAAATGACAACCAAGGTATGCATGCATCTGTCACTTGATACGTGACTGTCGCATTGTTAATAGTTTCCGAGATATTTGCAATTTTATGAGAAACAAGAAATCTACTTTACCGGCTAAACGGAGCCCATTGGATACCTGATATATACACATTTCTTAAATTTCTTCACATTTCTTAAGATGATCCCAGAAACACAAATATAACCTTCAAAGTAGGGTCCACGGTTATCGTAATCTCCTCATAAGATTACTAATGCGTTTGCGAAGATGTGTACATTATTGAATAAATGAATCCGTTTATCAAGAACAATGGACAATACACGCTGTTAAACAACTGCACCAAAATTTTACGCAAATGCATACATCGACCACTTTTATCGCAGTTTTACTGCGAGGTATGGAACTGTTGATTCATATATTTATAACAAAGAATGTAACTGAAGTCAAAAATTAACTCCGTTGCGACAAAAGAATACAGATTTCACGATCTAGCTACTCACATTGTTCGCCCGCACGAGTTACACTGGCGACAGCTAATAAAGTGATCTCTAATGAAAATATTACTTTGTGGAACTATTTCGAGCTACCAAATGTGTTAAAGATAATAAAATAGAAGTATGCAAAAGTGAGCGGGATACCGTTTTCGTGCGTTGAACATTATAAACTGAAGGAATGTGAATAAATCGTTGCAGCGTTTCTTATACCCAGACATTCCAACCGCATTCTATACAATAAATTCATGTGCATACGGTATAGTATAATAATTACCGCGAAATATTCTCCCTGACTATCCAATTGCTATTATTTATTAACTGATAACAGGGTGCATGAAATTAGTATACACATGCGTATAAAGAATGCGGGAGCATTTTCATTCTAACGGTATCCAACTGACCATCTACGCTCCGTGGCAAGTAGTTAATTACGACACGTCGGGATGCACGAGCTTGAAATACACACTGATGATACGACATAGCAACCGTCTGAGCTCTCTGCTCTTGGCTAAACACGTCCAAATAACGTCTAATTAACTCGTCAAGATGTGTTCCATTACCCAACACCTTGGCGCGAATGGTTTTAGTAGTTGGCCAGGACCACGGTATCCATTCCGCGCGCTGAAAGTTCCTAATGATTACGCTCCGAACGCCACGCGTTTCGTGTAATTATCAACTGAAAATACATCCGTTTGTGCGCGTTACATTGAATCCATCGCGACACCGACAGACATACTTGTACGACCGTCGAATCAAACGCGCGATTCATTTATACATTTGTATTGAACTTAATCGTTGGTTGGTACAATGACGTTTCAACAAATATAATCCCTCACGCGATAGCAATTTAATTAATGCGCAAGATTTGAAACAGAATTATTCAATGCACCACGTAAAGCTATATTTCACGCCAAAATGTACACGGTGTACAGAAATTGTATCGCGACTTTTCCAGTATGCTATACTGTCGATAACAATCGTTAAATGATATCGAATCTACGGTTCGATTGTTAAATACGAAAAAAAAAACAAGAATTAACTAAGCAATTTTGCTAACTTTCAAATAATAGAGGTTTGTTTATTCCCTTACATTTAAACATTTAATAGTTACTACTTTTTAAATTGTATGTCATTATGTTAAAATTGTTCGTTTTTCTTACAGACGCAATTCAATTTAATCTTGAAAATGGTCCAAATCAGTGACCGAAACGTCGATTATTTAAAAATTAGCAAAATTGCTTAGTTGATTTTTGTTTTTTTTTTGTATTTAACGATCGAACCGTAGCGCCGATATCATTTAACAATTTTATTAACAATAATACGACATCCTGTGGCAAACTAATTGCTCTAGCTTCCCAAAAAAATTCAAATCGTATAATACGATATTTAAAAAGTTATCGCATTTTTAAGAGTGTGCCAATACTTGTTTTACCCACTGTATTTCTGTTTAAACATTTGTAGTTTTTAATAATGTTCTATCATTTTGTGCGAATAAAATCAATACATGTCTATATTATTTTCTCTAATTTCTTTCGTGTACAAGATACAAACTTGCAATTCTGTATGGATACTTCGAAAGACATATCTAATATATAGGGCGAGTAATATGTACACATATCGTATTGTATTATATAAAATGTATACAAAATGTACAAATATATCAAATGACTTACCATTTTGTCTGGCACTGCACAAATTTTTCAGAATGTTCTGTTACTCCGTCGGATCAACAGGACACTGCCACTTGCGCGAGTACGTCTTAACACGTGTGAAACACAAAACACATATTCCAAAATCGCGACAACGAACGGGAAATGTTACTCCGACCGCGGTTAAAATAGTACTGCGGTTGTCATCTGTTTCTTGAAGAGTGGTTTCAGGTGGGGAAATATTGCGTTTGAAGTGGGGAAACTGTCAAAGAAATTCCTTTTGTTGTTGTATTCGGTCGTCAATAACGAAATTTATAAAGGTCGTCCGCTCGCCGCTTCGATGGGTCCGTACACGTGTTATCTGTTGTTTGCTTGCCATAACGTCCTTTACAGGTACAGTATTTTGTTGATAGAAGTCCTCAAAACGGATCTGCGCAGGGTCATTTATACGCCAGTGATACTATTCTTTGAATTTTGTCGAACGTAGAGAAGGTCACCCGAGCTCGAGAGGCCTCGTTCGCCGAGAAGTGTAAACATAACTAATCCGAATTTCAAACTTCTTTATTTTTCATTATTTTTTATGGTACTTTGGTTACCATATTTGTGGCATTTTTCTAATAAAAATGATAGTAAATATGATGTAATTCCGATGATATTTACTTCTGTAATAGACAATTAAAGTTTCGGACGCGGGCCTTTAAACTTTCACCGACTGCGACTCTCCGCGTCTTTTTCTTTCCCATAAGCTGTCCTTTCTCTCGCCAGAAACTTTAATCTTCTACTACACAAGTAAAGATCTATTTAGATAGTTTTGCGATTGAAAAGAATTGATAACAGATGTATGATGATCAAAAGATTTTTTGATCGAACCTGTGCGCCGAAACCATCATACATCTATTAACAAGTAAATATAATCGGACTTATATCATACCTAGTATGATTTTCGTCATCGAAGTCCCATAAAAAGTAATGAAAAATAAAGAAGTTTGAATCTCCGATTACTGTGGTATCACTGATATATCCGAGCCGCCATATTTCTCGAAGACCGAGGCCTTTCAAAGGGGTACACCCTTACTGAATCATGTTTTGTGGCACTGTAACTTGTACAATGAGGAAAGGTTTAAATTAATTAATAAACTCCGATTAATTAACTTCCAGCTTCCAATGGATGTCTCCATATTAATAGCTAAACCTAATATCAAGGCCTGTCGTTATATACTATCATTTTTTAAGAGCCTGCGGACTTAAAGTATAAGTGTTTGTTTATACCGTTTCTAACATTCTGGTGCCTTTGTTACATTATTTATGTTTCTTCAGTGTCCTGTTCTATTTTGTGGTTTTTGTATTTTGTGCTGTATGTATTGTATTCTATACACATATATTGCATTACAATTATGTTGAAGTAAATCTCATATGAGATTTTCTAATAAAAAGAAAAAGAAAAGGAAGTACACCCCGCAGTAGTGGGGATATCTCCGGGACATTTACGTGCTAGACATTTAGGACATGTACCGATAAAATACCGTATATCGCCTAATTCGCTGGAGGTACGGTAACATTTTATAATACAGGATTAATATTCTTATAACAAAGAATATACGGTATTCTTTCATATTTTGCAACTTCAAATTTATGATCCGAATGAAGAGAGAGACGATCACTTGGCACAGGCCTAACAACAAATGTCCCTTTAAATTTCGTTTGTCTCGAAATACGCACACGGTCATGTTCTGTCTCATCGACACGGTTGGGTGGACTGTAGTAGTAGGCTTTTGTCTATACGTATAACTGTACACAATCAAATTTTGTTAGAACTTCAACAGCTAATATCTCAATAACTATTTACATGTGGCTTCTTTCAAACTTTTTCTCTTGTGGATGAGCGAAGGTGTGACGTAAAAAACAACTTTACCAGCAATTTTGCGGAAAGTTTCTCATACAAATGTCCACCGATCTAGAGTCGTAGATTCACCCCTAGAGCGGATGGCCATTACTTTTTATACATCCTGTACCTGCGGTACACTTTCCACGAATACTCCAACTTTGTTGGACGTTTTTACGCATTTTTAGCAAAGCATTTTTAGGCAAATGGCAGCACTGCGCGGGCTATTGTGAGGCGGTGTTCGCTTGAAACGGTAGCAAACTCGAACGTCAGATTGCGTCGCTTGGTTTGGTATCATCCCTCGGCAGTAGTAGAAGAAACGGCATGCGACGCGACGGTAAGATACGGAACGAAACGGGACGAAAAGGGACGAGATGAGACGAGACAAGAGCAGAAGAGACGAGAAGAGAAGAGAGGAGATGAGACGGGATGAGACAGGACAAGCGTACGAGACGCGGAGCGGCCGAGGGTACGAGGGGACTATAGGATAGGTGGAAGTTCGATTCAGGGCGAAAGGGAAGGATTAATGGCGCAGGCGGGACACACCGCGGCCATAAATCGCCACACGGCCAGGAATTACCGGCTCGCAACTTGCGAAATATGACGGTCTCATAAATCCGAGTCCACTAGCCCGCGCGCCTCCATCGACTACGTCGACTAGTCCCGCTTCCAGTCTCGCTCTCGTGTGCCGCGGTCTCGCTCCTGCTTCTAACTTGCGACCTAGCCTCGTCCTCTTTCGTCCCGCGGCGAACAAGGGGAGAGAATACACCGTGCACTCTGTGTATACGTTTCAGCTCGGCGTGCAACAGCCATTTATAACTTGCGCGCCTGGAAAAGCGAGGTCCATAACCTAATACGTTCGTTCCTCTCGCCGAGGGGAGGCGAGAAAGGAGTTAAACAAAGAACGAGACACGACGATTTAGAGGACGGGGATAGATGGATGGAGACACCGGTGTGTCGTAACGATGTGCCACCTCGAGCAATCAATTCACTTACCGCTTACCGCGC
This sequence comes from Lasioglossum villosulum, assembly GCA_963971365.1. Taxonomy (NCBI): domain Eukaryota; kingdom Metazoa; phylum Arthropoda; class Insecta; order Hymenoptera; family Halictidae; genus Lasioglossum; species Lasioglossum villosulum. The sequence continues at coordinate 30,153,147 of OZ020498.1, read as the reverse complement.
GCTTAGATTCATGTGCCTTGCCGCGATTTCGGCTTCGCGTTTCACTATTTCACCGCTCTCGTACCGTTTCTTCGCTCGCTGGCCTACGCGATAAGAACGATCCATCTAGCTTCGTAATTGCTCCGCGGCTATTCGTTCTATTAGCTGAACCCCTTCGCTATCCCGAAGCATTCTTTCGGGAAACTTTCGGCCTATCGTTCATTAATCACCGGACACTCTCGTCTGCTCCGCGGAACATGTAAATCGCGATACGGATGTAATTACTTTCGACCGTCTCGTTACTCTTCCCATAAATCCCGTTTCGGGATATGATAACAGGCTGATCTTGTGTAACGCGGTAGCGGCATTCCGCAAAATTACCGTCCGCTTCGAAATTGCCTGCCTTCGGCTCTCCCCTGATCCGTTCGAGTCGTGATTCAGCGATAGCTTTCGAATCTATTCAAGTCCATGTTTTTCTGAAGATGACTTCATAGTTTAGAAAATCGTTGTAGCAAGAGTACTCTTTATTTTATTTAATACTAGCAGCCCCCGACACGGCTTCGCCCGTGCTAAATGTGAAAAGAATAAGTATATTAATATATACATATACAAACATCCATTTATATATAGATGATATCCCTGGGGAACATTATTAATTCATTAATAACAATTTATTGTTGAAATAATAGTTCAAATAATGAATATAGTCTAACATGTCCGAACGTGTTCGAACGTGCCTGAACGTGTTTCGTGGTACAAAATATGATAAACCTGGGGAACATTATTAATTCATTAATAACAATTTATTGTTGAAATAATAGTTAAAATAATGAATATAGACTTGAAACATGCAAAGCTCGTTCGTAGACATGGGGAAGGGGGGTTTTTCGCGGTATGTAATATGACACGTGCATACTTTTCCCAGAAAGACTTGACCTTGAACGTGTCCGAACGTGTTTCGCAGTATAAAATACCTCGTGCCAAGATTTTAACGGCCATGACCTTGAATCGCTTTGAAAGATCTTCGTAGTTAGGTCCATACATTCGTCGCAGAATCGGATACAAGTACGACTAAACGGACGTATACAATTCCTTTTTTTAGATAGTTTTGCAATCGAAAAGAATTGATAATAGATGTATGATGATTTCGGCGCATAGGTTCGATCAATAATAAAACGTTATTTTATAACAATTTTGCAAATTAAAACCTCAACGTTTCGATCCTGATGAGGATCATTCTCAAGAGAGATTTTTGCGTTTGTTATATGTATAAGGTAGAACGTAAACTTTATGAAAATTGTTTCCATGCTGGACTTAGTCGAGTATCTACCAGTAAATTCAAAATATAATTTGACATTATAACCTTCTTTTCCGTGTTCATATACCATAAAAATATATGGTATTTCTAAGTTAACATTCAAGTTTATTTTAACCACTTTACATACCGTTGAATGTATCTGTAAATTAATGCAAAATTTCGAAGCTACATAAGAAATTATTTAGAAGAATTTTCTAATTCTCTTCTGAATGATCTAAAGTAAGATCGGAACGTCGATAAAAAATATTGTGATAATTTGCAAATAATGTTTAAATAACAATTGATCGAACCAGTGCGCTGAAATCATTAAAAGTTTATTACCTATGCATAACGTATAACAATAATAGGAGCATTCTTCAGCTGTTCTAATAACCAAACAGTGGATGTTATGCATTCATGGCAAACATTAACTGATGTAATTAAAACAGCAAAAACATTAAGACAATTTCAGAACGTCAATTGATTAATTATTCCTGTGGCTTGTAAATTTTTATTTCGCATAAAGATTCGCAGTCTAGTAGTAAGTGCAATAAGTATATGACGTAGCCAGTTCTGATATAAAAGGGTTTACATTAAAATGAGACACTCCGTATATCTCGCAGCACAAACCGTGAAGAAAATTAACCAGTACGTAGAAAAAGAAAATGGTTGAATTGTTACCTTGAGACTGGTGCATACGTCTGTTAAAATGATGAATATGCACCTGGTAGAATTTCAAATAGCTCATTAGAAAATTAAGATCGAGGCGCCAAGGCATGCAAGACGTAAGAGAAAAAGTTTCATTTTCGTATGTATACTTAGCAAAGTGTGATACGACAATGATCTGTAGTCACGCTCGTTGCTCAGCCGTAACACACTCGAGTCGTGCGACAGTTAAAAATGATTTGAATTTCTCTGTTCGATTTAATAACTAGCGTACTAACACCGATAATAACGGCAGGTGGAACATTACCTATCAGAACACTGACAGACGAAATATTTGCAAAGTGGTTGAACGGGAAAGACGCTGTGTGGCGGCGCTGGAATTAATTTCTTGATTACGTGATATACAGCTACGTGAAACATGCTATGCATATGAAAGAGCAGCTTAAACGGAGCACAATAGTTGAGGCACTTTCCAACCGTGATAACGCGTTCGCTTGAATTATTCTGTAATTTTCATGAAATTGTCTCTGAACATGATTTATAAAGTTATTAAGATTTAGAGAGATTAGAGGCGCGACTACGTTGGATACACCGTTATTACAAAGAAACAGATTAAATGTTACCTTGCATTCGTAACTCATGCGGATATATGAACAAGGCAATGTATAACATTATTTACATAATATAGAGTTATTGCTAGGGGGATAGTTTCGAAATTAACTGTCGCTAGCTTTTCAATTATTACTGTGCTCGCGTGCATTGTTACAGAGGATTTTCGAGAAATGGAAATGGAATAACGTTGTATTTTCCACATTACTGTAGAATATTGTTTCCATTGCACGTTCAAACTTATATGTTATACAGCATTTTTAAGGTTTTTCTCCGCTAAATAATTATGCAATATAAAAGCAGTATAACAGATGTATGATGATTTCGGCGCACAGGTTTGATCAATAATAAAAACTTATTTAATAACAATTTTGCGCCGAAATCATCATACATCTATTATAATCTATATCTAAATATATATAAAAGCATTATTTATGACAATCACATCTCACTTCTGATACTTGCGTTCTACTCGCACATAGTGTCCCAAAAATGTTGTACTACTTCCTTAAAAGAGATCATTCCCCGGGTTATTTGAATTAAACAATTACTTCTATGACGGAAAGGCTATGAAAAGAAGCAGTACCTGCTGTGAAAAAAGACCTGAAGCGTGGAGTCTTTCCAATGGCATTTATTATTTAAACAAACGTTGTTTATATCGATCGTATTATTGTTAAACGCAATTGTTGAATGATATCGGCGCTACGGTTCGATCATTGAAAACAAAACAAAAATAAAAATTAACTAAGCAATTTTGCTAATTATCAAAAAATCGACGTTTCGGTCACTGATTTGTACCATTTTCAAGATTAAATTGAGGTTGCGTCTGTAAGAAAAATAAGAAAATATTTAAATTATTAGTTATTATTTAAATATTTTCTTATTTTTCTTAGAGACGCAATCTCAATTTAATCTTGAAAATGGTCCAAAATTGCTTAGTTAATTTTTATTTTTGTTTTGTTTTCAATGATCGAACCGCAGTGCCGATATCATTCAACAATTATTTAAACAGTTATTATTGAAAAACACGGACCAATCAAAGCCAAGATCCCACTAAGCGTAGCGCGGGATTGGTCGAGTCGGAAATCGTCCACAGTAGCAGCGCTCTGATTGATTCGTATGTGTTTGTCGTGAATAGCTTTTTAACAAAACCGCGGAGATTTTCGTAATAGAAAAAGTAAATTCAACCGACTTCAAGGAAGCAGAACATTTTTGGGACACTCTGTGTTCTAAGTAATATAAAAATCATAGCATATCAAATTTTTTATGAATGCTTCACCTTATAAATATTCATACTGAATAAATAATAACTCAATTGCAACGTACAGCGACCACCACTAACATGGGGACACTCTCTAAAAGACTATTTTCAAATTCCACCAAACGAATCGAATTTTTTTGTTGAGAAGATTCTTGTGAACAGACTTCTTGAAATTTTTAAAATACGCTTTGTAAATTGGTTTTCTATTTGTGAACATTTACCTAACTGCTACAAAATGTTTTTAAACGTTTAATGCGAGCTCAGGTAAAAGAATTGTCAGTAACAATCTTGAATATTGGAATGTAAGATGGACTATTTCCCCTCCCTCTAAACTATTTTTGGTAAGGCAAGACACATGTAATAACGATTGCCCCTTAATTTATAACAGAAGAGATCAGGTAGTTGTCACCCGACTCCGCATAGGTCACACTAACCTAACTCATATCCATAAAATATTGAAAAATCCCCCTCCTGTATGCTCTAGATGCAATGTTATACTTTCTGTTGAACACATGATCCTTCACTGCCCACTTTTTTCCTTCCATAGACGTAGATTGGATATTGGTAATAATTTAAGTGAATGTTTAAACATTCATAAGAACATTATCCAAACCTTATTATTCTTAAAAGCTATAAATATATACAATTCTTTGTAAACTAATATATGTACAGCGTATCTATAATGAACATTATACCAAATTGTCAATCTTTACTGGTCCTAAATCCAATTACTAACTTCTGTAAATAAATATTGTAACTATTGTGATCGCTAATGACCCAGATGTTGATGCGATCTTTATAAATAAATAATTAAAAAAAAAAATCTTGAATATTTTTTTCATAATTCTTTCTTATGCATCATCTAGTAAACAAATTCTTCTAATTTCAAGAATTAAAACTCGACGGGAGTCACTGCATGTATACAGGGTGTCCCAAAGCTACCCTAGGAGCCGAAAATGGGAGGTTCCTTGGGTCATTTGAAGCGACATTTTCCTTTACAAAAATGGCGCCCGTGGCTTTGTTTAGGAGTTATTAACGAAAAACACGGACCAATCAGAGCGCGACCTAGACGCGAGTTAGCGTAGTCGGCCCGACGCGCCTACTGTCAATTGGCTGAACGTGTCATCGCATGTCTAGATCGCGCTCTGATTGGTCCGTGTTTTTCGTTAATAACTCCTAAACAAAGCTGAGGACGCCATTTTTGTAAAGGAAAGTGTCGCTTCAAATGACCCAAGGAACCTCCCATTTTCGGGTGTCGGAGGAATTTTGGGACACCCTGTATATTGCCAGTATTAAATAGAAAATAAAGTGTGACCGGTATTAAATAAAAAATAAGTGTTTGGACAAAACGAATACTAGACTTGAAATAAACAATTCCGAAAGCATAAAAAATGCTTGCAGACAGTTTTTCGGAATCGATGCATTAAGCGCAGCTTTACAAGTTAACAAAACGCCGGACAAATGCGCGTTGTGTTTTTGCAAAAATATAGTGTAATCGCTTGTTATTTATGCCGCTGTTAATATTCAAAGGCCGATTCCCGTCGCGAGGAAAAGATTTATGGCGGTATCATATAAAATTTATTCCCGGCTGTAGAGAATAACGCTCGCAACGCTCAGTATTATGGAATTTACTCGTGTAAAGGGCGCGCGAATTGACGTTTCACAGCAGGAATATTTCAATTCCGAATTCCGTGTTATAGTGGATTCGCGTAAATGCACTCGGCGGGTCCGGATAACGATACGTTCCTCCCTCGCGACTGGGTAAATAAATAACGCGGAGCGCAGTTTACCACTTTTCATTTGGCACCGCAAAACACAACAAATGTTTACAGTTATTAAAATAGTGTCGGTTGCGCTGCCGGTAATTACGATGGCTGCCATAATTGAGAGTTGCAAGGGCGGACCCAATATCAAACTGCCAAAATAAAATATACCCAGTACAGATATCCGCATTCGGTACACGGTGAAAAACGAGCTTATTGTTTACCCACGAGCTATTAAATAATAATTTGTGTTTGCGAGCATTCGTTTATTGATTCTACGCCGTCTGTCAGACTAGCTCTAATGCACGTTTGTTGCCAACGTTATTCGTTCATTATTTGCAAACAACATTTAAATTACCAAAGTTTGTTCAATAAATCTTGCTAAATTATTGAATTGCATGTACACATACATCAATCTGTTAATAACGTTCAATAAACTATTGGATGATAATGTTTCGTAAAATGATTGTTTATATGTTCTTCTTTATAATCCTGATATTATTAATTGATTATTATGTTATCAAAAACACCCAAAATTTACGTAGAATGAAAGCAATTTTTACTTTGCTTCTCTTTCTTCCAAAAGACAGATCTGAATTATGGTTGCATCTTTTCTTCATTTTAATTATCTTGTACTATGTGTAAACTCTTTTGTAATAAAAAACGAGCGACAAATAAAATGTTCAAAAATCTTGGGGTTATTATAATATATACAAGATTATATTCCTTCTCACAAATTAAAAAATTATTGACAATTATTAATATTTTACAATTCACTTCTATGAAAATAAAGGATATTTTATGTCAGATTCTATACAAACAAAAACAGCATACATCCTGCCACTTAGAAACTTCCAAGAGATCGCTTTTGTGATCTGGTCGATAAATGATCGAAGAGTGATAATCGTTCAAACTTATCAATATGAACGTTATCAGATATTTTAGGTGTATATCTTTTACGTTATAGAAAGCTGTCTTGTTTGTTCCGCTTAATTGATGTTATCATCGACTGTGACATAATGTTTGCTTTATTCTTGACAGCGGTATTTGTTCATTCTCAACTATCTTCCAAAAATACGTTTATTGCGTAATATAATTGTATTCGATAATAATGTAACCCGTTGAATATTTTAGATTGGAACCAAAATTCAACCAAAATTCAAAGATGAAACCAAAATATTTATTCATAGGTCTATTGAATAATATAACTCACCTAAAAGTTGCAAAAAGTAATAGAAGAGAATGGAAAATATGTTATGGAACAAATCTATGCAAAAATATCTTGATTTTATCTCTGAGTTTTAATTTTAAAATACTACAAACTTTCGTTCCAAAACAATATTTACGTTACTGGTAACATTCACTATTTATTATGCAATAGTAAAACGAGCACAATGAAGATTATCATTGCCAAACCGAAGCCTATATTTTTCGTTAATGGTTTTAAACAGCTGGAACTAATGCATTGAAGATCTACAATTCTTCCTAATTTGTTATATTCGTATAAATGCATAAAATTCACAATATAGTGGTCGGGATATAAGAATAAATCGGACCTCTATCAACTTCAAAAAAATCATTTTCGTTATCAACAGAATATAGGAATAATAGATCATAGTGCTTAGGTGTATTCGGAATTTTGATCAAACGCGACGAGACAAATTAAATCCTAATAATAAGTTGAAAACTCATTTTACGCTTTACATTAGATGATTACAAAAGTTCGTGCCTGACTTGAAAATGGAACGCAAGCAGTTATATGTATTTTAAAATAAGAGTTCATTAATTATTTATACAGGGTAGACGAATAACTTTAATCACCTTGAATATTTCCGTTATTTGTAATAAAATGGAAAAATTATATATACAGAATTTGCATGGTATAGAGGGGCAAATATTGTGATGCACACATTTTGTATACAGTTAGCATTTTTATAGTTATTATGAATGAAGATCCTTGATCCTCCCTATAACATTGACGTTATTAAGACTCAAAGATATTATCTTGTTGTGCCTAATTCTGTATAAAGATAAGGATCCCCTGGTGCGTGATCAAAATCTTTGTCCTTTGGCTTAATACTAAATCTTAAGATTAATGTATACAATATACATATCTTAACACGTCGATTGCCGCGAGAATCACAAGTGATTGACGTTATCGAATTATTTCAAAGTAGCCGTGATACGATGCTATCAACAAATTACAAATACAAATTTTCCAATATGATAGTATTGTATATTAACAGTAGGTTTATTCCACACGTCAAAATAAAGGGTTCTATACAGGACATTGATTTCTGTGTATTCTACATATTAAAATAAATTTCTAAAAATTTAGATGCACATTTTTGTTATTTTTATAAAGTAATGTAAATATTAATAAGAAATGTAAATTTTTTATAAGGCAAAAATAGTATCTTTCAGTACCTCCCAAGTCTAGCATAATATTTCCCGAATTGCATAACTAAATAATTAATGATTGATCTCGTTTCCATTCTTACTGAAAGAAATTATAATTATTCAAGATCTACAGATCCATAGTGCTGCGATCACTATTGTGCTTGCTATGGTGTCCCCAAAGGTGGTTCGGAGCCCACCTTAAAAACTGTAGGTCCCGTCGCGAGATAACCTTAGCAAAAGAGTGGAGAGCGATGTAAAATAAATAAAAAACAGAACTATTGTTTTCTTTTTATTAATGCAATTAGAATCTCAAGTTCGAGATTATTTTGCCCAGAACTATTGTGCTTGCTGTGTTCTAAAATTGACTTCGTATGTAATCAATGGCTACTAGTCATCTATTCAATTTTCAAAAGAAGTTTGGTTGAAAATACTAGCAAAATTTGATCATTCTGACATTCAATTCTCAACAATTACGTTACTTATACATTTTAAATAATTCGAGCAACAATACTCATCGTTCATAATTTCCAACCCCGCGGTTGAACACTAAACCTACCGAGCACAAACACCAATTAAAACGTTTCAGCTTACAAAAATAACATGGTTCTATTTATTTAGAGGTTGTGCAATTTTTATCGCAACATCTGCTTGGATCAGGAAATTTATCGAATCAATTTCCATGTGAGCAACTTTATAATTCCAATAATTGTAAATATGAAAAATAAATGAAACCAGTCATTTGACCGGCAGTGGTAGGTTTAGTGTTAAAATAATTGTCTAAGTATTGTCTTGTAGACTAACAGATACTTCTGCTAGAATATATTCTGCATCTTGGTATAGAACCAATACACCTTGACCTACAACGAATGCACACACCACATACGTTCATGACAAATTGGCTGGGCAAAGAAATCTAGGTCTGATTGGCGTCTAATAGTCCCACCACTATTCTAGGTCTAATAGCCCAACTTCCTATCACTCACGTTTCCATTATTGGCTATAACAGTCGCTTGTACTAATCGGATTACACCACGAAACACTGCGAAATTGTCAAAGGTACAACCCCTTTTGTCCTCGTGCCACCGGGTAAGCCATTAGAGGTGTGCCAGCAATGCTGTGCAAGAGCCCAAAAATGTTGGTAATTTTTCCTCGTGATCAAGACTGGCTTACGAAGGAATCTCGTAACACGATGATGTAGAAATTACCGTTCATTTCGAGAATATAAATGTGTTAACAAATTAATTTAAGAAAATGTCGCAAACGGTGGGGCACCGTGCAAGTTGCGACAGTGCCTTTCCTCGTTTGTTAACGCAGTTATGCCACGGTTATCAACTTTATTTCTGTTTATAAAGAAACTTTTCACGAGCATTCTAACGCAGCAACTAGTCTAAGAAATAAATACTCAATAAACATTGAATATAAGGCATTTTGACTTCGTTTCAACACTTACTTTTCAGAGTGTTCGTTGCGTCTCCACTTATGCGGCAATATTTTTTATTTCATTATTACAATTTTTTATTTAACTCAGAAAAGTGCCTATAACTTTTTATCATCCTATGAAATTTTATAGCTAAAAAACAAAACGTATCCCAACCTTTACGACAGTCTAATTAATTAATGTCTTGAATCTACGATTGAAAACCTATAGAAACGTGTGCGATACTGTGCAGCACGTAAACAATTCTAATTAATCTTCTAACTCTAGTCTATACCTAATTAAATTAAACTTATAGTGTAGGTATATGCCTTTTGCTTCGTAATACTAGATTCTTGTATAAAATTTTGGTGTATAAAATGTGCAATAAAGAAAATACTGTATTAAGCGTGTTTGTGTTGTCTACATTAACGAATTTCCCAGATTGTTTGGACCGGGCCCGATCCCATTTGAGCCGAGTAAACGGGGTTCCATTGTACCATGCAGCCCTCAACCTAATAATTTTCATAAATTACATGTAGATTCGAGAAATGATTCGCAGATAAAATTCTGTTACAAAATTCACAGTTTTGTTCGACAAGCTCAGTCCTAAACCGTGTTTCAGATTCTTGAAATGTCGGAAATCCCGACATTTCTAAGCCAAGAGATATTTCCGGGAACCAATTCTGATACGATCTGAACACTTCCCAACCCGTCGCGTTATAAGCACCAGGTACATACCTGGGATTTTGGATTTTCGCACAGCCCTACTTGTCACCTTTACACTGTCGCTCTTCCGTAAAGTACCACGCCACAATGGCACCGACCCACGGGGTTTATATGACCCCCAAGGTGCGAACGCATTAGGAAACGCCTCGGAACACCCAGTATAGCAAGGCCGAAACTGATCCCTAGAAGTGTGCACCGGTCAATGTCCCTGGATCATCCAATAACCGTTTCCCTAAGAACACGAAAGGAACCGGCAATTGTGAGAACCTAAACTCCTGAGAAGTGGATCTGGCTTGGGTTTTGCCGCGCCAAAGGTGAAGCGAACAATGCAATGATTGTTTGACACCACACCTACTTTCATTTGGAAATCTGTTCAAATTTCGTACTGGCACACAGGACATCACTCGATTCAACGACCTCGAAAGATACAATGCTGTGCCTCTAAACAGAACTGAAGCGAAGTAATGTCTCCGTCAGGTGATTTAATTGGATGACTTAAGAGAATTTTTCGTTGTACTTCATCGAAAGGAGTGATTCTTGATCTCTTTTGAAATAACTTTTCCATCTGCGAAAATGTTCTTCATAGCTTCGTTAAGGAGTTATTAACAAAAACTAACTAGGCACGTGAACAGTGCCTTTGTAGTTGAATTTACCACTACGAAGTCACCATTCTGCACTACAGTTATCATTCTCATCTACACACGATCTCTTATCCATTTCAATACAATGATTAAACGCAATAGAAGTAGTGGAAAATTAGTGGAAACACTAAACAATGCGCAAATACTGCTGTTTCATGAGAAACGTGTTATACAGGATGTTCAGCAATAGCTGGGAGAAAATTTAAGCAAACATTCTTCTTCATTATCGTGTAAGATGAAAATCAAAGTAAAGACACTGCGATTATACCTTCATTTTTAAATGATAACGGATTAAGAATTTAATGGATTAATTTTTTAATATTGTCCGTTTATTCGTTACCTAACAGAAAAATGAGAAATAATCTATAGACATAATAATTAGTAGACTGCGGATCTTTATGCAAATTCTTTATTAATTCTTTATGCAAAATAAAAACTTTCTACCTAAATCGCAACAAGCTGGGTTGGAATAAATACTGAATTTCTTGCTGAATACGTTTAACAGGTTGGAATTAATCGAGTAGTACATTTAAAATCTTCAAATTATTTGACTATCAAAAATTAGACCTGCCAATTTTTATCATAAACGCATAAAATCCGCAGTCTAATAATTAGACAGCGGATCTTTATGTATTTCGAATGACACCTACTTACATTTGCCATGAATGCATAAAATCCGCTGTCTAATAATAACTGAATAATTTCGTTCTTTCTTGAAATTTTTTATGAAATTCTTGGATTAAGATTTTTGAAGATCAATTAATCAATCACGACCAATATAATCGTCGTTATTGATGTTGGAATAACATAGGAGTAATCATGAATTATCACGAATGGTATCAGTCTCTAATCTTTTCTCACTTGACAGTTTTCTCTGTAAATAACAGCTCGTTATATCAAGCATATCTACTTGCCATGATTCTGCAGAGCGAATAACGGAAACTTACGTGTTATCTTAATAGGAGATAACGATTTCATTTTGTTCGATGATCTTAACACTACGACGATAAGAAGCCAATCGGCCGATTTATCTCTAACGGCTTGTTAATCACGTTCGCAAAATTTTCAATGACTCAAGCACGTTCAACGTGTTCGCAGCTGTCAAGTGCTAGTTTTTAAAATGAAACGTAACGGACGATAAGAACGCTCTTAAGCTCTTACGTGTAGACAAACTCGTACAGCGTTTCTTTTTTGTAAACTGCCCGACCTTCGTTTGATGTGTCAAGATTGTGTTGTCGAGAAATCGATTTTCCGTATTCCCTCCGAGTATTTGATATTACAGGACCACTCATAACTATCCGAAGCATTCAAACAAGATAAAACATTACACTTGAAAGCTTCACAGACTTATAGACGAGATTAGAACACAGTGATATTAAGAGATTATTGAAGTGGAAACTTCTTTAGGCTCACCGCGTACACAATTTTTATTACGAGTATTTTATAATTTATCGCTTAGGCTCATAAACTGAAATTGTAATATTGTAATACAAGATAGCAGGGATAAATATCATTGCCCGTTTCGAAACGTTGTGTTTCTTATTAGGGCTGTAACTTTCCTTCGAAGGTCGAACATTTCGAAGCTTCGGAAAAGTTACAGTCCTAGTATAAGATTGCGAAATTTCAAAAGTTTGAAACTTCGAAGACTTTGAAGACTTCGAAGACTACGAAGACTTCGAAACTTCGAAACTTCGAAGCTTCGAAGTCTTCGAAGCTTCGGAAAAGTTACAACCCTATTTCTTATACTGCATTGTCTGATATTCTAAAAAATTAATCATCAAGTATAAAGTATTATATGTTGCAACAATAAGGCTCCGATTTTGCAAATTGTACGATAATTCTTACAACGATAAGGATTTGATTAAACGTACACTTGTCGATGTATCAACGAACCAGCTGAGCAAATGGGTTTGGGTTAGCACGTCGTGCTTCGGTTACATTATCGCCAGCTTAGGGTAAAGTTTAATTTTGTAACTCACAGTTATGTGTTCTAAAGTTTTTGTCCCTTTTTATCACAGCAAGTACGTATTCAATTTCTTTTTCTTTTCTACCAATTTTTCGGTATTTTTCGTGGCTGTGTGATATTGAAAACAGTATGTTTGTTTCCAAATTATTACTATTATTTCTTTTTTCAGACGCAAAAATTTTGTCTCTTGATAATGATACATAGGGATCGAAACGTTGAGAAGCTTAAATATTTAATTTGCACATTTGTTGGTTTCTAAAAGTGATCGAACCTGGCGCCGATATCATAATTATACTTTATATTTCAATTTCCGATCGATAAGAATTTTTCCTTCAGCTGAGCAAATAAGCAAAATTTTAAATGTTATCGGCGCATTGGTTCGATTAATTAAATACTTTAAAACATAATATTGATAACATTTAAAATTTTGCTTAAAGCTTATTACGATCGCTATACGTATAACCGTTAGCTGAGCAAATGTTCACATCAAATTCTAAAAAATACCACAACAGTCTCATTCAGCTATCACGCTCATCCTACTCGCTCCTAAAAAGAGTGCATTTAAAGTCAGTAAATTACAAAATAATGTTTCAATCGGGACTCTATTACTTAACGAACCCATAAATCAATCAGAAATGTGTAATCGAATGTTTTCGATATCTCATCGCGCCTTTCACGGATCGCCGAGCGTAATTCCGCGCGGGTCTGAGCGTCGCGTCGCGTCGAAAGAAATGAAAAAGAAGCCAGGTATTCGTATAACTGATTAGAAAAGATAGTTAGCCAGAACGGATCAGTGATGACTCGTGTCGTTAGAACGACGAAAGAAAAAGTAGTCGGTCGACGAAATAATTAATCTGACCGATCATCGAGCACACGGTGTTGGTGCTTCTCGTAGGAACGAAACGAACGAACGAACGAACGAATGAACGAACGAACGAACGAAGAGGAGCCGGTTGCACGTCAAGTATGTGCGGAATGAAAACTGTCAGTGGCCTGACACGGCGGACTGGTTGGGGGCGACAGCTCGCTAAATGCACAACCACCCTGGCTGATTCTAGTCAACGTCTGCATACCATCTACCTGCCTCCGCTTCTACCTCTGTCTCTGTCCCTGACTCTGCATCTGCCTCTGCCGCCGCCGTTATCGCCTCCATCGCTGCCGCTACCATCGCTCGGAAATACAGGCCCCGATATTGTTGTCCACGCATCAGAACTCACCCCACTCCTTCGACGTTGCGAAAAAAACCAACGAGAAATATGTTCGTTTAGATATATATTTTATATATACAGGGTGTCCCAAAACTAGCGTAGGAGCGGAAAATGGGAGGTTCCTTGGGTCATTTCAAGCGACATTTTGTTTTACAATAATGGCGTTCGCGGCTTTTTTAGAAGTTATTAACGAAAAACACGGACCAATCAGATCGCGATCTAGACATGCGATGGCACGTTCGGCCAATTGAGAGTTGACGCGTCGGTTCGACTGTGCTAACTCGCGTCTAGATCGCGCTCTGATTGGTCCGTGTTGTTCGTTAATAACTCCTAAACAAACGCCATTTTTGTAAAGGAAAATGTTGCTTCAAATGACCCAAGAAACTTCCCATTTTCCGCTCCTACACTAGTTTTGGGACACCCTGTATATATATATTTATTTATTCGTTTATATTATACGTATATACAATATATTGTATACCATACATACACACGTGTACATACATTTTTGTAAAGGCAAATGTTGCTTTAAATGACCCAAGAAACTTCCCATTTCCGCTCCTACACTAGTTTTGGAACACCCTGTATATATTAGGTTGGCAAAAAAGTAATTTCGGTATTTTAAGGTGAAATAAAACCGAATTTCTTTATTCAAGTGATGAACTATGATCAATACAATATTTTCTTATTTATCCTTTTTGGCAAAAGATCATCGAACAAAAAGGAAAATGTCTTAATTATTAAAGTTCATTGCTTGAATACAAAAATTTAGTTCTATTTCATCTTAAAATACCGAAATTACTTTTTTGCCAACCCAATATATGTCGGGGCGTGCCGACATAGGCAATGATTTGAAAATTTGTATTATTATTATTAATGTCATGTTTGTTTTATTGATTGTAATTTATAAATTCGTGTTACTGTTACGTTTGTTTTATTTTTGAAGAAATGCGAGACGAGGTCCTTTAGGAAAATGGTTTAGGTCCTTGTTGAACGTGACCACGGGTGATAGAACCACCACTGATAGTTACAGTGTATATGAAAACAGGACAATATCAATGAGATATTGATTGATTTGCGTTGTCAAGAGAGTAGTCTTTTGATATAGACAGAATCAACAAGATTTTGACGAGACAAGATGTGTAAGGATAAATTCTACAGCACCCGTGAGCTCGTTGACGCATTTTGAAATGCCGAATCGAACAAGGGGTCGGCCTGCCACGACATATATATATTTATTTATTCGTTTATATTATACATATATACAATATATTGTATATAATACATACACACGTGTACATACATTCATGTATATTTATATATGTATCGTATATACACGAACAAAAAGGGGATTTGCAGATGCGTGGAATTGACGTGCAGCGACCAACAAGTCCATTACCCACGCCGATGGCGGAAAGGTACAACGAACTGCTGAAAACCACTTCAACTGCTTACTGCGAAACCGCGAAAGCAATGATTCCATTTGTCGATACAACGATAGCCCTTAACTTATCAGGACTGCAGTAATGTCTCGATACATGTGACAGAGATGTGCAGGATGTTTGCGATGATATTGCATCCACTACACACTGCAAGGTGTATCCCTCAAGAGGCCGAGAGATCGTCGACAAGTGTAACATGATACGAGATTAAGGATAATGCTAATTCAATGGCGACACTTCGTTATTTTTATACTTTTACTTGGGTACATGCTTTCGGCACTTTTCTGAGTAAAATGAGACCAAACATGACACTATTGGGATGATATTTTACTTGTTTAACGGACAATGCAGTGGAGCCTCGATTATTCGAACCGGTGATGTCAGAATTTCTCCCGAACGAGTGTTGAAATTAATGAGAAACCTTTCATAATTAGGTTCTGATATTATTCATTTATGATTATTGAGATCGTACTGATGCATCCATGAGGAATTATTCAACAAAATGGCTGAAAATTTCGACAGACACGCTCTTATTATTTTTATAAAGTAATGTAAAATAATCACAATGCTGCCAGGTATTGCAACTAATCAAAATGAACAGTAATAATTACAGTAACTTCCCTACGAATCGGGAAGAAGAATGAAATTTTTCTACTGATTCTACATTAAACGAAGTCGTTTCAAAACAAAAGCGTAATGTTTCGTTTTATAAAAGTTTCGTTTCAGATGAATAAATTTATCGGTTATTTTTTCGTTGTTTTTAAAGTTATGTACAGATTGGACAGGAATAAACATTGAGTTAAAGTTTTTTGCGTTTTCGATAAATATTTCCAAATATCATAAGTTTTCCAATTTTTTTAATTTTATTCAAAATTCTAGAGAATTCTCGAGAAATATAGTCTTATTTCTCATTTCTCAAGAAATGAAAAATGTTGAGAAATCAGGAACACTAGTCAGGACTATCGTATATTTTGAGGAGAAATCTTTCGAGTATAATAATTCTCCATCCGCTATATGTAACAAAGACGTTTGAATCTCATTTCATTGCTGTTACAATAAACACTGTTACGCCTAGTCTCGCGAACATGCACTATCCCCATGCACTCGGCTGACACGACGTATCGTTGTTTGCATTAAAACCAGAAAAAAGGATTTGTTACGCTCACGTAAGCGTTCCAGTACGTGCGTCGAAATGGTCCGGCATTCGTTGAGCAAGAATTAATGAAACCACCATATTATACGGAATGATAGTCTTGTTGCCTGTAAGACAAGAGAACGTAATCATTAACATTTTCCTTACACAGCCTGCAGCTGCGAACGAAGCACGCTGTTTTATATACAGGATGCTCCAAAAATGTTGTACCTCCTTGAAGGGCGTGATTCCGGAGGTCCTTTGAACTAACTTTCGTCTTTGCAAAAATATTCTCCGCAGCTTTGTTCACGAATTATTAACACTAAGCCTATCACCACCAGACATTTTATTCTATAAAATACTAACAGCCTCCGACACGGCTTCGCCCGTGCTAAATGTGAGAAGAATTATATTTTTTATCTTAAGTATATTAATATATATATAAAGATGATAACCCTGGGGAACATTATTAATTCATTAATAACAATTTATTGTTGAAATAATAGTTAAAATAATGAATATAGACTTGAAAGATGTAAAGCTCGTAATATGGCACGTGCATGCTTTTCCCAGGAAGACTTGACCTTGAACGTGTCCGAACGTGTTTCGCAGTATAAAATATCTCGTGCTCAAATACCTATGTATACCAATTTTCATACCGATAGGTTCAACGGTAAGAAGTTGATATATTGCAGCGCCATCTACTGCGGCGAGTTACAAAAAAATATGTAGCGTAAACACCTTCTCCATGAAAAAATACATATATGTACCAAGTTTCATGTTGATCAAACAGTTTCGAAGTCTATTAATCATATATATATACAAATATCCATTTATATATATATATATATATATATATATAGATATATATATATTTCTATTCTATAAAATAAAAGATCCAGATCTTTTATTTTACACTTATTGAATTAATAACAATTATTTGATAAGAAATTACTGTATAGACATCTTTAGTAGAGCACGGTAATTTTTCGTTAATAACTTCTTAACCCTTTGCACTCTGAAGTAATTTTCAATTTTGTTGCCAACAATTCCCTGCTACTGTAAGTGTTTTATTTGAAATTTACTTCAAAGGACAGTTCCTTTAACTGCTACTTATTTTGAACAATTTTGTTGACTAATTATATTAGATATAGCTTTCAAACTGTGTTGTAATTCATAATTGGGGGAACTTATATTTGTTTTTAACTAAAAAATAAGACAAATACATGAAGAAAGAACCGTATTCATATAAGAACCCTTTGTATCTACATTTTTCAAGGAAGTAGTACATATTTGGGACATCCTGTATATTCAAATGGAAACTTTAATGTTCAATTAAAATTGGTACTCAGAATGGTATAGAGTACGATTTAATATGACGGCGTAACTAAAAAAAATGTGTTTAATTGTTTTATGCACTTCAAGAAGTGCATGTCTGTTATTTAATTTGATGCAGAAACTGATCATTTTATACGGTCTGCAGGTTCTAGTGGAAAGATATTCAGATGCGTAAAGAATAAGAAGCACTACTTTTCTACAAACTGTTATCTAATATGCAGTTTAAACAAACGACCTAACATCAGCAAGCATAGCCTACCGTTTTCGATTAAACTTTATTGAACATTATTTTATATTAAATTTTGTTTAATGTTAAAATTATTTTCAAATGTTTACCAACATAGACACTATAAGCCGGTGAATACTAAATTTTCTATCTACTGTAATCACGTCAAAACGAAGTCATTTGCTAGAGTTTAATTAGTGGCACTTAGAAATAGCAGATTTGCCATAAAATTGCAAAAAGGAATGTTTTTTCCAATTAAAACTTTTAGAATGTACTGAAGTATTAAAAATACGTATTGACAAATAATACACACTGTTTCTATTATGTGGCTATTCCGTCGCTAGGCAACTACATGAAACGCGAATTCAAGAAATAAAAATCAAGTGATTCATTTAGAAAGAGAAACGCGTGATTATGAAACGTCGATGATTTCCAGGGAAAAGGAAATGCTCTTGAATACGATACACATATACGTCCCGCGTATTCACGGACGTTATTTATTACAGCGTTCATTCGCATCTTGCTGGAACTTGTGCGCAGGCATGGTGACGTGGTTGATATTAGTACAACGTCAAACTTATAATTGGCGTGTCCCGATCGATATTTTAATTTATCTAAGGGGAGCGCTCCAATGATGCTGTCAGTATACTTAACGAGTAAGGACAGCTTGCCGAACCGGTGAGTAGAAAATTGAAATCGTGACACCAGCTATTCAGATGTCACATACCCACATCGTCCAAGCTGTCAGGAAGTAATAAGTAAAAATAGATCTTTCTCCTTCGAGTACCAATTATTTCGCCGATTATTCAATTTATTGGTGACAATTTCGGAAACGAAAATATTCTCCAGTTTTCGAGATCTGGAAATATTCTATCGAAATTATACGGGTGTTCGCGTCATCGCTTGCCAGCATTCGTCTTGTAAATAGTAAATCCGCAACGTCGAAGTAAAATACAATATACTGGCCATTAATTTCTTATATTTGCTCTAGAGTCTAACATTATTCATATTACCACGAATCTATATTATAAATCTACTAATTCAATTTTTTATTAATATTTACTTTAACAAATAAAAAACATGATTAAAAAGGATCTATATTATAACTCTAATAAATATATATGATTTCTTATATTTGCTGTATACTCTAACATTATTCATATTACCACGAATCTATATTATAAATCTACTAACTTAATTTTTGATTAATGTTTACTTAAACAAATAAAAAACATTATGAAAAAGGATCTATATCATAACTCTAATAAATATATATGATTTCTTATATTTGCTGTATACTCTAACATTATTCATATTACTACAGATCTAAAATCTACTAATTCAATTTTTGATTAATATTTACTTTAACAAATAAAAACATGATTAAAAATGATCTATATTATAACTCTAATAAATATATATGCTTTCTTATATTTGCTGTATACTCTAACATTATTCATATTACTATGGACCTATATTCTAAATCTACTAATTCAATTTTTGATTAATATTTACTTTAACAAATAAAAACATGATTAAAAATGATCTATATTATAACTCTAATAAATATATATGCTTTCTTATATTTGCTGTATACTCTAACATTATTCATATTATTATGGACCTATATTCTAAATCTACTAATTCAATTTTTGATTAATATTTACTTTAACAAATAAAAACATGATTAAAAATGATGTATATTATAACTCTAGTAAATATATAATTTCTTATATTTGCTGTATACTCTAACATTATTCATATTACTACAGATCTATATTAAAAATCTACTGATTCAATTTTTGATTAATATTTACTTTAACAAATAAAAAACATTATTAAAAAGGATCTATATTATAACTCTAATAAATATTGATGTTATTCTTTTCCTTCTACTCGAAATTGTCTTTACTTTAATTATTTAGTCCTTCGAATAAACACAATGAATTAAAAACACTTTGAAGAAAGACAAAGGCACACAATGAAGAATAATGTTGTATTTTTCACAAGAAAGCATCGAAGACAATATAGTTCTACTTTTCAGTAGCAGTGAAGCTAAAACATGAAACAAGCGGCTCATTATAATACCACATTATTATATAATTTTACAAACTGCAATATTGCAGTATGATATCAAAGTGACTATCAAGATAAATTCTACAATATTCTAACTTAGGAGTACAAGAATTAATTTAAACGTTTCGTAGATAATGATGTATTGAGTATATATGTATGTTTTATAGATAAGATTGCGTATTGTGTTCAATGCAATTTTCCTTAAAATACAATTGAAAGTTAATTGAGCTTTTATCAATTTACCAATCATACTATAAACAGCTGTATCAATTTGATAGCTAAAAATAATTTCCGCTTTACTGAAAGATTATTTGAAGTACAAAATTCGGCATGACAATGGCTCCCAAATCCTTGTTCGATTTGTCATTTTTATCAACTCTCGTTAAACAAAGCACGATTGTTCGTTTTCCAGTTAAAAGATGGAAGATTCTGCACGAGCGCATGAAATTGAAGTCAGAGTCGATATCGATTCCCAAAATATTATTTACACCAATTTCTTATCTCCAAGCTGAGTCCGAGCTGTCAGAGCAGTCCCGAACGTGTTAATGTATGACCGGTGACAAATAATTCAATTCATTGGATCTTCGAACGGGAATTTGCCATCGACGGTGATTATTACGAAACGTGGAAAATCCAATGACGAAACTGTCGCCCTATCGTGCTTCGTTAGCCGCTCATTTGAATCTCCATTATCGAAATCTCGCTAAATAATGTAATAGCAATTACTTAACTGATTCAGGACAGCAGTTTCGAACTTTGACAAGCGGACGTTACTGTTCAATTGGTCAGTCATACTAGAATCAATCAATGGATACATTTGGAGACCGATAACACATCTTGACAGCATAAGTAGCGATGACTATAATTGACGGTGCTATTGCTAGACTGTAGATCTTTGGTCAGGAACCATATTTTTCTATTCTAGGGAAATAGGAATGTACTAGGTTTTTTCTGACACTAGGTTAACGGGTTATAATATTATTTTATCTAATGTTACAATTATATTATAATATAGCCGAGTATTAATATTTTTCATTTACGATTATTGAGATTGCAGAACATCCATTGTCATGCATCCATGAGAAATTACTCCACAAACTTATTTCTTTGGATATATATTATTTTAACTCTGCACTGCATGATTGTTTTAAATTGGGATGAAAAAATTGAAAGGTCAGTTTTTGAGTTTAGTGTAAGGGAAAAATATTAAAGAAGATTAAAACAACATTTTTAGCAAAAAAAAAAACATAAATAAACATAGTAAGAAAACACATTCTTAGTTTACTATATACTAGATTTGTTAACTGTATCACATATGATGCACTATGCAGCGAAGGGTTAAAAATGGCTAACAATTTCAATAGACACACTACTGTCATTTTTACTGTGAACCTAGTATTAAAAAACCAAATCAAATGTAAATAACATGACAATATTCTCAAATATTTCTGAATTTTAACCCTGTTATATATATATATGTATGTATTTCTCGATTATTATAAATGCATGTAACCCGCAGTTACAGATATATAGTTATCTATATTGAATCCAAGAAATGATCTATTGAACTTTCAAAATATTATAAGTACGGTCAACGTTTTGCATAAAATTTAAATACTGATTTAAAATCTTTTATAAACTATATTTATTTAGAGATCATTTACTATGACAAATGTACACTGTTCTGCAACAGATAGGCGAAAATTTAATAAATTATTTATCATAACAGTGTCAAATGAGAATTAAAGGTGACAAAATTCGAGCTTTATTTTCAAATTATTAATGATTAATCTTCACTTATTAAAGCTGACATTACTGATCCATGTGCATTGTACACAATACACTATGGCTCAATCAGAGAGATTTTTAATTATTAATGACTAAAAAGTTATGCCAAATATGCAATTTTGATAAGTTTAATTTTCAACTGATATTGTGAATATTGTCACAGATAATCACCCTTCAATTGTTATCCTTCCTAACATCCTCTAAAATTGTGATAGACGAACATAACAAATGATGTACTAATAAATTATTTCTACGACCCTGGCTGTATTTTTTAAATTGAAATTGCGAAAAGGCTATTTACAATGTTCAATATGACGTTTGCCAAACGTCACTATTCCTTCGAATGTCTTTTTCAGAAATAAAAATATGTAAAGCTCATTTTGAATAAATGCATCAATTTCATGAGAAGTAGGTCATTTAATCGACTATATAATTATTTACAGCATTGTGACCATGCTTTATGAATATAAGACTTTGCATTCTTAAATCACATAATCGTGTGAAAAAAGTACAATTCATAATGAAATTGCAACTCATTCAATGGCACTGATTTAATTTCTGCACTCAAAGCACATTAAAATATAATTTTTCACAGACATTTACTTCTTTTCTTAGTCGGATAACAATATAACCTTGCAGGAGTCATGTTTCAAATATTTAGTAGGTAAGTAGATAATATTTATTTATTAATTTTTTAAACGCACGATGGTTGAATTTTACGCAGAGTTGGGCAAAAATTTAATCAACGATTTACTATTAAATTTCTTTACTATTAAACTCCTGCTTTAATCGTTAATTGCGGTTAACGATTACATTATTTTCAATTGTAATCGTCAATCGGATAATTGATTAATGATCCACTGCAGAAATTTCGAAACGAAATATGACATCAAAACTGTATGCATACTGAAAAAAATGTGAATTGAGTTTTTGTTGAGATATGTTTGTGTCGATTCTCCATTTCCGGTCTCCGTCTCTCTCTCTCTCTCCCTCCTTATTAAAATTTACAGATAGACCGTGTGGCGATTAACTTGACAATTGATTAAATCAGTCTCCGATTTTCCGATGATTTCTTTTTTTAATCAACGATTGACGACTAACTTGATCAATCGAATGAATCAATCGTCGATTTTTCAATGATCACTTTTTTAATCGTACACATTAATCAATCAACCTTGATTAAAATTTTAATCGATTAATTCCCAACTCTGGTCATGCGATATCGTGACACGTACACAATAGACAGAAGATATGTCACGTGAATAGCATGGTAGAAGGGGAAAGTAGAGAGGGGACACAAGTCGTAACCTCCACGCAACCCTGAGAAGTAAAAGATTCTATGATATCTAATCCATATTTGCTTTACCCTTTAATCTAACAAATTATGCTATGATGTCACATTTTCTAGAAATATAACTCGCAACATAGAGAGTCCAATCATTTCATAGTAAGTAAAAATAGTAAACAGGTAAATTTTTATGTGACGGTTACTTTTTTAATCGAGGGTTAATCTGGCGACTCTAGTTCATTATGCACTGAAAAGTCTCTCGAGCAGTGCAGGGATATTACACGAGTTTCACACGCATGCGTGACCAACTGAAAAAAACATGTTTGTGGGGTCCTAAGTTTGTGTGGAAATTAGTGGGGAACTGGCAAAAAAATACCGAAAGAATCAAAACTTATGATACGTTATATGTAGATACATATTAAATTTTAATACAATACACACATGTCATACGTTGATATTTTAAAATAAAATCTTAAATTTTGCAAAATTAGTCGGGGTGCCTGAGGTACTATATTTTAGCCACACTTTTACCGACGCTAAAACTCGTAGCACATGCGCGTGGAACACGTGCAATATTCTTACTGTGCTAGAGTTCAGCAAAGTCAAGAGGTGAACAAGCAGAATAAAAAGCAACTTGCTAAATCGTCGACCGCGATCTAAACTAGTTGGCATAATAACCTATGCATCCCGACGCGTCTAAACCGATGTACAGATTTATTCCGATTCAATGCCGGAGTCTCGCGGACAATTGTAACAACATTCGCCGTCTCTGACCGCGCAGGTTGTGAAAAAGAGTAAAAAACGAATCGAGAAAGCAGTCTCGGAACGGGGTATAAATGTTGAAGTAAAGAAAAGAGGGGACGGCCAGTTGATGCAAAGCCGCCGAGACACGATCGAATCATGCTGGCCCATTGTCCCGCGGTAGATTGGCTGATTTCGTCGGGACGTTTGACGAAGCCCCACCGCTGCTGTTGCGTTCAAGATTGATTGGCAGTGATAGGGCCGATCGACAAGTACGACCGAGACCGGCACAGAAGCTCGATGAAGGTAATTAATGGCTCACCAGGGCCGTAGGTGTTTCCATCGAGGGGAAAGGTTCATCGTTCCTAACGCATAAGAAAACACCGTGCCGCACACTTGGCCAAATCGATCAACTTTGTGTCGTTTATGAATGTCTAATAAATACGATTAGAATTCCTTTATCGATCATAATTTCCTAGAAAATGGCACACCAGGGCCATGGGTGTTTCCATCGAGGGGAAAGGTTCATCGTTCCTAACTCACAAGAAAACACCGTGCCGCACACTTGGCCAAACCAATCAACTTTGTGTCGTTTATGAATATCTAATAATTACGATTAGAATTTCGTTATCGATCATAATTTCCTAGAAAATGGCTCACCAGGGCCGTGAGTAGACTGCGGATGTTTATGCAATTTTAAGAAAGTGGAATCAAATAAAATTATATTTTTAATAGGAACAACCTTTGTAGATCCAAAATAAATAAAAACTGTACCAAATTCTATCGACTTTTATATTCTAGCATTTTTTCAAAATTTGCATACGTCTTAAATGCATAAAGATCCGCAGTCTAGCCATAAGTGGTTCCATCGACGGAAAAGGTTCATCGTTCCTAACATACCAGAAAATACCGCGCCGTACACTGGGCCAAATCGATCAACTTTGTGTCAATTATGAATAATAATTACGATTAGAATTTCGTTATCGATCATAATTTCCTAGAAAATGGCTCACCAGGGCCATAAGTAGACTGCGGATATTTATGCAATTTTCAATGTTATTAATCAAATTTTAAGAAAGTGGAGTCAAATAAAATCATATTTTTAGTAGGAACAACCTTTGTAGATCCAAAATAAATTAAAATGTACCAAATTCTATCGACTTTTATATTCTAGCATTTTTTCAAAATTTGCATCCGCCTTAAATGCATAAAGATCCGCAGTCTAGCCATAAGTGTTTCCATCGACGGAATAGGTTCATCGTTCCTAACGCACAAGAAAAACTGCGCCGCACACTGGGCCAAATCGATCAACTTTGTGTCAATTATGAATAATAATTATGACTAGAATTTCGTTATCGATTAGAATTCCTTTATCGCTCATAATTTCCTAGAAAATAGCTCACCAGGGCCATAAGTAGACTGTGAATGTTTATGCAATTTTCAATGTTATTAATCAAATTTTAAGAAAGTGGAATCAAATAAAATCATATTGTTAGTAGGAACAACCATTGTAGATCCAAAATAAATAAAAACTGTACCAAATTCTATCGACTTTTATATTCTAGCATTTTTTCAAAATTTGCATACGCCTTAAATGCATAAAGATCCGCAGTCTAGCTAATAACTATTGTGTGTCTATATGTTCTCCAATGACTCTAGGTTGACAACAAAAATGAATTTTATTTCGGTCCAAGGGATTAACCCTTAGCATTCGAGGGGTGATTCAAAGTCACCGCTAGGAATTGCTGTACCATTGTTCGTAATATTGTTTACATTATTAAATATGTTGCTATCTAATCAATTGCTTTACATTTTCATACTTGCATGCTCTACGATTTGATTGAAATTTAATAATAACTATACAAATTAATCGATACTGGTTGGAAGTGCGAATATCGGAAATGTTTGAGAACCATAATCGTAGTATCTGTATTCATTAACTGATCAAAGGTAAATTGGCTGTGCAACAGGTGCGTGATTCCGAAATTTCTTCGGATACGATTCAGGCAAGATCAATTTTAAGATACAAAATGGAAAGTTCTACAAATTAACAAAATGTAACTTTCGTTCGTAACTTTCATACTTTCTCTTTCCACGTAAATATATGCAGATATATTTTATTGATCGATCGTATAGATTCGAAAATAATTAATAAACATCAAATTAAAAACATGTACGACCATAATAAAATCACTTTAGGAGAACGGAGACAGCTTCTGAATCACAAATAACACTATCCAACACTAATTTTGCGTTTCGATAGTCCCAGGAGGTGGCTCATGAATTTTGATGGGCTGAACGCTGAACACCGAAAGTCTTTTTCTTTATCAGGTTTCGAGAAATTCAAGTAAAAGGTGTTGAATTTTGTCTTCCAATCAATGCAAACATTTTTTGTTTTGCATGAAGGTTCTCAATCTACCCATTATACGCGTTCAACAACATTATGGAAATAAAATAAACGCGTACGTCACACTATAAATATCAATCAATATAGTTGTAGGTATTAAATAAAAACAAATGCTTAGACCATAAATTTTACGCATTTACGACAAACACGAAAAGAATTTGCGAATATCAATATATTGTATTAATTGTAGCCTATTAAAACCAATAACGGAAGACAGAAACTTTGCTTCGCATAAACACCCGCAGTCTAGCAACGATACATTGAGACTCTGAGCTACGCTAAAGTCTAATGTGCCGAAGCTATGAAAATACATATACGCTCTCGCTAATGAAACTAACAATTTCAATGCTCGCGAGTCAATTCGCTTATCAAATTACCATGTGCATAACTGGTAAGCATCCTCTAAACTCTAAATGAACGCATTCAGTGCACGGTATGTAGTACGCAGGCCGCAGAGAGGCTAAATAAAGTTGTCGCTCGAACAATAAAGCATCTCGTTAACACTGAATCGATATTACGACAAACGTCGTTAGGCAGAGTCTGGTGGCTGACGAGAACGAGGCGGAAGATCAGAGGAACAGTGAACCGAGTGACGTCAGAAGGAGCGAAGCGCGTGAGAAAGGACGAAGCGCGGAGTTCCCTCTGCCACTTTGTCCTGTAACGCTAACAGTAAGTAAACGCATCGAGAGAGAGAGAGAGCAACGTGTCGGTTCGCACTCGGCGAGTCCCGTGCCATTTGTTTCAATCTATGGACAGAGATAATTACGAGTAGCATCGAATAACGCTCGTGTCCTGGTCTCTTCACCGGTCGGTTTCCACGAGCAGCGTATACCATGATGCAGAGCAGACCGGAGCGGAACAGAGCAGAGCGGAGCAGAGCATAGTAGGCCAGAGAAGCGTAGAGAAGAGTACAACGGGCACAGCACGTTGGTCCGGCTCTCGCGGGCTTGGGCTAACGTTACTCCAGACAGGATAGTTCCTGTCAGGCTACATGGAGACAAACGAGCGACCGGCAATCAACCGCTGTTAGCCCCGTCCGACCTTTCGCCAACCGTCATCTGACCATACCTTTTTGCCCCCAGAACCACTTCATCATAATTTATTGTGATACTGTCACGTTAATAACTCAATTTATTTCACTGGAAACTCTATTATTTTTATGGTTAGCCTGAGCCTGTCGTCGCGGAGCGCGTCACGTTGCAGCTGATCACGCATTTCGTCCGGTCTCGCGTGACTCTCGGCGGCTATCTCCCTTTCGCTATGCCGAACGCTGCCCTGAATTATGCTCGCCCTATTTACTTCTGCAACCTTGCCGAGATCCCGCCGATTATCGAGTATTGTCTATACTTGGCTTCAGATAAGAAGGTAAGGTGAGGTGCCCCAAGTCTGGACAGTCCAAATGTGAAACCTTAAGCTGGACAATTGAATTTTTATGGTAAAATCAATAAGTAAGAGATTAAATAATTATATTATATATTCTGAGGCCTTAGCTGCAAGTAGGGGTGAATATTATTTCATGAAGACATCAATTCAAATTTAAAAAGAAATTCAAAGTTCATCTGAAAACAGTATACAAAGTAGTCTACATGCGAATCATGTGCATTTATAATTCGAAGTTTTGTTAGAAAAAATGATATAATTGAAGCCCTCAGACAAAAAATAATTATCACGCAGAATAATATTGATATTTTAAAATAATTTGGCAATCAAACTTAACGTAAATAATTATTATTAATTCAAATATTAGATGTCCAAGTTTAGAACTGTTTTGAAATATAAGTACTCCATACTGGGACGCGATGACGCAATGTGCATACGCCTAAAACCGGACACGTGTTTGTGACTAAGATCAACCCGTTGTTTGCAAGTTATTTAACTAAACGTACGTATAATTAGTCTTCTATTACCTTGTATAACGTATGTAGAAAATGTGTACCGCCTGTGACGTGAATAATACTTATTTTTTACGTCATAAATCTATCAGTATTAGTACCTAACTTTAAAAATTAATTATTTATGTCCATATAATCCTTAAACAAATGTTTTTTCAGATTGTAAACTTGCTTGAAAAATTAAATTTGATAATGGCCATCACACGAAATAAAACTTTTGATTGTAGTAAAAAAAATTAAAAAGGTATCATAAAAACAAATTAAAAGTAAGAGCAAGCCAAAAGTACTGACACTGACAAAAGTAATGACACATATTAAGTTCATCACACAAGCTTCTCAATACAGTGGATAGTGGCTTATCATGAAGGGAGGCCACTGACCTTTTTAAGATTTCAAAAAGCACACTGCATTCTAAAATGAAAAATTTAAGTTTGGAGGATGCTAAGAAAGGATTACCAAATGCGCTTTCGAAAACAGAAGAAAGATCTTGAAAAGAGAAACAAGGAAAAATTATAGAAGAAGAACATTTGTCTAAAAAGTAAGAAAAACAGAGAAACAAAATTTAAAAAAGAACAAGAACAATAATAATTTACATGAAAGGAGAAAGATAATTACACAACAATTTAAAGATATAAAGTTAAAAATCAATGATAAATCTAAGAAAATAACGTCTAAAACAACTAATGGTAATAAAGATGAAATTAAAGAAGTGGAAGCAAAATTGTGCACTCAATTAGAGAATATGGAGAAAAAAGTATTGGACAGAGGACAGAATTTAATATTCAATAATAATATTTTCATACCATATGTGCATCATTAAAGATTTAATAAAAATCGGAAGTATTCTCAAAGAATACCCACACTTCATACCCACAGTAGTATTTTTAAAATCGTCTAATGTTTTTAATGTTTCAAATTACACTTACTCATTTCTCTCATAAGTGCATAAAATCTAGTCACTACATAAACCGATTCCACCAATTGGCAAGCAACAAAACGTATAGAATTTAGAAATAACGTTTCAATTAGTTAGTGTAAGCTAATTGTAATAATATTGTACTTGCTATATGAACCACTTGGCTTAAAGCAATAATAATAAATAAATAAATAAATAAATAAAAAAAAGCAGAAGTGGGCAGTATTTGGCGAAATATCCCACATTTTACCTCGCTTAAGAGAATAGTATTTCAAATAGAATATATAATTTTCCAAATACAATATTTTTAACAGTTTAATGTATAGCGATCGCAATGAGCTTCAAGCAAAAATTAAACGTTGTCGGCGCGTTAGTTCGATCAATTATATACTTATATATACTGGACAGTCCAAAACGTTGAGAAAAATTTTGTGATATTTTGCAAATAGTGTTTAAGTATAATTGATCGAACCAACGCGCCAACAACATTTAATTTTTACAATATTTTTATTTGAACGACCAGTCATTCAACTATTACTTGCAAACTCTACTTTTCAAAGTTGTATGCATACTCTGAAGTAAATAGGATTATTTACAATTTCACACAGCTCTGTAACAGAGGAAGTAGTACCGCCCCGACGAAAACGGATCAAGTGCTACAATTGAATTCACAGTTCAAGACGGAACACGTAACTGCGTGTACGTTCGTCGAAACCGCATAAACGAACAACAGAAAATGATAGGCCGAAGCTGTTGAAGATCAGTAAAGCATGCTCGTTAATTTGAAACTTTAATAAGCACTTCATCGTTCCTACTGGCTAATCACTTCATAAACATGGTGTGCCAGATACAACGCAGATACAATGTCCGCATTAATCGTAAGAATTACTGGTTTACGAGCGGCGCGCAGCACGATGTGTCTTTCGTTTCGTTTCGTTCCGTTTCGTTTCGCTTCTGCCGCGTCTGCATTACATCACGTGGCTAATTAAGCCCTCATTATTCTCCGTGAATTATGGCAGTAATTCAACGACTTTCTCTCACTACGGCGGACCGACACGCAAATAACGGAGGCTCGCGAGGATCCACCGGTTGAATTTCAAATGAACGTCCATTTCAGGCGATTATAAAGAACCACCTTTTTTCCTTTTTTTCTTCTCTTTTTTTTGTTGCGCAGAGCGATACTTTGCAACCCGCTATAAAATATCACGCGACGCGTAACTGCTAATTTATTCGATTTCGGGTATGTCAGCGGAGCGACAACGTAACAACCTGCCGACATGCACAAATGAATTATAGCTTGCATCATTCTAGACCAGAAATTTCGTTTATCTCGTTCGGCTCGATTACGATAATCGTCCACGGAACCGGCGAGAAATGGCAAACCGTTAACGAAAATGGAGACATTAATTCATTGTTGACTTCGCGATCGAAAATCGTTCTCGAAAAAGGGAGAAAGAAAAAGAAGCAGATATCATTCGCATAAACGGTTGACACGACCGATAGGCCGAGAATTACGATGTATTTTAACACGATTCGAAATCTTCCCAGGACATTTATTCGTTAATAGTATCGTAAAGAACGGACCGGTACGTCCCCGATGTAACTTCGGATGAATTGCTACTTTCAGTGTGCTTGATCGTTGAATATAAAATTTTATGACTTTACGAGTGAAAGGAGAAAAGTATTGGGCAGCGCGCGTGTAAAAAGCGAAGCTTGTTGATTTGTGATTGAATGTACTCGATATGTTCTGGGTCTTTTTAATTAATACACTTCGATGTTTCATTGAATGTACGTGTAATTTATACCGGTCAAAATATTCGTGTACTTATCACTTTCGCTGGGCGCTTGATATACGAGGCGAAACTTGTGCGAGAGCGGCAGTCACTAAATGATAACGTCGAACCAATACAGCGCAACCCAACGGTTCGAATAATTCACGATCGAAGCAAATATTGAATACGGATATATCTTTTCCCCGCGGTAACGTGAAATGCGAGGCCGATAACTCTCGGTTAATTATAAATAATCATTTTTTAACTAGAAAATATTGCCCCCTCGTACAATGTTCGCGTTGATGGATCAGGATATACGTAAGGGATGTTACTCTTATCCATGTGCGAATATTTCTATTAAATTGCTGTAGTAAATTATATTGTAATACTTTTACAAGAAATCAGAATTTTTAATAATTTGAAGTTTTTTAGATTGCCGAAGTGTAACAGATGTACAAATTGTAACTTTCAGAATGAATCAATCGTAACTTCATTTGTTTTCAGGCTCCCACATTATGATGTAAATCGATATAACACGAAATGTCAGCGTAAATTCACTTTCGTAAGACTTTCTATGTAGACAAAGATAGATGGCACATTATTGGCACATGTTACAAAACCATCTTTGTGTTGGTAGCATTAAACTAATACAAGAACAACTTTGTTTCTAACACTAAACTTACAGAGCAATAAATGACTAGTTTACACTACTTTATGAAAAAAATCACAGTGTATTTATTCAAAATTTTAGCAATTTTTATTACAATATGTATGTGTCTACACAAAGAAACAAATTCGTTCAATAATTTTTTATGAATGCAGCTTTACGACCTTGACAGTTCAAAGTTAAAAAATGTAGAACTCTTAAAGATCGTTCTCGTAGATCTAGTGATAAAAATATTCTCCTCATATGTACTGTTTAAGAAAATACCTGTATCTATTGTTTTATGGATCTGTTTTAAAAGTTACATGGAACAAATGTTTTAGTACATGTAACATTTACTAAATTATACAGGTTCCTTGCGGTCAGAAAAGTACAAGCAATCTAAATTAATAATTTAAGAAAAAAAGAATTATATACAAATTTTAGGTGCCCAAGTTAATTTTGGTTAATTGGTTAGTCTCCGATAAAACTGACAAAAAGGAAAATGTCAAGTATACAGGGTGAGTCACCAAACGTTAGCAACTCAAATATGTTTGTTGTTTCTAAAGATACGTAAAATATGGCAAGAACAAAGTTGAATGGTACTGACACGATGCAAAAAAAATTTTGTTTTTATATCATTTTTTTGGAGATATCAAGGTCATTTTTTAAATAGAATGAGATATTTTTTAATACCTCAATCAATGTAGCTGTATATGTCGTATATATGTGTATGTATGTCGAAAAGTTAGTAATTCAGGTTTCAAGTTATTAATTTTGATAACGAATGTCCAGCTGCATCGATTGATGTATTAAGAAATACCTCGTTCCATTTAAAAAAATGAAGGTGACCTTGACATCTCTAAAAAAAATGACATAAAAACAAAAATTTTTGCATCGTGTCAGTCCCATTGTACCATTCAACTTTGTCCTTGCCACATTTTACGTATCTTTCGAAACAACAAAGATATTTGAGGTGCTAACGTTTGGTGACTCACCCTGTATAAGGCATGTTTAAAACATTCTGACATCTGAATAAAAACGCGCGAAGAAAGCCGCCCCGTCGCGATGAATGAAAGCGAGTGTCAAGATGGAGATCGCAGGGCGATTCGTCCGAGAGGTACAAATTGGATCCGATAATTGATTCAATAATCTCTTACCAATGGGGTGTTGTAATTCAACGAGAATCTCTACGTCTAGATTTCAATTTCTATTTGCGATATCGATCCGGGTGGTGGAGCGGAGTTGTTGGCTGGGGAGCAGAAACCCGGGGAAGGTATTGCGGTTCATTAAGACGAGGTTGTAGCTGATTCTTCCTGATTCCTTGTATTTAGATTGTAAAACGACGCGATAAGGAGTGCAAAGCCGCCTTCCATCCAAAGGTATATCTACCCTCAACACGACCGGATATATACGGGCTCGCAGGATAACGCGAGGCAAGAGATAGTTCGGGTTTAACCCCCCCGACAACCACTGCTATACCTCCTCTTACTTAGGAACTCCTTGGCTCCTTATCACCAGGCCAGGCTATAACCAACCGAAGTTTCCTCATCAATGTCCCATCCAACCTGGCGTCGCCGACTTCCTGCCTTCTCTCGAGTGCCTCGTTATACGGCTTTTGTCACTAACATTTTACACGAAAATTACGATACCGCGGCTTATGGGAGACAAAGACGCGAGGCGGTTCACCGGCAATGCCACCGACCTCCACTGTAATCTAATTAATCGATATTACCGTGATATTGTTGCCACGGTGCCAACAAGAATCTGACGTACGGTGACTTATAGCTTTTGGAGTCCAAACTCACCCTTTTGCAAGTCAAATTCAACCTTATACAAATCAATTTCCAATTAACTACATTTAAAGTTACCATGGAGGGTACAGGGTTGCACTCCAAATTCGCCCTTTTGTATTTGTTATCAATTTCACCCACTAAGAATATTTAGAAGTAACACCATATGAAAGCATCTCTCTTAAATTCAGAAGTCGCCATGGACAGGAGAGTACAGTTTTGCACTCCAAAATTACTCTTTTATAAATCATTTTCACCTTTTTGTAAATCAATTTCACCTTTTGCAAGTCAAATTCAACCTTATACAAATCAATTTCCAATTAACTACATCTAAAGTCGCCATGGAGGGTACAGGTTTGCTTTTGTAAATCATTTTCACCTTTTTGTAAATCAATTTCACCTTTTGCAAGACAAATTCAACCTTATACAAATCAATTTCCAATTAACTACATTTAATGTAATAAATTGAATGATATCGGCGCTAGGTTCGATCATTTTTAGAAAAACAACAAATGTGTAATTATTTAAACATGTTTCTAACGTTTCTAAAAAAAAAAAAATTATTTTTGATATGAAAACAATTATCACATAGAAGAAACCAAAAATTAAATTTCATATACATACTTGTTGTGTGAAAACTGGTTAAGAACATTTTGGAACAAAAATTAGTGAGTTACACGTGGATGAAATTTATTCCAAGATGGTAGATATGTAACTGAAGCATGTGCTGTTTCAAAGGCATAAAGGCTATGACATATATCTACGTGACTTGCTACGATTGGTAGATCGATATCGATAATTCATGTACATCTTTGCAATGAATAAAATTTAGAATTTCTTAACAATTCATTTACATTTGATTTGTTTTACAAAAACTTACTTACGGATACTGTATTTGTGAAAGGTTGAATATGATTTGCCAAAGGGTGTATCTGGAGTTCAGAACCTGTACAATTTATTTATTTTCTAGAAACAGTATAAATAGTGGAAACGATATAAAAATATTTTATCACGTATTCACTAGTTAACGTGTTCACAGTCCGTTATCCTACGCAGAAGCATGCTGATTTGAAATAACAATTTAATGAGCCACATGTAACTCAGAGCAACAAGTACTATTATATTTACAATTGAAATTAATTTAAAACACTTTATATATCGCAGCGTAATCTAGTAAAAAAAAACTGCATATCATTGCTCTTTGAAAAGTCATTATCCCTCATTATGCTCAAGCTTAGACGTCCGGATAATGAACGTGTCAGAAAAAATAAACTTATTCAAATAGTTAATGGTTTTACATATTTTAAAGATACCTGCACAGAATTTATTTTCTTCGAACGGCGGGATATTACCCACACGATTTCTTCTGCACATAAAAACCAGTTTCATCAGTGTAAATTGGTACTCGTTTACGTTGAACCCGTCGCATACAAATAACTGACATGTTTCTTAATTCCAATGTTTCCAACAACAACGAAACGTATGCAGGCCGAACGTGTTATTACATCTTACTAAAAACATCAACGTAAAAGGAGAACCCACTGTTTTAATGAGAAATTAAAGGAGCAATTATAACAGACAAGTTAAGAAAATTTCAAATTGACAATAAGAAATCAAAATTATTACAGAATATTCATTTCTTACAGTATATTAATATCACTCGCCAAACACGTTAATGTGTTTCATTTGATTTAAGAAATTGATTAAATCCAGATTCCAAGGAGAAAAAGAATGCCAAGTAATACTGAGAGAATGTTGAAAGACAGGTTGATATTGAACACCTACCGTCGTCTGTAAAATTGCAAAATTTATGTATTTTGCAAAAGGTTCATAGCATTCCCACAGAAATGAAAACACGTAAACAGATATAAATATTATACTATAATTATGTACCTATAAGTATGTACATATGAAATAAATATTGTTTAAGTATTGTACATACTGAACACAAAACATTATTAAACAAATGTTGCCTTCTCTCTTCACTTTGTTGTTGATTATATCTCATTTTTTGAGTTTTACTCATAACATCCTCTTAATTGTATTCGCAAAAGCACCACATCATAATGACAATGTTATAATTAGACTGCGGATTTTATGCATTTTAGACAAGATTGAGTAAATAATGTTTAAGACATCAAGAAAATTAAAAGATTTTAAGAATACCAATATATTATTTATACATGCGGATAAATATGATTTTTTTGGTCCCTGTTCCTTGTAATAGATGTTCAAACGTATATTACGCGGAAAGATTGTTTGAACTGCAACTATATTATTTATCTATTCATTTAATGTAAATTATTGAAACTACACCTAAAATTATATGCAAACTGCTTTTTAAAACGTGAACGTAACAAGAAGTTCTACCACAACAATTTTTCTTTTACATAGAGATTGACAGTCTTGTTATAATACTTCCAAACATTGAAATCCGTTGTCCTCAAAACTGAATGATATACACTTATGGTTACTATAGCGTTGTCTCTAATGACAAAAGTATAAATGTAATCGAAAGTAAAATGGGAAAATAGAAGCAGAATAAAAAGTGAAATAAGAAAATACAAATACAATAAAGAATAAAATAAGAAACTCGAATGACTGAACACTTTCACAATTACTGAATAAGTCTGAAGGACAGAAAAATACTGGGAGACCGCAAAAGTATCACGTGCGAATTTCTAATGAACTTCTGGAAACAATTTCTGCTTAATACCCGTGTGAAAATAATATCCGCAGAAGAGTGCGGGCTAAAATTTCCAAACGGATTTCATTCTCGCACTGCGTCACGAAATCGTTAATTGGCGTTAAGAAATGTCAGCTGCTGCACCGAAGAGGGCAACGAAGAAAAAGTGAATGCTTTCAGAAGTACGTTCCGCGTGTGTACGGGAAGCTCGTGCACGTGCACACGCACACAGGCTTGAGGAGCGCGTACGGACGCGTGTATGACACATATATAATCAAACGTGAGTAAAGTCTCTTGTCAGTTGGCTCCGTTACACCAATCACAATTAATCTGTCGGCCCCTTTGTAGTCGACTAGATTGAGAGATAACTCCCTCCTTCATGCTCGATCCAATAATTTAAGGTAATTACAAGCGTAGCGTACTGGTAGATAGGCTGCAGACGCGGCGCGGTCAAACACACTCGAAACTACAGCACCGTGACATGATGTCGTAAAACGCTTTTTCTTTTTCTTCTCTCGAGCCGAGCAACGGTGATCGATTCGGAAATTAATTTGATTTCCAGAGGCGGAATCGTTTTCGAGAAATAAAGCAAAACGAATGGAAAATATGACTCCTCGGCACGGTATTCCGAGGAACTTTCCACCAAATTAATTTAACGATACGTTTGTATAATCAGATCTGTATCACTGGCACGCTCGGATATGCCACCAAGTAATCACCGCAGTGCCAGAGCCGAAAGTACACGTTCACGTTTCATCGTAACGGCGCGCGGGAGCGGTAATAATTTTTTTAATTGCTAATTTTCCGGTTAATTGTGGGTCGTTTTTACGAATTTCACGGAACCACGCAGAATGTCATTCCTAATTAATTAAACGAACGATTTTATTTCGCGTTGATTTTAAATTCAATTCATCGTTCGAGCTACCCGTTCCGTTTCTTCCAGTTTAAATCTTTTAATAAAGTCGCTGACGAAATAACTATCATTAACCTCTACACATTTTATTACGAACTTAATATAATATTTATGTGAATATATTAAATAGGTAATAGTCCAGGTATATTTTTAATTTTTTCCTCTCATCGGATTTTATGCTATCAGAAAAAAACAACGTAAGTAATTGTTAATATGCATTTATAGCTGAATTCAAAATTCGAAAATGTGCGACATTAAATCGACTATGATTATAAATGATTTACGGTATCATACTGCAAGGTGCTCCAAGAATGTTGCACTTCAAAGACGTGATGTCTGAAGACATTTGAAGATACTTCTTCTCACCCCTTCGAAGGAAGTACATTTTTGGGACGCTCTGTACTATCACCATTGCTGGATTTCGAGTTAAAAATACTATTTATATTTTAATTATACGTTCCTGATATCTCCAAGCATTTGTTTAAATGCTCTGTTTAATGAATTTTCAATTTAATACGCGCACGTTCGAATTGTAAAATATTCTTGGTGAGATTATATTTATACTGTAATAACAGTATTTTTCCTGATGTAATTGTTTAAATGCTTCGTTTAATAAATTTCCAACTTAATATGCGTTGGAATGGTAAAATATTTGCGCTGGTGTACCCTTCACTTTTTAAATGAATTTTATAATTGAAAAGTAATTCTATTTCAAAATGCATGCGATACTCTTATAACATGGCATTCCTGCAATACGGATCGAGAATTGCGAAAATTCGCGAACAATGTGACATCCTTAGCCCGTGATAGCACTCTAACGCGATTTCAGAAGTGGGAAAATCAACTAATTAACACATTCCTACGCACAGTTTCTTCTAATCGGCTTCGGAAACACATTTCTGTTTTAAATGTTTCATTGCTGCTGTGCGATGTTAAATGAAGATGCAATGCTCATATGGATCAACATTATTTCTATTATTTTAATTAGAAATTTTTCGCGGCGCTTAAGTTCGATCATTATTACTTTTTGTACTTGCTCTATTTGTAGCAACAACGAAACAACTACCACCTTTCCTTTTTCCTCTACTATTTGAATAGCACACGTGTGATAATTCTTACATATTTGCTACAAGCAGAGCAAGTACAAAAAGTAATAATGATCGAACCTAAGCGCCGCGAAAAAATTCTAATTATCCAATATTACGATCGAGAAAAATTATAAACTATTACAGTAATCCCTTGATTTTTGTCCCAGGGGCTGTTCGTGGAGCGGACAAAAATCGCGATGCAGACTTGTTTTTCTGATTTACGGTTGGGTGTACCGCTCTGATCGCGCCGAGCGAGACTACAAAAGAGCAACAAAGGCCCACGTGTTCTCACAATGTAATGCTAATTCAAAATGCTTTATTTTTCATTATTTTCTTATGAGACTTTTATTGGCTTGTTTCTGGCAATATTCTGATTAAAACAAGACCAAACACCATATAATTTGGCCCATATTTACTCTACACGTGAGAAGCATAATTTATAATTTA
Source organism: Lasioglossum villosulum (assembly GCA_963971365.1). NCBI lineage: Eukaryota > Metazoa > Arthropoda > Insecta > Hymenoptera > Halictidae > Lasioglossum > Lasioglossum villosulum. The sequence goes on along the minus strand of OZ020498.1, from coordinate 30,114,626 downwards.
TCATACATTCAACATACGCTATAGCATATGTTTAAATCAACAAATAAACATCTTGAAAATATGTTCTCAAAGAATTAAAGAATAAAAAATATTTAAACGATTACATAAACGAATACCTAACCAGATAAATTTTCATTTAATAAATTATTAATAAATGTGTTAATCGCATTGGTGATTTAAAGAATATAGCGTACAATACAGTTTTTCTTTCCTCCTCACTCGCCATCCTCTTCCATATCCTACAGTTACACCATAAAGTCAATGAAACCAAGAAATAATGAAAAATATATCATTTTTAATTGTCAATACACATTTTGAGAATACGCGGGCCTCTTTCTTTCTCATACGAAACTTTCACAGTCGATTAAACCACCAAACACAATTGAAGTTATATCGTGTTTGGTCTTGTTTTAATCAGAAAAATGCCAGAAATACGTTTCGAAAGTCCCATAAAAAAATAATTAAAATTAAGATGTTTGAACATTCGATTCGTTGTGTTAATGTAGTCACACCGATATACCCGGGCCGAGAACAATAATCGGGACAGCGTTGACAGGCAGTGGAGTGAATAGGCCTGGACAAGAATCGAGTCGTCGAACCTGGGACAAAAATCAAGTCTGTACTGTACCACCTTTCCTTGTTCCTCTACTATTTGAATAGCACACGTATGATAATTCTTACATATTTGCTACAAGTAGAGCAAGTACAAAAAGTAACAATGATCGAACCTAAGCGCCGCGAAACAATTCTAATTATCCAATATTACGATCGAGAAAAATTATAAACTATTATAAACAATTATTTCTATTAGTTTGAAAAGAGTTTCACGATGGAACATAATTAACGACACAGTAGTTCTGCTTGTATAACACATTCTCCTCAATTCGTGCTCCGTCCCCTCCATCTGTATGCAATCTCCAGCAAATCGCGGCGAGCAAAACGCAGCCGCCTTTCGTCAAAACTACGAGGAAACGACGTTTCATCGGATGCGATAACATTGTGTGTACGCGTATGAATCATACGCGGCGCATCGACACCGCTGTCGGACAATGAAATAAAAGGAAAATTGAAAGGCGTCCATCAATTATCGTTATTCATTATACTCGCGACTATTCAACGGGTGACCGCGGAAGAAGGGGTGGGCAGAAGTTGAAGCTGATCGTAGAAGGAGCCGCGTAAAAAATGGTAAATGCTATCCCATTAAGAAGACTAGGATATACGACTTGTGCAACATTATCAGCTGTAGCAGGCGCAACGGTGGTTGCCTCTTTCCTAGCCACCGACCCGCGTCGACTCAGCTGATCGCTATGCCGCTGTCGTATTATGTAAATTCTTGACATCAGCTCTGACCCCACAATTAGTTATTCCCGTACGTAAAGTTTCGCGGAGATTCTCTGGTGTCTTCCTTATGGAATTCTCGGCGGTCGCGTATCGACGCGGTGCGGTGCCGCGCTGCGAGAGCTCCTGACGCGCGACGAGGACGCGGAAGTATGTTCGAATATTCCTGCTGTTGCGCTGGCGCGTGTAATTCCTCGCGGGATATTATAAGATATCTATAATCCCAGAGATCCCGTCTGGTCTTTGATTGGTAATGAATTTATCACGTACGGTCGCGGCACGGAAAATCAACTACGAAGAAACCATTTTGCAGCTCTAGGACCCCGTTCACCCTCCACCGCGGTACATATTCACTATACAGTTAAGGTTGCCATTCGGTTTTCCCCGGATTTGTCCTACTTTGCGTCTGTGGACGCCCGGGGAGATTTTCCTTTTTGAAGTGAAACTTCTTTGCTGAGGATAATCATTTTCTGATGTAACGGAAGTCGATGTAACGGAAGTCGAAAGTCGACTGGCGCGAAAATTTAAACTGAGAATGAACATAGAAAAATAATTTCTTACCACGACGGGATCCGAACCCCGGTCTACCGATTGGTAATCCAACTTCTTAACCGTTTGGACAACCAACGATCTCAAAGCATGATAGCGAATGGTTGGAACAGCAATTAAAGTAATACAATTAAATATATTATAGACATATTAGAGATATATATTTTTTTTTAAACTACCGTGTGTGGGACAGATAAAAAAATCGTGTGCGTGGAAACCACGCGCGATAGAAGTGCAACTTATTGCTTATTAGGTATAGATACAGATAAATTATTATACCTAATAAGCAATAAGTTTCACTTCTATCGCGCGTGGTTTCCACGCACACGATTTTTATTTTTATTATGCTATGGAACCCCACATTTTCATTAAATTATAAGACTAGAATTAACAAAGTAATGAAAATGAGTTTTCAGGAACTTGTAGTGAAAACATAAGAGGATCCACCATAAATGTTGTAATTTGTAAAAAATGTTTCTTGTAAACGCAACGTTTTTATCGCAGAGAACGAGAAGATATTCAATTCACAACTTGCTAGATGAAACTGACAGTCTCAATGATTGAGATGAAGAAATTGCATTATTTAAAAATTATTAATAAACAGATACGCGCACATGTCACAATCGTTGCTGAAGAGAAGTTCATTGTAAAAACGCTATAGTTTATACGGCACAGGTAGTGAGAGAATACTTTTCAAGGCACACCAAGTACATACAATGGAAGTTCGATAGTTGGACAAAAATGGGGTTGGAAATACATGCAAGCATCGAGGTTCGTATACTTATAACGAGGCAACCAATCAGCCCCATAAGACCTCTCACTTACAGCATGTCTCCCACTCTATACTCGCATTCGTTTACTTTCGCTTCGTGGCCATTGTTATAGATCTAGCATGCCTCTTATGGCGGTTTCCATAAGAATGCATTGCACGATTCTCATTCGATTCCCATTTTCCGTTTTGTTTATTGGAAACTAAATAATAGATCGTCGTATATTCTGCTTCGATGGAGTGCAGCTGATGGAATTCTCGTGCAGGTAAGTAGCCATCAGCATTGTTTCTACCGTCGCTCTACTGCACATACTTTCCATTCTTATGAGTAAGTATTCGATGAAGCTTAGTATTATGTCATTGTAATGTTGGGTATTTGCTATTGGGTTGGAAGAAATCAATTTTTACCAATTAAGTTCAAACCACTATTGCAGCAGATCAAATGAACATAGTCTGCCGTTCTGTTGCAATTTCAAAGTACTACAATAATATTTAAGACGTTTGCTATTAGCATTTGTTTCATGATCAAGTACATGGTTGAAATGTCTTACTGCATGTAACGAAGCTCCTTTGTGGAATATTGAAACGATTTAGATTTTTATTCATTTATAAAAAAATTGACTGGGTGAAATATAAAACACTAAACAATTGGAAAAATCGTCGAAATTTGCAATATTGTCTTTAACGCAGCAAAGTCATTAAGGGATGAAATCAAATTTTGGTTTACTCATACTTCCCACAATCAATGCAGAACATTTTCATTTTGCTATTTATTATGCGTTATTAGTTTCATTATCTTTAAGTAAACTCTGAAATTGTGAACGTCACTGTCTAGCAATGAAATTCCCCGACGTAATCTTACAAATCAGTATTATCTACAATGACAGCCAGTAAACTGCATACTCGACACTGCATACTATTTGCATTTCAATCTTGGGAAAATTATTACCGAAGCTATTCAAATGGTTTGTGCTGGAAGATGAAAAAATTGTAGCCTGTGACTGATAGCTTACTCGCCTGACTTGACTTCATCTATTACCATTTCTTTTGATGCTGCAACGACGTTCAACGAACGTGTGTTGTAAGGCAGTTAACGATATTCAAAAATATCTGGCATATCCCAACGTTTAAAGCATCCTGTAAACGGGAGCCAAGTTCTCTATGGCCGTAAAAAAGTATGAGATCAAATAAAATACGACCAAGTTCGTTAATTTAAAAATACCTCATGCAATACTGAAAAAAGCGGTTGTAAAAATTAGTTTAAAAGGACGCTATTTAATTCTTAAAGAGTTACATGGAGGGCTAAATTGTTCAAAACTGGCCGCTACCTAATACCTTTTATTGGTTTAAAAAGTAACAGCCAAGTTTGAACAATTTAGCCTCCATGTAACTCTTTAAGAAATAATTCAAATTTATTAAATTTAAATTCTTAATTTATAAATTTAAATTTAATAAATTTGAATTATTTCTTAAAGATTATTTCTTAATTCTTAATTCTTAATTTATAAATTTAAATAGCGTTCTTTTAAACTAATTTTTACACAAGCTTTTCTTCAGTATTGCAAGAGGTGTTGGTAATTATTTACTTTAGGGGATTCCTCACCGATTTTCACGACCTTGAAATATGTTATCAAGATTATCATTCTGAGCAACTTTTTCCTACACATGTTACCGCCGCTCTATTTTAGTTTCCGAGATATTCGCAAAAATGTTTCAAGTTGTAACCGTGGCCGACTTATCCACGGCCACAATTTTAATCAAACCTAATCTAACCACAACTCGTTCTATTCGTATGATTTTTCTCTTAGTAGTGCAAATTCCGGATTACAGCTGCAATACAAAAATTATCCGATCACAATGAGTTGTGGTTAGGTCGTAGAGGAAGCGGAGAGCACGCATACGAAAATCCAGGCGTAGCCTTTACAGAATTAGTTATAGTTTTTTGCGAATATCTCGAAAACTAAAATCGAGCGGCGGTAACACGTACAGGAAAAAGTTGTTCAGAATGATGATCTTGACAACATATTTGAAGGTCATCAAAATCGGTGAGGAGGCCCCTGTTGGATCTTGGTTAAAAGAGATTTGAGATATCTTTATTGTATTAATGATAATATATTTAATAGTAAGTAAAGGTATAATATTATAAACACTCTCTTTTGCACTCTTCAATTTTACCCTCTATCACAGCTTGTGTCAGTGCAGCTCACAGTCTAGCCTTCTCTCTCATTCATACTATTCACTTTCTTTCTCACACGCCCAATCATTCTTTCCAGATCTTTCCATGTACACGCACCAGCCCCGAAAATAAATAATTACCGAGGTATTTCTAAGCTAACGAACTTGGCCGTATTTTGTTTGATCTCACAAATTTTTACGGCCATAGAGAACTTGGCTCCTGTTTACAGGATGGTATTGTGGGGATACATACAATAGCAAACGCGTTAACGATTCGCAAACAGTCGAAAACTGGTAAAGAACGTTCCGCTTTAGATCTGTCTGGAGAAAAATATTCGTATGCCAAACGGTCCCATATTTCCGGAATAACCTTTGCGAAAGCTCGACCGGATAACGGACCGGGGAAGGAAGTGTCTGAAAACTGTACCGAGATGTATCAAAGTCTCCGGATTAGACTACTCGTTCCGCTCGGAAAAATCGAATGCACAGGCGTGTGTGGGTAGACCACAATTTTAGCGGAACCGTCGTGTCGCGTCGCGCGGCAGGGAGGTCATCTTTTACGCCGTTTCCAACGACCTGTCCGACGATCCGGAGAAGATGAACGCGCATAGTCAATACGAAGTCAACGTCTAGAAACGTGTGGACGTAGCGCGGTGCGCAAAGATAGAGAAGGATAGAGGACCAGGGCAAAAGGAGGATAGGACGAAAAAGAGAAGGAGAAAGACCGAGATAGAGATGGAAGTGAGGTCGAATAGCAGCGCTCCGATCAACATTAATCACTATCCGAAGCGAGTAGATAGCCGTCGAATGCTCGCTTTCTAAAGCAAGGTGAAGGGGTGGCTGATAGATGGAGGTGATGAATGGCTCCGTGACGCGGAGCGATCCATCATCTCGGGGCCGACATCCCGGGAGCTGCCTACTGCGAGAGCTAGCAGGAGAGATTTCGCGCGAGAGGTCACCTCGGCTAATTCATCATCCGGTCCGTCGCGTTCTATCTCCTTCTCTCTTTCTCTCTCTCACCCCTCTCCCCCTCCTCTTCCTTCCTCCTACCCCTCCGTGCCTAATACACACTTCACCCCTTTCCCTCGATTCCACCCACTTTTCTCACCTCTTTTCACTCCGCCGTAGTTCCCCCTAGTTTTCAGTGCTACCGCGCCGCCGCCGGGTTCCGCGACTTCTTCTCTCTCTCTCTCTCTCTCTCTTTCTCTCTGATGACAGACTTGCCTAGTTTCGTTACTAAAACCGTGACAACTACGGACAAACTGGATCTGGTGGTGTCTCTGTCTCAGAGCCGACCACTCAAAGGAAACGTCAGCCAGCTGGGCATCGTTAACGCCGTCTCTTTGACGGCACCGTGATCGATGAAACGGCGAGAGCGGCGTCTGGAGCTGCCGCGCTCTCAAGTTGATCCGCGTAAAACTAACTATCGAGCAAATCTTATTGGATTTCAAGCAGCTGTTGATTACGCGCTGCTTCCACATCGTTAAAGGTACGTGCAGATCGCCCCGGAGAGGACTTTCGCGTCTTCCTACTTGGATTTCGTTGCGGTTTTTGTGAAGCTATCGGTACCCATCGGATCTACAGTTAGAAACAAAGGTAGTGGCACACCTGGCTTTTAATTATACAAACACCGATAGATATTGAAAGTTACAGAGATGTAAGAATAAATGAATTATTGAATATTCAAGTAACGTGAGAATACATAAATTAAAGAAAATCAAAGAAATGAAAGGAAATAATGTAATACTACGTTAATGTTTTGTATTAACATTACAAAACAACGAGAATCGAATAAATGAATATCATTACCAAATAAAATGAATAAACAAAATTCAGCTCAGAAACTACAATAAATAATAATGTATTATAAATTTATAAGTGCTAATACCTTTGTGAGAACTGCTTTTAATGTATACTTTATCTTATAATATAATATACTTTATCTTTGTATATATATGTAATATGTGATTAATTCAAAGTTTGACCTAATATTATACTTCTTCTTTGGTGTATAAGCGTTCGTACAATTAAAAGCCAGATGCCAATAGTTTTATTCCTGACTGTAGGCAATGACAAAACATAAAAAATCAATACCCACATTGTATAGTCACTCGTTGTCAAACAACTCACGTTTGAAATACATACAGTTCTAAACAACATATAATTGATCAGTAAATTCAGTGATAACTTCAGGCTATATAATTGTCTATATACATTTTTGATGGCATATATTGATCTGCGAATAAATGGGAGCAATCTTTCCAACTCATTCTCATAAAAATATTATTTACGAAATAACTTTGAACATAATTTAGATAGTTAACCTGAAACTGTTTAAGCTGCATTAATGCGATATGCGACGTGAGACGGATAAGATTTAGTCAGTATCGATCGTTTCTAAAATGAACAATCCAAGTAGATCTCAGCAAACACTTCAACACTAGATGGAAATAGCTTGGATTGATAACAGCTTTAACCTCCACATTTCACATCGAGAAACTGTACCACTATACATTACCCTCTTATGAATAATCAATGAGAAATGATGAAATGAAAATGAGATTGTACTTCTACCCATGTATACCCTCCCTAAATAACACAACCATTAAGTCGAAAAACGACGACATGAAAAATGAGTACGGATATGTTTTCGAAATATTATTATCAACTCTTTGACATTGTCGTGTTCGATGCAGACAGATAATGTTTAAACATTAACCCCTTACCGTGTTTTAACGAATCAGAATCATCATGAAGATTTTAACAAAGTTTAACAAATATGAATGTGACTTATGAGTTTCTTTTTGGATGAAATCAAATTTGGTTTGTTTGTTTGTAATCAATATTTAAGTATTAAAATAAATGTAGCCATGTAAACAATATATTATAATTCCTAAATATATTATAATTCCTTAATTTCTTATAATATAATAATTCCTTATAAGACCATTTTTTAAGACCATTATTTGAAAGATGCAATACGGTAATAGAGGATCCCATTTAGAAGTGATAAGATATTAATTCATTAAACGTAAAAAAAACAAGCACAGAAATGTATAGAAACTGTAGAAAATGTTGCATACAATAATATAGTATAAATTTGCAGATCTTAGCTATCTGACTGTATATTTCTTGTGCAATAAAAAATCTGTTGAGATTAATATTACGATTATGTTAGTACCTATTCTAATCTAAATCTATTATTTTATTACTTTCTCTAAGTAAAAAAAGAGTACTATTTACGTAAATATTAATTTCAACAGATTTTTGATTGCACAAAAAATATACAGTCAGATAGCTAAGATCTGCAAATTTATACCATATTTTTATATGCAATATTTTCTACAGTTTCTATACATTTCTGTGCTTGCTTTTTACGTTTAATGAATTAATATCTTATCACTTCTAAATGGGATCATCTGTTACCGTATTGTATCTTTCAAATAATGATCTTTAAAAAAATTATGATACACAAATGAGTTTGTTTTTGGTATTGACAGACCCACTGGTGCAAAATATAATTTCGTAAACAATTTTTACAATAGGTTCTGCTTTTCTCTAACCTTTTTTCTAAGAATCTGCGTTTCTCAAAGTTCAATTACAAGAAGAGGGTGTGAATTATTTATTATATCCACAAATATGTTGAACACTGTCTAAAGAAATTCCGTGTATAGTCGCGAGATAAGCGTCTAAACATTCCTAGTCTACTTAGGTATACGCTACACGCACGATTGATTAAGAAATTGCTTAATAGCTATATCAGCGAACGTCTAAATTGATTTGCCACGTAGTACCCGCAGAAATCCTTTAGAAAGAGCCAGTCGGAGGTAAGTCGTATCATCGAAATTAAATGCGCTCATACGCAAACAGTGGCTTGCATTCATGCTGGGTGTAAATGGAAGTAACAAGGAGGCACAATGCATCACCGGGCTGCGGTTGATTCTTGCGTTCAGCGCCGTGCGTACGATGACGCTGCGGGAGACACCAACATGAAAGCAAAATCTACGGGGCTGTCGCGTTCCCCAGGATTCCCTAAGCGACAATCAACGAATCATTTCATTCATAAAAAAAATGTATTTCTCGATACTCCACAAGGGTGCCGAGTTTCATTGCCTGGATCTTCATGCAAAATAAAAATGTTTTATAATAGATAATTGTCAGAAACGTGAAAAGACTGACAACTATAGAAACGGAAATGAGAGTAGCTATTTCACACATAAAAACAGATATTCAATAATTTGCAAATGCCACCAGCAGACTGAATATATTTATGCAAAATAAAAATTGTCTGCATAAATTGCACAACGTAGGAGCCAAATACATATGTCATTCTTTCTGTAATGATCTTAAATAGTTGAAACAAATTCATTGATCTTTTTAAATTCTTTTAATATGTCTACCGTATGTGTGTGTTTGAAATTGCACTTATTCTATTTTGTCAAAAATACATTCAGATCCACAGTCTAGTCATCAAGCTTAAATATGCTATTACAGAAATTGTGACAATTTTTTTTTAAATTTCATTCGCCTGTTACTTGCTATTGACTGATATATAAACTGCTATGTATGTGATTTTTATTTATTATGCACTATGGAAAATTGTGTTCCGAAAAGATTTTGTAAAATTGTAAGTATTCCATGATTCTGTGTTTTAACACAATTGCACCGAGTCACTTTTGACGCAGGTGAATGATGAATTGGCGATTAGCTTAGCAAAGTTGCTTCATGTTAAGAAAATTACTTTTTTAAATAATTAGTATGTCTAACTCCTAAATCTAGCTACTGATGTGTAACTGTAAGATTAGATATATCGTAGTTATTAAATTGATTAAAAGAAGAAATACATTTTCATTGAAGTATTATATGTATTATTACTTATTATTATTATGAAGTATTATATGTATTATTATTATAAAGTATTATATTACATAAGTAATTTTCTCGCAGCTGTGTCAGGTAATTTTTATTTTGGATTTCGTAGTCCAGTTCAAACATATCCGATTTTCCAAAAGTTCCTTTCACTGATCTATATGAAAAATGTAACAAACAGGCCAAAGAGAAATCTATTGAATTTATCAGGAGACAAGGGTTATTTAAGGGCAAAAATTATTTCCAACACTTGTTTCGTGATAGTTCCCTATCCCGATTCTCCCGTAAAAGATACAAGAGGTGTTTCACAACTACAGTCGATAGGATGCGTGCGGATCACTATCATTTAGCCGCTTCATTGGCCCGTGTAGGTATAATTTCCGACGGGAAGTGTAATTGTAATCAACGTGACGAAACTTCAAACCATGTCATCTGACAGTGCGAAAAGTAGGACGTCCAAAGGCACAAACTTTTGGATTCCTTATGTAAAATGGGTTATGTACCAACTATCCCTAAGTAACGAAATGTATATAGCAGAACCTAAGGCTCGTATTTGTATCCACTATTATGTTATAAATTGCAGGTTATTAATTTAAATCTGACTTGTAACATTGTATCGCCAAGATGTATTATTGTTATAATAAATTGTAAAGCGAAATGAACAGAGCTAAAGAGCTTCAACCAAGAGATTGAACCACGTTTATTTTGAAATAGAGGTGTGGAGGACGCCTGCTCATTTTTCTAACGACCGCATAAAATCCACAGTCTGTTCATCGCAATCAGCAAGTAGAATTGGACGGTCTTTTGTGATTGCGATTAATTGCCGACACTCTATTCCGCAGAAATAAGGCCAAGTCGAACCTATATTCGTATACTTTGGGAGCACGAAGCGAGCATCTCGCGACGCGATACAAAGTTTAAACTTGCCGGAACGAGTTTCCGCGTTTCAGCGGCATTGCACCGTCGTCGTAGAAAGAAAGCCGGCGCAACGATATCTTTCCCCCTCGATTGCATCCTCTAAAAATTCAATTTTATGTGTCAGAAGCGCGAACATCGTAAAACCTTCAGCAAGGTTTGCCCTATCGATTTCGTCTTCCACAATTTCTGCCGAGGGGGATCGGCTGTAGCTTATAGATGAATTATAGTTGCTCTTTGCTGTCGCGCATTCAACGGTGATGTATGACTCGACGGGAGATGGCAGGTAGAAAACATCCACGATGTACGGCCTGTTAATAACAGCAAGAATGAACGAACGGCTGCACAGCGCGGTACACAGATGCCGCTGGCGGCTAGACCCCCTTTGTGTTTTATTACAAACGATACGTCAGCCACGATGTATGGGCTGCTTTTATCCACGGCCTGTTATTGATGTGCTAAATTGTCTGCCCTGACTCGTAAGACTGGCCAGGATGGCTGATAGACATCGTTCAGGGACGTGTTCCCGACGACAAAAAGATTCGATCGAGGACACAACGGACTTTCTTTGATCGAAGTTATGCTAAAACCCCGCCGTCGGTGCAGGACACACAGTGGTTCACGCTGCAAATCGTTCATCACCTTCGCTTTCTCCATACGAAAATTGCGCACAAACGTTCTATCACAAATATTTGATATATATACTAGCTTAAATGACCCCTTGAACTCGGAGCTACTTTGACTTGAAAACATACAACATGTCTCCCGACCTAGAATTATTCCACTTTATATCATTTTTTTAATCGATATAGTACCTCGAGCAATACTTAAATATTCAGTAATTGATTAGATACCAACATATTTAATGATGCAAACGATATCTTGAATAATGGTACAGAGTTAAACTGGGGTTGCTACGAGTTACACATTTCCAAAACGTTCAGGATGTTCAGGGACGTTCAAGGACGACTATAGGAAGCACAAGATTCTACGAAACAAACCACAGTATTAAATACAAGCTGTTTCATTATAGATCGGAACATACCAAAGAGACGTAACGGTAACGAACATATGAAGAAAACTAAAGTAAAAATAGAAACTGCTTTCAAACAATCGTAACAAGAATATATTTTTAAACAAAAGCGAACCTACGAAAAATGGGCGATAAATAGCACGAATCAGATTCAATTCATAAAATTGATTTCCTAATTCGTTTTGTAAAATTTATTTCAAAATTCATTTTATAAAATTTATTTTAGAATTCATTTTACAAAATTTATTTCAAAATTCATTTTATAAAATTTATTTTAGAATTCATTTCATAAAATTTATTTCAGAATTTGTCTTGGAATCCATTTTATTGAATTCATTTCGGAATTAATTATGTAAAATTCATTTTAAAATTCGTTTCATAAAATCCATATTAGGATTCGTCTTAGAAAACTCGTTTGAAATGTTCGGAATATAAATATTTTACCCCTTGGTAAATCGTATTACAATTCCAGTTTGATTCAAAGCTAATTTGTAAGATCACAGTAATGAAATGAAGTGGGACATATCTATAGGAAACCTGCGTTCCCGAAGTATTCAATGATAATAACTTGTTCGCGTTCTCGTCTTTCTGGTTATCGAGATAGATCCAGACAGGATAGTAAAAAGACACGACAAAATAGAATAGGTATTAATCGCGACACTTACAGCCGACACAATAACGATAGTTACATGAACTGCACTGATTTTTCAATGTCTATCAGAGTAGGTTTGCAGACGTGCGCCGGAGAAAGTTGTAATTTCCGGAGCAACTTTAGCGGTTAGAAAAAGTAGGAAACCATATTTCTTATTTAGCGATGGGAAGTAACACGTCGCTTGCCAGCGTATGTTCATAAACATTGCATTCGAGAGCGGAAATAAAAAACGAAAGCTGTTTAAAAAATGGAAATTAATTCTTCGCTGAATCAAATTTACTATCCTGCCATAATGCTCGCAGATCGCACAAAATGGAAATTTTATGAAATTTCTTTTCTTTATTGAAACGTTTCACTACCATTACGTGTAGTTTTTGAAATGTTCAACTGTAGCAAAAATATGTACCAGTTTATACAGAGAGCGACATAAAACATAATTTGACAACGGTTGACCCGAAAATGCTTCGGGTAGATTTATATGGTCGAACAGAGCATTAATTCCGAAACTTTATGATCAGAAATTAATGTCAGTTACTATACACCTGTAAATTAAATGCGAATCATAATATATACAGCTCGTAAAATGAAATCAATAACAATAAAATGACAAATTATTGAACAAGTAAATTACGCATAGCACTTTGAACCGGATTTACGTTACTATTAATGAATATTGGAAGACTCTGCATTCACAAGGGAATTAATAATAATCAAATAATAAATAATAGCTGTGATTAAATTTCAGAAATTGAGTAATATTTCGAAAAGGATATTAGATCAAGAGTTTGGTAAACACCAATTGATAAAAAACAATGTCACTATGTTCACATAATTAAATATTGTTTTCTCAACGTTCAGACATTTTTTCAAGTGACTATTGATATTCCAAACTAGAAATTTAATTAATTTTCGAGTCAAGAACAATGGAAAAATTTTAAGTCTGTTTTGCTTCCACGTTTGAGTGTTCCGTGGCATTTTGCTTAGTATGAAGCAGTCATGCGTGATCTACGAGTGGATAGACTAATGTCACCGTCATTACTTGAGTTCCGGTTGCGTCGATTATCTTTCGATTAAAGACAGAGCGCAATCTGTTACTGCTGATTGAATCGTTTTTCAGAGCAACGCCGCTGCTAAATTGCTTGCTTCATCGCGCTCGGGATAATAGATGATGTACTTCGTTTCGAGCAACGGGACAGAACGTCCGATAGGCGACTCATCATGTGACACATCTAGCTGGCACAGCGATCTACATAGCAAGAACATGACGTTTGCGTGAAAGACGATCGACGATGGGCACGACGGCAAATGCCTGAAGATAGATTTACACTTTCCCTTCCGCCATTACCATGAATACTTTACAGTGTCCCGGCGTTAATGTCGGAAAGACCCGGGGACTCAAAGGTAATGCGACGAACAGCTGTTAGAAATATATTACGCGGAAGATCAATAAAATCACTCTTGAGGCTCCGAGTGAAGTCACGCACGGCACACTAATTCTTCTTTTTTTCTCTCGCTCCCGAAACAAAACCGTTAATCCCCAGGTGGATTAAAATAAATTGCTATTATGTTTATAAACGCGAGCGTTTATTTAGAGCCCCGAAAAAAGACACGACGAGAATAAATAGACATCGCCGAAAATAGACGCCGACCGCGGAAAATCTAATACGCTGGATGTCGAGAAAACCGATAATCTATTTTCTAATTTTTATTTACGACTTTTGCTCTTGCGCGCTCCAGACAAAATGTCGCCCACTAAACCGCAGGCATTGTAATTAATGACTAAGTAAATTATAATTCCTCGGCTAAGTAGTGGCGTATCTCAGAATTATTGTTTTCTTGACGTTCATCTTTGTATGTTTACTTAATAAAACAAATAAATGATAGAATGAAATACGATATGGTTAAAAACTTATTGGTCTCGATTCTTTTTAGCTGTTACATTTTACTATTGTTGACTTATAAAATAAATCCTGTAGGATATAGGTCGCCTTCGATTGAATTGTTTTCATGAAAATCCATGTAACAGAGATAATCGTGCTTCTACTGTACGCGTATCTACTATTTTTCCAGATCAAGCTCGTATTGAAGATTCTATCCTGAGTATAATAAATAGACTGCGGATTTTATGCACTTCTGATAAAAATGTGTACATAGAATTTAAAACAGTGAACATATTAAAAAGATTTAAGGCAACCAAAGTGTAAGTTTCACGTTAATAAGATAATTAAAAGAAGAAACAAGTTTTTATTTGACCCCTGTGTCTTGCAATCAATGCAGACATTTCTTATTTTGCATAAAGATACGCAGTCTAATAATAAATATAAATATGTGTATGTGTCTATAAGAACTTTAAATTTGTTCAGACCTACATACATACAGCCTATATGTTTGAGAATATTGAAAGTGTTCTTCTCAAAGAACTAAATTGTAAATCAAGGTTCAAAATACTGAAAAAGATACAGTCCAACGATCCTTCGTTACGTAATTAGTTAAATTATTTGTTTACGACAAGGACTTAGATAGATCGACCTTGACCCCGTTAATATGACGACAGAGGATTAATACTTAATCTTGGGACAAAACGATGTCGTACAATGAACACGCAATTCACTTTTCATTCAGCAAATTATTAATGTGCATAGCTATCGCCAGTAAAACGGTGAAAAAATGGCAAGTCGCGGGGTTAATTGTCGAAACGATTGATACATTTCTCTTTCATTGAATCGGCTCCATATCGGCAACAATTCATTAAAAAAATGATTATTAGTCCCATTATGCGATTAGTTGTACTGTTATCCGTACGAATAACGCGACCGCATCCGGTGACGATCCTCTACATAGAAACCGCGAACATACAATACTTCTGGTGAGATCGAATCACGGTGATATAACTCACGCGGTTAGATGTATCTACACGTAAATACTCTAGTTAGAGCGAACGAGTCACTAATTGAGATTCAGCGATGCGCATAATGGTACCGAAATAACATGAATTCCAATCCACGGAACGAACCCGGAAGGCGAAATACGAGGAGACTATTCATCCCGACGGTTAAAATCACCGAATATTTCACTTTGCTGAGCCAGCTGAGCCTGCCACCGCCTGTCGTGGCACCCTGGCGATGGAAACGACGTACGCAGAGGGTAAAGCAAGTCTTCTCCCTCTGCATGGGTCTAAAAACCTTCAACCACCCACTCCGTTTCTCCCTCGTGTCCCTTCCCGTCGCTCCTCCGCGTTTTTCTCTCGCCCTCTCCGCTCTCTTCGCCCTGTCTCACCCCCTGCACCCCTTGAACCCCGTACACCCCCACCCCCATTCCCTTTCTCCCCACCTCCTTTTCCGCCTTCCGACACTAGGCTGCAGATTTATGCGCCCCGCCTTGCAGCGTTGATATCCGAGAACTCGCGACCTGCTCCGTCCGTAATGAAAGAAATAAATTTACTCTCCTGGGTGCCCCGGGGATTGAGACTCGCCGTTCGTGCGCACACACGAACAGCCCCAGCACCCTAGTGGTGCGAATCAAAACTATACACGCTCATCCTCGCGCTTCCGACTCTCGTTCCAAGCCCCGACGGATCAACCGTTCCTCCTCCGCTTTCTATTTGTATCGCCGCTTACGAGGTTTACGCAAACCTAAATGGTCGAGCCAATTGACTCGGCGAGATCAAAGACAACATAAGTGAATTTTGTTTGAAAACCGAGACATCTGCGGAACCGTGTTAGCCACGCCGGGACGCGTGTACGTAACCAGTGCAGACGTGGGTAAAAGCCAAGTGTATTCGGAAAAGGGGCTTCCGAGGTCCCGCGAACAAAGTTCTATAAGATGATAAATAATTTCCAATTAACACTTTAGGAACAGACATCCCGTTTCGAATATGGCGGCAGATTGAAAGTGGTAATAAAAATGTCAAGCGTTACGACATCAAAGCAGCCGCACGTCGGGCCTCAGCTGAAGCGTTGAAGACATCAAAACAAGCGCCGCCGCATCAATCGATGCCGATTCTTAAAGTTTAATTTACGACTTTCCTTATCTCAAACCTCGGTTCGACCTGTCAGAGCGTCCCCGAGGTGTTACCTGCTCAGGTAGAAGAAAAGACGGCAGCATAATAAATAATGTGAATATTTATGTATATAAATATCTGTAACTGCTTACGACTGTTCTATTTAGTCGTTCCAGTCTTTCATTGAGTCTGCAGTATTAAGCCTTAACTAGATATGCAATTAAACTAATTGTAAGCACAAGAGGAAAAAGTTAACATAATATCTCAGTATCTCATGCGACTTAAATTCAAACACTTTCAGTACTAAATGAGGAATTTTTGTTATAACTAATTTGTAAATATACTCAAACGTTTCGATTCGGATTTCAATCTTATTGTCATAAAACCACGTTTCCCATTAAAATGTTTAATAGTAGAGGAAAACTTTCAGTGCTCTAACTAACGGACCAAGACTTGTTAATACCTTTGAAAAGTATTGCAAAGCTCGCCTATGAAACAGGAATGACACGTTTCTAGTTACGGGTATAAATTTGTTCTTTCATTTACTGAAACTCGTAAAAGGCAGCTACACATTTATCCATATCGTTTTTAATCCCACTGAATCAAATGGTAACAAGGACAAACGTTGATATTAATCGTCCACATCTACCGCGAAAATCTCATTGTACCTATTCACATTTCTTATCAATAGTTAACTGAAGTTCCATTTAATTGCGACAACAAATATAAACTGTATTCTTCTGTGTTTTTCTCAAGAAATAACGTGCTCACTAAAGTGTACGCGATTTTTCAATATCACACAGACAAATGTATAAAGAAGAAATAAATAATTAATGAAGAATAGAAAGAATGAATAATTATTTTGATATATTTCAAACAAAAGCAACGTATTTTTCATCTTGTACTCTTTCGGAGTAAAGAATAATCTTTTTCAAACGAATAATTTGTTCAAGAATAATTTCTAATGAAATACAAATGATATAAATATGATTACGAAAACAATTTTGACCATTTGTACAACTTCATCTCAAATTATGGTTGCAGTAAGATAATTCTATTACAAAATACTAAATGAAAGTTCTTAAATTCCTTTGAAATATAGACGTTGAAAACAACTGTCCACTAAACGCACAACACCAATGCACAGTATGAATTTTACAACAGCCGGGTGAAGAGGAGAATGCTAGTAAAGACACATATATTTAATGATTCCACAAACATTGTTTTTATTAAAGCGGTATGGAAACTCAACGATATTTACAAGAGATATTTACAGTGCAAATAATATATATCATACATTACGACTCCTTTCATCAGAATACTTTACATGGTAGACAATGTAATCTGACGTGCGTCTGAATGAATTTTGAAAATGTTTCATATTCGTTCACAACGATCGTATTTTCAAATCCGAGAAATAATCTGCACACTTCTTTTGTTTCCGTTCGAACAGCTTTTACATTTCTTCTCACGTACAAAATGATGCAAATAAGTTAAACGTAAATATGTATTTTGCCGCAGAAATAGTTTAGATACCATTGTTAGTATTTATTTCTTATCTGTTCATCGAAAAAATAGCGTAATATCACAGTTATATCATGGACATAGAACATGCACGACCGTCGCGTCGCGTCGCGTCGGGTGTTGCGCTCCGAGACGTGTTGGCATACGCGTAGAATACAAACAGACAGACGTCGCACAATTTCACCGAGAATGCAATCGTGTTCGTTTCTAAAACAGTGAACGCATCACTTGAAACACAATCGGAAAATGCATACGTATCGAGCAGCTTGAGAACCGAAGGGGCACAGGCAATTTTCAATACAAATATTGTTTCCGTCTGAACTATCCCACGAGAAGTGAATCTCAACGATCTTCACGGCTGTGAAAAAAACCTTCGCACACGATTTACCGCCACGTAAAAAATATCCCTATCGTTCGAAAGTTCTTTCATTCCTCTGTGGTGTACATGTTCTTCCCTACAGTAATATAATCGAAATTGTTGTTAAATGTACGTTCAATATAGGATTTCTGTAAAGAATGATTTCGCGATGAAACAAACTGTCAATATATCTTTATAAACTTTAATCATAATTCTGAATTTATACACACATATGTATATATATATATATATTTATATATTTTTAAATAAATTTATATTATACACGTCTCATTATTTACACAACAGTCTGTCAGAGTCGCAGTTTCATGGGTCTTCTATTTTACACTATCATGGACTGTACACTGTTTGTCATTATACAACACCGAGTATCCTTTTTATGGATGTACAGCTGCACCGATTCGCTGGCCGTAAATCGCGTAGGGTGAATAATAGGGTCCTAACGCGTTAAAAGCGCTGTACGGCGATGCGGCGAGCGACGCTGGCAGAGGTCCCGTCGGCGGCTTTCCGTAAGGATGGTATCTAGCGCTGAGAGGGCTCAAAGATGGCGTTGGGTAAGAGCCGCCGCTCGCGCGATGAAGGGCTGCCGACGGCGAGAGCAATGGATGCGGATGCGGATTGCTGAGAAGCGCGGCCGAGGACGCATGGTCGCCGCCGGTCAGGCTTGTGTGGCTGCGAAGATGCTGAAGAAGTTCCTCGGACGTGGTGAATCTCTTTCCGCAGTACGCATCACCGGCGATCCAATTACAGACGTACGGTCTGCCGCCGGTCAGTGCGGATGGATACGAGAGGGACGGCGGTGCCATAGGCCCTAACGACGACAACGCCATTGCCAATCCGTACTTTTGATGATCGCATTGCGTACAACCACTGGGGCAAGTGCCAGTCCCCATCATTAACTGCGCACTGTGCATACTGTATTGGCAACCAGTGCAGTAGGGATCCTTGCAGACTGGCACGAGTGCTTCGCCGCCGGCGGGTGTCTTCACACGAGCGTAGCTCAAGTATGGATTGCCACCCGTCGGCGTGGTTGACGGGTAGCCGAGAAGAGCTGCCGCATGATGATGCGAGAAAGGAGAAGCACCAGCGAACGGTGGTCTGAACGCTGGATTCTCTGCAAGACCGGGCGGACAGCAAAGCGGATTGCCAGAAAATCCTGGGAGGCCAGGTTTGTAGGCGCTCAAGTTAGAGTCCTTCGAGTGGCCGCCGGAAAGAATCTCCATTCCGGATCGGATGATCGGGCTGGCACCGTTATTGTTGTTGCGTGGAGATCCGACGGTCTTCTCGCGATCTGCTGGCGTTTTCCTATCTGCCGACGGAGTGCTGGTCGTGGTCGCAGTCGCTTGGCTCGCAGGCGACGCAGACTTCCGTCCGACGGGCGTGCGATTCCCCGACGACTTTTTCTCAGAGTGACCGTTATCACATACACTCACACTGTCCTGACCACTAACACTGTGCACACTGGCTTTCGATGTCGGCCTACCCTCGTCGGTCGATCTCTTCGACACAACGTTGGTTTCGTACGGCTTGAAAGCCAACGACTTCCCATCCGACGGGCTGCTGCGGGTATTCCGTTCCAATTTCGCAGCCGGCGGCGACTTTGCGTTCGTTCCGGCGTTCATGCCCTTCGGGGTTTTATCCAGTGGAGAGATTAAGGGCTTCGTCGGAGAATCCGCCCCGATTTGACTGCATGTCTGTGCCAACAAAGCTAAGGGACTTTTCTTCGCATCCAACTGTAAAACAAAAACGAGAAAAAATGCGTTACGAACGAGGATACACCAAATTGTTTTGCAACGATGAAAGTTGTTCATTCGTTCGAAGGAAATGTGCTAACATATAGTGAGCGTACAGCAACCCGTCGGAGAGCGCGTGCCGTCGGAACGAGGACAATAGACAACAAATAATATCCAAACTGATTAAAATTTCTTCTATATCCATCTTTTGCTTCGACGTATTTACATTTGATTAAATTTATTTAGAAATTTCAGTGTTCGTCCTCGTAAGAGCGACGACAGAGTGTCCGACGGCAAAGACGTTTCCGAATGAAAGTATGCAGAATGTCGTATCGTTTGATATACTAACCGTGGTTGGAAGCGGAGAAAGATAATCCGGTTGTAGGTACTGATTATGTCCAGTAGTCAGCATACCGCCTTCCTCAAGCACAACCATTTGGTTTTGCACTTATTTAGCCAATCACTGCACGAAACCACAGATGTATTCTCACAGATCACAAATAAATAGTGTAAACCGTTTTGCTGGGGGAGGGGAGAGATGCACGCAGAAGATGCGGTGGCACACGTAGTGTCTCGGGTGTTGCGTACTGGTCGATCGATCCTTACGTAGCACGAAGCGATTAAACTGAAACGACGTACACCGAGTGAAATCCAGGAAAATAGTGGTAGCTCTCGGCGGAGCTGTTCGGTGCACGGAGTGGAATGCGACCGCAACGCCGCCTGGCGACACGGCACACTCTCTTCCCCTCCCTGTTCGACAAGCCGGGGTGTATAACCTGTCCTCTCCTGTCATCCCCACCATTTTCTGGTCGGAGGATTATGGTGGGAGAATTGCGGTGGGGTTTGGCCCTGTGTGGGGTGTGGGAAGGCATTCTAATTCAACACGCCACCCATGATGTTGGCCCGACGATGACAGCTCCCATCCCGGCTTTGATATTTCACCGCTTTTACAGCCGTCCATCCCCCCTCCCTCCTCGTTCTCTCTCGCTCTCTCTGTCTCTCTCTCCCTCTTCCCTTCTCCTCTTTCGTTCCCTTACTCTCTCCACACCCCCTTCCCGCCTGTTCGCCTACCATAGCTACCTCGACATGGAACCGTCCCTGCCACCACAGCAACCCGATATTTTATACCGTGAAACCTGTCTGTCTCTCCGACCGGCCTCGCTTAATAAGCAGCTTTCAAAATAGAAATGTAATGGGCCGGTGGGGAAGGGAATGTCGGGTGATTGATTGCTCGCTCAGCGACTTACCGACTTGCCACAGCCCACGGGATAACGAATGACAGCCACTTAAGCGCTGTTTGCCTACAATTTTGTAAAAGCGTTTTAATTATCGCCTCGACCGCACCTCGACTTTGTCGCGCATTAAGTCACCGGATACTGAACGTTCCGAGCGACTGATCTCCGCTGACTTCCTTGTTATTTCAACTTGTTAACAGAAGAAGACGACCTGTTCGTCAGTTAACTAGCCGTCCATATTAACCCGCATCCGCCGATTGTTACCTTCTTTCCGATTTCGTCGCCGGGAGATCTAGAACTTCTGCTTTTCGCCACTCGGAATCGCGTATTCGCTGGGATCTATGAAACTGGTTCAAGCAAGAGGCCCGGCACAACTGAATTTCACAGTTTGTGTTTAGCAGAGTCTATTTAACAACATCGGGCTGATGTCTTTATTTCT
This sequence comes from Lasioglossum villosulum, assembly GCA_963971365.1. Taxonomy (NCBI): domain Eukaryota; kingdom Metazoa; phylum Arthropoda; class Insecta; order Hymenoptera; family Halictidae; genus Lasioglossum; species Lasioglossum villosulum. Next base: position 30,093,019 of record OZ020498.1, on the reverse strand, counting down.
AACAGCAAACTTGCTTTAGATTCTTGAGGAAACTATTTCCAATATTTCAAACATCCTCATCTACGAAGCGTCGAGGAATCAGCCATATAATTGTTTAATCAAAACGAGTTCCATCACTTACTATCACATATTCCGACCAACATCGCTTTCAATCTGTTGCACTATTAATGACAATTATCGATTCACATCTTGAACACTCAACAGTCAGGCTCGTTTTCATGTGTTACAAAACTTGCAAAAGTATTCTTGCAAAAGCAAGTTTAACGTAACGTACGCGCGAATAAATTGCTTTATTCGGAAATTGCCCAGAAAAGTTTTTACAACCAGAGTAATGGTAAAATGAAAAACCAACGATCGCTCATTTTGATCCGTTCGGTAGTCGCAATGTTACCATTAGAATTCATATTGCAGCGTTTTGGTAATAACTTGTAACATAAATAACCTTTCAAAAGCCACGCAACGGAATTAAATTTTGTTATCGCGATCAGCCCGTCACGTCACTCCTAAGGTGAAATGTCTGTTCACGACTATTACAAATTACTTTCGCAATAATCATTGCGAAAAAGTATTTATATAAAGTCCCGGAAATAATTATACATTCATTGCGTATACGTCTGCACGTTAAAAGTTACGCATCGTGGCTGTTGCACTCAGCAGCGTGGTCATTAAAAAAACTTGAATATCAGCCGCGTTGAAATTCAAACGTTCCGCGCGGTTAGAAAATTACGGTCGTTTCACTTGTTAGTACGACTTCTGCACGATAAAACGATCGATGAAGTAGCTATGTTAAAGGGTAATTACAACGAATTATGACAATATCCACACACCGAGTATGTAGACCACATACCTGCGAGAGGGGGTAATTAGATTGGGAAACGTATTGCGCTAGAATGTAACTGTACAGTATTTGAGGCATGTAAACCTACTCGTCCTTTTAATTTCAATTTATACTGTATTTGTACTTTTCAGATGCTGCACTGCGACAACTAAAAAAAAAACATTTTCTTTATTAGCGTGTTATTTCATGCACTAATAACAGATTGTTTATCTGCAGTATAAACGAAACCAGTTAATAATGTTCCTCCATCATCATTACTTTATTACACAAATGTCACGATAATTATTTTTTTCTGGCATACTCGCTGTCCAGCATCACGTATCTGTGATAACCGCTATCGTGTATTGCGTGCGCTTTGATACTTCAAGTCATAACATGCCACGTAACACTCAAAACATCAATGAGTTACAGCAGCTGTTTTCTTTTTAATTTTTTAATCAGAAATATAGATTGCAGTTAATTGGATCTTGTAAATTATGGAGGCGGCTCCTAAAATAGACAATCTACTTAATACACGTGCTAAGTGTTCTATTGATAATTATACAGAAAATTGCGTGATGCATAATAACGTCATATAATTAATTAGCAAATTATAAATAAACTTGTACATAAATTATGTCTAGCGTATAACGATTAATATGTTTGGTGACGATAAAGAAAACGTATCGTATACAAAGCAAATATTATTATGAAAAATATTTGTTTTTTCACAGAATACGTATAGAGAAAATTTTTCATTGATTTTTTTAAGGATTCAATCTTCCCCAATCAATTTTTATATCGCTATTTTTATTATTCGAAGTATTAAAAGGTGTTCTAACGTTTCTTCAAGCTATTTTACAATTTTCACATGACCATGGACAATATACTATTTTATTACGTGTAAAAGGACAGTATTAATATTATATTTACGATTTCGTTCACATATATTCTATCAGGTGTAAAAGTAAAATATTGGTAACCACTAAACTTTATATTCGACACGAGGAATATTATTTAATTTAATTATTATAAGACAAGAAGGTAAAGCATAATGATAACATGAGCCGAGTATAGTTTTTACCAAGTCATAATGAAACGGAGTAAACACGAACAGCACGATTTAACAATAAAACTACATTTTCATTCGGCAAATTACTCATCCGGTGATATAATAATAATCGACCGTATATCAAACCAGTGCACAATGATTTATGTTTATATTTTTAACGAATATTTGCAAATTATTTATAGTGACAGCAAAGATATGACACAAAATCGATAAAGCTATCCTCATTGAATTTCCGTTTTGAGCTAAACAGTCGCGAAAACAGGGTATGTAATATTAAATCTCTCTATACTGCAATATTTCTCAGAAGAAATAATGTTCTACAACCCGGCTTCCATAGAATGTCTGTGTTTTTCTTTTTCCATACCTCTATCTCTCTCTTTCTCTCTCTCTGTCTCTCTCTTTCTCACTATTTCTCCCTTCCGCCTCTGTTTCTGTGAAGTTATGGCGTCGTTAATACCCCAATGGCAAGTCTTTGACGTTTTGACGCTGACGGATGAGTTTACGGCTAATATAGTTCTCTTTCATCTCTGCCGCTCGAGCTCCTTCAGTCCGCGTTTCGGAAATTTCAAGACGACAGCTACCAGGCGGATAACGATTTGGCTTTGATGTGTTATTGACGGCTGTACTAGTATAAACAACATTTACCGGGCTGTTAGATGTACATAATATTGAAAAACGAAACAGATGCTCGCTGAAACCATTTTGCAGGAATTAATCCGTGCAAATGTTAATCTTTTGAGTAAAATTGACACGATTTATATCAATATGAGCACTATGACATAACGAAGTAACACAGACATTTAGGTATTCTAAGAAATGATAGCTAGACTACCGAGATTTTTATACAAAGTAAAAATTATTCGTATTATTTGCGAGATATAGAAGCTACGGTATTTTCCAATCCTCTAAATATTGTTTCTGTATTGCACTTAATCTACTCAGTTTAATCATAAACGCATAAAATCCGCAGTCCAGTGATAACAAAAAGGAATGTCGAACTAATTAATTATTTTTCAAAGAAAATTATATTAATTAGCCTCGACACAGTCCGAACGATTGATTGCCGGACGAAACGGAGCCTCGAGATAAAGAGAGTCCTAAATAACAATTAATGCTGCGGCGCTGACTTTGATGTCCCTAACTACCTCGCTCGATTTTTATGAGCGACGCCTTTTCAATTTCACGGTTGATATTTTTATGATTTAATTTGCTGCTGGCGTTACCATTTGCCAACGATTTCTCTGAATGTGTTAACGAATTTAGGATGACTCCGTCAGTGTGGGCCCCACACTGAACTTCGAGGCACGAAAAATCGTAAATAAAACTTTAAGAGACTGTATCGATTGATGCTGTGGTGCTTGCTTTGATCTCTCAGATCCTGAACTCGGTTACGACACGCGGCGCCATTTAAAACACTTATCATTCGTATTGCACGCCGTTACAAATAACGCGCTCATTATTAAACGGAATCTGGAGAAATGCGATATTTAATACAAGCGTATTGCTTCGTTAATATAACAACATGTAAATGTTCGAAACACTTCAGTCGAGCACTTTCGCGTAATGGTACTTAGAACCTATTTCGTTATAAATGATAAATTTAGAATCTTGTATAAATCTCGAGTAATAGTAATTAAACCAAAATTCTTTCAAACGTGAATTTATGCCGGGCATTTTATTGCTTCTGGTAAATAGGGTTATAAAATTTATTGTCTTTATTACTGCTCTAACCGCTTTTCGGCGACGCTTCCAGCCCGAGAATAATTTCAGTTCCTTCGAGCAGGGTAGAAAAGAATCTTCGCGTAGTCAGCACGTTATCCGTAAAATCTTCCAGCAAGAGGTAATACAATAAATAAGGTAGTAGGGACTCCCCCTTGCAAACATGGAACGGCTCATCGCGTTCTGCACAATTTGTTGTGACAGGGTAATAACGTTTCGGGCTATTGTCAATCTGGATTAGGACATTGGTTACATACCCTAGTCAGGGATCAAGCAATAGAATAGGCTGGGGCTTGTCAAAAGGTTCTCAGGTACCGTATCGTAAAAATTTTAAATTACCCAACTGCACCCCAAACGATGTAACGAGGTAGCAAAAACCTACGGAGGATTTAGTTCACGGAAATGTTCTTGAAAATCCTATTATTTATTAAGTACAATAAAACTGTCGACTAAAATTTCAGCCTTCATCAGTGATTAACCAGAACTTTTATTTCTAACTCTGACCACTGCAAACAATTACCAGTTAACGCCTTCATTAAACCACAACGGTGTTAATGAAAGACACAAGATTAGAGCATTTTATTTAAGAACATGGGAATAGATGACGTTTATTAGTATAATAAAACTGCAGAATTTATGCATTTATGACAAAAATGAGTAGGTTTAATTTTAAACAGTGAATTCATTGGAAGAATTGAGAAATTACGTTGCATTATTAACAGCCCATTAAGACTATTAAAAAAGAAAGTAATGTTCTATTCCACTTCAGTTTGTTGTAATTCAGGTAGAAGATTTTGATTTTGCATAAAGATCCACATTGCAATTATAATGCACAAAATTACGTTTGTAATCTTCTCACATCTCGTGAATTCTAATCAAGCTTGGTTTACTTAATAGATTCCAATCAAAACGAATATTTTTTGATAAAAACGATAGTGTCAGTCGAACGTGACTGCAATCAAAGTGTTAATAGATTAATTTCTCTCCGATCAATTCAGTGAAAAGCGGTGTACCTCGGAGAATGCTGGGTATTTTATAAATCCAATCAGCCATCGCACTGAAAATTTTGCACGGAACATTTAACATTGGTTTCGCATTGAAATGCATGTGTCGGATTAGAACTGGCAGCTGCCCCGAATTTTCAATCTCCGAATCTGAAAGAAAGATTGCGCGCGGCTTCGTAATTTATAACCCGTGTATCAATTTGAATCAACCATTAAACCGCAATAGCTTTTCAAACATCATCGCCATTTTCGCCGGGACTTAACAATACCGCGGTAATACTTCAGGATAGTCGTCCCTCATGACGTATTGTGACCATACGAATTCGTTTCGGGGACAATAGATACTAGAACGCTGGATAAAACTGTAAAAATGCTGACAGCCGGATAATAAAGGAGGCAGTCAGTCACTTTGAGAGATGACGCGGAACAAAGGGGGTGAATGAAGGAGAAGAGGGGAGAGAACCTGGGGAAAAGTTGCTCGGTAAGCCGTGAAAGGGAAAAAAGATAGATGAACGCAAACGCAGTTGGCGTGCACAGAGGAGAAACAGAATTTGCGGCCGGTAATAAATCATAGCAGTCTTCTTTCTTTCCCTGCATTTCACCCCTTATTTCTTATATACCGAACTTGAAGCACAGAATGACAGGGGCGCTACGTGATTATGTGCATGTCGTTGCTTTCACATGCAACTGTTTCAACGCATTATACAGAACTAGACCACTGGCGACTACTTTATGTTCGCTTAACAATTGATTTACTATGAGAAACTCGATTGCGATACATAGGGTTCAGGTTCGCAGATGTGCTCACTTTAGCTACCGACACTTTTCTAATAATTAAACTGAGGGTTTTTATGAAATCTGTGTAAGATTACAATCTAAAATTTTTATAAAATAAGATACTTTTCTACATTGATTGCAAGATATCAAAACCTAAAATAGTATTTTAATAAGTAGATTATAATATTATGTACCTACACTCTTTCATCCCATTCATCATCTACGGTTTCATGTTTCACCTACTCATTGTTGTTATAAAATTCACAGCTTATCAATAATCATTTTGAAATCAATTACAAGCAGTCGAGAATTTTTTAATGCACTGCCAATCCAAGAACAAATATAGTGTCACAAGATATTCTGTTATTCTTTTAGACACAGTAATGAAAAAGTCTATTAATAGGCTTTCGATATATGTATGAATGAAAAATTGATGTAAGTTACCAACCAAAAGAATGTAGGATCAATTCGTTTACTTTTTTGAGTAATAGTAAATTTCTTTCGAAGCATAAAGTATAACTACATAATTGATGATGTTTAAGACCACTCACTGCTTTGTTTACCAATTTTTTGAGACGTACTTTTAAAGGCATAGTAGAACCTCGCCAGTTGCAATCTCGTTTATCGCACGGAATCCTCATTCGTTGTACACTACGGTTTTCTTTCGATATACGTAATATGACGATGTTTTGGCGCAATAAGAAAACCCTTTTCCAACCGACGAATTGTCTACCGGACAACTTTATGAAGTCCATAAAACTCTGCCAACTGAAGAACAATGTCAAGTCAAGTGGGTACCCCCAACCGCTGTACATAGAAAGACGTCCCGAGCCATCGTCTTATATCGAAAGAGAACAGTAGCGAGTCCCACCACAAGCTATTCAAGGTTTTAGAACTCGTAATTGGGGTTGTGGCGACTTAGAAATAAAAGACACTATGAATCATTATTGGACAGCGGATTATACGTATTTATGACAAAAATGAATAGGTGCAATTGAAGACGGTAAAAATATTAGAAAAATTTCAAAACACTATTATGTTAGGTTGTCCTAAAAGTTTCCTTCGGATTGTGTTCCTCCAATGTTGTTAAATAAATATAAACGACGCGATAATCTTTATGTTATTGTTTTAGTACATGAATGTATCTGCATGAATGGAAAACCAACTTTTGGGACAACCTAATATTTATTGAGCAGTATTAAAGAAACCTATTCCGAAAGAAACTTTTGGTCAACCTAATATTTATTGAGCAGTATTAAAGAAACCTATTCCGAAAGAAACTTTTGGTCAACCTAATATTTATTGAGCAATATTAAAGAAACCTATTCCGAAAGAAACTTGTGGTCAACCTAATATTTATTGAGCAATATTAAAGAAACCCATTCCGAAAGAAACTTCTGAGACAACCTAATATTATTTTTAAAAATAACTTTGTATTTCACTCCAGTTTGTTGGAATTTAGGTAGAAAGTTTGCATAAAGATCTGCTGTCTAATCATTATAATTGGTTCTACTGTACTTCTTGTAGATTTGTTCATCCTTCTATTGTTCCTGACGCGGCAGCTGTCGATCTGATAGTCGTCAGAAACAGAGTAACCGAACGACCACTTTTACATTCTGGGTCAAAGTAGACCCAGGCTCCGTGGTCGCGGAGTTAAGGCTTTGAAGAACATTGTTTTTGGTATTGACATAAGGGTTGCACAAACGAAATGTAAAACCAAACAATTGGTCGTTGACAGCGGTGGGTACGGTGGGAATCGGTAACGCATCGCATTACTATACAGTGTGAAAGCGATAATAATAGGAAGGATCTTTCAGGTAACAATGCCGCCATTGTGCGAGGTGGGCTTGTAACATTTTCTGATATCGTTTCGCACTGATCAAAAAGGTGGCGTCGTTAGACTTCCGGCGACGGCGACGGTTAATATACATTGATCCGGGAAACAGCGTATAAGAAAAAAAGAAAGAAAAGAGCTATGTGTGGCAATAATAATAACAGAGGGGTGGTAGAAGGAAAGGATGGAGACGTAGACAGAAATACGAAGCTGGTGCAGCGCAGACAACTCGGCAAGGGCCTCGTTGCCTCATGTTTAAATCAGCGATAACGAGAAGCCTCGGTGACATATGTCACTGTCGCTGTCAGCCGGCTACACAATCAATATAGTCACCCACCCGTCCGTTCGTTCGTCCGTTTGTCCGTCTGTCCGCCTGCCTGCCTGCCTGCTTGCCTGCTTTTCAGCCTTCACATGCATAGACCGTATTCCTCCCGATAATGTATTCTGTACGTGACTTCGTATTCGACAAATACAAGAGCGTCCTCAGTCCGGCGCGGCGCGGTGCAGCGCGCGGCGATGCGGTCGCGACCCGGACCAGCCGCCATTGCCAACTATCTTCACCGCTGGCCAAAAGACATTCGCTTTTATGGAAAAACGAATCGCGTAATAGGATGCTTTCCTCCTCTTGAACGACCACTTTTGGTTGTTTCGATTCTGCTCTGCCGCGCTGTGCTCTCTCTCCCTCCCTCCACCCTCTCGATCACTCTTTCTCTTTTCAACCCTGTGATCGCGTGATCCCACTTTTCCTGTTATCTCATCGCCCCTTTCAACTTACCGGATTCACGTGATTCTTCCGGATTGAATTTACGGAACGGTTAGCTCGGGTTTCACTGCCAAATAAATTTACTTTTCCTTCGGAATGTTATGGCATGTCCGTCGGCAGCGCTGCTTCGGCTGCAGTTACCTTGGATGCGCTTTTTGACGAATAGGCTAACTCTGCTCAAACACGTCGGGGACGTCGGGCGTCTTGTTTTCCAAGCGCTGATCACGGGAGACGCTGATATTTGCGTTGCGGATCTTTGTGCTAAATAAAAATTGTCTGCATCGATTGCGAGAAATAGAAATAAAATTTAAATCCTTCCCTTAATGATCTTAATAGAGGAGAAATCATATATTGACATCTTCAATTTCTAAAATGTTTCAACAATTTTATGTTTCATCCACTCAATTTTGCTATAAAAATGTAGAAAGATCCGCAATCTAGTGATCGTTAGACTGCGGATCTCTGTGCAAAATAATAATTGAATGGGTGTCCGAGAGAAGGGCCTATGTCAGGTTTTAAAAATTGTATAAATTTATAAAAACAAGCTGAAAATGACATAGGCTCTGCTTCCATTGGAAAAAGACGGAAAACTGAAAGACTTTTTTAACGGTTTGTTTTATTGAATGTTAAAGCAAAATAAGTTCCTAATTCCGCTCCTATAAACATAGAAAAACCTGACGTAGACCACCCATTTAATTGTTCAAGTTGATTGTAAGTAACAAAAGGTTAATAAACGCTTCGAATAATTTCGCTAAGTCGAAAATGATATGACAACATCATTCGATTCTTCTAAGGTCTACAATTTTGAATTTGACCCACCTACTTTTGTTATAAATATATAAAATCCACAGTCTACTGATCATTTTGAGTGTTATAATCCTTTCATGAAGGTAGATATTTTGAGAATGTACGTGTACATTTTTGAAATTATCTGCACATTAATGTGATCGATAAATTCATAACACTTGAATGTACAGTTTGACTTAGAGTATGTAAATACACTTCACTATCTATCTATATCTAAATATACTTCACTATCTAAAGTCTCTAGTACACCTAACTCGTTTCAAAGTTAAATAACTCAATCTTAGATGGGCTGTATGAGCTTAGAATTATGAAAGTGGTCTAAGAATAAGTCAAAATAAAAGAAAAGAGTTTGTCAGTTATTTCACGTCACATATTTTAAACTAATAATTTAATTCATTGTAACTTTGACAATATTGTCCAAAATAACATAACATTAAATAATAAAAATGTAATAACGAGTCAAACTCGTAATTAAGGTTGTAAAAAGAATGTATCAAATGTGAATGTCATTCATCTCTTTTACATGCAGATGAAATATTTTTCGTCTGTGATCAATGTTTAAATACTAATGAAAATGCAGTCGTACGACATATTTTTTACTTATATTTTTGTGGAATTTAATCGACAAAAAATACAAGCACACACATAAGAGGCACGATCGAATGGGGATACATTTAATGATTATTTGATGTACGAATCTTTTACCACTGTCGCGACGAATATTAAATAAATTGGTTATCCCATATAGTTGACGTCATTATGCGGCATTTTGATTAAAACACATTGTATTTTACGAGACCTCTTCGTCGTGTGTCCATGAAATACGCATGGTTTCAAAGCTGTTAAAATTTATCGAATTCGGATGTGTAGTAAAATATTTTTTGGACGGTAAGGTTAAAATTTACGAGCGTGTTATTATAAAAGTTACGAGCATTATCTTTTAAGATATCTTTTGAAATACTGACTTTTCGAAACCGAGGCGATTTCACCTGGTTTCTTGTTGCTCGTGCGTTAATATTAATTACGAAATAGCAGGCTAAAATCAGTTTCTTTTTTTGTGAATATTGAAACAGGAATCGAGTTAATATATTGATTGTGAATGTGTACGCATTTATGTTGCGCGTGTGCGTGTAAAACATTCAATAAGAAGTATCATAACGTTTAATGTGCATACTTTACATTACTTCCAATGTAATAAAATGCTTAATGGAGTAATTAAAACACACAGTCCGTTTCCGGTTGTGTAAATTGAACAATAAAAATGCGAATTTGCATTAGCCTGCGTATTAAAGTTGAAATTGTATGCGATTATTAATTATTGCGGTTATCCTCGGTTTTCGACCAATTAAAATGCGTGCGATATGTACAGGGTGTAAAGAAATTATACGTCCTGACTATCATAGCGTTTGGTGGAAATTAATGTAACAAAGCTGCCGCACAATTAATTTCAAGGTCACAAGGTCAACAATTTCGAGGTCAACAAGGATAAAAAGTCCCATGGTTCAAAACTCAAACGTTCCATTAAAAATATATAATGTACTGTTTTCATTATGAAGCTGATTTTATTTATATTATATTTCCAACGGCTTCGTCAACAGCACAAACTCCATCTGATTGAGAAATGAAAAATTAATATAAATAAAATCAGTTTGACAATTTAAAACTGTAACATAATTTTTTAAGAGAACGATTGAGTTTTGACCAATGGCTACTTTTGCACTTTCTATCCTTGCAATGAATAGAATAAGATGCACTAAAAAAAATTGCTGACCTTTTGACCTTAGCATTGAAGGTTAAAGGTAATTTCGCGGCACCTTTTATCAATTTCCAGCAAACTGATAGGCGCGACGTGTAGTTTTTATACACCCTGTACATATATGCGAATTTTCCCGCTGTTATATTTCAGTCTTTCAGGTGGAAAGCAGAAGTTGTTCGTCGTAAAAGGAGTTCCCGTAAAACAAATCGTATACTTACGTATACTTGTGCTGACATGTACAGGTTTAAATAACTGATACGGCGGATTACGTGTCCGTAATTATAACTCGCGATTATGGTGTTAATAAGTGCAAGTACTTGCGTATAAATAGCATCAGGTAATAACCACGTTGCTCGATTGACTCGAATAACAACTTAATTGAGACAACAAGTGAGGTGACAGTATGTCAATCGACCCTGTTCTCGGTCTAGTTTGTACATGTGACTGATCAAATAGCTTTATCAGTGTCAATCAATAATGGCGGTTTATCGATTACACGGGCGGTTGAAAAAGTTACTTAATATTCTCATAAGACGATACGAAACGCTCAGAAAGATGAATCGTGGCAACTCGTTAGCTTCCCCGAAATTCAACAAAAAAACAAGATAAGTCATTTCATATATACGAGAAGACAATTAATCTTTTTATTTACGTCAAGTCGACGTAACAATGGTATATCATTAATGTATAAGTAATTCCGTCGATTGCCAAGTTTTATTAGGGTATTTATTGACTACTTAGTATTCCAGAATTTCCATAATTCTTAATTATCTGAAATGCAAGCATTTATGTATGCGCTTATAAATATGAATGAAAAGTTATCGAGCGTTGAAAAGTAGAATTATAAATCACATTTGTCGTATGCAACGTCCGATTCTTCGCGTAAATCATGTCGTTTTTTATAGTTACAATATTGCATGCGTAATGTATATGTTACTTCTTATGTAGCGTTTGAATATTTACTTTTGACAGTTTTCTTATGAAAACAATCATAACTCCGCCGTTATCTAACATATAATGGCATCGTCATCATATTTTTATGCATTGTTAAAATTGTCTTGATAAAAAATATAAAATAAATATATTCATTTTTGTCCTAGAAATCTGTTTACGTATTGATATTAATAATACCGGAAAAAATTCTAATTTTAGTTCAGCTCCCGAATATTTGAACAGAAAATCAAAAATCTGCATGGTTAATAAAATGTGTAATAACTAAATTTAAAACCGTGAAAAGATTAGAATAATTTAAGAGTATAACAAACTTTCTATTGTGCTTAAAGATCTGGAGTGTTGTAATATAACTTTCTGTGATTCAAATGTGTTAAAAAAAAAAAAAACAATAAATTAATAAAAATAATCCGTAGATAGTACCTATAATTTATTATTCCCTTACATGTAAACATACCCATATCATGGTTAAAAAATTAAAAAATAAACTAAAAAATGAACAATATTCAATGGCGTAACTATCAAAAATCAGAAACGGAAGTTGCAAAGTTACGCTAATGGATTTATTGAAAGATCAATAAAATTAATAGTGAAATGAATCTCAGCGGCAATGTGAAAATAAATTAGAATCATGTAAATCTTAGTGCGTGCTATCTGTTTGCACCGGAGTGTAGTCTATTGCTAGTAGCGTAAGATATATTTGATAGATAGAAAATTAAAATATTCCAAGCTGTTAAGTCAATGAATCCTCGGGTATCACTACGTCGCACCTGTCGAAAAAAAAGGGTCATTCGAAAGGGAGAGCCTCAGGTATACCAAATTTATTATAGGTGCTGTACACCGCCATCCTCCGATCCCCACTCCCAAACTATACCCCGGGGATCATATTTTATGTTTTAATCTCTCCATTGTTCCAGGTATAACGGAGTTTAGAAGGAAAAATAATGCCTACTCGGAACACACAAAGCTGTCGGCCATAAAACACCCATGTCGGGTCACCCAGCCAACGCGCAAGCGTGCACGACCTGCATTTTTATGTTCGCAGCCAGATCTGCGTACAGATTTTCTCGAAAACGCCGGATAAAAACGTGGGACGGAGAGAAAAAAATATGGAGAACATAACATTACAATGGCGTTCCGCAGCGGCATGTAAATTTTCTGCGGCGCGTCGACATCTTTAACTTTATTCTACAAGTTTTTTTATATGCTACCGTGACCATTATATATTCTGTCGCGTTACGTTACTGCACGATTTATCTCAATGCCTTTCATTTACACACAAGATTATAATCAATATCCAATCTAATTAATTATTGGCTACACTGTTTTTCTCGTTATAAAGTACATTTAAATAATAACGTATCGATCGAATAACAAGGTTTTTTGTACTTTACTAAGAACGTTTTAGATAGTTTTAATTTTTGTTTTTTAAAAGAATATTTAGTGTGCTGATAAATAAGAGGCTAACAGCTACCATATAAAATGCAATACCAGAGAATATGCATGTGCACAATTTTTTACTCTGTTCGTAAATAACAATAATAATAAACGACAAGTGTTCTTCTTGTAATTTTTGAAAACCGAGCTTGCTTTTATTTCAACTTTTTATTTTGTGTAATCTAAAATAACACAGCAATTCTCAGGAATATAAATGGAATGTTATATGTATATATATTATAGGTTGAATACGTGAAAATAACAACTATTAAATGCATTAATTAGGCAATGCAAGTAACAAAAATATACTTTTGCAATCTGTATAAGTACAGATTAATATTGTAGAACAAAAAAATCGTAATGGAATCAATTATTAAACTAGATTGTAGACACTTACGACGCAGGACGTCATGCTGTAGCATTATACATATACATTGTACCATTATACATATAAATAGAATATGCCATAATGTTAATAGTAATGATTACGTAATCAATATGTAAGAAAATTGATTCTGTCTTTTATTCAAACAGATAAAGTAGGTATGTGTTGTAAATACAAAATTGCAAATTTTACAAAGAAAATCCCTTTTCTTTTCTTAACTTTACATGGAGATTATACAGGGTAAGGCGCTTGAAACAGGCCACCTGATTAACCCGGCTGCTATTGGTGTTAGGGAAAAGGCATCAGATGGAACTTGATTGATTTCGAGGGGGCATTAATCTGATGTTAGTAACTTTTTTGTAGGAGGACGCGTAAAGGACATATGAAGATCACTTTTACTTTTTTAAATAGAATGCCTAATATTTTTGATCGAACTTGGATGAAACACAAAATTCTGCATAAAAAAGTATTGACCTTCATATATCATAGATTTAATAGTTAACGAGATATTATCGAAGTAATTTTCTATATGTATAATAGTATAATGATAACAGTAACATTGATTAGATAAATAATATAATTATAGTAATGGTAATATTTATGGTCTTGCAACAAGAAGAGGGCTAATTCCGAGTTATTCTAATATAGTAAATCTGTACTATAGTTTGTAAGGTGAATGTGCAATTTTTTGAAATACAAGGTAGTGTCAATAAATTTATTTCCGGAGAGTTATTTGTCTTCCTCAAAATACCGAACGACAATTCACAACTCCGAAAATTTAATACGTTTATAAAAACGTCAATACAATCTGGAACCATGTATTCAATGGGAATCCACAGACAGGGTGTTACTGAAATATGTGATTAATCTCTACGATTGAATAATTGCTTTGTACTATGTATATAATAACATATGATAGTACTAAATATTAGCATTAGGAAACTTTATGTACTTCAAATGATTATATTTTTCACAGTGATATGTGTTTTATCAATGTGAATCAATCAATTCATGAAACTAATAATCGATGAACAGTGAAGCCACATATCTTTTATTTTATCAATTTATCTTTATATCATAAATCGATGTATCTTTATAGAAATTGATTATATTTTCCAAAGGAAAGATTTATGGTCATGTTTGTGTATACACACTAATTATTCACTCCTGCATTTACGTGGATGAGGTGATTTAACATATTCGATCTGATAAACGATTGGAAGATAATCAATTAATCCAAGTTAGATACTTGCAAATTGGGTAATCAGAATAAGAGATATGACAATGGCCTTGTTACGTAATTTTGTTTCGTTATTATAAGCGTTGTTCTGTTTGTTGTCAAGAAAGCGTCTCCAAAAATTGTATACCATCATTGCTGAAGATGTTATCTTCTAGCAAATTGGAAATTCTATTATCAAAAGATGTATATTTACAACAGAGAGACCCTGCCTAGTTAGGAAACGGATTATGTTCTACACGCGGAAAGATACACATTAGTACAAATCAAATCAAATCTATATATTCATAGAAATAATAATTGTTTGTGTACTCACTCTTCGTTGGGGGAAGAGAATGCTGCGTTAGTGTCCTAAATGTTGTTCATATCCTAGTAGAATGTGGAAAATCCTAAATGTTGTTCATATCCTAGTAGAATGTGGAAAATCCTAAATGTTGTTCATATCCTAGTAGAATGTGGAAAATCCTAAATGCCTGTCAAAAAAAGAATAGATTGATTAATATGAACGATTAAAAAAGGTAATCATTGAAAAATCGACGATTCATTCAATCAATTGTAGATGTGAATCGCCACATGGTTTATCCATAAATTGTAATAAGTAGGCGCATAGAGATCGATTTTAGACCAAATGATAATATACCTAAACTCAGTGTACATTTTTTTCAGTATTCATACAGTTTTGATACCGTATTTCATTTCGAAATTTTAGCAGTAAATCATTAATCAATTACCCGACTGTCGATTACAATTGAAATTACAGTAACTTCCCTATGAATCGGGAAGTTAAAGAATGTAATCGTTAACCCCAATTAACGACTAAAGGAGGAGTTTAATTGTTAATTGCAATTAACGATTGAAGTACAAATTTATTCGTCAATCATCGATTAAATTTTTGTCCAACTCTGCCATCGGGATACAAAGAGTCCATTTAAATGATTTTTGAACTAAAAGTAGCAAAGAGATGGAAATTTATTAATATAATATAGGGTAAACTGTACTGTATTGTTGGCACTACAGTATTTTTGATTTAAGCGGCAAATAATAAGAATTCCTGGTATAGAAAATCATTTTATATTGCCTCTTACTTATGTATTTCATAGTAACGTTGCAAGTTTTAATAACAGAGTTCCACATATGGCTGTTAGCAACACTAGATCCAGTGAGACCGACGGATGACCACAGTACAATGTAAATAGCGTTTTATTAAAATTTTCCTTACGAGAATGTGTACTTTTTGCTTTATAACTTAATTTCGGACTGTGTTACAGATGCAATAAGTGCGTTTCCGTTTAATTATAAAACAAATAGCATGTTTAACATTTACTGAGCCAATGACTGTACTATTTGTCTTGTGATTGTCATTCACTTAATATATTTTATATATTAGCTGTAATAATAGCAAGTTAAGCTCCTTTAAACATTTCAAAAAACGATAAAAAGACTTTTACCACGATTTTGACTTAGGATGCCAATCATTACAGTTTACCCTAATAAGAAACATTTATTCAATTTGTGTAATATGGAATATTTAATCAACTTGTGTGAGTTATGCAATTTTTTATTCTTGCTTTGGAGAGAAAATGTTTAATAAAATTAAGTTTATTGTGAAGACATGTTGGTACTTACATCCTTTCCACCTTGAAGCACGACTCGTGGAATTTCGATCTAGAATATCGATATCATCTATAATGGCTGGATGGATTCCCTTAAACTATGTGATTGAAAAAAAATCATTTAACTTCTGTCGATCAAGTGTCAAACAATAAACACAAGTTAATAGAAAATGAATCGTTCAAGTCGGATGTAAAATCAGAATTAATTTGGACTATAGAGAGGGTGGTAGAAGCGGAGGAGGGATAGGGGAGGGGAGAGGGAGAGAGAACGATAGAGGGGGGCACAAAGATAACCTAAAATTTAAAGTTGTGACAATCTAATTTGTCATTAACTTTTTAATGAATCCACGGTAAATTAATAATTTGAAGAGAAAAACAACAAAGTTGTATTGAATGATGAGACGGTACTTACATACATCCTTTCCACCTTGAAGCACGACTCGTAGAATTTCGATCTAGAATATCGATATCATCTACAATGGCTGGATGGATTCCCTTAAACTATGTGATTGAAAAAAAATCATTTAACTTCTGTCGATCAAGTGTCAAACAATAAACACAAGTTAATAGAAAATGAATCGTTCAAGTCGGATGTAAAATCAGAATTAATTTGAACTATAGAGAGGGTGATAGAGGCGTAGAAGGAGAGCGAAAGAGGGGGGGGGGGCACAATGATATCCTACAATTTTAACTTGTGACAATCTAATTTGTCCTTAACTTTTTAATGAATTCGCGGTAAATTAATAATTTAAAGAGAAAACAACAAAGAAGTTGTATTGAATGATGAAACCGTACTTACATCCTTTCCACCTTGAAGCACGACTCATGGAATCTCGATCTGGAATATCGATATCATCTACAATGGCTGGATGGATTCCCTTAAACTATGTGATTGAAAAAAATCATTTAACTTCAGTAAAACAATAAACACAAGTTAATAGAAAATGAATCGTTCAAGTCGGACGTAAAATCGGAATTAATTTGAATTATAAAGAGGGAGGTAGAGGCAGTGATGCTATGCGTTGCGCTTTTTTTCGCGCATGCGCAAATATTCTGACGTAACGGTCTCAGTCGAGTACGAAATTCGGATACCTTCGTCGCCCTGCT
The DNA here is from genome assembly GCA_963971365.1 of Lasioglossum villosulum. Taxonomy (NCBI): domain Eukaryota; kingdom Metazoa; phylum Arthropoda; class Insecta; order Hymenoptera; family Halictidae; genus Lasioglossum; species Lasioglossum villosulum. Next base: position 30,075,740 of record OZ020498.1, on the reverse strand, counting down.
AATTTCGATAAATTCATTATTTGTTTAAATATTAACAATAACTTATTTGAAATTCTCGCAGTCCTGTTCTTACGCGCCTCGTGTTGTAACGGTCGTAACGGACTCTACTAGACGTTCCCGCTAATAATAGTCTCCCACTACTTTTAGATAGGTTCCTGACGAACTCGCGCATGCGCGAAAAAAGCGCCAAGCATAGCATCACTGGGTAGAGGCGTAGGAGGTATAGGGGAGGGGAGAGGGAGAGAGAGCGAAAGAGGGGGGCACAAAGATATCCTACAATTTTAACTTGTGACAATCTAATTTGTCATTAACTTTTTAATGAATCCACGGTAAATTAATAATTTGAAGAGAAAAACAACAAAAAAGTTGTATTGAATGATGAAACGGTACTTACATCATGTCCACCTTGAAGCACGACTCGTGGAATCTCGATCTGGAATATCGATATCATCTACAATGGCTGGATGGATTCCCTTAAACTATGTGATTGAAAAAAATCATTTAACTTCAGTCAAACAATAAACACAAGTTAATAGAAAATGAATCGTTCAAGTCGGACGTAAAATCGGAATTAATTTGAATTATAGAGAGGGAGGTAGAGGCAGTGATGCTATGCGTGGCGCTTTTTTTCGCGCATGCGCAAATATTCTGACGTAACGGTCTCAGTCGAGTACGAAAATCGGATACCTTCGTCGCCCTGCTAATTTCGATAAATTCATTAGTTGTTTAAATATTAACAATAACTTATTTGAAATTCTCGCCGTCCTGTTCTTACGCGCCTCGTGTTGTAACGGTCGTAACGGACTCTACTAGACGTTCCCGCTAATAATAGTCTCCCACTACTTTCAGATAGGTTCCTGACGAACTGGCGCATGCGCGAAAAAAAGCGCCACGCATAGCATCACTGTGTAGAGGCGTAGGAGGTATAGGGGAGGGGAGAGGGAGAGAGAGCGAAAGAGGGGGGCACAAAGATATCCTACAATTTTAACTTGTGACAATCTAATTTGTCATTAACTTTTTAATGAATCCACGGTAAATTAATAATTTGAAGAGAAAAACAACAAAAAAGTTGTATTGAATGATGAAACGGTACTTACATCATGTCCACCTTGAAGCACGACTCGTGGAATCTCGATCTGGAATATCGATATCATCTACAATGGCTGGATGGATTCCCTTAAACTATGTGATTGAAAAAAATCATTTAACTTCAGTCAAACAATAAACACAAGTTAATAGAAAATGAATCGTTCAAGTCGGACGTAAAATCGGAATTAATTTGAATTATAGAGAGGGAGGTAGACGCAGTGATGCTATGCGTGGCGCTTTTTTTCGCGCAGGCGTGAATATTCTGACGTAACGGTCTCAGTCGAGTACGAAAATCGGATACCTTCGTCGCCCTGCTAATTTCGATAAATTCATTATTTGTTTAAATATTAACAATAACTTATTTTTGAACAAGTGTCAAACAATAAACACAAATTAATGGAAAATGAATCGTTCAAGTCGGACGTAAAATCGGAATTAATTTGAATTATAGAGAGGGAGGTAGACGCAGTGATGCTATGCGTGGCGCATGCGCGAATATTCTGACGTAACGGTCTCAGTCGAGTACGAAAATCGGATACCTTCGTCGCCCTGCTAATTTCGATAAATTCATTATTTGTTTAAATATTAACAATAACTTATTTGAAATTCTCGCAGTCCGTTGTTCTTACGCCCCTCGTGTTGTAACGGTCGTAACGGACTCTGCTAGACGTTCCCGCTAATAATAGTCTCCCACTACTTTCAGATAGGTTCCTGACGAACTCGCGCATGCGCGAAAAAAGCGCCAAGCATAGCATCACTGGGTAGAGGCGTAGGAGGTATAGGGGAGGGGAGAGGGAGAGAGAGCGAAAGAGGGGGGCACAAAGATATCCTACAATTTTAACTTGTGACAATCTAATTTGTCATTAACTTTTTAATGAATCCACGGTAAATTAATAATTTGAAGAGAAAAACAACAAAGAAGTTATATTGAATGATGAAACGGTACTTACATCCTTTCCACCTTGAAGCACAGCACCTTGTCTTTCGATCTACATACGTGGAGGCAATTTTCGTACAGCTAGCTGGACAAGATGGTGTCTAGTCAGGAGAACTGTAAGCATAGAATAGTAACAACAAAAGTATAAACGGCTGATGTCACTCAAATCCATTCATAGCAATGAAGATATTAATAAAAAGAAAAGAACGTATAATGATAGCGAAACAAGCGTTAGACTGATACAAATGTATAATAAATGTTTAATCGATTAATTTACTACTGAGAAAACAAAAAACAATTTTGCAGATTATCAAATAATCATCAACGTTTCGATCTAGTTTGAATCACTTTCAAGATGTACTTGTATTGCGTCAGTAAAAATATATGTATGTTATACAGTTTTCAAAATCTACTATTAAAATGCTTGAATGGAATAACAAAAATTGTTTGTAAATGTTGTTCATAAAACCAACTTACTTGTTTTTTATGTGATTTAATACTTCAATTTGGACATAGTAATACACGCATTGTACGTGCGTCGCCAATGCTTGTTGTCAAGACACTGAACATGTTCGACGATCTAGGTTATACCAATCAATATTGGGCGGTAAATTTGAACAACTTAATATGTCAAAAAACATTCAATTATTCACATTCAATTTTTATTGGAAATATTATGTATGATCAATTGTATGTAATACAAGATTGTTTAATAATTAGAGAATATAAACAGGTTATTTTGATTGGAAAGAAATTCATCATAAAACATTACCGACTCGGTAATGTTGCATAGTATTCATGGGTTTCGTATCTTAGGTTTAGTATCTTAGGGGTTTCATATCTAAGATTTACGCTATGGTGTTTAATCGTGTGAATTGTTTCCAATTACAACCTTTGATGTAAATTATTTTCTTTGATTTTCTTGAAATCAAATCTCTGATCCAATTCTACTGAATGTTTTGTCAACGCTGTGTGTTGTATTGGTGTTAAAAAGATATTATGTTTGTGTTCAGTAATCCGTGTTTCGAATTTTCTGGACGTTTGTCCAATGTATATAACTGTATACAACGTATACAAATACATCTTGAAAATGATTCAAACTAGAATCAAAACGTTGATGATTATTTAATAATCTGCAAAATTGATCAAAACGTAGCGCCAAGAACAATAAACATTTATTATTAACAATAATACGATCGAGGTATAAAGACATATTGTTACAAATGTATGGTTATCAGTATTACCACTCAAATAACTTTTCTTCTGCAGACAAGGGTGGAGTACACTAATAAATGTCCCAGAATAGGAGTACCCTAACCCCTTAAATATAGTGCTAGGTAAGTACCTTCCTTTCTTCGTATTATTGTTCGTTGTAAGTAGGCAGGGGCTGGTTATCGCTTGCTCCTTCGGGTAGGCCGCGATTCGCGCGATAGTCAGTCATTGTAAGAGCTTGATGTTTCGTCTCGAAGCGAAATCGAACGAGACATGACGTTCGAATGGTTGCTTCTTGCTTGATTCTTCTCGCTTGATTGCACCAGCGGAACGACCGACTTCCCTCGAAAGTTGTAATTCGTCTCGGAAGTCGTCGATTGTTTTCACTGTGAGCACGTTTTGGGTTTCAGTTGTTTGGTGGACCGCCGAAGAAAAAGAAGAAGCTATATGCCGAAGTGGCCTCGACAAACTGTCGCTCAAGAGGGCAACACAATGGCCTCGCATCTGAAGATGCTAAGTCATTTCACTACCTAACTTGTCAGTTCACTAGTCTGTAGAAATAGTAGTAGTAGAAGAAGACGTAGTTGTATATTATTTTATCGATATAAGTCCCCAGCACGGGTCTGCCGAGGGACATTTATAAGCCAGAGACATTATTCTTTGAGTTTTGCCGAACATAGAGAAGGACAGCCGAGTTTGAGAGGCCTAATCCAAATTTCCAACTTCCTTATTTTTCATTACTTTTTTATGAGACTTCGATTACCATATTAGTGGAATTTTTCTAAGAACAATGATACCACATATGATATAATTCCAATGATATTTACTTGTGTAATAGTCAAAGTTTCGGGCGCAAGGAAGGACAGTTGCCCGTGAGCCTTTGAAATGTGCTGGCGACTGCGACACTCTGCGTCTCTTTCTTTAACTGTCTATTACACAAGTAAATATCATTGGAATTATATCATATGTGGTATCATTGTTCTTAGAAAAATGCCACAAATATGGTAATCGCAGTCTCATAAAAAAATAAGGTAGTTGGAAATTTGGATTAGGCGGTCTCACCGAGACACCCGAGCCGCATGATGTCATACTTCTCTTCGACCGAGGTCTCTCGAGTTTCGCGGCCCCTCAAGAGCGTATACACTGCAGTAGTGGGGATAGATCTGGGACATTTACAGGCCAGACTTCGGGGACATTTACAGGTACTTGCGGTTTCCATTTATTTCAATATACATAGATTGTTTAGAGTGTAGCGTTGCGAATGAAATAATCGCGATTCAGATTACATGTTATTTTAATTGCTGCTTGAAACAATATTTAAAATGTTCCAATTTTATAAGAGTTTAAAGTGTACGTGATTGTTTTGCACAAAATCTAAAGTAGTCTTTTGGATCTCGGTTCGTTGAGTTAGCGTTGCGAAGCAAAAGGCTCGCGTTTGCGTTCGAGTCTTTCGTCATTTTAGGTGCCCATTCTCCAGCTGCAACGAACCTCTAACACTAAAAAAGTGGTCCATGCAGTTGTTGCAGCTGCCGGGTGCGGTGTAAGCATTCGCGATTTTGATTAAAGTTGCGAGCAAATCATAAGGGGAGCGTTGTTTTGAGACGGGATTAAAGTGGACGCGATAGTTGAGCGATCACACGCATATTGGAAAGCATATGTAAAAGATCCAATTTAATTATTAGAATTGCGTCCTCGTATTAGAGTAAGAGGATTGATATTGCAGAACCAGTCACGGAACATATGACCATTAAATTTCGGAGACAGTTTACAGTATTTTACAGTGTTCGATATCGTCAAAATGTGGAGCATACGCCCACCGAACCACCACGTAGAGAAGGAACGTATTGGTAATTTCTGAGGCTGGGTTTTCGTAAGCAGTTGGCGCAAAAGCAGAGTGCACGTTGATACGTTCAACTCTCCGCGGCGTGCCATAACACACGATTCGTTTGCCGTTATAGCAATGGAACAAGTGTTTCCGCTGTCGTACGCACGGCAATGTTGTGGTGACCATTAGCATCTAATGCGAGCCATGGTGTTGGGACGTGACTTACGATGGCGGAGATCACTGTAGTTTACCTGAACGTAGCGACGTGTGCCTTTGGTCATTTTATGGTGTGTGAGCGCTAAATGCAGGGAACGTGCCACTGCGTTTCACCACCATGTATTTTTTGGACTAACTCCTCACTACGTAGTGGTTCGATCGCGTTAATAGACACACACGATGTGTATGTACAGCGTATCGAACGCCTCGTCGACCCGTAAGTTAAAAGACGAGGTATCTTTACGTTGAATGCTTCGTCAATGAAGCTTTTTCAATTGAACTTACAAGGAAACATATTCAGTTGATACAAGCCAATTTTGATGAAACTTATGCGAGATATTGTTCTTCGAAAAATATTTGACACGTGCTTTTTTTATCGGCAACCATCCACTTTGAAGGGGTGAAAACAGCACCCTCAAGGTCGGGGGTCAGAACCATATTTTCTGAGATATCTCTGAAATCAGAGGTCGAAAAAATAGATTTTTTAAAAATTGTGTCTTTTTTAATGGGAAACGTAGTTGTGCAAGAAATTTTTAACAAAAGGTTTTTGTTTAAACAATATATATAAAAATTTTGATACTCTTTGGTAGTTTCTCTTATTTATTGTTGGTTCACTTTAATGTAAACTCGGGTGTGTGATCTTTGATCCATAATAGGGGATACATGTTTATCATAGTTAAATGGCAAAAAAAGAAAACTTCTACAACATGTATTGCCTATTTTGGATCAAAGATCACACATCCAAGGTTGCATTAAAATGAATTAACAAGAAATAAGAGAAACTGCAGAAAAACATAAAATGTTTAATATATCGTTTAAACAAAAAACTTTTGTGAATATTTTCTGGCACGACATTTTCCATTAAAAATCACACAATTTAAAAAAAATTCAATATTTTGATGTGTGGTTTCTGAGATATCTCAGAAAAAGTGGCTCTCATTCCCCAACTTGGAGGGCTGTTTTCACCCCTTCAAAGTGGATGGTTGCCAATAAAAAAGAACACGTGTGAAATATTTTTCGAAGAACTATGTCTCACATAAGTTTCATCAAAATACGTAAGAGATGGCCGGGATTAAGACAAAGGGAATCAATTAACTTTATTTAAACGTACGTCTTTTTCCTACGACGTACCTGACGAGACTCGTCGCAGTTCGCTTCGTCAGACGTTCGTTTTTATTCATTACATTTGTTTATCGTTGGTAACAAACAGTTGGTATTCGATATATTCGATCTCAAGAATATACCGGGTGGCCATAATAGCTTCCCTTTGTCCGTCTCTTACATTTTATGTCTGTTTCAGATATGTCGTCCTTTCACGGTGAATCGGCAAGAATGGCAGCACAGGATGATTCCCTATAGAGTTGCGCATAAAGGACAGGAAGGATGAGACAGGAATCTACTGCATTGTTAGTAAAAATGTTTTACGGATTGTCTTTGGATCAACTATATAAGAGGATGTGGTCCATAATAATCGAATGCAGCTTGAGACGATCTCGTCGCCAGGCTCTTCGAATGCGAAAACGGCAGTGCTCGCAATAAATCAGCTCACGTTAGGCCGCAATAAGGGGGGCTAGACTGCAGATTGGGGGTGCTGGGATACTGGCACCCTCAATTTCGTAATTTTATTTCCGAAAAGTCGGCCTTTAGTGCCCTCTATTTATCTGGCGCCGTGAATCGTTACGGTGGTTAGCATGTCGATGCCTTGAGGGTATCGTGGACGACGTTACGTCGTCGCTCGTCTATGACTAATTCGCTCATTTCCCGGTCGAATTCGTTCGGCGGTTTCGTCCTTGCCGGAATTATCAGGGAGGGCACCCTGCCATTACCGTTTACGTTCCAATCCGTTCTTCTGGGACAAGTCTTGGGACCGCTAATTATTTCGGGCGAAAGGACCAAACCGGCCACCGCGTAATGACAATGCCGGCGAACGGACGCCCTATTGAAATCGTGTTATTAAAATAGGTGGGCCTGATGATACGTTTCTCTTCACCGGTCCACTATACTCGACTATCAGCTCCAATATGATCGCGAACCGTTAAATTGCTTCGCGCATCCACGATGAGTTATAGCAACGTGTTGGTTATAGAGGGAACAACGTGTCGTAACTATTAGCACGGAAATCGTAGCTCTAATGACATCCTACGACGACGTGCTTTTATTTTGTATCTTTTTCACGCATACGGCGACCTGTTCAGTGAATCAACGCAGGGTAATGGGCCTTACGTCTAGACTGTAAATCTTTATGGAAAATAAAAATTTCCTGTATCAGTTGAAAGAAATCTTTCAAACTCCCACGGTGACTTGTTCAGTGAATGATCACAGTGTAAATGTGCTTTATTTTTGGGCTGCAAATTTTTATGCAAAAATTTTCTACTTTCTTCTTGCTTTCCACAATTGATTCAGACATGTTTGATTTTGTATAAATGTCGCAGTTTATTTATAAGAGTATGTAGACCTTATTTTTCGTAGAAAAAATAATTTAATACCGAAGGAATAGGAATAGTTTATTCATTAGTATTGCTAAGAGTTTTAAAAGCTTTAGTATGCCTGATTTAGACAGTATACGAAAACTTACTCGCTTATTTACGTCTTCCTCTACCCTTAAAGATTTGTTATCGATTTTCCTAATCCCCATTAGTTTATTCATGACGTTCATGACCGGTATCAACCTTGTTGTTTCTTCTATAGTCATATATGATTACTAGTTACTACTTATGTTCGTTGAGTTGTGCAATCGAACACGCTGTATCCCCCTATTATAGAGTATTGTACATACTATGTTTTCATGTTGAAAAGATAGAAAGGTTAAAGAGACATACATGATGCACTTAGGTACATCTCTGTTCAAAACTACATGGATATAATTTATTTTAATAGCGTTAATAGAAATATTGTTTATTTATCTCTGAAATAATTCCGTTTATAAGTATAAAGTCATTATTTTCTGTATTAACCGATTTCAATGAAATCTTCAAAATATGTACAACTAACACAAATCTAAAAAATGATATTGTTTATTTTTTTGATACAGACTGGGATAAAAAAAGTTGTAAAAAGTAACTTTTATTGTTTCCTTCGAAATTCTGACCAATTGTAACTGTTAGGACAGCGGCAGATCTAGTCATGGGCTTTGTGGTCTGCACAGGGTCCAGGCCCCCGTTCACTCAAAGGGCCGCCTTAAATTATTACAAATAAAACTCGAAAAAATAAATACTTTCTGTAGTGGAAAATTAGCTGGCAACTACATCATTCCAACGTTATACATTCTGTTTTCCTAATTCTCATAATATGAAATTTTATAGCCAAAAAACAAAATGTGTCCCTAACACTAATCCTTCTAATATCACAGAAAAAGTTGAAGTCTTTTGAACTCTTTGGTAAACGGTTATGCCGCTTCAAAATGTGTACGGAGACTTTTTTGGCTGTATAAAGGGTTATACGACACGCGCTGTAATAACCAGACTTTTTCCAATCGCGCGTAGCCATTGATGGAAAAACGGCCGAGGAAAATGAATTTCTATCGAGAAGTACGTGTAAAGCAAGAATCGACGGATATCGATTCGCAGCGATTAATTTGTGAAATTCCGGTGAGAGCGCGTCGGTATAAGCGACGTTGAAGTCCTAATTTCGTATTTACGGTATCGAATAAAGCAAAAGAGCGGAAGCGGCGCGGCGAGTCAGTGCGTTTCCACCCTAAAATTTCGAACGGCGTGACACACGCTAATGAAATACACATAGCGGCGGGAGCCGGGCGCAACATGTACAAGCATTAACAGTTTTTTACGCGCATTTTTACACCGGCCGCCTTCAAAGTCGGCACACGGTACAACGCTGAAATTACTGGCGCTCGAGCCCCTCGGGGTAGGGGAATGCGAAACGTCGGGTTTTGAAATACGACAAACGCACGTGTGTTGTCCATGGGTAAATGTTGTTTATACACCGAGTTGTACGGGTGTTGCTCGCCGCGTCGGCACAACGTGGTTCTTTGATGAGGAGAGACGAGCCGTACAAGAGTCGTAAGCTTCACACGACCGCACAGCCACGGCCAGACCGAGGGTAACGGGGCGAGAGATTGGCGTATAAACCGTGGTGGCAGCATAGTCAAGAACACGCCGTCTGATACGTACGCCAAACATACTCGCGCACACGCTTCGCCACATATGCACGTGTATACATCTGTCTCGAAAAGTACGCGTGGCTGTGTGCGACCCGTAAAAAGTACCCGTGTTCACGATGACACATTGGCATCCGCAGAGTTCTCCGGTGAATTATGCACACGTATAAGTTCCGATACTTATAAGGGTTGAATAAAATTGGAGACGGGTGACGTATCGTTCGCGGCACACGAACAAATCTCCCACCCACGCGAATCGCCAGGTGTATTTGAAGGTACAGAAACGGAAACAGAAATAGTGGGACAGGAGAGTGGTGAGATGTCTTTACTACACACCCAGAAGCTAAAATCTTTATTTATTATCCGTTCGTATCGATCGCCAAATTCATATCCGTCCATATGATCCACGTTCTTCTCGGTCAATACATATTAACATTTACACGATTACAATTTATTCTGACATTGTGTAAAAAGTAAAATATTTTCATTTAGACCGTTGTACCATTATGTATTATATTTTGTGGTTATGGTGGTTGAATGTTGTTTATCGTTCAAAATTGCATGGGACAATGGCCGAGGTTATTTGAAATAAAGGGAATTATTTACTTTAGGGATTTCCTCGCCGGTTTTGATGACCTTCAAATATGTTGTCAAGGTCATCATTCTGAACAACTTTTTCCTGTACATGTTACCGTCGCTTAGCTTCAGTTTCCGAGATATTCGCAAAAAAGTTTCAAGTTGTGACCGTGGTCGACTTATCGGCGACCACAATTTCAAATCAAACCTAACCTAACCACAACTCATTCCATTCGTATGATTTTTCCTTTAGTAGTTCAAATTCCGGGTTACAGCTGCATTGCAAAAATTATGCGATCAGAATGAGTTGTGGTTAGGTTGCAGAGGAGGCGAGAGGGTCAGGCCGGTCCGATCACGCATAGGAAAATCCAGGAGTAGTCTTTACAGTATTAGTGATAGTTTTTTGCGAATATCTGGATAGGGTTAGGATTAAAGGGTGAGGACTAAAATCCAGTGGCGATAACATGTGTAGCAAAAAATTGTTCAGAATGATAACCTTGACAACATATTTCAAAGTCATCAAAATCGGTGAGTAAGTCCCTAAAGTAAATAATTACCGATTTTTCCTTTATTAAAATCATTAAGGGAAAAAATACCATTCAGCCTACTTTCTTTTTTTTCCAATCGATGCAGACAATTTTTATTTTGCACAGAAATCCGCAGTTTAGTTATTAACGATAAACACGGGCCAATCAGAGCGCGGCAATTACAGATGGAGAATTACAGCGGGAATTTGTCCCCTGTAGCAGCGCTCTGATTAATCCTCGTTTTAAGTTAATAACTCCTTAATAAATCTGCGGAGAACATTTTTGCAAAGGAGAGAGTTCTTTAAAACACTTCAACCATAACCCCCTTCCAGGAAGATACAACATTTTTAAGACACTCTATATATTTCACGAGCTCCTATCCACGGTCCATTTCTATTAATCTATTGTTCGTTTTCGAAGTGGCTTTTGTGGATAATATTGAGCATGTTGTTCATACAGGCATGCTCGAAACTATAGCAGTAATAGAATAAAGTATATATATATTTCTCAGTTTTTCCTGGAAAACTAAAATCCAATTTTATATTAAATGTTGTCTTCGTACGAGTATAATCAAAAGAGACTTAGGTAATTATATAGGAAAGGTCTGCCTTTGACACTGATTTTCCGCAAGATTTTTCTGAAAAATTTGTGGATTAGGTTTTAGGCGCGGAGCGGAATAAGGATGCGCCTTAATAACACGATTGAGAAACGTAGTATGCGAATGTCGATCTAAACACAACAATGTTTATGTTTTACTGCGGAGCGTTCGAGGATCGAGTGAACGAAGGAAAGAGTATGTTATTATATATTTCATCTTAGTAATTATTGCTTCACGTATTGAATAAATACATTTAATTTCTCTGACCATCCAGAAGTCGATCCTTTACGATCCAATCACAGAATTAAGGTAGGGCATTGTGCGTGTCGAAATTCGAAATGTATGCTGCAGCACGTTTACGAAAACGGCGGGACGGTTACACAAAAAACAGGATACGAGAAGAACCGTTGTAAAACTATAATTTACGGCGATCACATGTTTCCTGCACATTGGCACTTGGCGTCAATGGCTAACCGTTCGAAAACATCTTTTGTCCTTCTCTTAGAAAGTTTCTTAAGAGAGGTATAGGACAATAGGGATGCTACGCTGACCTAACATGTTTACCTTTTGCTGGGTAAAAGGACGGATTACGTTTTACCCATCTACTCTGCGTACCCTGTTTTTCGTGTAACCGTCCCGCCGTACAATCAGTGTCATTCGAGCCGCGGCAGAGAGTACGTCTCCAAAGACTTTTCAATTCAAAGGTAACGGTTGCTATTCGGTGTGTTTTTGATAGCGATATATAGACTAGTCACTAGACTGTGGATCTTCATGCAAAATGAAAGATGGCTGCTGCTGTTACAAGCGACAGAAGTCAGACAGATATTTGAGTCTTATTGTAATCACTTTAACATGTTGAAAATAATACATTGGTATTTCTAAATTATTTTAATCTTTCCACTGTCTTAAAATGCACCTACTCGTTTTTGCTAGAAATGCATGAAATCCGCAGTGTAGTGATCGCATTACCGAATTTTGAGATTTCTGCTGCACTACAACGGATACCTCCATTGTTATTAGTTCATAACTATGCGTTGCCAATTGTGTGAACAGTGATCGTGAGTGTGGAAAAATGTCAAGGCATCTGTGTGAAATAAACATACGATTTATTTATAGATTTGGAAGTGAAAGTGCAAAGTCTGGATTCTTTGACTGGACCGCGCATCCCGTAGGTCTGATGCTGTAGTACACCAACTATCTACCACCAGACGTGCAGTTCGTCGACCTGGCAGTACGTCCCTTGGCTTTCTGTACTGCCGCATACCTGAATGGATCTGTGCAGTTCGTCACCGAGTGACCCAGTGACGCACACTTCGAAGCAGCAAATGGATTTATGGTCGAATAAGTGAGTTTTTAAAACAATCAGTTTCTGCTTCTTCTGTCGTTCGGGTAAAGATGGCGCGGGTGCTCACCGATTTCAATGACCTTGAAATAATGTTATACAGCTCGACGTTTTAAATATCTTTTTCCTTTGAAATGGTTCAGTGTCGGCTGTAGTTTCGGAGATATTATTAAAGTTCCTCGCGATAATCTCGTAAACTAAAATTGACAGTCAAAAATTCTAAAGAGAAATATTGTTTAGAATAATGGTCTTGATCACATATCCAAGGCTCATTGAAATCGGATAGAAGCTAGTAGTACATCGAACCCATAGATTTACAAGTAAAGTTTTTCGCGATAATCTAGCAAACTAAAGCCTACAGCCAAAAATTCTAAAGAGAAATGTTGTTCAGATAAATGGTCTTGACCACATACCCAAAGCTCCTTAAAATCGGAGAGCATTCACATAATTGTTTCAACAACGCTCTGCTGCTGGCGCGGCGCACAGTGGTCCAAATCGTGAAATTCAGAGACTTTTTGTTATAACTTTTGAACCATAAGAGATATCGGGATAAAATTGACACTAAAGTTCATTTGAAAAATAGTCAATTTGAACTCTAGACAAATTAATATTTCTTTCATTTGTTAAACAATAATTTTTAATTAATTTTCATCGATAATTTTCACTAAAAAGAAATTGTTTAAATACGATCTTCCAAATCATTTTTCTGTCTAAGAGCATATTTTATATTTATGTTTCACACATGCAATGTTTTAAGGAAGGGGTGAAATGTAAACGTGAGGAATCTTTTTGTAACCAACGCATACAAAAAGTACCAAGAAGGTAAAAAGGCCTCATAATTGTGTCAAAAGATATTTTGTATAATAATTTATAATATCTATAATATTCTATATAATATATAATAATTTAGTAATATTTTTGTAGAACTTTTGTGATAAAAATAACGGTTTTATAATATAACAATAATAGCATACAACGAATGAAATATAAAAAAAATAATATTTGTTTATAATTTGTCAGTCTTCATTCTCAATTGGTTTTGTTTAGCATTATTTTTTATAGTCCATTTCAAATTCTGTCTCTGTTCTGATCACCACAACGTTTTTACAAACAGAAATAAACAGGAATACGAAAAATATAATAAAGTATTGGCGATAGTCTTTTGCAAATATCTGGAAAACTAAAAGCGACCCCCCTACATCGGAAAAGGAAAAAGTTGTTCAAAATGTCGAAATTTATAACATATTAAAATTTCATTAAAATCAAAGTAGTCAGACCTATTCTATACAATTACCCAGACTTATTGTATAATTATGTCCGGAATATTTCCTCTGTGTATATTGTTTTATTCCAACCAATGTGCATCAGAAGAGGAGAATTATACAGTAATTTTCAAGGGATCTTTATGTTGTTTAACTTTTGTCCGTAATGTACACATCTTATCGCGACCCGTAAAAAATTTCCGTGTACACGATGACACATTGACATCCGCAGAGTTCTCGCGTGAATTATGCACGCGTATAAGTCTCGATACTTATAAGGGTTGAATAAAATTGTAGGAGGGTGACGTATTATCGCGGTACACCTACAAATCTCGCAACCGTCAGGTGTATTTGAAGGTACAGACGCGGAAGCAGAAAGAGTGGGACAGAAGTGAAAATAGAGATGAAGAGAGAGAGAGAGAGAGAGAGAGAGAGAGAGTAACAGAGTGAACGACTACTCTTCTACTCCATTGCGGATCCCGAGAATCGCGTCTGCCAAGGCGTAAAACACGGGTGCCTCGTGAGTTCCCGTGTAATTTGTATTTGTCGTTGGGATGCGCGTAAAAGCGGATTCCGCGTAGTAGACATGACGTCGCCGACGACGTGGAACGCATTTTCGTCCTGATGTACGACACCTGGCGTATGACAGTCGTGATTTATCAGCTACCGAACATTTCGCCGTTCCCGCGAAAAATGGAGACGAGTTCCGTTTGAAATATATTTCTATAAAACAGTGCGCGTCTATCTCTCCCAATGTTTTTCTACTTTTTCATCGGCCCTCCCGGAGCTAACAAATTGTTTTTAATACTTTCGCTCCGAAATCATTTAACGTTTATCAAGAGAAGATTTATTTGCGAACACGCGATTCAGGGAAATATCGTTACGCTTGAAACGTGTTTTATTTGGACGACTTTAGAGAATATCAAAGGCTGCACGATTCAAATTTTATAATGATTCATCTAAAAATATATTGTGAAAATGTAATACGGTGGACACATTGATTGTCGATTACACTGAACGATTAGGCTTTGTTAATGATTCATTTGAATGAAAATGACACATCAAAAATATGTTTTCTTTTATTCTTTATTTTGTTATAACTTTTCCGTAAAATATATCTATATGAGATTTAGAACAGAAGAAAGATTAGGAAGATCTATTTTCAACACATTGAAATCATTAATGAAAGAAAGAAATTTCTATGTGGCTTCTGTAAATTGCAAGTGGTGTTTTGTTATCATTTTTCAGTAGAACGTACCTAGGGGAAATTTAAAACAGTAGAAAGATTAAAACGATTTATTTTCAATACATTAGAATCATTAGAATAGTAAATTGCACGCAATGTAGAAAATTTATACCGTTAGTTTATTGTAATAAGTAGCTGAACGGGAAAGAGTACAGTGCCATCAATGTTCCATAGATAAACAAATGGTGGAAGACAGTAATGTCTACTAAATATAACATCAAAGCACAAATTGTTTATGACGAATGCAGCAAAAATATCTTGAAAAATCTCATCGACGTCAGACATGCTTATTAGCCTGCGAATCAAATTTGGAGAAAGTGGAATGAAACGAAATCCTATTTTCAATGGGAACAGCCTTTGTAGATCTAAAGCAACTAAAAATTGTACAAAGTTCTGTCGAATCTTATATTCGAGTCTCTTTCGAACATTTTCTCAAGCCATAAATGCCTAAAGATTCGCAGTCTAATCATTATTATTCAGTCAATATTAGAATGGTCAGAAAATGTAATTCTTGAAGCCGAGTTCAAGAACCCGTAGTCGTTTGCGTTTGAAAAGGTACCTTGTAGTGCGAGGTTCAGGAACAAGCCGCATTTAGCGGATTTCCGTTGTTAATGTTTTTTCCCGTCTAATAGACACGGCGAGCATGTCCCGTTATTCGGTTTCAGATATTCGTAAGAACGTACCGGGGAGGCAAGATTACGCTTTGGTCAATTAATTCGCATAATAAGCGCGTCGTGTTTCCTGTCCGCAAGTAGCGTGAAACAGTTAGGATCGGCTGTCATGATAGGTTTTCATGTTCCAATGGTTTCTCGGGTACGGGGAGTCGACGTATTGGTCGAGAGTGCGGGAGGCGATGTCTAGCGTCGAATGAGAGACGGGCATCGTGTTGAAAGCAGACGGCCGAGTGACGAGACGCCAGGACTTGTACCGTCACAGACGGGATGTCGTCTCCGATTACACACGGCTCTTCCGAAATTCTGAGCGAAGTCGGGAGTGACATATTACCCTCCTGTTAATTCCGAACTGGAACGGTATTAATGCACGGTGAGTAAGATCGACGTGGATTTTTACAGTCGCACCGTGCTCTACGAACTCTTCAGGAAATTAATCGCTTACAACTAGGGATTGCAATACCGGTACATCGGTATACCGATGTATCGTGCGATTTTGCAATTTCGTGAAACCGGTATTTGCTAAGGTAAACTATCGGTATTTTTGGTATTAGCTATAAATAATCATTTATTTTGGGCATCCTACTCTTATTTGAAATACTTATTTATAGTAGTGAAAAAATCAATTAATTGCTGTCTAGTCATTTGCTGAATTACAATTAGCTATAAATCAAAAATTGCCACAAACAATAATACAAAAGTAATACAAAAAATAGATTTACATTTGAATATTTAATAGTTACTTTCTTTGAATATTGTAAGTCGTTATGTCGTCCAATCTTGAAAATGGTCAAAATCAATGACCGAAACGTCGATTACTTTGAAAATTAGCGAAATTGCTTAGTTAATATTTTTGTTGTCTTTAAGGATCGAACCGTAGCGCCGAAATCATTTAACAGTTGTTTTATTAACAATAATGCGATCGATATAAATGAGTTTATTTAATTTGGTTAATGTTTTTTTCTATTAATAGATATTAATAATATTTACTCTTAGTATCTATACTATTTCTTTACTCTTAGTTATTAGTAACTTCTTAATAATTATTCTATATGTTTTGTTCCTTTATTGTATTATAGCACTGTAGTGGTTTGTTTTTTATAGTATATTTTTTTTCTAATGTTCAAAATTATTATTTTATTAATAATATTTGATTATAACATTTGTTCTTTTTTTGTATAAAGAAACAATCGTGTTTTTGTACCTTTCTGAATATTCCTAATATCAGTATTAATACCGGTATTCCGGTACAACTTTAAAAAAAATACCGAATACCAGTATCATATTCTTGGTCCGGTATTGCAAACTCTACTTACAACCACCGACCGAAAAATTAACATCACTCGCCATCTCAATCTTTTCTCGTAGGGTAAACTATACAATGATTGGCACTCCAAGCCAAAATCGTAGTAAAAATTTTTTTTTTAAATGTTTAATCCAGCTCAACTCAGATAAGCATAACAATATGACCTTGAAATGACTTTAATATTCGGTTGCTAGGTGCAACGAGATGAGTAATTTCAAGGTCATGTTATTATGCATATCTGAATGTATTTTGCCATCAGTTACACAATATAATTAAAAAAAATGTAGTTACGTTGGGACACTCTTAAAATTCTGAAAAGTAAGTGTTAAAGTGAAGTCCAAATGCCTTATATTCAATGTTTATTTCTCATGATTTTACACGAAAGAACATTGTTCACTCAATAATAATCGTCACACGTAACTTTAATAAACACGTTGATCTGATAAATGGAACAAATTCACTTCAACACCTCCATAATAATGTTAACTAACATCCATGAATAAAAACAGTGATACTCTTGAAAACACCGTGAAAAATCGAACACATCACGCTTTTCCATTTAAATACTGATGTACGCGTATACCATAAATCAAATTATAAAAGAGAGAATAAATGAATATTTTGTATCGGAATATTAATATTGCGCGCAGAATTGGGTTTAACTTATCATATAATGTGTGCCATTAAATTACAATTGTGATGTCGGTATCGCAGTGTCATGCAAACAGTGTTAAAAAGCGAAGCGACACATTTTGGTTTATTTTAATTATATTAGCAATAAATGAAAATGATGGTTCTTCGCTTGCAGTAAATTTATAAAGAACTGACAGAAATGTGTTTACTTTACTGGTACACTTTGCGAAGAAATTAAACTTCATTTCAGCATATGAAGTCGTATTCAGATCATAACATACGCATTGAAATGGTAATGGTTTCCATGAATTTCAAAATAGTCGGATAAATGAAAAGCTGGAAAAATGTAAAATTTGAATACGACTGTAATAAGTGAACAAAGTATGCTTCTTAGGTAAATATTTTATATTTCGGGTGCTTCAGACGTTTTATAACCGAAATAATAATTTTACAATTGCCAGACTGCGCCTTTTATGCCTGAGAGTGACCATAAAAATTATACTTAAGTATAAGACAATTATAAGACAGAAAGATACTGAAAAGTCATTATAATGCTGCATAATCTTCTATATTGTTATCTATTATACCAAAATCTCTTGATACAAATGGCGCCAAATATCTTCAGTATAATAAGATACTTCTTTATCAATAATATTTGAACGGTTTACAAAGAACTGATTTCAATTTGGTAATTATATGTATAATGTTTTCCACTTGCAATACACTGGAACGTGTTTAACAATCTTAAAAAGAAGAAGATTAAAAAGGTTTAATGCGATGTCGTTACATTTACTGTTGTACAAAGTCCAGTTTGCAGTAAAGATTTTTTATTCCCTTTGAAAAATTTATTTTATGGATATTGCATGACTAATCCATATGAACGTAGAATGATGTCATGAAGGTATTAACAGTATTTACTCGTTTCTTCTGAGGTAATAAAACAATTCCTGAATATGTGTTGCGAATTCGTTCTGAGAAGAGGACTTTTAGTCTTAAAGCTATTTGCTAGTTTAGTCTTCTATTTGATTGCTCATTCTACAAACTTTTAAATATATACAATGAATCAATGACGATGTCCTTTTTTAGATCTTTTTGTTAGTTTCAATATTTTAATTAAAATGGATTCGTATTGAATTACTTGAATAATAAGATATAAATTCAATATATTAATGAATTATAATGAGGACGTCCTTTTTGGATCTTTTTGTTAATTTTCAATATTTTTCAATATATTTAATCGGGATAGATTTATATAGAATAAATTGAATAATAAGATATAAACTTAAAACATGTGGTTATTAATTGTTTTAGTTTGATTTCTTCTACAAAACCTAATATTTTATATTTCCGCAAAAATACTATACAAACAAAACTTAATATTCTTGTGGTCATAAATTTTTGGACGACAATCTCTCTGAGATCTACCGATTATTCATTCCTATATTTCATCGTCGATATTGTTAATTCCCATATATTTAGATAACAGAAATTCTAGTCGATTCTTAATTGATTATCAGAATTTAATCTGTAATCCGAAGATATGATTAAAACCAAACTGTAACTGTAAGATCTGTTTCATAGATAACAATCAGTACAACTGATTAAATAATATTTTCACGTTCTTAAAATCTAATAATGTAACCTGTGTCCATTAATGTAAATATACTTGAAGATCTATGATAACTTATTAATGCCAACTACTTTTCCAATGATACATTAAATTTGGATGTTATCACTTTCTTAATGAATAATGGCTTACAATTTTAATAGTACATTTTAATACCTAACGTACATTTTGGTATATTTTAAATCTTTTAAGTGGCATAACTCGTTATTGTAATAATAGTTTTAACCTAAAGATTCCTTAAATATCAGTATCAAGTGTTAAAAGATTAAACTTTGTAATCGATCATTTATAAAAACGATCTCAAAGTACTTTAGTAACTCAATTCTGCAAGATAACAAGTCTTTATATTTACTGCATCCGCTTAATAAGATTTATTGGATTGAGGAAAATGTCAAAGAATCACATTAGTGATCGAGCGATTAGTCGTATCTTTTTTATTACTGTGCATTTGAGTAATGCTTTCAGAATAAGTTTGTCTCATCGTCAATACATATATCAAAGTGATTTACAGAGCCATTATAAGGCAACGATTAAAGGATTAGTTAATTCAATTGCTTTTTTATGTACCGCATATTCTTTAATTTACATTCTTATTAGTTCAATTAGTTTGTATTTATTTCATAATGATCTGTAACAACCATTATGATCTACGACAGTTAGCACGAAGAAGGTATAAACTTATTTATCAATGTTAAAATAATTATCCCTTTGTTGATCGTAAGACTGTTCTATTATAATTTATAATTACTCGGTAATTAAATCATTAGTTCGGAGCAAAATTTCACTCTTGAATTTCTGTCTTTCCCATATTTATTTTTCTATTTACTGCTGTAAATACTCGTCGTTCCGACAATTATTTATTAAATGGAACTTTAAATTTTGTTTAGGTTTTTTAAAGTCTAGAATAGCCAGATCCAATATGCAGTCGATCAAATTAAGTTTGCAGCTGGAGGATTAAATCCTATATTTATAGACAGAATTAGATCCTATTTTAATCTTTATTTGAAAAAGTCGGTAGCAATCCAGTTCATCGGTTTCCATAAGTTCCATCCTTGTTGTTAAATATAAATCGTTTTCTATACGGATGAAATCGATTGTACTCTAATAATTATATGTCTAATAATTATAATAGCTGTCTCTTCTATTTCAATTACTTTTAAATAACACGAGGAGTTGCAGAAGTGTGTCAACTATTATGGCTACTACAATATTTTAAGACTAGACTGTGGTTGCTTATACATTTATAGAAAAATTGAGTAGGTGAAATTTAGAATTGTAGAAAAATTAAAAAAATGTTTTATTCTTCATCTGTCAAAATTATTAAGGGAAGAAATAACATACTATTTGGTTCCTATTTTGCATTAATATCCATATTTATTTGTAAAATAAAAAATAATTAATAATATAAAATTATTAATAAGTATCATTACTGCTATAAGATTGAATACATATTACATATTCCTATCAAATTGACGTGCTTTATTTATTAATTAAATCCTATAGTATAAAACGCAGCTTGTTAAATAAATAAAAACTACATATGTTAATCCATAAAAATGATAATTCTTCCGACATATCATTTTACCCTCGTTACATTCGAGTAAGATACTTATGCCAATTATTTTCGCATAAGTCAGAATAAATAAGATAAATACTTTCTATCCAGCTAATCATTCGGGCCAGTTGATAACACTTCTTTTCCTACAATACCAAACATCAAACGATAGCAAACATGTTTGCGAACGTTGCAATGTAATCTTCATCGAAACTCTTACATATATGTGTATTGCACGTTCAAACAAATATGAAATCTTTTATCACTTCTCTATAACTAGATTACGGATTTGATGTATTTATGACTACATTGCAATATAAAAATTATCTGGATTCATTACAAAATATTGGAACTACGTGTACATTTATTTTCTTAATAATTTTAATAAAATGAACAGAATATGACAGTATTTTCAAATGCTTTGAATAGTTGCGCAGTTTCAATTTGTATTATTATCACACTGTTATTCATTTGCATAACAGAAACGAGTAGCTACAATCTGAAACAATAAAAAGATGAATTACTTTCGAATTCCTAAAAGGACACGCGAAATAAAGACAGAATTAAATAACAGCTATTTCTTGCAACAGATACAGAAACTGTCCATTTTACATAAAACTTAGCAGTCCAGTCGTAACAAAAGATCCTGCATGCGAGATTGTGCTAACATTTACTGGGTAAATCCTGAATCATAGTTCTTCCGCTAACATTTATCGAGAAAGACAGCTAATTACCCTGTACCAACTCGTTCAAAACACATCTCAGTCTCTTGGACAGCCCCGTCTCTATAAAATGTCGACACAGTCTATTTCCTCCGTAGTAACGTCAGTCGAAATTTCAGCCGATCGTGAACGTGTCGAGATTCATTTTGTTTTGTTCAGCCTTTCCGGGAGCTGTCGGAAACAGGGTTCTGGGGTGTTTGTTTCGAAAACAGTCGCCTTTGAAATATTATGTATCTTCGACGGAGATCGACTCGGTCATTCGACTTTTATCATGCATTATATCGGGAACCTAACAATTATAAGTCAGCGAACGAACAGTAGTCACGAATCAGGATGTCCATTTGTTTCTGACTGGCGGACTAACGGAACGCGTGTATATCGTCGCCTAACACGCTACCTACCACGTTGACAACGAACGCTGTTTGCCGGCTTGAATGAGACGCGCGACGGCCGATACTTATCTCCGGACCCTCGTCCGCTCTGCACCTTCCTATCTTTCATCGCTGGGGGACAATAATTTAGACCGAGGGTTTCACTTTTTACGCGATGACCGACTCACGGATGTCCGTGCTTGTTCAATCTTCAAAATCTGTTGTTTAACCGTATACGCTACACGCCTGTAAAGTTTCCGGACCGTCTGATCGACGCTGATACCGTTCACCATTAGTTTGCTTCCGACAGACTAATTTTTTTTTTGAAAACATCTACAGGGTGTCCCAAAATTCCTTCAACATCCTGAAATGGGAGGTTCCTGAAGTCATTTGCAGCAACATTTCCCTTTGCAAAAATGTCGCCCGCGGTTTTGTTTAGGAGTTATTAAAGAAAAACAGGGGCCAATCAGAGCGCAGCTACAGCGAACGGAGTCCGACTCGACGACAGGTCCCACTTAGCGCGGTGTCGCCGTTGGTCGAGTCGGAATCAATCCGTTGGAGACGCGCTCTGATTGGTCCTTGTTTTTCGTTAATAACTCCTAAACAAAGTCGCGTACGCTATTTTTGTAATGGAAAATATCGCTTCAAATGATCTCAGGAACCTCCCATTTCCGGATGTTGAAGGAATTTTGGGACACCCTGTATTCACGTAGCACAGAATAATTTATTTTTCTTTCGCAGGTATTTGGAAAATCACACGTACGGAATTTAAAATTTTGTCAGGTTATTTAGTTGTTAATATACGTGGACTTAGTTTCAATTAACAAACTTCAATACAATACGCAACTTTAAATTGTAAAATTCTGCTGAATTATCGCTAGACTGCGGATCTCTGTGCGTTTACTGCATCTGAAGTTTTCAAAAGATATTAGAATACAATTTTATCGAATTTAGTACGAGTTTTATTTATTTCAGATCTAGAAAGGATACTACGAAGGAAATAGGAGCTTAATTAAGTCCACTTCGTCTAATTTATGTTTATCCGCGGTCTAATTATTATAACAAACGAACTAGACAGCCGTCAACGTTTTACATATGATACAAATGTCTGTATATTTCCAACATATTTACTATCTGAAAGTTTCGTGTTCTTTATGCAAATATAATCTTACTGTCGGCAAAAATGATTCGATCAAACCAATCAAGCGTATTATTGTAATTACTCGAATTTTCAATGTGGAAAATGTTTCCATTAACGATAGACACAAATGCCATGACAAGATTCATACATGATAAGACTTATAACTAGACAGCGGATTTTATGCATTTACAACAAAAATGAATAGGTGTAATTTAAACTGTAAACAAATTAAAAGAATTTAAATATACTGTTGTATTATTTTAATCGTATTAAACATATTAAAAGAAAAAGTAATCTTCTATTTCACTCCAGGTTATTGTCATTCAGGCAGAAAATTGTTATTTTGCACAAATATCGGCTGTCTACTCATAACTAGACTGCGGATCTTACTTCAAAATAAAAATGTCTTTCCTGTATTGCAACGAACTGGAGTGAAATAGAAATTTATTTTCTTCCCTATTGTGTTGAGTAGGTTGAAAATAATATAATAGTATGTTTAAATTTTTCAAATACTTTTGCTATTTTGAATTGCATCTATTCAGTTTCGTCACAAATGCATAAAATCTGCAGTCTACTCGTAACTATGTATTCAGATTCTTCTGTCTTCATAGTTTTGTATTTTACAGATACATAAATGCATAAAATTTAATTGCACGTCAGACTTAAATGCATAAAATCTGACCCAGTGCGTATCCTGTAATTGAAGAATACAAACGACCAAAAAATTAAATTTTTTCACTATAATCGACATTCCATATCGAACAATTTCGGTGGTTCTATTACACATTACATATTCATGAATACTGGTTAGTATATGCATGTACTAACAAATAAAGAAAACTAATTAAGGTAAAGGTACCAGTAGTTGTCCCTGAACGAGTAATTGACCATTTTATAGAAAAACATAAAAAATAAGATTTTTATAAGCTGTACACTTTTGATGAAAGTGAACCTCGGATACCGTACCATCTGTTGGTTAAGTTTCTCTAATACTATTCTCTATGAACTTGCAACGTCTACTATGTTCCTCAATTAAACTTTTTATGGAATTGATTTGTTTTATTTCTTATTTCATTCTTTAATTGTAATTTGTGCTGGAAATTGTTGAAACTAAATGATAGTAAAATGATTCCCAAAATTATTGCTTTAATCCTCTTTCTAGTATAAGTGGTCAACTATTAACGAATAGGTCAATTACTAGATTTTTCATTTTCATGAGTGGTCAACTTCTAAGGGAATTACTGAATTTCTAAATATGTTTCTTAAATTTGTATAAGTAAACTTTTTTCAAAAAGTGGCGTTGGTACATAATTTAGAAGACTAAAAGAGTGTCTTCAGACATCGACTCTCGCTGTTTGATGACAGAGTAAATTGTTACTGTAGTTCGCGTGGAAAACTTCTCTTAACTGGTCAACTACTAGTACCTTTACCTTACAAGATGAGTGTATCGGGTTCACAATATTTAAAGAAACGCTGTTCACTTTTGCATATAGCTTGCAGATTGGCATTCAACAAGAATAGCACGAATAACTATAAAGAACGTCATGTCTACATACGCAAATAACCTCGGTAATCTCGCTGCCTCGAGATAGACGTATCTCGAACGCAACAAACTCTTCGATTACAAAATAAACATACATCGATCCCGATTAAAGCAGAAAAGTTTATGGAACCGTTTCCCAGTAATCTCAGCTAATTACCGTATGCACGGTAATTACTAATACAACCGTTACAAATTTCGCGAAAATCACGCGTAACGTAATGTAGCTAATCGTTGAGTAGTACGCAGAGTGCGAGCAGGTTACGTAAAGTTCTGTGGCGATCGAGCGCGAAGTGAAATCCGTTACGCGAGCTGTTCGCGTGATAAAATTCGAAATCAATTGGCCGTGCGATTAAAAAGTAAGACACGCGGCGGTGTACCGTCGCTCGTCAATCTCCTAAATCATAGACGTCAGCGGCGGCGATAGACAGCCGTGCTATCCGCGGCTGGCGAAACGGAGGTGAGCAAAAGACCCAGGGATAAATGGGGTGGTAGGAGTGTGGGAGAGGGAAAGTGAGCGACGAAGAGAGCGAGAGAGAGAGAGGAAGAGGTTGGAGGGAAAAGAGGGTGAGAAAGGAGAACGTTGCCGCAGCGACGAGTGACAGGCGGACGTAGTGAGAATGACACACTCGTTTCCATTTGAGCAATTTCAGCACGACACGAGGCCGAGACGCCGCGCCGCAGCGACCACGGTTGTCTTGCCGTCAGGGGGAAGAAAGTCGACGAAACGCCAGGAACAAAAGAGACAGGACAGGGTCTGTGGGGTGCGCGTGCTGTCACCTGCATTGTGTTGTTGCTTGTGCCTTCTCTAGTTTCCTTCTTTCTCTTTCGTCTCGGACAGGCTGGCCTGGTCTTCTGCATCCTCCTTCCCCTTTCGTTCGCTCGTTCTCTTATTGTCAACCTTCGTCCGTTCTCCTCG
Organism: Lasioglossum villosulum; assembly: GCA_963971365.1. NCBI lineage: Eukaryota > Metazoa > Arthropoda > Insecta > Hymenoptera > Halictidae > Lasioglossum > Lasioglossum villosulum. The sequence goes on along the minus strand of OZ020498.1, from coordinate 30,050,311 downwards.
TCGTCCCTTTCTGGAGCCAGCCTCTCTCTCTCTCTCTCTCTCTTGCCATCTGGTCCTCCTCTGGTGGTTATGCTTCTCGTACTCCTCTTTCTCGGTCATCCTCCGTGCTTGTCTCGTTCCCATTCTCTCTATGGACGCGCGACTTGGTGCTGCGCGCAGGGGTACAATAGCCACCGGCGGTGTCCCTGTGTCACGACGCTGAGTATGCCTAATCACCCTTGGGCAGCCGTCTGCTATTGAGATGTTTAATTAACTCTATTGTGATTCTCTTTTAGATCGCGATTCGTGCCGTACTCCCGATTATTGTCAACGGGACACCGACGCCAGAGGCGTCTTATCCACCAGGAATCACCGGGACTCTTTGTATCTTTGATCTCCAGTCCTCGCCGCGTATACTACCGCCACCGCGCACCGCCGCGATTTCGATTGAGTTTATTCAATTAATTTCTCTGTTCGAAACAGTGCGATGGAACGGGTCTCTCTCTCTCCCTCATCTCTCTTGTTCGTTTCCGGTATTTAGGGTTACTCGTGGCGAATGTAATAGTGCAATCTCGAATCAAATACATTACGTTGGGTAATCAAATGATTAGAGTCACGTGCGTTTCATGGTGTATTCACCTTTCTCAGTGGTGAACCACACTTGGAATACTTACTGAAGAGGAATACATGAATTAGAATAACATAATGATTCTTATATCGGAGTAGGATTCAATGAGAAGAATAAGATTTTAATATTCTAAAGGTTCTAATATTCAATATTGTAAGTGTTCTAATATTCGAACATTCTACAGATTCTAATATTCGATAACATTCTATAGATTCTAATATGATTCGAATATTATAATATTATGCTATAGGGAGTAATTAACACGTTCAGTGCCACGTGTGCCACTTATGGTATACAAAAATGAGCAGGTGTAATTTAAAATAACAAAAATATTGGAAACATTTAAACATACTATTATACTTTTCTCAACCTATTAAACATAATAGGGAAAGAAATAAATTTCTATTTCACTCAAGTTTGTTGCAATTTAGGTAAGAAATTTTTATTTTGCATAAAGATCCGCAGTCTAGTGATGGTACACACTACATATTTACTTAAGACTATAGATATATTCCCACCAAAAAGAATGAGGCATTGTAAAAACTTCAGTATACATAGAACAAAGTAAACGAGCCGAATGAAAAATCAAGGGAAAACGGATTGGCACGGAACGTGTTAATTTTAGGAATCTCTTCTATTCTGGCTGATTGTGAGATTCACAGTATGGAAACAGTACCACTCAATAAGAGTTCTCATAAAAGAGTGACAAAATTTATTTATTTAATGAGACGAAATTTGAACAGTAAAGATGTATTAAATAGTGATCGGTGTTTTATCTCTCTTTTGACCAAAAGTAATTCACTCGATATATTGAAACAAGAATAAAGTAATTTAGAATATTTTATATCTGGACATATGATTGTGTTTGCCATTAATGGGTATTTATTTTTCTAAACATAAATGATTAACCATTTAAATGAATAACCGATTAAATTGTTATTGGTGAAAAGTGGAAAGTGGACAAAGTTGCACGTCGCATTAGTCGCAATATAACATTTTTTAAGAGATGTTCAGATTCATCTCGTAAGATGGGCTGGTATTTTCGTTCTAGTAGAATTCCACAGGTATACAGATGCAAGGCCGTTGAGCTCGGGATAATGTCCGAATTGGGCTTGGGTCACTTGGTCGTGTCAATAATATTTTACTCTGCTGCAACAGTATTTTTAGGTTTTTATGGCACGGAGAGAGAGACAGTCAGCACCGCTGCCATAATGCTCCCCTATTACATGCAATTGCATTTATTGTTTAATTGTAGACGTTCCCGAAGAGCACGTAATAAAAATACCGTTCATCTTTAGGAAGTAAAACTACTACTTCTACCATGGTTAGTCATACTCGTCACCATATAAACATGATTCATTTCTCTTTTAAGCGTTGACTGCTAAATCCGTAAAAGTTTGATAAAATCGATTTATTTCATGAAATAGAAAATTAATTAAAGTCAGAAAATGAAAGTCTCAAAAACACTCAAGCTGTTTGGGTCCATTCTTGGAAAAGTTATTTGTTTTTAAAAAGTGTACGAATATTTTGTACACCCACTGAATTTTTTTTCTTCGTACATTGCAGATAAATTACATTGTATTCAATCACTGCAACCAAAATTATTATTTTGCACTAATAGTTGCAGATACTGTGAGTTGTTTCTTCACTTCTACCATTTTTTCTTATTATTCTAAATAGAACATAATTCTACATCATTAGGCTGCTTAACGTTACATTTAAATGTGTACAATATATTGCAAGATGTAACATCACAATATAATACTATAGAACATTCATATAACGTTATTTAAATATATACAGTAGATATGGCTTAGAATGACGTATATAAAATATGTATCTAACTACGTAATTGTGACTTCTAAATATTTATATAATAATCTATTTTAATTATCATGCAACAAAGTATAGATTATAAAATTTTCCATTAACAATGCTCTGGACAAGGTAAAAGAGAAATTATTTACCATGCACAATGTATATAAATATTTGCTAAAACGTGATAAGAATGCTAATAGCACACAAGGGGAAATAAATTTCAACAAGTTAGCAATTTATTACCATCTGTTAAGACTTAGTACGTGTGTTTATAAAAAAATTAAAAAAGTTTACGATAAAGATATGATAATAATATTGCTCTATTTAAAAGTAGATAATATTAGCAACATTAACTTAACACGTGACTAAAAATGTGAAGTAACATTGTGATAATTCCAAGGACTTTTTATTTCTCATTTGCAATTACGAATTTTTTGTTTATAAACGGTGTTGTTTATAAACAGTGTATTTACAGTGTAATCTCATTTTCATTCTGTATGTTCTGCTTTGAACACGCGCTGAGACACAGTAACTTCCACTAACATTCGGACACTCTTAAAAATATGATAACTTTTTTAATATTGTACTATACGATTTGAACTTTTTAAGAAGCTAAAGCAATTAGTTTAAATTGCAATGGATCGGAATTGTGGAAAAAATACTAAAAGTTGCATTTTACATCGTTTTTATGTGGGCCTCTATTGAAAATTTAATTTAATTTTTAAACGTGTTTTGAAAATGTCGTAAAAATTTGTCAACGTTGCAATCTGCTACAAACGTTTAAGGATGGTAAAAATTGTAGATTTTCACGATTTTCTGGCTATAACTGCAGTAAATCTAAGGATTCTTACATCTTTCAATGCCTGTTGTTTTTTCCTTTCACGGTGCATGTAATTAACACAGATCTACAAAATATATTTTTTAATTTTCCAACAAAAGTCTACTTAAAAATGTTGTGAAATGCAACTTTTAGTATTTTCTCTGCAATTGCGACAACTTGCAATTTTTTCAAAAATTTTAATCACGTTGTGCAGCAAACCAATTGTTGACTTCCAACAAAATTTCAAATTATATGGTCCAATATTAAAAATTTTGTCGTCTTTTTACAAGTGTCCGAATATTAGTGGGAGTCACTGTAATTCTCGTTAACGAACATGGCGGACAGATAGAAATTCCATATATTACTATAACTTAGAAAATGTCATGCTTGTAAATGAAAATTTTCTTTGTAATTAATTATTAAACCCGATTCACGTGTCAAATATACCTACCATAGAACGTTGTGCATAGTCAGCGCGAAAACACGGCATAATGAAATTATGTAAATTATAAGAACATAGTGAAGCGAGACCACACTGTTGATCTCGCGCGACAACTACAGTATTGCCTCGATATACATAAGAGAAAGATTTGCACGATATTCTTGAAAAATTTAATCTCACTACGTGGTGTAAATAACACTAAAACAACGAGGAAACTATTTTATTTTGAATTATTTTGTTATGAAACTTGTATCAGCATATGTGTGACATTTTTCTGGTTAAAATGAGCTCAAACACGATACAATTTTAATGATATTTACTCGTTTAATGCACGTTACAGTATAATCTCGATTATCCGAACCGATTATAATCTTTCATTATAAGGATACTTGTTGAATATCGTCGATATACATATGTATGGTATAAATCGTTAAATGTTTCTTTCTTCTGTATCATAGATTCATTTTTTCATTATATTCCTTTTGTTTTATTATTCTTATTTCTTTAATCGTTAATCCTTTCATGCGACTTTTTATACGTTGTAACTTGTAAATTATTGTTCGTTAAAGTCCAAGTTCTTCTTTTGAATTATTCCTCTTTCTAAAAATAATAGCTGTATCTTTCCTTCTTAAAAATTGGCATTCTAATCTAACGTACTATCTGTAAACCACAAAATCAGTATATCGACTTATCGATTACATTTTGCGAATAATACCTGTCAAGTACTTCTGTGAACAACTGAATGATCGATTCATCGAAAACAACAAGCGATAATAACTGACAGCACAAATCAATTTGGGATCTCTAGATCCAAGTTTAGCTTACCGCGATAGAAACGTGTAAAACAAAATCGCTTGTTTCGTGATAACCGATATCGGTCTACATTATGTTGTCAATCATAGGAAAAATACTTCTCTTCTATTAAAATTTTATCGAAAATCATTTAAAATTGAAAATGTTTTTCACGACTACGTTAAATAGTTCTTAAAGAAAAATGCTCCGGTTCCGACCTGTGGTCCCACTAATTATGACGTTGGCATTGGCTGAACCGTTCGGAGTAGCCGCGCTCTGATTGGCCCGTGTTTTTCGTTAATAACTTCGCAACAAAGCATCGGAGAAGATTTTTGGGACACCCTGTACATTAACCATCAAAGTAGTTATTTAAATACTCAATTTCTTACAATTAAATAAACAGACTGTTAGATTATTAACAGGAAAATTACTAATAAGTCAATGAAGTAGTTATCCATTACTAAAACATACATTCAAAAATGTATTCAAAAAATTGATTAATAAGTGTGTTTGTTCTATAAACAAAGTTAATATATTGAAACAGAAAAGCAAATGTACTTACAGTGGGTAAAAAATGTATTGGCACACTCTTAAAAAGGCGATAACTTTTTAAATATCGTATTATACGATTTGAATCTTTTTGGGAAGCTAGAGCAATTAGTTTGCCACAGGATGCGAACAAAAATTTTGTCAAAAATTGCAACTCATCGGAATTGTAGCAAAAATAATAAAAGTTGCATTTTACAACTTTTTTATGTGAGCCAATATTGAAAATTTTTAAATGCATTCTCCTTCACTATCAGTATTAGTCATTCCTCTTTGAGCATTGTTTGAGTTTGAAGCGTTTCGAGATAATCAACTAGAATATTAATTTTATGTATTTTTATGCTTTATATTCAGGTGAAGATGTAAGAAAAAATTTTGTAATGCAGTAGGTATACAAGGTATCCCAAGAATTTACTTGCTTGAGAGAAGCGATTTCTGAGGTCATTTCAAGCGTTTTGTAGACCTGTGTCAATTAAACATATTCTGAAAATTAAAAAAAATTTAAATAAACGTTCAAATATGTTAAAAATTGCAGATTTTCACGATTGTCGACCTATAACTGCAGATTCTTACATCTTTCAATGCGTGTCGTTTTTTTCGCATCAACCGATTTCGATGCAACTTTACCAGTGCATATAACTGACACAGATCTACAAAATGCATTTTTAAAATTTTCAATATTGGCCCACATACAAAATTTTTGCTACAATTCCGATAAATTGCAATTTTGGACGAAATTTTTGTTCGCATCCTGGGGCTAACTAATTGCTCTAGCTTCCCAAAAAGATTTAAATCGTATAATACGATATTTAAAAAGTTATCGCCTTTTGAAGAGTGTGCCAATACTTTTTTTACCCACTGTACAAGTTTATAAATAATACGAGAAACTAAATACAAGAAATACAAGTGTATCGTATGTCGCTCTGACCAGTGACTAGTACGTAATATAAAAGCCCATTAGATCTTTCCACGATTTCTATTTAGAAGACGTCGGTGGTTACAACCGACAATGTTGTAAATGTGAAAAATTAGTTGTCAAGTTAACCTATTCGGCTCGAATCCAACAGCCGACGACATAAGCTGCCGGTTCGTGTATTTTAGGAGTTGATGCTGGTAGACGTATTATTTCATGAATTTCGAATGCACGGCTACATTTCGTGCGGGTACATTGAAGATCGTGGATACTGGTTCCATAACAGCGTGCGCCATTTAGATACGGATGTCATTTTGTATTCGGCCCCGGAATGCACTTTGGGTTTCGGTCATATTTATTTTCGTATCGGCTTCATCTTTATTCTCGTGATTAGCCGTGTTAAATGTCCCGCGATACGACCCGTAGATTGTGACACTTTGTGTCAAACGGCGAAACGGAAAATTACAAAAGGCAGCGAACGAAATATTTCATCGGTTTTTATTATTAAATTGTCCGCTGTTGATTGTGATAAAAGCGTCGCTTCACGCTCCCTTTACTTGTAAATGGTTCGATGCCCGAAAAATGGTACCTCGACGTGTCCAATCGGTAGTAACACATTATTATTTACAATGGAAACGTCTGTGTTTTATATAAATTGATCTGTTGTGCGCCTCGGTTTATGTGGTAGATTAAGTGAATTATATTGCAAATCCAATTTTGGCATAGGCGCAGTTACAGATAAAATATGTGCATTGAATTTCTGCATAAAATCGAGGACAATACTGATTAAAACTGTTATTCTTATGGTTGGAGTACTAACATTCTTCGGAGAGTACGATGCGGTATGCCTGGATTAAATTCGAATGCAATTAGACTGCATTTTATTTTGCGCAGAGAGGGATCATTAATTTTGGGGGCCCACACAATTAACCCAAACTAACTCAAGTTCCAGAAATTGTTATATAATTAATTTATTCTTACGTTTCTAATCTAAATTGTTTTTATTTTCTTTTTGGTCGCGAATGGAGCCTTTTGACTTTCATGATTTTCGGATGCTGAATTACTAATATTTGACAATTACACGTACAATTAAATTATTTATTGTTTCGTTGCAGAATGAAGCACTAATAGGTGTGTATCCATTAATGCGCTGCTATCTTACTGGAAATGATATTAAAAATACTTTTTTTATACACTATCTTAGTAGTTTCTGTTCTGCATAAAAATTTGTTCTGATTAATTTTACAATTAGAAACGAGTGACGACTAAATGTGATACTCAAGAAAGTGATCCTGACAAAACGTGTGAAAGTCAAGGTGATTGATTCTACATTTTCCAAATTCGTATAAGTTGTATCACTACGGAAATCTGAAACGGCACTTTCCTTTGACAATATCTATTATCTTATATCGATCTAAATGCACTATCAGCAAACAGTACAAAACAATTGTTATCTATATCTAGTTATTATATAATAAGTATCTATACCCAAAATATATAAATACAATATGAGCCTGGAACATTATAAAGTACATGAAACAGATGTTATCAGAAAGCTACACGCATTTATCGTAATCAATGTCAGATTTATAAAGTCGATATAAAAGCGACGAAATCAATAAAAATCACAAGTCGAAAGTGATGAAATGACGGTAGCGATTTCGCTTTCTGGTAATTAATGATAAAAGATCTGATTAATCCGACAAAAGTATCGCGCATAAATCAAACCTGTATATGACCGCAGATAGTGATATTCTCTCTCTCGCTCTCTCATTCACTGTTTTAACAGACTTTGTAGAATAATTAATAGCTTGAAAACTAAATTAAAATCTCAAATTTATTACTCTTAGTTTTTGTTTTTCTCTAGTTTGTAGGATCACCGTCAAACGTGTTCATAAATTAACATAAATTATTACCAAATTTGTTTTCCTATTTTATCTTAGTTTGATAAATTGAGCTCGTTTGGTGCAAAACTGACGCGAGCTATTTAAGAAAAATAATAGGTATGTGTGGAAAATAAATGAACCACTTGTCAGAAATACAATTCAATTTATATTTATTATAAGGCTCATGATCACACGATCTTCACATTCATACGACAAGAAACATACAAATCCCACACTTCCTACATACATGTCTTCATTGTAGTTTATAAAATTTAATTGATTAAAATGTGTCAACTTTCCACTATCTCTATGACTATTTAAATGATTATTATTGTAACAGTTTTAAGTCTTTTTGGCGTAGTTAAGTGGAAGCTAAACGGATTCAAATGACATACAAATGTTTCCAATTGACCTAATACGTTTGAAAGCGTGCGTAAAATAATTAATGTGAGCGGACTGTGGTTGTATTACATCGCACGGTTGCCGCACACATACAGTAGGTAAAAAAAGTATTGGCACACTCTTAAAAAGGCGATAACATTTAAATATCGTATTATACGATTTGAATCTTTTTTGGAAGCTAGAGCAATTAGTTTGCCACAGGATGCGAAAAAAAATTTTGTCAAAAATTGCAATTCATCGGAATTGTAGCAAAAATACTAAAAGTTGCATTTTACATTTTTATGTGAGCCAATATTGAAAATTTTAAAAATGCGTTTTGTTTAATCAATTGTTTGTTTTGTTTGTTAATTTAAAAAGGTATCACCTTTTTAAGAGTGTGCCAATACTTTTTTTACCCACTGTACTTTCGACCGACACCGTGCGGGAGACACGCAGAAAATGCGCGGACAATTATCAACCGCGTGCGCTGACTGAGTTTGGCAGAAAAAAGGAACGAAAAATGCTCGTTTACATTAGCCCACCGTCAGCGACTTATCACGATCAAAGGAAAAGATTGATCGTTCCGCGCAGGTGCAGTCGTATCGGTACACTCGGTTATTTATAATGTATACGACGTCGATTAAATTGGGAAATGTTGCGACTTGAACACTCGCATGCGTCTGAATGTGTAATTGCAACGTGGCAGCGATATTAATTGCATCGAAGCCATTGAGAGGCTGCATAGATACATCGAAGCCAAGGTCGACTATAATAACGTTCTCTATCACACGACATTTTTTCCCTTATTTCCCCGCGTTAGATGCCTATTAGCCACGATAGCTGTCGATGTCGAGTTTGACAAATGCGTTCAAATGTCAGAGATAATATACGATAAGAATACAATGCGACTTGACGACATTATGCAACGATACTTCTATCTAATCGTTGAATCATATACGGCGTCTTTGCCGGCAAACACGGTTCTCATACGCCACGAACTACTAAAGCGGTAGTTAAATAGTCATATTGTAAATATGGTACGGGATTGAAGGTGTCATTAGAATGTGACTGACATAGTTATAGCTAATCATTTCAGAAACTGACGCTATAAAGTGCAGTTTTTTCACCAGCGAATATAGCTACTGATGTGGAATTCATCTTTTTCGACGAATGTACCAATTGGACGCAGCTATTCATATCAAAATTTTATGTAAAACGAAAATTAGTATTATTGGTTATCTCGCGCAAGATATAACAAATTTAATTTGATTATGGGACTTGCAACGTTGAGTATGTTTCACTTTGCACATTTTTGCGTACTGTACATGAACACGTAAATCTCTTCGTTTCTCAGATTTTGAACAAATATGATTTTTTGAGAGATGCGTATGAACACTGACGATTATTAAATTTGTTTACTGTATTATTTGAGTCTTGCCAACTTGATTGCACAGGTTAATAAGATATAAATGTTGAAATAACGATTAAAATAAAAAGGGCACCAAAAATGCATTAGATTTTAGTAGCGTGCCTTTCAAAAAGCCTTTGAAAACATTATTTTTGAATGAAAATGCATAATTTTTTCTATAGAGATGCTCTGTCCACGAACACTGATTCAATTGTGTTTTGCTATCAAATTGATTGTACAGGCTAATGTGTCATAAAAGGTGAATTCTTCTCGATCGAAAATTTAGATAATTAAAGTTTTAATTGTATAAAAGTGCAATTAATACATGTTTCTAACGTTTCGATCCCGAAATCTTATTTTGATATATCACTTAAAATATTTTTCAGACGCAATAATGATTCTTTGAAAAAGATCCACATCGGGATCGAAACGTTAGAAAACATTTGTTGTTTTTGTTCTAAAAATGATCGAACCTGGCGCCGATAACATTTAAAACTTTAAATATGTTATAAATATTGAAATAACGATTCAAATAATAAGTGACAAAGATGCATGAAATTTTTCGGATACTCTCCGATTTATTTTGAGAACTAAAAATGTTGAAGGAAATGAAATTGTACTGTATGTAATGAGGGAACGTGTTTCCTTGGGAAAACGGTAACAAAGCTTACAGATCACGTTACGTTTTCAATACAGAAACAAAATAGTGTGACAAAACGTGTGATGACAGCAGTGGCACTCAACACTGGTGCAGTGATTGTCTTTTGACCTGCTGATTGTCAGTATGATTGCAGAATGCTGAGTATCACTGTTGATGTCACGCATTTTGTCGAACAATTTCGATATTGAAAATGAAACGTGATTTGTGTAAGCTCTGCTAACGCGTTCTGTATAAATTCGTTTGCTCTTTCACGAAGTGTAATCAAACGTTTTTCTACATTTTTAATTCTTGAAACAAATTGCCAACGATTTGTTAACATTTTCAGCCTTCAGAGTCTTATCCACTTGAATAAATTGTGAATTATTTGAACGATAATGTTTTACCATGGTTATATTCATATATTCATAATGCAATTTTCTATTAGTCTTTGACGTCTATGTAACCTTGTTCAGAAAAGTCACAGAACTTGACAATTTACATTCATTTAAAAAAATTATCTTGTAAGATTGCATATAGATAAAAGATAAAAATGTTTTCAAATGAATAATCAACGAAATAAATATTAGCCAAAATATTGATTTAAAATGAAGAGTTCATGTACATATGCATAATGCAGTGTAATTTACCATTAAAGAACAAAATTAAATAATACCATTTAATGTGTAAGAGAAACAAACACATTTGTTTCGAAACAGATATCTACATTTTATGCGTCGCATTTTCGGAGCAAAGATTAACCCTTAACCAACCCAGGAGATTCCATGAAACTATTTTCCAATAATTCTTGTGGGTTTTAAAAAGTTTTATTTATTTTAATGGGTCTATTTTGGCCCAAACATGAAAATCGTCATTTATTAGGTTGTTGCAATTGAAATGACAATTTTTCACATTTCAAACTTCCCGCCATTGTAGTTTTAGTTTCGCCACGACAAATAGCCTTGAAGTTGTACAATTTGAAAAGTACATATCTCGTACATGAATTTGCGAGTATAACGTTATTGATATTGACAGTGTACACGATTCAAAATCGATTTTCGTTCACCATGGAAAACAAGGAAATTCGTATAATTTACTTCTACGAGTTCAAACTTCGCCATACTGCGTCTCAAGCAGCGAGAAACATAATGCTGCTTTTGGTGAAGGTACAGCAAATGATCGGACCATAAGGCGTTGGTTTGAATAATTTCATTCCAGAGATACAACTCTGGAAAATGAGCCTCTCGTGGTCATAAGTCAACAGCTATTAAAGATTCAGATTTAAAAGACATAGTTGCAAGGCGGAAAGAACCAATATACGCTATTCAACTGTCTTGCGACATCTGAAGGCTTTGGGAAAAGTAAAAAAGTTAGATAAATGGGTCCCATATGAGTTCACTGAAAGGAACAAGATGTGCCGTCTGGAGATCAGTTCTTCATTACTTTTCCGACAGAATAATGAAGGCATATTAAACAGGATAATCATTTGTGATGAAAAATGGATTCTCTACGGCAATCGACGACTTTCTGCACAGTGGCTAGACGCAGATGAAACTACAAAACACATACCGAAACCAAACCATCATCAGCGTAAAATATTGGTGTCTGTACTGTGGTCAGCAAAGGGTATTGTACATTATTTATTTAAAAAAAGGAGAACCCATAAATACTGTCAGGAAATTGATATAATGTACGAAAAACTACGTGTTCAACAGCTGGTATTAGTCAAAAAACGTGGTATAATTTTTCTCCACGATAATGCTCGACCATATATTGCGAAAGAAACAGTAAGAAACTTAGCAGAGTTGAAATGTGAGGTTCTTCCTCACCCTCTTTATTTGTCTGACCTGTCACCTACTGATTACCATTTTTTCAAGTACCTTTTTGAGTGAAAAAATATTCAAAGAAGATCGTGCTGTAAAAACTGCATTTGTTAACCTTATTGTCTAACGTTTATTAGATTTCTTACAGAAAAGCATTCAGAAGCTTGTATCACGATGGAAGAAGTGTATTGATGTCGATGGAAATTATTTCGATTAATGGAATAAGAATAAAAGATTGTAAAATTGAAGTTTATGCTCATGATTCAAAACGGCCATTTCATTTGCGACAATCTAATAAATACTCGACTTCTTACAGTGAAATTAAATAGATAGGTAGCTGTTACAAAAATGTGTTTAAAAAATTCATAAATAATACGGTGAATTGCCTGTCGTGTCTTCAATTTTATAGTTATAATTAGACTGCGGATTTTATGCACTTATGACGAAAATGGACACGTACAATTTAAAGCAGTGGACGAATTAAGAAGATTTAAGGACATCGATGTATTAATTTCAGCCTAATAAGACTCTTAAATGAAGAAAGAAATTTCTATTTGGCTCCCGTATCTTGCAATCAATACAAACACTTTTTATTTCGCATAAAGATCCGCAGTCTAGTTATAATACATATGTACACTTCCTCAAACGTGGTATGTACAACATTTTTGAGAGACCTGTACCTAGAAAAGAGTAAATATGTTCATGTCCAAGTTTCTAAAGTTCCATCAGTATCCTGTTGTTTTAGTCATTTTTGAAAATAACAATAAAAATTCACGTATTTAGTTACACTTATCAGAATCGTATTCAGTATTACTGGAGAATACACAGTACTTGAAGCATTGCAATTAAACAACAAATCTACAGTATATACGCATAGAATATTTCCAGAACAGCCATTTCCTTTTGGAGGCATCACTTTGCGAGGCGCAATTTAAAAAAATTTCCATTAAGAATACGATAAACAAAATAAAAAAAAGAACCGCCTGGTTTAATGCGAGACATAATTTTACCATACAAAACGTTGGCTATAAATATTTAGTCGAACGCGATAGAAATGCTAATAGTACAGCGACAGCAATACATTTGAACGTAGTTTGACAACATATACTTTTTGTTAAGTTGTTGAATCATCCACCGTTTTGAATGATAAATATCGTATGCATGCGCCACAAACTGCTAAAGCGATAGTGAAGGATGTTGTAAATCTTTAAGTTCGCTAGTAGTGACAGTGTAATTAGCAGTAGATTAAAGGTTTTGTTATGACGCGTATACTATAACTACATCGTGAACGACAGTTCAAAGAAGATAACGTTAAATAAATTGAAAATGTGCGCAATTCGATCTTACATAAATAGACTTTTTTATATTTGAATTAATACAGGAACTTGTTTTGTTTAAAAATAATTGTCCAAACTTTTTTTGTTCACGGTCCTCTTTTCAAGCATTCTTTTATTTAACGCTCCCTTATCTTTCAAATGAACATATTTGTAATTTCTTAATCTTATAAATTTTATAAAGTACAGTGAAGAAAATAAACTAACCAACACGCATTCACACTAATGGATCTGTAACTTAAAATAATGTTTGCAAATTCACGTGACTGCTTCAGTGTTATTTTTAAAAATTGTTTAACATTTTCAAATCATTCCTTCAACGCAAAGAATGTTCTAGTACTTCTCCATTTTTTGGCGATTCAAATGTGAGTTTGCGAAAATGCAAATGGAGTTTGCAAAAATAGTATCTTCCGATCTGCTTCGAACAATCTACAACTAATATATCTAGTGTGAATCAATAGTTTTCAAAGTACATGTAAAATAATATTGGTCAAATCAATAAGTCTTTATATTTATTTAAACATTCTAAAGTCACGATACAAACACAGGAGCCAAATAGCAATTTCTTTCTCCATTTAATAGTCTTATTAAGCTGAAATTAATACATCGATGTCCTTAAATCTTCTTAATTCGTCCACTGCTTTAAATTGTACGTGTCCATTTTCGTCATAAGTGCATAAAATCCGCAGTCTAATTATAACTATAAAATTGAAGATACGAAAGGCAATTCACAGTATTATTTATAAATTTTTTAAACACATTTTTGTAACAGCTACCTATCTATTTAATTTCACTGTAAGAAGTCTTGTCGCAAATGAATGGTCGTTTTGAATCTTCAACATAAACTGTATTTTACAATCTCTTATTCTTATTCCATTAATCGAAATAATTTCCATCGACATCAATACACATCTTCCATCGTGATACCAGCGCCTGAATGCTTTTCTGTAAGAAATCTTATAAACGTTAGACAATAAAATTAACAAATGCAGTTTTTACAGCACGTTCTTCTTTCACTATTTTTAATTCAAAAAGGTGCTCGAAAAAATAGTAATCGAGTATTTATTAATTGTCGCAAATGAAATGGCCGTTTTGAATCTTTAACATAAACTTTAATTTTGCAATCTTTTATTCATATTCCATTAATCGTTAACAACAGTTAATAACAGTTTTTCGTACATTATATCAATTTCCTGACAGTATTTATCAGCATTTATGGTTTCTCCTTTTTTAAAAAATGAATAATGTTCAATACCCTTTGCTGACCACGGATGAAGGTTTGATTTCGTCATATGTTTTGGAGTTTCATTTGCATCTAGCCACTGTGCAGAACGTCGTCGTGGAAGTAGAACATTTTCGGGAGTTCTGAAACTCGTTGCATTTCTTGCCTTTTACATTCCAATTTTTCGTATTTATCAATTTGTTCCCACTTTTGTAAATTGTAAGTGCGGTTTTAAAATTTTATTTGCACGAGTTTTTTCTTTGCCATACGATCTGATAAGTTGTATCAATGTAGAAAACACCTCTCGAGATATCTATTGTTAGCCTTGTAAAACGCTGCTTGGAGTGTTCGCTACTAGAAATCGATCGAAGGAAACAAGTTCTTGTTTGTCAGATATCGTCTATCTAACACGATATCTCCGTCGATTCTTCTTATTGAATTATTTGAACGTAACGTTACAAGTATTCGACACGGCGATCGTTCCTCGGTTATTTATCGGCCGAATCTGTCCGGCGCGGTCCGGGTCGAATAATAATTTTCAATTACCTCTCATCTGTCTATATCGCGCCTTCTCTTTCGCCGCGATCCCTTTCGGTAATATTGTTCTTGGTAATGTCCGCATATTGCGATACGCAGAGAGCGTATCTGTCGGTATTTTGCGATCGTTAAGCCTCTGATATATACGTTATGTATATAGCTCTCCACGTATATACGAAGCATCGTGCTGCCTCGTAAAAACTCAAACGTATTACACGTCCGCGCGCCGCGGTTCCAACCACGTTGACATTTTGTGTATAAGCACGCAATATAATTAGCGGCCATAACCATAAATAAGATAATTTGCATGTATTTTGTATAATAAAGCTATTTTACGCCGAGGCACGAATCTCGTGCTTTATGGCCGCGATATAAAAAAAAAAATAATGAAAAAAAGAAAGGAATAAATGATCCCTGGAGATACGCAACTACCCGACGCGAAATCGGGAACGCTGCAAACACGTTTTCATCGCCGCTACCGACCACGACTCACCGGAATTTATAAATCCTAATTACTACGACGACGCTCGCCGTTCCGTTTCAACCTCGCCACCCGTTACAGTATAGAGAAAACACGTTGCACGAAATTGGAAATTCTCTTCCTTGGACAACATATTTTCGCACGTTTTAAGAAAACATTATTAGTAAAATTAAAACGTTTTTGGCGCATTGGTTCGATCAAATGTTACTATTTACACAATTTGCAAAATAGGCACCATAATTTGTCTCTAATATTTTCTTTAAATGTTCCCTATTTCAATTTCTAATGTTCTCTTATAAAGTGTTCTAATTCACCGCAATGGTAAACAATTTTCTTTACACTACGCAAGTGAGTATGAAAGTATTTTAGTTTATTTTTTGGCTTAAATGCAATGATTAACGTTTTGTTAATTTCCATTACAGACACAATATATTTTTTGGTATTCTCTTGATAATGATCTAAATTGAGATCGAAACGTCGAGACAAATTATTGTGCCTATTTTGCAAATTGTGTAAATAGTAACATTTGATCGAACCAATGCGCCGAAAACGTTTTAATTTTGTTTAAAGCTTCATACGATCGCTATACTTTAACGGCAAACATTATTAGTATTGAAACACGAAATTATCTGTTATACACCTCTTCTTTATATAAAAACCATCCTTTTTTAATAACTTTGTAATTAGCATTGTAGTTGATACTATTATTATTATTTATTATATGTACACGGACCGAGTTCCTTTTATACAAGTATAAACAGTTTTCACAGTATAACCGATACATACAGAAGAAAATATAACAAAATAAAAAAAGTCTTAACATAAACTTAAACTACGTATGGACCGTGCGAATCTAAACAAATAATGGTACTATTTACAAATAGCATTGCGTAATTGCGTTTTGAAAGTGTGTAACGTTCCATTAAAAAAATCATTATCCATATAAAATATACTTGAGCCAGCCATAATGTGATTTAATTGATTTATTAATCCATATGATGATTTGGATTTCAATGTTTGAAATCCTGCTCTCGTTCTCAAAATCCGTTCAGGTAAATAGAAAATTTGACACAGGAGTGCGGGACAATCAATGTTGTTGTTTATCAAATTAAAGATAAAGCTCTGGTCGATATTGAAATTGGTCTGAGAAGATACGTTCCAAAATATTGTCACCTTTGAATTAAATATCACGAGGGATAGTGAAAGATGGAAATTAAATTAAAGATTTTCTCTACATCCAGGCAAGCATCTCAGATTGTTTTGTTTAATACCTTATAAGTGGACTGTGGATCTTTATGCGAAATAAGAAATGCTTGCATTGATCGCAAGCAGAGTTGGACAAAAATTTAATTCAAATAGAAATTTCTAATAAAGTGGGTTTAAGCAAGACACAGGATTCAAATAAAAATTTCATTCTTCTTTTGATTATCTTGTTACGGTGAAACTAATACACTGGTGGCCTTAAATCGTTTTAATACATCCACTGTTTTAAATTGTACTTATCCATTTTTGTCAAAAATGCATAAACTCCTCAGTCTACATATAAGTTATAAAAAATGCTGAATTCAGAAGATTATACAAGCTATCCGACTGTCAGCAGAAAGTGTTTGCACTCGCTCAATTATACACTTGGATTCGTTTCATTCGAATATTCAACATCTCACTTCTTGCAGCAGAATTAATAATGAAACACAATTGTTTTTTTGCTGATTAGGTAGTCAATGTGTGTCATTGATCAACGGGAATAGTCACGTTGTTGTACGGTTCCGAAGTACGTTATCTTGTAAATTGATCATTAAACTCCAGGAAGTTGACCAATCTATGTAACTTGTTTTTTGCTAAAGGCTTTTGAAAGGGTGCACTGCGACATCGCTTGTTAAATAATTAACTCTGATGATGCTGTTGCAGGATATAAGGATATACATGTCAGTGTAACTGAGGAAATCGTTTGAACTTGTTGTTTGCGTAAACAACCTTACGAAGATAATTGATTTACGGTGAAAATGGTCGGTTTTGTCCCTAATCGAACATCTTCCTTGTTTGCAAGCCTTGACAGACATTAATGGTAAATTACTTACAAGTTTGTCAGTTGCAATATTTCTTCCTGTTTCATGCACACTTATTTATATTGCAAAACTTTTATTTTTATACTTACATGCAATATCAATGTGAAATAATTAAAATCGCTATTTTTATATTGTGTATACGTAGCACTTAAGTGAATTTTAAGAAAACTTATACATGTATGTATGTGTTAACAATTGTTAATCACTAGACTGACTGGATCTTTCTGCAAAGTAAACCTGTTGGGCATCAATTTCAAGAAACAGGTAAAAAAAGTAATAAAAAGTTCTTTTCTCCTGTAATAATTCTAATAAGTTGAAAATAACGCATCGATGTTCTGAAAAACTATTAACATTCACTCTATTTTTACGTTAAATCTACCACTGCTGGTAAAATGACATTCTTACATTTTTAATTTTATATGTAATTATTGAAATTAAGATGTTGCTTATATGAAAAATGATTCGATAAATTTCCTTATCCAAACAAATATTACAGTAAAAATTGCTCGAAATCTAAATATAAAGAGCCTTGTCATTTTTATCAGCTAAGACATTTTAATCGCGTTTAGCACTAAGACTTTTAATGTTAAACTGCACCTACCCATTTTTCTATATTCATACTTTCAACTTTTGTAAAAATCTTTTTAGATGGTAAAATAGTTCTTTCATATTTTAAAACAGTTCTTAAAAACACAAAGGTACATAAATTTCAATAAATTCTTCTAACTTATCAAAGGGTTCTTCAGTCCATGAGTCAATAATAACAAAATTAACACTAAACCTGCCGAACCTTAAAAGTAACTGGAACATGTTCCCTTATAAAAGTGACAAGATTGATTTTATTTAGACTTTGTGCGGCAGTATTGTAATGCGTCCTCTCCTAAATATATCTGCACAATCATTTTTATTATTTCAGTAATTGACAAATAATGAATCTTGAACTGGTCAATTTGACCGATGATGGTAGGTTTGACGTTAATTGAACATAAATCGCCATAACAGATCATTAGCACAGAAGGCTGCGGTGGCCATGAAGAAGCTAATTTGTGTGACACTGGTTGAAGCAGCGCGGACGTCCCTATTTTTTGTGAGCGTTATCGGTCATCAGAATTTGTCCGAGGATCTGTTAATTATATTTATCGCGAGCGTTAACCGCGCACGCAGCTAACTTTGGTGGCTCCGGTTGAAAAAACTTAAGACGTCATCCATACAAATGGTCCCATTTCAGGAATCTTAGCGGTATCCAGTCCTAACGCGGCGGTTGTAGTGGATGCGGGGCTACGTGAGAATAACTGTAATGCACCGTACTGCCGAGGATACATAAATTTTCGTTGAATGGTAGAACTAGTAAGGAGCGTTGCTACGCCACTGCGGACAGCAAAGCCAAGCAGTCGAGCAGTCAGACTGGCTTCGGTGTGCGGCCACGAACAGTTCCTCGCCTAGAATACAAATGAAGAGTATAAACATGTCGTCATTATCTGCCGGATTTATAATAGGGATACACCTAAGCTTGATGCACAGGTGGCCTGCCAGTGGTTCTCAGTTTCGACATCTGACCGCCACTTCACGTCAACACCACGACGCCTATGGAGTTGGAGCTTCACCCGAATATCAAATTAAGTCTAGACCTCTTCACAGAAAAATTAATGCCTATTTATTTATTGGAAATCGAAGAAAAATTTAATCGAAAATGCAAACTTCATAGGGTCTACACATTTTTTCTCTCAGGCAGGTGGCGACTCCCGTTTCTTTAAAATGAGGAATTGAAGCAAGTGAAAGTCTGACGGATCCAGACTCGATGAATACGCCGGATGTGGTAAAATTTCCTAGCTCAACGAGTCGCGTGTAGCTTTAGTCGCTTTTCCTTGTATGTACAGTAGTGTCTCCGTAACTGTCGCATCGTCTGGTCTGCCGAGCGACAGTTTTTGCGAAGGTACCACTTTCCGTGTACCGTGTCAAACATTTTTTTAAAATTATTTTTATGCGGCAAGGGCTCAACAAAATGGAAGTTGTAGAAATTATCAACTCTCAATTTTTAATACTCATAAACGTTGTGAACTATAACAAAATGTATTCGGTTCAACATTTTACTATAAATATCGTAAGTAGTACGTTGTTGCAAATGAAATGGCCGTTTTGAATCATGAGCATAAACTTCAATTTTACAATCTTTTATTCTTATTCCATTAATCGAAATAATTTCCATCGACATCAATACACTTCTTCCATCGTGATACCAGCGCCTGAATGCTTTTCTGTAAGAAATCTAATAAACGTTAGACAATAAAGTTAACAAATGCAGTTTTTACAGCACGTTCTTCTTTAAATATTTTTCATTCAAAAAACCATCTACGTACTTGAAAAAATGGTAATCAGTAGGTGACAGGCCAGGCAAATAAAGAGGGTGAGAAAGAACCTCACATTTCAACTCTGCTAATTTTCATAATGTTTTTTTCGCAATATGTGGTCGAGCATTGTCGTGGAGCAAAATTACTTGTTTACTAATTGTCGTTGAACACGCAGTTTTTCGTACATTTATCAATTTCCTGACAGTATTTATCAGCATTTATGGTTTCACCTTTTTTTTTAATGAATAATGTACAATACCCTTTGCTGACCACGGATGAAGGTTCGGTTTCGGCATATGTTTTGAAGTTTCATTTACGTCTAGCCACTGTGCAGAACGTCGTCGATTGCCGTAGAGAATCCATTTTTCATCACCGATAATTATCCTGTTTAATATGCCTTCATTATTCTGTCGGAAAAGTAATGAAGAACTTTTTTACTTTTCCCAAAGCCTTCAGATGTTGCAAGACAGTTGAATAGCGTATATTGGTTCTTTCCGCCTTGCAACTATGTTTTTTTAAATCTGAATCTCTAATTGCTGTTGACTTATGACCACGAGAGGCTCATTTTCCAGAGTTGTATCTCCGGAATGAAATTTTTCAAACGAACGCTATATGGTCCGATCCCTTATGGTCCGATCACTTGGTGTACCTTCACCAAAAGCAGCATTTGTGTTTCTCGCTGCTTGAGACGCAGTATTTCGATGTTTGAACTCGTACAAGTTAATTATACGAATTTCCTTGTTTTCCATGGTGAACGAAAATCGATTTTGAATCGTGTACACTGTACAATATCAATTACCTTATACTCGCAAATTCATGTACGAGATATGTGCTTTTCAAATTGTACAACTCCAACGCCATTTGTCGCGGCAAAAGTAAAACTACAAAGGCGGAAAGTTACAAATGTGAAAAACGGTCATTTCAATTGCAACGACCTAATAGATTATGGATTTTCATGCAGTTATGAAGAAATTGGCTGGGTGAAATATAAAACGGTAAATGATTAGAAAAATCTAAAACTATTGTTACGATGTTTCCAATCTAGAACATCTATTAAGGAACGGAGTGAATTTTTCTTTACCCACTGCTGCCCATCGTTGCAAAACATTTTTATTTTGAATACAGATCCGCAGTCTAGCCATAAGTGGTAGTTTATTACTTGTTTATTAATTGTTTACTTCAAACTGAAAGGTGATTTGAGCATGAGCGAGTACCACTTATTAACAGTATTATTTATCATCAGCAATCATGTAGTTTTTTGCAAATTAACACAACTGCGTACTATTACTCGCAGAGTAAAGCAAACTAGCTGGGACTACGTGTATAAAAGAAAACACACACGTGAGAAAAAATGTAGCCATTACTTTTAAATGTTTCTATTTTGAACGCGCAATTTACTCTAAGACCGTATAAACAATAACTGTAAAGAAGAAGTAAGTGAACCGGTTTCCATTTACAAAAGAAATGCCTCGTAAGTGCTTATTAAAGGGAATGACGTGGGAAATGAGTCCGTATGAAACGGTAATGAAACTTTGATAAGCATCGACAAAAAAGCAACGGAAATATCGAAGATGCCATGTAGTGCTTTGTTCTTGTTGGTGGTGGAGTAATCAAGAGAATTATGCGCGAATTAAATGCGGAAGTCGCGAAACTATTATTACCACTACAAATACACACGCATTAATGTTTATTATCGTACAAAAATTATGCACATAATGATACAATGTGTATATACACCTTAAATTTTGTAGTTCTAGTAATTTCTAATTAATTGTTAGTTTCTAATTAAGTAAAAAATCAATAAAACTGTGTGTATTCAAGGTTGCACGAAGGTCACAGTATCCAGGTTGTTGAACCAGTCTTGGTGTCATCAACAACCCTATGAAATGAATATAGTCATTCGCGAAAATGAAGGTGTCCTTGATTTTTGATTAAACATTTTTTTAGTACCGTTTGCAACGAAGTCGAGAGTGATCAACCTTCATTTCGAACATTTTTGTCTGAGATCGTTGGGGATGCGATAAAAGCGGAGGATACTTTTAATCGGTGCATGCTATCCATTACATAGACATGAATAAGGTAATTAAGTTTTTTCCCTTACATTCGTTATTCTTAACACTGATCAACGCTGCTAACTTTGCACAGTGTTTAGTGAATCCGCCGTTTCTTACGCGGAGATAATTATAGTCGTAAGGTACGCGATGCAATCGAACACCTTAGAGAAGCACTGGTCGCTATAAATCTTATCTGGAATCTGCGGCGATCGTTATTTATAATTTCCAGCGGTTAATTCGAGAAAAAGCTCCGTCGCGACCGGATCGGACCGGCAGCGAGCGTTTTAAAAAGCGTATCGCGCGGCGTAATCGTAATCTGAGCCATCGAAGCATTCGCCGTTAGGTGTGACACATGTGCTAAAGCAGCAATTAGCGAAACGACGTCTCCATCAGCACTTCGAGCCGATACGCGTTGCTTCATTAAGGGATAATGAAGCGTTCGAGTTAATAATTTTCTGTAAAGATCCTGTAATTACCTAGCGAGATACCTTTCGAGGGGACGATGCGCGTGTAACGACTCCAATGTTAATTGGGGCCAGGGTAAATAAACTAAATGGGCTCGAGTCGTTACTGGTGCGCCATAAAAATTCGAGACGCGCATACTCAATTTGTATCGCTCGCGTTTAAATCAATCTTCGATAAAGCGTAAAATCCCGAAAAAGCCTAAAGCTGTAGAAATGGTAATAATAAAATTTCATGTGTTATTGAATGTTATCGCGGCTTGGTATTTCCTTTTCTTCGTTTATTTTGATGATGAAGATCGCATTGCTGTAATTAGGAATTGCGGGCCCGGGGCAAACCCGGCCCTGAATAAAAGACAACGTATATCCTCATACAGTATTTTATCCGTAAGTGTCCCAAAAGTCTGGCCGATAAATGTTCCAGATCTATCCCCACTACTGCGGGGTATACCCTCTTGAGGGGCCACGAAACTCGAGAGGCCTCCTAAGAGACCGCCTAATCCAACTTTCCAACTTCCTTATTTTCCATTATTTTTTTATGAGACTGCGATTACCATAGTTGTGGCATTTTTCTAAGAACAATGATACCACATATGATATAATTCCGATGACATTTACTTGTGTAATAGACAGCTAAAGTTTCGGGCGTGTAAGATAGCTTATGGGAAAGAAAGAGACTCGGAGTCGTAGTCGCCAACACGTTTCAAAGGCTCGCCGGCAACTGTCCTTCCTTGCGCCCGAAACTTTGACTGTCTATTACACACCTAAATATCATCGGAATTATATCATATGTGGTATCATTGTTCTAAGAAAAAAGCCACAAATATGGTAATCGCAGCCTCATAAAAAAATAACGAAAAATAAGGAAGTTGGAAAATTGGATTAGCTATGTTTAAATTTCTCGACGACCGAGGCCTCTCGAGCTTGGCTGTCCTTCTCTACGTTCGGCAAAACTCAAAGAATAGTGTCTCTGGCTCATAAATGTCCCTCGGCAGACCCGTGCTAGGGACTTATATCGATAAAATACTGTATATTATAGTTATTTATAAAAAAGGAAAAGTATGTACGATTCGTTTTCACTTGATTTGTTCTAAAAGTGGGTAAAGACACTCTAAGATTAGTTATGGTCGTCGTAAATATGAGGATATTAAAGTCGTCCAAAATTTATTGAAAATTACTATTGGGGAATGAAATATTAACACTGATATCATGAAAGAAAAAAATACAAATGATTATCCAAACATATAGTTAGTGAACAAATGTTTTGGTTTATTTATTGCTTCGATATTCTTTGTGATAATATTATCTGCTCATAATTTGATGCGGATTTTGTAACAAAAATGAGTAAATAAGATATAAAACAACAGAAGGATTAAAAAAATTTTGGGAAGAAGGATTTAAAATTATTAATCGAAAACAGATCTTTATATTTAGCGCCAGTTTCTTACAATTAATGCAGACAATTTTTATTCGACCCAAAGATGGAAAATAATGTAAAATCAAAATTAATTAATTATTTGGAATTCCTCTAAGATTAAATTTATTGTAAGAATTCTTCTATATTAGATTCTGCAATTCTTTTAAAATGTTTTTAAACTTGAGAATCCCTCTGACATTAAGTTTAAAATTAATTTAATATTAGAATACCTCTAAGATTAAATTTATTATAAGAATTCTTCTAAATTATATTCTTTAACTCTTTTAGAAAGCCAATTTTATGGTCAAGGATATTTATTTAAATGTACCTACATGTTTACATTTTCTGAATTTGTTATACAATCAGATGTCAAATCTATAATAATAAATGTATAATAATAAACGTATGTATGAAAACGTGTTTCTTCTGTATTATAGGTGCTGCTAAATTGGAAATAGAGTAAAGTCCTTTCATAATAATCGCATAATACTTATTTTCTTCTATTTTCCATGTTTACGACTGCTATAAATATATCAACTTTCGCCGCATACATATTTATAAACGATTTTAGAATAATTGCACGTGTTGCAAATATTTTCTACATTCTCCTATGATTACATGCCAAACCTCGCGCAACGTCACTTATTATATCTTATATTTATACCCAGTTTATTTTAACTCGTGTTCTAACACATAATGTAGCTTATGTTACAAGCGCGTAAGCTGCAATTAATGTCATGCTCAAGCATTCGATACAACCAAATGCGAAATTTACACATGATAAATGTTTTGAAATTATCGTAAAAGCGACTATAGCGTATCTCGTAACTCGTTATTCACATAAAGAATCTACACATATACATATAAATACTTAATCATGCGTACAACGAATCGAAATTTTTAAATGTACTTACTTTAGAAACGACGAACTTCAAAATAAAACGTAAGTTCCGTGATGTGATCAGTATCTTCGGTTAGTATAATAACATTGCCGATTTAAGCAGAGTACATTGATATTGTTGAAAGAAGATTTCAAATGTATTTTGTTCTAAGTTTTATTTTATATTTTTACAAAACCATAGTTTTCTTAATTTGCATACGCCCAAAATTTCACTTGTGCCAATCCGATGTTATTGTAGTTTAAAAGTACAATGATACGGAGTTTTTGACATAAATATTATACATTCTAAACATACAACATGAAAATGAAAAATTGTGTCACATATTAACAAAAACCAACAAACTTAATTCCATTTTTTCAAATAGAAAGAGCACAAATTATGGATTTTAAAAAAATTAAGAATAATCTGGTATACATCACTGAAATTTTTATTTTATAACATTTTAATCCCATTCTTTAATAAAATTTTTATATCCCTCATATAATTCAACCTTGTATTAATTTTATCTATAAAAATTCTAATGATACACTATTTGAAAACTATAAAATCTTATATCTCAGGCAATGTACTTGCCTAACGCTTGCATACAACATCATGCATTTGTTCTTAGTAATTGATTTCTTCTCCTCAGGTTTTAAAAATATCTTACAGAATAAACAAAAATTGTGCTGTTATATGGGAATAGTATTTCCAAATTATTGTTTATAGTTTAATATCATTGATATTCTTATGAAGTTATAAAATTCCATTTTTGTCTGCAGAAATAAGAACAAAAACTAGTCAAAATATAAACAAATTACACAGATTTAACAGTAAATATAATCAGAATAATTATTTAATGCAATTGACGAAGCAAATGACGATGTTATATTGTAACTGTAAAAATAAAAACAAAGATACATAAATTGCAAGCTTAACAATAAGCACAATTAGATCGATTATTCATTGTGATCATAGCAAACGACGATGCATCAAACGTCAATAAGATCTAATTGCACATTTAGCTTGTATACCGTCGATACGAGAAACAAGAACCATTTTTAATTTTATCTCATTCGATGAAAATCTATATTTGCATGAACATCCGCAATCTAAGCATCGACGAGCGTAAACGTGTAAAACAAAGTGGCGCAGTCGAAAGTACACGAAAGTAGGCAGCGTTATTAAAGTCCCATAACCATAACCGTGGTCTCCAATAATTTTTCTCATCGTGCAATGAGAAAAAAGCTCCAAAAGCTAGGCCGGGGCATTGCGTATCTCTCTGGCCGAGGGTACGTGTTTGCGAGGGCATTATGAAAAGAGAGAAAAAAAGAAGAGGAAGGGAAGCGGGAGGTGAAAGAAAAATAAGAGTGAGCGCGGGAGCTTCCCTTCGCAGATTTTTCGTGACAAGATAAGCCACGTCCTGTTTACTCTGGACTGCCGTGGCGTACGAAGATGCTCGTTAAGCCTTTTAGTGGCGGCGTATCGCGCGAGCACCCACAAAGTCGTATATCACCCGGGGGTACCTCCGTTTGTGCTGGCACCTTAACTTGCCGCACAGAAACCCCTGCGAAGAAGACACCGATTTCACATTAAGCACGCCTACTCATATCACACACTGAAACTTTCACCAACCAATATTCCCCCGAAATATACTGCCTATTCAACCATTCACTCGGGGCTATCCCCTAACTGCAGCACCGCCTGCTTAATAGGCGAAAATTCGGAACCGCGCCGTGCAGACCGCAGTACGATATTTTACCATTTAAAGGTCGGATCTCCTTTGCGCGTCTCGACGCAGCGTTTTGTTATTCTAGCGCCATTTATACGCCATTCGTCATACTTCACATCAGAAAAGAAAAGAAAAGAGCTACGACTAATGGAGTATGGATCGCAAAACGTTGCGTCTAGACGCGCAAAGGAGATCCGACCTTAACAGGACGAAATCGTCGCATCACACAGATTCATTTTTAGTGATTCTATGCGCTCTTACATGAAGAAAAAGGATTATATTCATTCTAACACATTCTCTGTGCTGACAGACAATGAGCATTGCCATCTGTTCTGATACACGATTTCGTGATAATCGTTATCACTAGACTGCGGATTTTATGCATTTATGGCAAAAATGAGTGGGACCCATTCAAAAAAGAGGAACATCACAATGATTTAAGAGTGCAAATCTATTTTTCTCAACTTGTCAACATGATAAAGAATAAACTGTTCAGGTGGCTCCAGACACTTGCACTAGGTGCAAGCAATTTTTATTTTGCATAAAGATCCGCAGTCTAGTTTATTACGTGCTCTTTGCTGCCACGAGAATTTTTACGAAAAGCCCATACTTATGGGAAACAAATTTTTTATATTCTATGGACGTTGATTAAGTAATTTGTTAAAGTAGGACGTGATAAAGATGCTCTTTAGGAGACCTGCAAAGACTCTTTACTTGTACAACCAAGATCATCTTCAGAAAGGAATGTTTCAGCCTGTAGATCTTTGTGCAGAATAAAATCTGCTGTAATCTCGGAATGCAACAATATTTTCGCGTCGAATATTGTTGCTATCTAAACGGTCATCGAACGCGGACACAAAGTTACGCTTTAATTGTAAGTTCTGATCGATTTAGAACCGGATAAACGGATCGCCGATAATCGGGTCGCGGTGGAGTCGTGAGCGATTGTTTATGGGTCGGGTTCGGGGAGTAAAGAACGATCATCAAGAGAACCAGTTGCGACGGTGGACCGTAATCAGAGCAAGAAGAAGAAGAAGAAAAAAGGAGGGATAAGGAAACGAGCGCGAAATTCTGTAATGTGAGTGATATTCATAAGAGTATCGCTTGAAAGCGATTGGGCGAGCGGCCAAGGGAGAGTAGAGAGCATTGGAAGAGGCGTTTTAGCCATGCAAAGACACCGCCTAGATAAATATCGAGTCCATTACGGGCAGAGATTTTACGATCGGCAACGTATTGCGGGTCGTCATTAATATGAACAGGGACGCGTGTTCGACCGCCCGGGAAACCAAAAAAAAAATGAAATCCGAGGGAAAAGGAGAGAAAATTCAGTAGCGCGAGTGGGAGGAAATCGCGGATGGGAACACGAAATAAGAGGAGAGGAAGAGAGAAAGTGAGAGGGAGAAATGGTAGCGCGACAGGAGAGAAGGAACAAGCACACAGAGAGAACAACCAGCCATACTCTTCGAACCGCAAGATCCAAGATCCGATATACCCGGCTGAGGTGAGGTACGAAGCAATAACTGGTCATGTCGGCCAGTAATTCAGTAGCCAATTAGTTAGACGGCGGCGGGAGAGTTGGCGAAGATGTCTATCTGGTCTCGTACGAGGCGGCTGCACCAGCGAGCTGTTGCAGCTTCCTGCACCGTTGCACCTACACGAATGTACACGCACACCTGTGCACACCTGCGCACGTTCACACACTTGTACGGGAGGAGGTTCAACACGGGTAGAAGGAACACCGTGGAGTCCTGGCGAGGGGTCCCCATAAGAGACAAGCGTGTACCTCCTAGAAACTGATTCAACGGTGATTTCTGTTCTCCTCCAACTAAGGCCGATCCCGAAGATATATTGGTGGTACATAGACGCAAATCTTTCTCGTTACTCAGTCCGCTGGCTGGTGCCCGGCTCCGGAACTTTTCGTTAAAACAACAACATGCTCCGATGCTTTTCCAGATTTACCGTAATGGCAGTCCGCGGTAGCCAGCAATTCTTTTTAATTGTGTCGAGTGATTGACGAAAGCAAAACTTTACAGACGATACGCTGCGGCTATGCATCAACCCGATTTCATACCATGAGTCCTATTTGGGGATTTAGACACTGGTATAACCCTGTATAACGTACAGCAGTTGTGCTCCTCAAAATGGTCGTGTTACATGCTAATTCGTGTCACAGAATGCTAAAATGTGGTTGAAGAACAGCGTTCAGCTCTGAGAACCAACAACGTTGCTTTGCTTTTATAAAGGTATCGATAATTGCCGAAATACATTAATGGCAAATGATATACACTATTTTTCTGTTCATTGTCAGTAGACTCCGGGTTTTATGTATTTCATTTACTCATGACGAAGATGCGTAGGAACGATTAAAACGGTGACAAGTTTAACAATTTATATATCATTTTCACTACATTAAGATATTATTAGGGAAAAATGGAATATTTAGATTCCGTGTCTTGAAATTGATAGGAAAATTTTTTATTTTGCATAGAGAGCCGGAGTCTAATTATCACGGACGAATACCATTAAATATTTCCTTGGTAATTAATAGTGTCTCGGATTTATTTCTGCAGCATCTTCGGTTCTGTAGATTTCCTTTTCTGGAAAAGATCTTTGGAAATTTCGTGACACGAAGTGTCTGTATTTTTTTGAACTTAGCCTTTGGACTTTGTGCTACTTTTGGCAAAAATACGCCGTTATATCGTGAGTATTTTTTAATTATCTATGTCGAGTCAGTTTTTGCTAATACGTACGATTTTTATTGTAATATAGTATTGGCACATCTTGAAATTGATTCGAACAATTTTTATTTTGCGTGAGAATCCACTGTCTGGTAATAATCCTACATTTTCTGTATATGAATCATTTTAATTGCCAATTACTACACAAATGAATGGATGTATATTACTTCCTTTCTAATTTTTTAAAACACCAAACACGTTAGACATGTTATTGATTTTTCTAAAACAGTGCAAGAAAATTTATAGTTCTAAAAATCGTTCCATATTCATATGAATTGCAGCGAAGGAGTGGGGAAGGTAGAGTGGGGACACAAGTCTTAATTTGGCGACTATACATATAAGATTGCGAATCTTTATGCAAAATAAAAATGTCTTCAGGGATTGTACAAAATATAAACCATATAGAAAGCTCTGTCTTGATAATTTTTATAACTTAGAAATAATGTATTCAGACATGTTTCAATCCTGGATTGAATTTCATTGACCCAATGAGATGATAAATGCGTAAAATCCGTAGTCTCTTAATTATCTTATCTAACCCATCTATTGCATACTTAGGTATTGGTAAATAACATATCGCTGTGCAGTCTTCTGTAACGGAGACATAATAACAATATTTTGTAAATTCGAATATGCTATCGACGCGAAATCCGCGCGGTAATTATTCCCCGAAAGCAGGTTGGGAATTTCGAGGAAACCGGACGTTATAATTACGTAAATGGTATGCGTCCGTCGATCGGTTCCTTGACAAAATATCTCACCGCGCTTCGAACGGGCCTCGGTTTATCAAAAATCGCAACGGAGAAATCGCTTAAGGGTTCCGGGAGATCCACGGCACGGCCGCCTCGCCGGTTAGCCGAAGAAGTCGATGAAATCGATCTTTCCGCGCGGCGGGTACCGTTTAATGTTTCAAGCGGGAGAGATACCGCTCGACGTCAAGATACGAGGAATCGGCGATAAGTTGCCGAGTCGGTACCGAGCACTGGTCTTTCCGAATTTAAGAAAGTGGATTTCAATTAGCCCGAAGACTTTGGAGGCGGCCGGCAGCCGATAAAATAACGAGGAGCCAAGCCCTTACTCGAACACGTCCGAGAGAGGTAAAACCCACACTTTCTTGGGCCCGGGTGAATTATGCTCTCCCCGGACCGTAACTTACCCACGCGGAATTAATGTGTGCTTGTGCAATCTTGCCTGCCACGGTCCAGCCTACCTGGGCTAATGAGTAGGTGTTTGTTGGACATTCTGACACGTTTTACGACTCACCAGATTACTTCCCTCCCTCCTGCAGCCGATAGATAGAGAGCCGCCCCGCCGCGCCGGCTGTTGCGAGTGTGCCGCCAACAAAGATTGGAATAGGACAGTTGATTTACTACGAGCAACCCGTACGATTTCATTCGAGGATACACGCCCGGTATCGCCAGCTCGTTACTCTTTCGATCTTTTCAAATGGAATCGGCTCCGTCGATCTGCCATAGGATTAAAAATTACGATTGATACTGATTTACCGCCTCGACGCCTTCTACCTTGCTCGCCTCCCGCGGAAATCTCTATCCTATGCTCCGCTCTCGTTGACAATACCGTCGCATGGATCTTCCTTTCTCTATAACACCGAATGACGCTGATCCCACCATGCGTCTTATTGGTACTTTTATTTGTTACTCCTCTTTGAAATTAATGACATCGCAATTGCTACACGCCAGCCTCCAGAACATTGTGGTCAACCTTATCCCCTAAATGCTGGTAAGAGGCTGTCGCGAAGGTTGCAACACGTTTTGTTTTCAGCTGTCAATTTTCATAGGATGAGAATTACGCAAAAAATTTAGACCGTTGTAAAAGTATAATTGCCCTACTACATTTCCGTAGAAAATATCATGGTAGCGTTAACGGGTAAAAAGTTATAACGGAAAGGATAAAAGAACAAATATCTCGACAATCCTTTACAAAAAACATTTCGAAACGCATACAAAAAGAAAACAGATTCACATCGCGGTAAGCGCACAGTTCTTTTTTGCACATTTAAACTACATTAAATTTCCAACAAATTTGATGTATTTAAGCAATCGGGGTTGAACAATTTTCAGTTAGAACGAATCAATAGGAAACTTGTTGCTTCTAGTGCTCATGAAAAGTTCTTTTATGAACAGAAATAAAGTTGACGACCATGACATTGGTGTTTTCAATAATAATTGTCGATATGTTCTGTTCGACACATTGCGATGTTTGTATTTTGAGAATTAAGTTGGACCACTGTATTCGCGTTTGGAATCAATCTAGCTCTTCGCTCTTGTTTAATTGTATACTAAAATACTAACCATTGATGTTTTGCAATGCAGTTATATTTTAGCAAGAAAAATTAGAATTGAAAACAAATTTGTTTTTTGATAGATTGATTCCAAACGTAAATACAAACAGTGGTCCAACTTAATTCTTGAGCTTCTTATTTAGAAAAATTGCTAGGTATTAATCTAAATGGTTGAAGACATCACCGTATATAAACGGCCGCCTCATGAGGGTTAACACAGAAGTATGCACGTTTATAAAATTCAGCTCATTAAGTGATCTCCGTACACATCTTCGTTAATGTTTGCCGCGATTTATCTGCAATTTTTAATTTTTTAGACAAATTTTGACAAAGTTGAATCAAGTAGGATCTTATTGTCAGTGGCAATGGACTTTTTAGGTATAAAATTATTTAAAAATCGTACGAAATTCTAATGAATTTCCTGTTCTTATATTTTTTGAGAATTTTTATACGTCATAAATGCATAGAATTCTGCGGTCTATTAATTAGTTAACTAATGCAAGGTCAGAATTACCAGGTAGTCTATTATTTATCTAACTTGCATGCATAATGTGTGGTACAACTTTTCTGTATTTACCATTACCATTGAGGGTTATACTAGCTGCTACAGTAAACAAACTTGCAAACTTTAAGAAATAAGTTGAAATTTAAAACATCAATGCAAAAATTACGGCGTTTTGATGCCAACCGTCTAAGTTTCTAGGCGATAACTTGAAATTCTTGCGAAACAGGACTTTCTGTATTTTTCTTTCATCTTTATTTTGAATATAACATTTCTAAACAGTTGGTATAAATGGTTTTTACAATTAATAGAGCGCCGATATGAGCCGTTTAATGCAAAACTGGTATAAGTCAATGTTTCTCTGTTTGGTTTACCGTCATTAAATGGCACGATTCTAATATAATGACAGCCGTGATAACTAATCATTTTTACTCCCAACATAGTTTCATTAAACGGCTCGTGCAATGGCCGAAGCAAATAAAATTTGATTAAAGATTCGCGTTTTTAATTTATTGGTACGAGGAAGGCGATAATTTACGGTGCTCGCAGAGCATAAAAGTGTGAACTGGCACCTGTGTTATTTTACATTGTTTGGATATTTCGCGACGTAGTGAAAGAAGCGAGATTCCTTGGGAATGAAGTTGAACAAGTTGTTTCTATATGCAGCGAGTCGGTAGACCAGGGAAGATTTTGTAAGAGGGCCGGCACCGACAAAAAGGTTACATGGGGCCTCTTCATCGGGTTATCTGATTTTTGGAACTCATCTAAATAATTCTAAATAGCCGAGCCCGTCGTTCTTTTTAGTATTTTCTTCTTATCGAGATGCTCGCCACGGTTCCTCGAAGGAAGGTCGGCGCGTTAACGTCGGATGCGCTATTTCGGTTCGCGCCGTATCCGCTCGTAAAAGTCGCCCAAGGCGTGGGCATCCATCCTAATTAACAACCATGGAACCAGGTACGGGACCATCTGATACCACGCCGAGAGTATAATCCGCTCGTTACCAACACGAAGCCCACACGGACAAGTACTCTTTACCGCCGTAAACCGTCTCTTCGGCTTCTCTTGCAGTTCGGATGCGATAGGCTTGGCGCCTTAGGCGGAACGAACAGCATACAAAGAGAGATTTCATACCACGGAGCGTTAGAATTCCAGAAATTTGCTTGGCTTTACGACCTACTTAACTGTACTTTTCACTTGCCGCTGACCGAATCCAAGTGACAGTCGATTTTCATGCGACTGTTGCCAACATTAATTTTTCGAAGAATATTCGATGTACAGTAAAGTCGCGATATTTTTCCAACGGCTGTATTCTGCATGGAGACATATCGTGTAGGGATATTATAGTTTTTCAAAGAATATTCGATATACGGTAAAGTCGCGATATTTTTCCAACGACTGTGTTCTGCATGGAGACATGTCGTGTAGGCATATTATAGTTTTTCGAAGAATATTCGATATACAGTAAAGTCGCGATATTTTTCCAATGGCTGTGTTCTGCATGGAGACATATCGTGTAGGGATATTATAGTTTTTCGAAGAATATTCGATATACAGTAAAGTCGCGATATTTTTCCAACGACTGTGTTCTGCATGGAGACATATCGTGTAGGGATATTATAGTTTTTCGAAGAATATTCGATATACAGTAAAGTCGCGATATTTTTCCAACGACTGTGTTCTGCATGGAGACATGTCGTGTAGGGATATTATAGTTTTTCGAAGAATATTCGATATACAGTAAAGTCGCGATATTTTTCCAACGACTGTGTTCTGCATGGAGACATATCGTGTAGGGATATCATAGTTTTTCGAAGAATATTCGATATACAGTAAAGTCGCGATATTTTTCCAACGACTGTGTTCTGCATGGAGACATGTCGTGTAGGGATATTATAGTTTTTCGAAGAATATTCGATATACAGTAAAGTCGCGATATTTTTCCAACGACTGTGTTCTGCATGGAGACATATCGTGTAGGGATATTATAGTTTTTCGAAGAATATTCGATATACAGTAAAGTCGCGATATTTTTCCAACGACTGTGTTCTGCATGGAGACATATCGTGTAGGGATATTATAGTTTTTCGAAGAATATTCGATATACAGTAAAGTCGCGATATTTTTCCAACGACTGTGTTCTGCATGGAGACATATCGTGTAGGGATATTATAGTTTTTCGAAGAATATTCGATATACAGTAAAGTCGCGATATTTTTCCAACGACTGTGTTCTGCATGGAGACATGTCGTGTAGGGATATTATAGTTTTTCGAAGAATATTCGATATACAGTAAAGTCGCGATATTTTTCCAACGACTGTGTTCTGCATGGAGACATATCGTGTAGGGATATCATAGTTTTTCGAAGAATATTCGATATACAGTAAAGTCGCGATATTTTTCCAACGACTGTGTTCTGCATGGAGACATGTCGTGTAGGGATATTATAGTTTTTCGAAGAATATTCGATATACAGTAAAGTCGCGATATTTTTCCAACGACTGTGTTCTGCATGGAGACATATCGTGTAGGGATATTATAGTTTTTCGAAGAATATTCGATATACAGTAAAGTCGCGATATTTTTCCAACGACTGTGTTCTGCATGGAGACATGTCGTGTAGGGATATTATAGTTTTTCGAAGAATATTCGATATACAGTAAAGTCGCGATATTTTTCCAACGACTGTGTTCTGCATGGAGACATATCGTGTAGGGATATTATAGTTTTTCGAAGAATATTCGATATACAGTAAAGTCGCGATATTTTTCCAATGGCTGTGTTCTGCATGGAGACATATCGTGTAGGGATATTATAGTTTTTCGAAGAATATTCGATATACAGTAAAGTCGCGATATTTTTCCAACGACTGTGTTCTGCATGGAGACATATCGTGTAGGGATATCATAGTTTTTCGAAGAATATTCGATATACAGTAAAGTCGCGATATTTTTCCAACGACTGTGTTCTGCATGGAGACATATCGTGTAGGGATATTATAGTTTTTCGAAGAATATTCGATATACAGTAAAGTCGCGATATTTTTCCAACGACTGTGTTCTGCATGGAGACATGTCGTGTAGGGATATTATAGTTTTTCGAAGAATATTCGATATACAGTAAAGTCGCGATATTTTTCCAACGACTGTGTTCTGCATGGAGACATGTCGTGTAGGGATATTATAGTTTTTCGAAGAATATTCGATATACAGTAAAGTCGCGATATTTTTCCAACGACTGTGTTCTGCATGGAGACATATCGTGTAGGGATATTATAGTTTTTCGAAGAATATTCGATATACAGTAAAGTCGCGATATTTTTCCAACGACTGTGTTCTGCATGGAGACATATCGTGTAGGGATATCATAGTTTTTCGAAGAATATTCGATATACAGTAAAGTCGCGATATTTTTCCAACGGCTGTGTTCTGCATGGAGACATATCGTGTAGGGATATTATAGCTTTTCGAAGAATATTCGATATACAGTAAAGTCGCGATATTTTTCCAACGGCTGTGTTCTGCATGGAGACAAATCGTTTAGGGATATTTTTTTTTTATGACTGCGTCTACCGCGCCGAAAGTACAGCGTAATTTGCATTATTCGGAAGTATACAACTGCGCATGCAGCTATTAGCCACATGCTGTCGAATAATGTAAATTAGATTGATCTAGATTGATCTTTTATCTAGCGTTTGTGACCACTGAAAACCCCCGTGTTTGTATTATTGAGAAATAAGAAATGCGAATATCGCACTCTTGCACTCCTGGAAACGAGTCTACTACGTTACACCACTAAATAAAGTTGAGACAATATCGTGTCTAGTGTCATTTTAATCAGAAAAATGCCAGAAATAAGTTGGTGAAATTCTCATAAAAAAATAATGAAAAATAAAGAAGATTTGTAATTGGATTAGTAGTGTGTTGGATTAGTTCACACCGATATTCCGAGATCAATCATCGCCGCCCTGCGACGCGACATTGGCCGGAAGTGAAGTGGTTAGGCATTGGATAAATTCTGGGTAGAAGGTCGCAGAAAAATATCGCGACTTTACTGTACAATAACTCTTATTAATACTCGGACACTTAAAGAGATGATAAACTTTTTAATTAGATTCCTACATGACGGGAAAAATATTTTGAAAAAACTAGTCACAGAATTGTAGAGAAAATTCTAAATTTATTCTTTACAACTTTTTTATATGGGCCTATATTAAAAATTTTTTGTAAATACGTTAGGTAGATCTTTGTCAATTAAATACAATAACTTCTGAAAAAGATCTCATTGCTCTTCACAACTTTTTTATGTGGGCCTGTATTTAAAAATTTTGTCAATCATACACACGGTGGTAATTTCATCAAATGATAGTTTCATCAATGTAACCTAACAAAAAAATTCAAGAGTTCAATATTAAAAAAGTTATTGTCCTTTCAAGTATCCGAGTACTAAACTACACTGAACTATATTCAATTCTGCGCCGTAATCATCATACATCTATTATATAAGGCACAAACATTTGTTAAGAAATTGTTATCTTACCAGCGTCGAATCCTTTTTAATAATACCTGCAATTCAAGATTGGTCAGGTAGATTCGTAGACTTTGAAATGTTACGTATGCGGAAATTGTAATTCAAGAAGAAACGTTCTGTATTGTTTCCTCCGCAGGATAAATAAGAGTTTCGAATCGACAAGTGAAACCGCCTCTCGTCTTTCAAGTGTCGAATATAAGGTTGTAGAAAAATGAAATTTTGTGTGCCAAAGTAGAATGTGATGGAATAGGTTAGTTCTCAGCAGGTAGCAGAACTTTATCGAACAGATACTATATAAGAAAAATAAACATTGAATAGAGCTTTGTTATGTATCGGCAAAAGCATACAACAAATTGAAAATTGTTACCCGGGAGTTGGTGTAAAGATTAAAGATAATTTTATTAATCGCCTTCGTAAATGGACCCGAGCCACGCCATTCAAGTGTTAAACGTGGGTATAAATTATAATTATAATATTAAATAATTAAATATTTAAATTTCTCAACGTTTCGATCCCAATGCGGATCATTATCAAGAGACAAAAATTTTTGCGTCTGAAAAAGAAATTAATATTAAAGATTTTGAAATTAGATATACAGCAAGTGCGTATTCAATTTTTTCTTTTTCTATTTTACCAATTTTTGGTAATTTACGTGGCTGTGTTACATTGAAAACAGTATATTTAATTTCAAAATCTTTAATATTAATTTCTTTTTCAGACGCAAACATATTTGTCTCTTGATAACGATCAGCATTGGGATCGAAACGTTGAGAAATTTAAATATTTAACTTGCAAATTTGTTGTTTCTAAAAAGGATCGAACCTCGCGCCGATATCATAATTAGGGTAACTTCACCAGTGAATAAATTTTAACCCGCACGGCATACTAGTGATAAATTTGTGATTAAAGAGTTAAATAAATAGGAGAATATTGTTTAGTAATTTTGTTCATTCATTGGACTATCATTGTTCAATTACTAGAATGTAGTGTTCATTGACTGGTATGTTTTACATTTTTTATTTAACGTTTAACGAAGAAAAATAATAATAATTTCAATTTGTTTGCGATTCATTCATTTTTGACAAATAAAGTATAGGGAGCCATTTGGCATATATGAGATTCCTTTAATTCACACATGTTTTTTTACATAAAATATCTTCTTGAACAATTTCTTAAATGTTCATTCACTGGTGCAGTTACCCTATAATTTATATTTCAATTTTCGATCGATAAGAATTTTTCCTTTAAACGTGGGTGTTGAGATCGATTAGCTCATTAACTTTTGTTAGCGAGTGTATCCGCAAGCATGAAGAATAACGTCGTTTATCCAAGAAGAGAAAGGGTGGTAAATTCTCGAGAAACAGTGCGCATAAAGAGCACGGGCAAGAATCGAATGAAAAGATTGTCAATACCGTACTTTCTTTGTTGGAGGGTCGCCATTCATCGTTCTCCTATTACACGTCTATATTGTCGCCAAATGAATCACGCCTAATACATTACGGAGTAATCGGCTTCAGAGGTGAGTACGCGCCCACGTGTTCTTTGACGCTCGCCGTGTACGTATTATCAAATTGAAATGGACGCGAGAAAACAGGAAGGCGATATACACCGGCCTACGCGATTAAGCCTCTTGTATCGCAATAAATTTCGGTGCTTGCATCTGAGTCGTGTCCCGAAAGTGCCACGGTCGATCAGTGTCACGAAAACGTCGCTTAATAGCGTGACTCTCGAGCCCGTATTCCACGAATTGCTCCGCTTAATTCGCTGATTTACTTAGGGCGTCAGTTACTAAGTGCCCCGGCGCATTTCCTCGAGACACCATCGGAAATTTCTAGAATCGTACACCAAGCCGATCATAATTTCCTTTCAATGAACGCGCATACTACGTTTTCGCCGGAGATAAATGCGACCGACAACTTCAGCTATGTAGACCAGGTGTACGGTCTTAGTGTGTTTTCCGATTTTGTGACAGTCCCATAATCATCGCAGGGAAATGGTTTAGATCAAATTCAACCTCAACTTGGCCATCTAATATAAACTTTACTCGTTTAATATAAATTGAAGGAGAAATTAATTTTTTTTAACATTTTAGTATTAGCACTCGGGTGACCATTTTTTTAAATTTTAATATTGAAAGCTATTTTTTCAGTCACATTGCAAAACGAAATTATTTGTTTGAACATGTTCAAAAAGTATTCCAGTGGAAAAAATTAACGTTCCATGTTAACGTTTTCAATTGTTGAATCAGAATTTCTGAATTCAAGGTTGTAGGGTTATTGAATTAATCTTGATATCAACTACGACTTTGATAAAGATGTATTATTACAAAAATATATAGGAGTCTTATTGTTTATGGAAACAGACCATTTGCATTTTTATGGAAACAGACCATTCTTCATCCGTATAACTATGAAAATATTTATTTAGATTTAAATAGTGCTTTTTATACCGAAGATTAAGAGTGTAACAATTACGGTAAACTTTAACATTTCACTTTGTTACCATTACACACATATACGTAATATAAATTACAAACAGTAAAAATCAGACGAATTGTGCAGAGCAAAGCATTTTTTGTTTATCCATAATAACAAAATCGTTCAAGCAAAAAAGGAATACGATACGTTGCATCACTAAAATATATCAATTTTTTATTTTGCCGTTAGGTTTGTATAATTGCTTCAATTAATTTGAAATAAAGAAATATTTAAATTTTTAATTTGAAATCTACGTACTTTGAGTTTGTTCATTTTTATTAATAACGATCTTTTCATATCAGTTTCCACATTGCTAACTGAACATAAATAAGTAGTAATTATTTCTGTATTCTGTTGTGGTGTACACTGATTAATATTGCACTATTTTGCTTAAAAACCAACAAAAAAATGAGGCTGTGTGTGAAAATAAACAGATATCCTTTATTTCGGTTAATTTGAAATAAACAATAAATTTAACAAAAAAGACCATAAGCTGCATTGACCAACACCAGAGTGTATTAAATTATACTTTCCAAGTAAAAGTAAATAAAAAAGTATACTGTAGTGATACGAACGTACTGTTTTTAACATAGATGAAAGAGATAATTTAACTATCTAAAAGTGAGATCGTGTGTTGTACATTATTGCTCTCGAAGTAAAATTTTATTCGTCTTTAATCAATATACAGTGTATTTTATGTACATATGAAAATAATAAATAGTTAAAATATAAAGTAGTAAAGCTGCTAGAACAATTTAAAGCTGCTATTACATTAATTTCAGTCTATTACAATTATTAAACAAGACAACAGGTTTTTATTTCAAGCCTGTTTGTTGCAACTGAGATAGAACATTTCGCTTAAAGTACCACGCTCTACTTACTAATTATTAATATCAACAATTAATAACTAAATGTATTCGATGATAATAGGTTTTCGTTTTCCACTAGGAAAACTATCCAGCCTAAGTAAGTACCAGCCATAGCAGCTGTAAAGGGAACAATATGTCAAGGGGTTGAAAAACCGGATTTGGTACCCTCTGACTTGAAAGCGCAGATATAGTAGACAACAGAAAATTCAGAATGCTCTCCGTGATCATGAAACCTAGAGTATTATCGCGTCTTAATTTTTGACTGGAAATTTTATTACACCGTGACAAACTCGCATATCTGTTATAAACATGCATTTTCAACTGCACGCGTAACCTATATTTCCATATCCTACGTGACTGGTATAACATGGAACGTATCCTCGGTGTTATACAAGGGATTACTGCGTAAACCTGGCGCAGGACGTTCCACCATGAAACGATTAAGTTTCGTCGGATAGGAAGGAATACGAATGTTCTAGGACACAAAAGGTTTCGTTCTTGGACTGGTAGCAGACGTCGACGCGGTGGTAGCGATGAGAGAGGTGGGGGCGGTTGATAGCAAGCGGGTAGGTCTGGGATGCGGGTTACGGGTCGCAAAGTTGGTCGCGTCGCAATAAATTCGAACGGTAGCGTCCCGGCGATTTCGACTTGGCTTGATCGAGCGCGCCGAAATAAAGTAAAACACAGCAGTGCTAAGTCGGTTATAAACAAAGATACAAACTACTGTGGCTTACGGGACCGCGACTCACGCATGGCTGCCGGCGATAGAAGCAGCCAGTTCCGCTTTATGATCCCATAAATATCTCAATAGGATCTTAAATTACCTCTCCGGCCGGAGTCTGCGACTCCCTCAACCGCTCGCTGGCTGCTGTTCCACCACTGCCGTTGGCTGCCTTGCTGCCTCCGCTGCCTCTACTGCTGCCTCTGCTACCTCTGCTGCCTCCTGCCTCTGCTACCTCTGCCGCCGCCTGCCTCTGCCACTGCCGCCTCTGGATATACATTTACCCGGCCGAGTTTTCGGTGGAGACGTTACTGTTATTTATGGGCTCGTTTATCAAGGTGGCACCCCTTTCCCCTATCGTTGCTTCGATGCAGACTATCCGCCACTGCGAAGCCAATCCCGAGATATATCGCCTCGATACCAATCCGGCTCTCTCGAGTGAAAGAGAGTTTCGAAGAGGGAACCAGCTTCGTCTCTCTGATCCCTTCTTTCAACTTTTCGCCCAAGGGCACACTCCGAAACTTCTTTCGGTGATAAATGCTTCTGAAGAATCGCTACCGAACGATAGCGGCAATTAGCGGTGCCTCATTTGTCTCCTTGTCTGCCCCGTTCTTGACGAGCTTGCGGCTTCTACTCGATGTCTGCAATCCATTTTCCTCGCCGCGCCGTGCCAGAAAACTATAGCGGTTCTCGTTGCTACCAGTGTGCTGGCGCAAGTGCCATTCGCAAGTACCAGATAACTCTGCTGCCAAAAAGGTGTTCAATCCCACGAACCACACGTCGGTATGATACGGTGTACGTATGTTCAAAAAGAGACGGGAATTTTCGAATCTCGCGAGCTATCAGTTACCCAATGAGATTACATTTTTTGGGGGTTGTACAACTGTAAGTCATTTACACGTCAATTTTCGGTCATATTATAGTTTGCGTTTGACGGCGCACTGTTTACCAGCTCACAGTTCATTAGGTACTCGTTCGTGTATTTTCTTTTTGCTAAAAACAGGACTATTCTTTTTTTCCAAAGATGAAAAGGTCATTGAATGGTCACGTTTCGACACTATAGAGGTGATGCAGTAACAATACCAAAAGAAGCGTTTGGGAAGTGTTTCGAGAATTGGAAAGAGGTGGCATAAGTTCATGATATCCGAGGAGGACTACTTTGAAAGGGACAATATCAACATTGATGAATAGATATAGAATCTCCGACGAAAAAAATTATGAGCAGAACTATGTAAAGAAATAGTGAACAATCCTATTTATTTTAAGCATACTTTGAAAATGAAATATTTTATTTGATGCAATAAGTTTTTAAAATAATATTTGCAAATATATTAATAGTTTATTTGGAGAATATTGGAAATATTTTGTTTCATGCAATACGTTTTTTAAAATAATATTTTATTTGATGCAATAAGTTTTTAAAATAATATTTGAAAATATATTAGTAGTTTATTTGGAGAATATTGGAAATATTTTGTTTCAAGCAATATGTTTTTTAAAATAATATTTTATTTGATGCAATAAGTTGTTAAAATAATATTTGGAAATATATTAGTAGTTTATTTGGAGAATATTGGAAATATTTTATTTCATGCAATATGTTTTTTAAAATAATATTTTATTTGATGCAATAAGTTTTTCAAATGATATTTGAAAATGTAATAGTAGTTTATTTGGAGAATATTGGAAATATTTTGTTTCATGCAATATGTTTTTTACAATAATATTTTATTTGATGCAATAAGTTTTTAAAATAATATTTGAAAATATAGTAGTAGTTTATTTGGAGAATATTGGAAATATTTTGTTTCATGCATATGTTTTTTACAATAATATTTTATTTGATGCAATAAGTTTTTAAAATAATATTTGAAAATATAGTAGTAGTTTATTTGGAGAATATTGGAAATATTTTGTTTCATGCAATACGTTTTTTAAAATAATATTTTATTTGATGCAATAAGTTTTTAAAATAATATTTGAGAATGTAATAGTAGTTTATTTGGAGAATATTGAAAATATTTTGTTTCATGCAATACGTTCTTTAAAATAATATTTTATTTGAAGAATATTGGAAATATTTTGAATTCACTTTAAAATATTTGTTTTCTTAATTTTTAATATTTGTGTGGAAAATAATGGCGCTTATCCTATATACTTAAGCAAATAAATTGTTTTCTAATAATACAAAAATAAGTAAGTTGTACTTAGACTTGTTTTCTCTATTAATACTTAACGTCCTAATATGTACAATTGTCGTTAATATGTACTTAACAATTGTCTGTAATATTACAGTGAAAAATGTCTTTAATATACGGAGGTATGTGGGTACATACAGGAACGTTTTCAAAGGAAAGTCCAGTTTGAAATTCCCGCCAATACGAGAGGGGAACCACACATCTATATTGATATGATGGATCTGTGTATAATTGAGGAACTAGCGGTCGATCGTTTAACTGCAATCAGATATGCATTTATTACTCCATATCATAAATAATTCCGTCGAGTGAAACGTTCCTGCTGTGATTCGGTTCTTGTTAGTTAAAAGCAATAGTGTAACTGAAATTTACATGCACTTGTGCTGAGACTTACAATTAGACATGCCATTTAAATGAAGACATATGGTCCTGTCATTCCTATTGCCATTGATCTTCTATATAATAATGCTCAGCCTTGTGTGAGGCTGCTATAATAAATCAGTTTTATTTTTCATGATTTTCCCCTATCTCGAATGACGTTCTTTTCCGTTCATAATTCGCTTCTAACAATTGCATTCAATGATCACATTGATATTTACATATGTAGTATAGGAAAATTCTTTTCTATTGTTAGAAAAGTATATTTACCATATGCACTTGCATGTTGTATGTATTGGATGTATCTTGAAATCTGCGCTTAATTTTACGTTAATTTTAATGTACAGGATAGATTGAAATATTTACATCAACGTTTCCTCTCTTGACTTCAATACAGGGTTGTAATCGCATTTCAAGTTTCATTAACTGGTGATTGAAATTAAATTAACGCGAAAGACAGTTTTGATTGACATTATAATTGGAAGGAGCACTGATATTTCAAAACTGCACTTAAACGAATAAAATAGATCAGGAATACTTCTGGTTTTTGCCATTTATGTATTTTTCAATTTGAGTTCTTAAATGAGCTACATTTTTATGCACAAATATTGTATAATTAAATAATTATAAAATAAGTTGTAATGAAACTAATGTACATATATGCACTACATTATTAGTGGATCATCGTCAGATTAAAGGTTATTATACAAATACTATCATAAACCGTGAAATTTAGAACTGATTTTCCGAATATATTGTCGTTTTAATTATTGCCTTAATTTTTATTTTAAAACTTACATAAACAGGTTTAACATAGGTTTTTTTTATTAACCTGTTATTTTCATAAAATATATCGCATTCAGTAAAAGTATAATGACATGTAAAATGAAGAATTATATAAAATTTAATTAACATCTTGGATTATGAAGAATCACAATTTATATATACAATGTGTATCTCACATAAGAAAGTACACTGTTTCTTAAATATTAGTTCCAAATAAAAATATTAACATTCAACAACTCAAATCGTTAATATTACCAATATGAATATTTATGAACGCATAACAAATACATATAACAGTTGTTTGACACTATACCTGTACCCGCATAATATAATTGTGCGACTGATCAATAAATCAGTTAATACATTCACTATGAGTAAAATAAATAAAAATACATAATTCATATCGTTAGAAAATGGCTCCGAGTGCACACCTGACAATGAACAAAATTTCTCTGATTCCATTATTACGTCGACCGTAGATTGTTGCTAACAAACTTTTAATAACGTTAAGAGAAATACCGTTTCGTTGTATAATAATTTCGTACGCATATTCATGGACGTGCATTTTCA
Organism: Lasioglossum villosulum; assembly: GCA_963971365.1. Classification (NCBI taxonomy): domain Eukaryota; kingdom Metazoa; phylum Arthropoda; class Insecta; order Hymenoptera; family Halictidae; genus Lasioglossum; species Lasioglossum villosulum. The sequence goes on along the minus strand of OZ020498.1, from coordinate 30,005,636 downwards.
ATAGGAATTGAAATCGAGCCAAGAGCCACTGAACAAGAACGGTTTTCTTTACTTCTTCATTTAAAGGCTATCATTGAATTTTACTGAACTTATATACCATCATTTAATATTCCTCCAATCAACATTCTTCTAAACCACATGCACTGGCATTGTGTATAAGAAGAACTCAGAAACTGACGCTGATTGGCTGCAGAGCTCTCGAAATATTCATAATTTTGCTAATGACATCTTAACGATATTGCAAGCAAATATTTAATGAAATTCAACCATTCTATCTGGAATTTATTAGTGCATAAATGATAAAAGTGTACATAGTACAATCGATGCAATCTTTTGAACGAACAAAGTCTGGCTCATTGTTTATGATTATGAACAAAATCTCTACTTTCAAATACCTTATACATGTAAAATTAATGTGTACATATACATTTCTTTATAAGTAAAAGACATTGTCATTGTATTAAGCAATTGTATATATTTTTCTTTGTGAAGGAAAAAACAAAACATACTAATCAAATATTAGGATTTTTCTTGTACACTTTTCTCGTAGTTCTTATAAATACCCAGGTGAAAATGAACTGTTTGATTAAAAAATTATAGAACATCGAGATTTAAAATTTTACAAAATCGAAATTGATCGCGTAGAAAATGTTTCAATTATTTTTTTAGATGTTTTTTAAATGTTTCAAGTATTTAACAAACATATGGAATAACGTATATTTAAAAGACTTTATTACTTTCATCTTATACATAACCTAAAAGAAGTATTTTTATTATTTATTTTCAATTTATGTGCAACATTGCGGAATAATTTCTAATTTCAAATACTTGCTTTAACTAAAATAACAAATAATTTCATGTAAAATATTCAACTCAATTAATTCACTATCTTCGGGAAGGTATTTGATCAAATGAAAAATAAACTGGAACATTATTTCAAATAAATTGCGAATTATACAACAATCTGAAGAAAAGTTATGTGTCACCAAATAAGATAGTATATGTATAATCTTATATGTCATTTTCCAAATGAAGTAATTGTTCTCACACGGCATTGTGTATAAGAAGAACTCAGAAACTGACACTGATTGGCTGCAGAGCTCTCGAAATATTCATAATTCGGCTCGTAAAGCGGAGAACGCTATTTTCTAACGAGTTTTCGAGCGGGTTACGTGTATGAAAAGTTCCGCAGAATCTTTCGCATTAACCTTTCATACTGTTCACGTAACACCGAAAAAGGAGCGCAGTTTTAGGTTTCCTTGTCGGAAGACAAATAGCAGCAGTCAACAGGGAGCGTAGCACACTTTGTCCCCGACAGCGTGGCGAATAAACGCCCGATCACTTTACGAGCTAGACGGGGAAAGAGTAGAGCAGATAGTGCGAACGCGAGCAAGAGAAACGCGTGGGGTAGGGGGAGAACAGACAGAGAGAAAACCCATCCTTTCTCAATTCGTACGTATCCACCTACACCCTCGAGGCCAACGATCCATTTCGGTGCCGCCAACACTATCCAACCCCTGATCCGAGACGAGAGTGTGAGAGAGGACTTCGGGGATCTCGGCCGGGCAAAACCGCAGTGTTGATGCGAGACCTGATAATTCCATACCTCGCCACTCTACCTGATTAATTTCTGTATCGCCGATGCTGCGATTTATGAAGAATCGGCGCGGCGGATCCGTGAGCATGACAACAGTATCTGCACCCTGTTCCATCTCGAATATTGATAAAGATCCCACTGGTGTGCTTGCATTCTGGACATCCGACACTTCACCGGCTCCGCTACTTCTTCAAATAACACCCTTGCTGTCGAGTATTTAACCCTTATACGTTCCTCACGGTGAACATTCGAGTCCAAGGGTGTAGAGGCCATGTGAAAGGCAACTTCGTTTTTTTTCAATGAAATGATATACTTCTTTAATATATGTGTCTCTTAGCAAATTTGGTGATCTAACATTAATAATTAGTCTACGTAATACATTTATAGTCAATGCTGAACTAAATGGCGAAAGGTTTGAAATTCTTTATATTAGATAAGGGACATTAAGTCCCAAGTTGTCTCAGGTTCTAACAAATTGGAATATTTTTAGTACACCTTCCTTTTCACCCACAAACATGGGTGAGTTGAGTTTTGACTCATGGTTCCCTTAACGCTTTGTTTCAAACATGTTTCTAACGTTTCGATCCCTATGTGGATCTTTTTTAAAGAGACACTTTTGCGTTTGTTGTGTGAAAAGTGGACAAGAACATTTTGGAACAAAAATTAGTGGAATGAAATTTATTCCATGATGGTAGATATGTAACCGGGGTCGATATGTAAGGGATCGAAACGTTAGAAACATGCTTAAATAATTGCACATTTGTTGTTTTCTATAAATGATCGAACCTAGCGCCGATATCATTCAATTTATTACATTGCAATGTTTGTATGTTGGATACCGATACGAGAAAGTTCATTTTAGGGGTAAATGTCACAACTTCCCCTAATACAGTCCACTGTGCGCCGCGCCGCCGCGTCTGCAAACGAAGACAGTTACTTCGCGATGACTTTGAGCCAGGGCTTTAAAAAGTCATGTCGTTTGCAGTGCTAACGTAAACTGTCCTACGATGGAAGACCGGAGAGAAGACAAGAGGGCAAGCGTAGCTGACGGTTGACGGACAAAGATAAATAAATAAAGGAAACGGCATTCGCGCACAAAGGGAAGCAATATCCCTGTCTTTAGCCTTGTGCAGAACTCGGTGGCTCGTAGTTGGATAGGGAGCTAATAGCGGTTGCAGTAAACAAGCCGCTTCTGCCACGGAAACATCGTGTGTTCCGCAGACTTTCCTCTTATCCTACCATTCTTCCTTCTCGCTTCCATGTCCTCTCTCTGTCTTTTTCTCCATCTTCCGTTTCCTTCCATTTGATCCTTTTCCCGTCCCTTTCCGTTCCGCCCCCGAACCGACGCGTCTCTCTGTCTTCCTCGCGACCATTTCCGTTTTCCGACCCACCTTCTCACACCTCCGCGTCCCGTTTTCTTTTATTTTTGCCGACTGTGTCTGCCCTCCAACCCCTCTGCCAACGAGTTCCTTTTCGACCGATGAAACCACGCGATTCGTTTAATAGCTTACGGCTTCAAACAATTACCTGGAATTTATTTCAGCCACGAGCAACCAAGATAAATGGGACGCGGCGGCATGGCAGATAACTCATGTTTGCGTGATTAATGTGGACGTACGGTCGCCTTGGAAAGTAAGTTAACGGCTTCTCGAACACATTGCCGTTTATTACTATTAAAAATTCAACCGATGTCTGCGGGACGGGCGTGTGCGCAAAAAACCGATTACGGAAGAGCAGTTTGTTCTGCGTTCGCTGCTCTTGATGGGAACGAAACTTTCCGAAACGAAGCGAACACTCGGAAAGTATGTCTATGCAACTCCTTCGTTGCACTAGGGCTTATTGTGCATTTTTAACTGTTTAGCCTTTGGTTTGTTAGTTGTAAAAATAAGTGCAGTTTGTACAGTGGATGCAGAATTTGAATACGTATACTTACATGAATTATACAATAAATTGTAGCTGTATCTCATTTTATATAACTTTACACTAATTTTATAATATTCCCTAGTAGCATACAATATTGTATGCACATTCGTATAATATTAAAAAGAGATTCAATCTTTCTTTAATATTCAAATATTCATACAATACTTATTTTATATTAAGTAACAAATATTTTTTTAAATATGCAGAGAATATTTATTTCACGTTATGAAAAAAATATTTTTTCTCATTATAAAACTAATCTTTATTTAATATTAAAAATAGAATATTTTTTCCTAATATACAGATAATATTTCTATTTCGTACAATGAAAAATATTTTTTCTCATAAAATTAATCTTTATATAATATTAGAGATAGAATCATTTTTTTTTAATGTGAAAGAAATATTTTATGTTTATCATGGAAAAATATTTGTTCCAGAATATGATACGAAATAAAATGTTTACTTTTAATTTACTTTGAATTCGTGTTTGTCATTTAATAGACATACATTTATGTTACAAATACATTAATTAAGTATTGTTCTTATTATGTGCGACAAAATTATTAGTACTCGAGATATTTTTAAAACCTGTCTTTATTGAAAAAGATGCACATTATATATCTTGAGAACAAGGTAATTTAATAATTTTTTGCTATGGTACCCTAATAACTTTTTACGCAGAATAAACAGAGAAATCGATTAGTACATCAAAATATATGCATTTCTACTTAAAGAAATGATGCAATTGTTAATTGCACATGCACAGTTGCACCTAAAAAAAATCTGTGGGCCTACGAACGTAGCATTCTTCGAACCATTAATCTTTCTAACTGCATACAAAATTTCTGAATTTTTAATAACCTCCTCCCGAAGACGAAGATAAATATTCCCTTAAGCAGTGCACAGAAAGTAGTGTTATTATATATAGTTTCTAATCTTTGTTATAAATTTTTCTCAAATGTGAAGATTTAATTGAACGTTATTTAAATATGGGTTTCACGTTTTTTAAACATTTACTTCACATTTTTTAAATATATAATTTATATTCTCTGACTATTTAGCTTATATTTTCTAAACATTCAATTTACATTTCTTGCATATGTATACAATATTCAAATCTAATATTTTTCTCATATGAAAAAGTGTGGCTTAAAAAATATTTTTCCAATATTTGAAAAAAACATTTACCCAATATTTTTGTGCTACTAGGGTTATATCTACTAAGTACTTTACATTTCTTTCTAAGTTCGTTTACATTTTACATAATTACTTAATCATTCGTCCATATCAGATTAGACGCTTCAAAATCTAAAATTTATATTTAATTTGGTTTTAAGAATTGTGTAATTGAGCCGGGCTCTGATTGGTCCGTGTTTTTCGATAATAACTCCTAAACAAAGCCGCAGACACCATTTTTGTAAAGGAAAATGTCGATTCAAATGATCCAAAGAACCATTTCCGGGAGTTACACTTATTTTGGGACACCCTGTATGATACTGTATAACATAATTTCGATAGCCGTGAAGTCTCGAGAAAATTGTTGTCTTTTCCTCTGTGCGATCTAATTCCTGTTATATAAAATAGACATATTTAAGATGATCAAGTCAGGAGAAATACACTATGTATTATTTCTGACAGATTAAGTGATGAATTACAGCTGGAAACAATATAAAGTAAATAAAAATTGAAGTCCATTAAATCTTTTCTTGCAATTCGTACAATTTCTATTTTGCACAAACATCCGCAGTCTCGTTATAATTATTTTTCCGTAACGTGTAATTTTTCACGTAAATAATATTATTGTTTTTGTTTCGCTACCACGATCAAGTCTTTGCGTCACCAAATGACTTGATAAGAATAACAGACAGGTGAAGGACGTCGACACTTTACAGCGCTGCTGTAAGTGGACATTATCAATCGCACAAAACAGCTTCTTCAAGACAATTGTGTCTATTGCGACTCCATGAATAGGAAGAATACCCGCGTATTTGCATTTCAGCGTACGCAGTTGCAGCGTTACCGTGAAATGGTAAATTGTTGAAAACATTGTTCTTATCTTGGTGTTCTATTTTCTTTCGATCAGCCGTCACTTCCACGCATACGTGATAATATTGGCCGTATTACAACTATGCCAGCTGGACATTGAACTGCAACTATAGCTGAGTAAATGGCATATCATTTGTGTGACAGGTTGTAAATTATAGGTCGGAAAAATAACTGGGGAAAAAGCTCATTTCAAGTTACGTTTGTTGCACGTATCTGCATGCTATCTAGCCCGCTGTGCATCCTTGAAATAATGACAACGGCTATTATTGCTGAAGTTATGCACGGTTACAGCAATTTTTCGGGATCACTATTTCTACTCGATGTTCGTAAAGACCGTCAAAATTAGGTGTATGTATTTACTACAGTATATACCTTAGGCATTCAGCAATTGCCACACCTATTTAACAATGACTCAATTTATTTAACCCTTCCGAAAATTAAACAGTTGTTCGACTTAGAATATCTCCATTTTCTATGATTTTTCAATTTCTTTTTTAGTAATTGATTAGACATATTTAATAAAATAAACAATATTCTGATTAATGGTACAGAAATTTTTAGTGGCGCCTCGTGGTTTTATGTTTACCTTTTATGGAGAATATTTTTCCAAATCCTGAGATTATCATTGAATTGTACCAAATTATTCAGGGCGCAATATTTATTTTTACGTAATTTAATCTCGTCGGGAAAAAATATTGCAGTAATAGGTGCATTTACCCTATGCTGCATTTGTATGTATATATGTATGTAATAGTTTATTTGTTCCCATTATGGGTTACAAAGAATCCCGTTCCCTTTACAATTATACATACATTATCTATTATTATCTATCAAAATATAAAATATAAATATCAACTATAAAATACCAAACATACAGACTAAAAAGTATATAGAGTATAAATATATAAAATATAAAAATATAAAAGGTAATTATAATTGCTGCATTTGTATGAATGATTCAATGGGCTCTCTCAGTTCTGGTATGGGGATACTTGTAGGTGCTTGTAGATCCTATCGCAAATTGATATTTTAGAAAATTGATCGATAGGAAAGAGGAAGTAGATAATTAGATCAAATTCGCGTTCAAAGCGGAAATTTCCAACGAGTCACGCGTTCGTTAAACAGAGACGCAAAAATTAGCAATCTAACTACAGCGAACAATAAGTAACTGCTCGGAAGATGAACTGTTCCGGAGGCTGCGAAACAAGCGTAACATTCGAAAATAGTCCCGACTAACTGTTTTAAATTGCAGCGTAGAGAAAAGTATTGTATAGCGGTTGCGAAACAAATGATCGAGGGAAACTCTATTAGCCGTTAAGCTTGAGCGCAAGTCTGCCGTAAAGTCAGCACGTTATCGTCGTCTATAATAAAGAAAAAGGTTAGTAGAACCTAACATTCTTGGATTTCACGCGTTGTTAAGTATGTATCAAAGTGAACTTCACTGATGTGCACAACGAACCTCGACAAAGCAATCTAAAAGCACTCTGGTAGAATATGTCTTTGTAAAATTATGCACACTCATTAGCTTGTAATGCACTTTACATTATCTTTACGCTGTCCATCGTACTTCATTCAACAGTTAATGCACTCCGTACCTGCCATCCGGACGTAGCAACATTAACATGTAATTATCGGTAACCTTTGTCAAGAAATATTGCGAATTCAGGCGAACACTCGTCCAGCTAAGCAAGAACAATCATCGAGAATGAAAACTACAATTAAAAAAATAATCATTGTTTACATTGAATGGGATTAGTATTAGATTATAAGATTACTCTTATATCAAACTATTGTTTCGTAAATTAATATCTAAATTATTAATTTGTAATAAATAAATATATATATTTATAATAACTAAATAATTAAATTAATAATAATGTAAGTTAATAACTAATAAGTGCAAACATTGAGAGAAAAATAGTGAGACTAGAGTTCTCATGAAATATATAATAATTCTGTACATAGTTAAATAATTACATTTAATTACGAACAAAATCACAGAACAGAATGTTTACAACTTTTTTAGTTGGGCTCCTCGTACTGAAAATTTAAAAAATATATTTTGTAGTATCACATAAGTTATATACATATGTACATATTGAGAATTGCAATGGAATTGGTCAATTGTTTTACGAGTTATTTAAACAATTAAAAATGATGAAAATTACAGTTTCTCAGAATCTACTGTACTTGCCAATTGTCACCATTTTTAATTGTTTATAACTCATAATTTTCATTACATGTCATCTAGGAATTATGAAAATTATAGTTTTCCACGATGTTCTGCCTATGTTTGGCGTTGTATTCCGCGATTTCCACCGTTTTTAATTGTTTATCACGTAGATAAACTAATCCATCTAGCTTGGCCGAGAAACTGAAGTCCATTTGGTGCATTTATGGAAAAGTTATTCAGATTTTATTAAGTGTGTGCTATCAATAAATTGCGTATCTGTATGCATTTATGGCTTATAGAATTTAGTGCGATTTTGTTTCAGTTTGGATCTACAAATGTCATTATCAACGAAACTAGGATTGGGTTTCACTTTCTTAAAATTTATCTGAAAAAATTAAATTAACATCCGCAGTCCAGCTATCAGTTACAAGACTGACTGTATAAGTCATTTTATTCCAGAAACTCAACGGGCTACTCGGTGTTTGTGTTAATATTTTGCCGAATAGTGGTTGCGCAGCTCGAGAAATTGTTCGTTAGATTATGAAAAAATAGTAAATAAGAAGCGGTCATTCTTAAAGAAGTCAGGGCGAGTGTGACACGCCGAGATTTTCAGACATTATCGAGATTGAGGGTGCCAACGGCAGAGGTCGTCGGGTTGGAGGGCGAGAACTGAGTGATTTAGTGGGGTGGCTACTCGACGACTGACCGAGATAACCTGCCTGTCCACGGAACAACCCCATTTGTCCAATGTCTTCCGCTACAAAACTGCTCGCCGCCCTCCATGCTGGCGTCCTTTTGAATAATGATCATGCTTTGTCAACCGGCGACCCGCTGATAATACCGGATATGTTGGATATGTCAAAGAAAAAGTTAGTTAACTCTGCCCCTTCCGACAACATTGAATAGACGTCGCTCAGCTAAGACAAAATGTGACAAAACCACGGTTCCCATTAATTTTCTGCAAATAATAATCACGGACCTCGCTACAATTTATCTTCTCTGTACAGCGTCCCACAAAACCTTGACATTTATTTATTTATCAGCGTTCCTTTAATCCGAGTGATTTATTTAACAAGTACTTAAAGATTAAAGATTATACTTAAAGTACTAAAAGATTTATTTTACTGCCATCCAAAAAAGCTGTGTGCTTATTATTTTACACTTTAGTATACAAAAATTCTCGTATAATGAAATCATAAAATTATTTAAAAATGTATAGTCGTTTTTAAACAATTTTTTGCCTGCCACTTAAAATACATCTTTTTAAACGATCTTTGATTTTGTTATACAGAGGTACATTTTCCTGACTTTTTCTACTACCCTTGTGATCAATTATATATTTTTATTGTATACACGTTTACTTTAATATAAGAAAGCGGTTTCTTATTTGTGAACATGAACAAAAAAAATTGATTGTTAATCGAATTTGTTTTGGAATATTGTAAGATTGGACTTCATCTTTTCAAATTGTCCATAAGATAAAGTAAAGCAAAATGCTATGTATTGTTCGTAATAGAAAAAAATCTGGAATTAGATGGTGAATGATATTAGCTAATTTGTGGATGGAAGACAGTTTTTAATTAAAAGGGGACGAATTAATTAACGGTATAGAGAATTAATCGATAACTCGATCGCCGGCAGGAAGGAATCCAGTTTTTGATTCCACTCAATTAAGGGACTGCGCCTTCCGATTAAGGAATCTTAATTATCTTCATTGTCAATTATTTACAAGATCACGAAAATGTTGCTAATGACCACTTAACGATATTGCAAGCAAATATTCAAAGAAATTCAACAATTTTATCTGGAATTTCTTAGTGCATAAATGATAAAAGTGTACATAGTACGATCGATGCAATCTTTTGAACGAACAAAGTCTGGCTCGTTGTTTATGATTATGAACAAAATCTCAACTTTCAAATACCTTATACATGTAAAATTAATGTGTACATATACATTTCTTTATAACTAAAAGACATAGTTATTGTATTAAGCAATTGTTTATATTTTTCTTTGTGAAGGAAAAAACAAAACATACTAATCAAATATTAGGATTTTTCTTGTACACTTTGCTTATAGTTATTATAAATACCCAGGTGAAAATGAACTGGTTGATTAAAAAATTATAGAACATCTAGATTTAAAATTTTACAAAATCGAAATTGATCTCGTAGAAAATGTTTCAATTATTTTTTTAGATGTTTTTTAAATGTTTCAAGTATTTAACAAACATATGGAATAACGTATATATCAAATACTTTATTACTTTTATCTTGTAAATAACATAAAAGAAGCATTTTTATTATTTATTTCTAATTTAAGTGCAACATTGCGGAATAATTTCTAATTTCAAATACTTGCTTTAACTACAATAACAAATAATTTCATGTAAAATATACAACTCAATTAATTCACTATCTTCGGGAAGGTGTTTGATCAAATAAAGAATAAACATTATTTCAAATAAATTGCAAATTATACAACAATCTGAGGCAAAATTATGTATCACCAAATAAGATAGTATATGTATAATCTTATATGTCATTCTCCAAATAATTTATTTGGATAACGTCCAAATGAAGTAATTTCTAACGAGTTATTTACCACAGCAATAATATAAATATTAAAATAATATAAAACCTTAAAATCCAATAAAATTGTTATCACACATTCGAGAACTCTGTAAACGCATCAAAAATCGGATACAGCCGCGTTCCGATAAGAATATCCAGGAGGGAAGAAAAACAAGCAATCAGCCAATTTCGTTTGCGGCGCCACGGTCTATTCGAATTTCACTTTTCAGTAGCACAGAGGAGTCAGGAAAACGGAAACTCAAAAGAAATGCAAGTACCAACAACACGGCTCGAAAAAGGAGAATCACATCGAAACATCGGCACGGGGCACAAAGAAAACCGGCACGGTGGTGCGATCGATTATCTTGAACCACTGACGCACCGAAAGACGGACACCGTGGCTCGAAAATCGCGATTTCGAGCACTCCCTCTCGCTCTGGCGAAGAAGCTGGGGGCACGCACACGGCACGGCACGGCACAGGTAAAAAGAGCGTGAATCGGCGGCCTAACCACATGAACGGAAACACCGCGAACATTATCATAGAAAGCGTGCAGCAAGCACAAAATACGAGTCATCCAATAAATATATAGACGGTTTCGCGAGAGGAAATATATCGCGTCGGAAGAAGGAGCTGAATCGTTGGCGATGTTCAGGCACGAACAGCTCGGGCACAAGCGTAGCCAGGACGAGGAGAGCGCTAAAGCTGAAGCTAAAGCCAAAGCGACCTGGAAGGATGAGAGAAGAGAATACGAGAGAGAGAAAGAGAGAGAGTGAGAGAGAGAGAGAAGGATCCAGGCTGGTCTCGGAAAGGGGTCTCGGAGAGAAGCAACGAGAGCAAAGAAGAGAGAAAAGCCAAGCAGGCAGACGAGCGAGGTGGGCCGTGGATTTATATCCCGGTCAGCCACTTTGAGCCATCAGCGGCTCGTTTGAAGTTCAGCCGCGGCCGCGCAGACGTTATAAAGACAAACTATGCCTACGGCACCGTCATGCCCCACCACTTCATACCATAATTCTTCAGGCCGATCCCTGAAACGGCCACTCGATCTCCAGGAGAGACGTACTGCCTTCCCCACAGGTTTCGGTATACACTCGGGCCGCGTATCTCTACAGGGCTCCTTTCAACGTGTGCAGGGCAGACCGTACAGTCTACCAGTCGGCCAGTTGGCCCCACCGGCCCCCCAGTTCACAGCCCGTCTCTTTCTCTTTCTCGCGGCCGTTCACCGCTTTCCTCGGCCTAGCTTCCTTTACGGTTAGTGCCCGAGGGTAATAAAGATGGTTCTGCTTATGTACAACCGGCAACTGGAGGCGGAGCCAAGCTGCCCTCTGTGGGCAGGACTAACGCAAATGACTCTTCCATGCAAGATGGCGTAGGCATACGCCGCGCACCACGTCGCTCCGTTGCTGCCCGCGAGCTGCTTTTATATTTAGCATGCGATATGCATCCTGCGCGGCGAATGCACCGCGTGCAGTCCACGTTCTGTCTGCCCGCCTGCTGCCTGCCTGCCTGCCTGCCCGCCTGTCTGACTGCTCGCCTGTCTGACTGCCTGCCTGCCTGACTGCTCCTCCGTGTACACTCTGCCCTCTAGGAGCCATTCTACTCTGGTCCGCTGCCCATGCTGCGTCCAACCAAGGTTTCGGCAGAAAAATTCAATTTCAACTTCCCATCGGTCATCGGAACACACAGCCTTCGGTTGGAACACTTGCTCCGCGATGTACTATAAGGAACTATTTTACTTTACTTCATGAAAATGTTAGAGCATGCCACAAGCTCAATTTGTCACGATTAAACTAAATGAATGGAAGTGTTGCGCTGGGGAAGAAAGACTAACGTGGCTACAGGAAGTATTATTAATAATCTGTGGATAGTTATGCGAAATAAAAAATGTTCGCATTTATTGCAGGAAACAGGACCCAAAGAAAAATTGTATTCTTCTTTCAATTGTTTGATTCGCTGCAACAAGTAATTTGATGTCTTTGAACATTTATAACAGGTCCACTGCTTTAAATTGCACGTGCCCATTTTTGTCATAAATGCATAAAATCCGCAGTCTAATCAGTAAAAATGTATTTTTTAGAAGTTCTACATCGAAACTACGAAAGGTCCTAACAATCGATTATGTAGGGTTAAAATAATGGGTAATCAATTTTGCAGGGTGATCGGAAATTGTTTATACAAAAGAGAGTGAGTCTAAATAAAAAAATAAGTCGAAAATGTGAAATACAATTTGTCACTTGAGGCTTTGTTGGCGAGATAATCGAATTTGAAGTCTGTTGAGTTTGGCTGCTTAGCATTTGTAAGTAGATCTAGTAGGCCATGAACAGACGCGTCAGACGCACCGTCTGACGCTCTATGCACTAGCGCGCGTGTTCGCCGAATTTTCAAACTGGATTTTCTTGAAAACAAAGCACCGTATGAGAAAATATTGTTTTACATTTTCGACTTACTTTTTGAGGCAGAAGCACCCCTTTTTCTGCAATTGCCTCCTCAAGTTTTACCCATTAAAGATGGTCTTGAGGTCTCTAAAAGAAGTCACTAAGATTTTTGCCGAAGTTCATTATTGTGTATGTCACACAAAATAAATTTATTAAATCATTTCTAAAAAATGCATCTCTACAATCTCAATAATTATAGATTAAAAAATTTGAAATTCGCTATTTCCACGGCTCTCGTAGTTTTGATGTTAGCACATTCTACATTTTGTTTAACACGTTTAAGCTTTAAAATGTCAGTATTTTTTGTATTCTTTTTTCAGAGTTTCGAATTCAAACTTTGAACGCTATTTTGCGAAGCTATGTTTCGAGTAACACGACACAAAGGGTATTTACACAAAATAAAGAGTATTCGCTAACAGTAATATGCTCTATATTCAACATACCAATTTATTGTTTTTACTGCTTCAATCAAGTTATTATTACCAACTTATCAAATATTGTTTAAATGTAAACTGACATTTCGGTTGTGTCGTAAATTGCGTCTACTGTTTTGGGTGCAAACCTTTTTATTAACGTATCAATTATTTATCTGCTTTTCACAACCGCATAGCATGCGTTTTTCGCATTTGATTCTTCGTGCATTTCGTTCTGCAGATTTCGCAGCGTACTATTGCACTCGCCAATTTCATGGGAACAGCTTTCGTAATCTTCTCATCCGATTCTCTCGCTGGATACGTCGGTAATCTTTTATTTGAGTGCAACAAATGAGGTACAGGCACCGATGATTTTTCTGCAGCTATGGGTTTGTTTATACGCCGATAATTCTTGATTATGGTTTTGCAGTTTCTAGCACTTGGCGCCACTTCTCAATTGTACAATGATCGATGAACTCGTTTGAGATTTCACTAATGTATTTTGCATTTTTTTGAACGTATATACTTGTGTTATTTATAATATACTTATATATAACTACATATGTTATATGGAGTGAATGTTATTGCATTCAAGTGTTACAGATTTTTACAATTTTTACGATTTGAACAAAATATAAATTGTTTTTTCATACGTCAATAAATATGGTACACGATGCTAATTCGAAAGCCAAAAATTGATTCTATTACTTATTCTTGTAAAAAATTTGTGATGAAGGAAGTGTTTAAATGTTCAGCTACAAAAAAGGAAACAAAGATGTATTTTAGTGTTTTCCGCAATATATTTTGCGTCATGTAATTGAAAACAAATGAAAATTGTTTTCTTGAAGTCTGCTTTCGAAAAGAAGACATAAATTGAATAGTTTATGCAATACAAGTACCTAACCCAGACCTTTATAGTATACACGATGAAAAATTCATGGAAATTGTCAATTAGTTTTCGAGTTACAAACGACTAAAAATGGTGAAAATCATCGAATAGCAAAATAAAACAGCAACGATAGGCTCAAAATCATGTAAAATTGAAATTTTTTAAATTTTCAATTGATTAAAACTAGACCACGGATTGTATGCATTTATGATGAAACAGGATGACTCAAATGCAAAACAGTGAGAACATTTAAACTATTTCGAAACCGTGAAGACATTTAAAGTATTTTAACACCTTTGCAATAATTTCAACTGTTTACGTTTATTAAAAAGAGAATTAAATATCTACGTGGATCTTGTACCTTGTAATTAATTCAAACAATTTTTACTGTACTTAAAAATCCGCAGAATATTTATAACTTATGAGCTAATTAATCAAGGTTGATAAAATTTTCAATCCACAAGACACATTTTTTAAAATTTTCTTACAAATTCAACTAAAAGTTTGTAAAAAGCAATGTCGGCTCTTCTTTCTTGTAATTCAGACTGAACACAAATTTCTAAAATTTTCATTATATTTAATGACAGAAAAGCTTAACAGAAAAAACTGAAGTCGCCTGGTCGATTTATAAAAAATTCGCATTAAAAGTGTGTGTAATCGATTACGAAGCTGATGGTACATACAAATTTAATTCCAATGGAATTCTATTAATTTCTTGTTACTTCGCTTTAATTCCCGTATTGTATTTTATGCTGTAGCGTTATTTCCTTGCGCGAACTGTCGAGGGGTATTCCGTAGAATCGTTGAAACGTTGGGAAACAGCGAACGCCTGTTGACGGAACGCGACAAGAGCTGCCAGTTTCCCGAAGAAACCAAAGAACACCGATAGCTAAAGTGAAACGCCTAATGATACTGTATACGTGGACAAACCAGACACAACAGTCGTTCTCGCTTCGAGGAAGTATTCCGCGTCACGAAGAACCTAGCTGACGTTTTTCTGAGAGGATCTCGGATATTCGAGCGACCCAGGAACTCGCATTCCGTGTGCGGGACAAGCGTGTCTTGAATCGTTCGATGCGATTTTTCGTCGGCGCGCGGGGAGAAACCTCGCCTCCCATGAGATGGGAACAGTCAATCGAAAGTCGATGGAAGAAATTTCCAGCTGCTAATGACGTTAAGGGATACGTGTCCCATCGATCGAAATTCTCGTAAATCTTGTTAACTGCGTAACCGTTCTGTTGATTCATTGATTCCCGTAAGGAAAAGGCAAGATTCTGAATAGGGGAGCCGAGATTGCTTTACAAAGGAAACGACCGCGTTGTACTGCTATTATCTTACAAGATTTATCGGACCGATTCAAATCACATACTACGACCAGACAACTTTTTTTCCAGGACGGACGTGACGTCGCTACTTGTATCGTGAAATGCTCTACCTCAAATTAATCATTAACCCTTTTAAGCAGACCATTAAAATGCACTTTAAAAGTGCAATGATTCGGTTCAATTATATTTGGCCCTTCGCACTCGGAGCTACAATATTTGAACTCGAAAATTAAACATTTCCTCAGACCTAGAATAATTCTATTTTATATGATTTTTTCTATTTGATGGATATACAGGGTGTCCCACATAAATGATAACACCTAAATATCTTTTGTATTTACAGTCTTATCAGAAAACTTCAAAAGACAAAGTTACGCCTTGCAGGGGGGCAATATAATAATGAAGAAAAAAATTTTTTATGTCGTGTTTTTAAATGAAATTGCTATGTCACTGATGTTTTTTTAAATGGAATAGTATATTTTTTTGAGATAGCATGATAGACAATAAAAAACTGAATTTAGTGGATACCACCTTTTTGACCTTGAAATGACCTTGATATGATATGTGAAGGTCAACCCGACGTAAACAACGCGCAATCTTTGCTGACACACGTAAGTTTTAAACTTCCACATTTCATCCGCTTCAACATGATTACTCTTACTCAAGGTCAAAAAGGTGGTATCCACTAAATTCAGTTTTTTATTGTCTATCATGCTATCGCAAAAAAATATACTATTCCATTAAAAAAAACATCGGTGACATTGCAATTTCATTTAAAAGCACGACATACAAATTTTTTTCTTCATTATTATATTGCCCCCCTGCAATTTATGTGGGACACCCTGTATAATTGATGGAACACCTCATATACAGTGACTCTTACTAATATTTGGACACTCTTAAGAAGACGATATTTTTAATATTGTACTATACGATTTGAATTTTTTTGGGAAGCTAGAGCAATTAGTTTGCTACAGGTTGCGAAAAAAATGTTGTCGAAAATTGCAATTGATCGGAATTGTAAAAAAAATACTAAAATTTAAAAATTACATTTTGTAGATCTGTGTCAGTTAGCACTGGTAAAGTTTCATCGAAATCGGTTGAGACGGAAGAAAACGACAGGCATTGAAAGATGCAAGAATCCTTAGATTTACTGCAGTTGAACCGAGAAAAAATGCTTGTTATGTGTAAATGGCGGATTTTTATGCAAAACAAAAATTGTATGCATCCATTGCAACGAACATGAATTAAACAGAAATTTCTTACTTGTTTCAATAAGTTTTAGAATCTAAGACTAACATATTGGAGCTCTTGAACTTTTTTAATCTATCTCCTGTTTGATAAATACATAAAATCCGCAGTCTCAACGACAATAAATGGATACACCAAAATTATCTGTACTCATCTCAAGTTAGAGGATCGACACAGCCATTTATTCTTACCAAGTAATCTCACATTTAAACGTCTTACCGTTTTGTATTTGATTGAATCTTCTCATAAATGCCTAAAATCCGCATCCTAATTGCGAAGCAAACGGCGCGATTAAGACAGGCTCTAGGTACGCGAAAATGTTGAATGTTTTCCCGTTCCCGGTTCCCATTTCGTAGCCGTCAGGTAGAAGATTAGGAGAGGTTCACAGATCGCCGTGCGATACGTTCAATGAAAAACTTTTATTGCATTGTCCGTGACCTCAACTAGATTTTAACACGGGCACTTTGTCTCGTCGCACTCGTACGTCTGCGCTGGCCAGACAGCTATTCTTGCTTTCCGCCAAGCCCATTGTATCAACGTTGTACCCTATCCTGGAAACCGGGGACGGGAGAAAGAGAGGCAGAGAGCACGGCGTAGGAAGGCCAAGACAGTTTTATAGAGACGAATTCTCGTCGTAAAAACGTCAAGGCCACCTCCGCAACTCCTGCCTGTCTTCACGAAAGCATTACGAGAGCCGGAGGATTCACAAGTTACCCTGTTACCTTTCCTCCTCGCGTTTTACCGCGAGAAACAGACGAGTCTGTTGGTTCCGCAGACTCTGTTGCGGCGGGAGTCGACGTGCGTCGTGGCGGTCAATTCGAAAAACGTTCAATCCAACAGAAACGTAACGCTGTTATGCGTACCGTGAGCAACACCGTATTTGCTCTGACTCACAGGCTTTCGCATCGAACTCACCTATGATTACATTGATTACTTTCAATATCTTACTTTCGCTATATATTTTCGCTAATATATTATACTAGCAACCCCGACACGGCTTCGCCCGTGCTAAATGTGAGAAGAATTTAAATTTTTTATCTTAAGTATGTTAATATATACATATATATACACACAAACATCCATTTTTATATATATCTGGATGATAACCCTGGGGAACATTATTAATTCATTAATAACAATTTATTGTTGAAATAGTAGTTAAAATAATGAACGTAGACTTGAAAGATGCAAAGCTCGTTCGTAGGCGTGGGGGAGGGAGGTTTTTCGCGGTATGTAATATGGCACGTGCTTGCTTTTCCCAGGAAGACTTGATCTTGAACGTGTCCGAACGTGTTTCGCAGTATAAAATACCTCGTGCTCAAATACCTATGTATACCAATTTTCATAGCGATAGGTTCAACGGTATAGAAGTTGATATATTGCAGCGCCATCTACAGCGGCGAGTTACAAAAAAATGTGTAGCGTAAGAACCTTCTCCACGAAAAAATACATATATGTGCCAAGTTTCATGTTGATCGGTCAAACAGTTTCGAAGTCTATTAATCATATATATTATACAAACATCCATTTTTATATACATAGATATGACTTCCACGTCATTCTTTGTCACCAAGGACTAATCATCCTTTTCCCTACCAAACCTTGATAGTGGAAATATATGTCGTGGCAGGCCGACCCTTTGTTCGATTCGACATTTAAAAATGCGTCAACGAGCTCACGGGTGCTGTAGAATTTATCACGTCTTGTCTCGTTAAAATCTTGTTGATTCTGTCTATATCAAAAGACTACTCTCTTGACAACGCAAATCAATCAATATCTCATTGATATTGTCCTGTTTTCATATACACTGTAACCATCAGGAACGTGTCCATTCTACCACCCGTGGTCACGTTCAACAAGGACCTAAACCATTTTCCTAAAGGACCTTGTCTCGCATTTCTTCAAAAATAAAACAAACGTAACAGTAACACAAATTTATAAATTACAATCAATAAAACAAACATGACATTAATAATAATGATACAAATTTTCAAATCATTGCCTATGTCAGCACGCCCCGACATATACAGGGTGGGGCATTTTAAACAGGTCACCTGAATAACGTGGCTGCTATTGGTGTTAGGAAGAAATGTATCAGATGGAACTTGTATGGTATCGAGGGGGCATTATTCTGATGTTAGTAGCTTTTTTGAAGGCGGACGCGCAAAGGACATATGAAGGTCAACTTCATTTTTTTAAATGGAATGAGGTATTTTTGAATACGTCAATCGATGCAGCTGGACATTCGTAATAAAAAAGTACTAACCTATGTATGTCGAAAAGTTAGTCGTTCAGTAGATATTTCAATGTAAAAAATATAAAAATATCATTACTGCCGTACTAAGACGTTAGCGTTTACTTACTAGTGTAGTACGACAGTAATGGTATTTTATGTTTTTTATATTGAAATATCTTCTGAACGATTAACTTTTCGACATACATAGGTTAGTACTTTTTTATTACGAATGTCCAGCTGCATCGATTGACGTATTAAAAAATACCTCATTCCATTTAAAAAAATGAAGTTGACCTTCATATGTCCTTTGCGCATCCACCTACAAAAAAGCTACTAACATCAGAATAATACCCCCTCGATACCACACAATTTCCATCTGATGCATTTCTTCCTAACACCAATAGCAGCCGCGTTATTCAGGTGACCTGTTTAAAATGCCCCACCCTGTATATAAGACCCAACGAAAGGGCACGCGGGCAGTTTTTAGTTCTTCATTCGAGAAGTCAGAGGTGACTTAGCCAGTCAGTCCGTGACTTCATTCAATAAGTTGTTTTGTATTCCTGTTTGGCGCTCTATTTCCCAATAAATCTAAGTTGTGTTGGAAGACTTTGGAGCCGATTCGAGGATTCCTTCATTTCCTCTTCCCGTGGCATAACAACGCGATGCGCTGAACAGAACGCCTTGAACCATCAGCAGCTACGAAATTGCTACCCGTCAGGGCCGTCGTTCCGATCCGTTGTTCCCGTTCCTGTTCGTTATCAATTACACCGGGAGACGCAGATCTCGGCCATAAATAAGCCTGCCGTTCGAGAATCACCGAATGATCATCGAACGGATTATTCCCGTCCGATAAGTAGCGTAATCTCTATGCTCGGATCCCCCTCCTCCGATCAAACGGAACACCTCGAACCGCCTATGAGACGGTCTATACTTACCGGGGCTGTGATATTAATATAAGTATAGACGCACGCCAAGCGCAATATATTATCGAAGAGGCATCTCGGTGTATAATGACCAGGCGAGGATCATTTTTCACGCGAGCCGTTGATTGGGTATGCAGACGGCGCAGGAAAACATTTATCACGCGTGCATTAAACATAATTTAGCACACGATTTCGTGTCCCCGTGACTGGCGGCCGGCCGGTGCCAGTCTCCGGTTCGAGGGCCCCGCGGTGAAAAAGCTCGGAGCAGCGGGAGGAGAGCCGCGGAGGGATGTCGGCCTCCTTACATTAGTTGAAATCGTTCCGTTCTAAAATGCGGGAACAGCGGAGCAGAAGCGAACGGGACGCGGAACGACGAAGACGACGACGTCTCCAGGTATATGTAGAAGGGGAGGCCCTGTGCCGGGGATGTGCGACAAAAATCGCGGAGAAGCATCACTGTTAAATGTTAACAACTGGAGAATTCCAAAGGAGACGCGGCCCTTTGATACGCTCGCGGAGGGAAGAAAAGGCGGGGGACCAGAGAGTCAGCCAGAGAGCCAGCCAGAGCCAGGTTTAAGACACATGCCTGCTTGCTAAGTAGCGGCTTCTGCCGGCGCGTCTACGCGTCTTCGGCCTCCGGAGCGCCTTCGTCTCTCGCATTGCCGAAGACGACGAAGACAACGACGACGACTGATGTCGGTCCGCTTTGCCGTGGGCCACGGTTCTTCGTCTATGTCTCACGACGATTGATGGCCCTCGTGCTACGTGCCTCGTACCCTCTCCCTCCGTCTCTCTGTCCGTCTCTTTCCCGCCCAGCCTGCCAGTCGGAACCGCAGTCATTCGAACATCTTACATTTATGGAATATCTTGAAATCTTCGTTTCGCCAGCCTCGACAGTCAGCAATCAAACGATTGTTCCGGCGGTACGCGGATCCGATGCCGGGGGCTTTTATCTTTCGGAACATCTGACTTTTCGTCGGATACCCGACGACGACGACGATGGTTCAAGCGTACCGTTCCAATGGTAATAAGGGATATATGTAAATGCTTCGCCGGGCATTGGCAAATTTAGCGCGCTGCCACTTATCGGCAACAATAAAGTCTCGACACGAGCTCGTTATACCCGCGCTATCGATACACGCCGAATCCGGTTGATAAGCAGGCTCCTTTCAATTCCTTTAAATCATTTTAACTACACTGATTTTGTTGCTACAGTTCCCGGAAGAAAGACTGGCCACTCTACGTTTCTTTGTGTGTTCACGAGGGACGCCATATTTGCTGATTTGCTGCTCTACCGGATTTGTATTAGTCTACTTTGTATAACTGGTTTCCAGATTTCAATCTCGTGAGAATGTAACATAAATATTAATGACTTCTGCCTTGCAATTAAATCGAATTACATTCAGGAAAAATGAAAACCAATCGTCATCAACTCGGCAAGGTGTTCCACGGTATGTGGCATGATCGTTGCGAATTGATCGATGTCTTTTGCATCGTGATTTATTGCAGAAAACAAAAAATAGGTGGAATACATTATTCGAATACAAGTATTTTCGATTCAAATTTATTTGTATTGTGGATCTTTATTCGAAAACGGAGATTGTCGCATTCTTGCGTCTGCTTTTACTCTTAATGATTCAAAATAAATTATGCAGAAATGATATTTTCCGTTTGCAATAAAATGTGTTAAGGGAATTAATTGAAACTGTTGCATTCTTGTAAGGACTTGTGTAGTAATAGCATAAATATTTATCCTATAGACTGCGATTTTTATAAATTTAAGAATTATAATTATTAGGGATAACCTATAATTTCAATTTAAACTAAAATTAATTTCATTTTATTTTTCATGACCACGTCGTCAATTTCAAGACATAGAAAATATATAAAAATTTTTCTCTATCTTTAAAAATATTAATAAATTGAGAATAACATATGGATGTTGTTAAATTGTCTTAATGCTTTTACTGTTTTAAATTACGTCCACCCATTTTGTCCATAAATGCATAAAATTCGCAGTCTATTCATGACACATAACATTTTCTATACTTTATTAATGCATAAATATAATTTTGCATAAAGATTTACAATCTAATAACAGAAATTTTGTTATGTAGCCAACTAGGAAAATTACCATATTCTCCTAATACTTAAAGTTTAAATGATATCGGCGCCAGGTTCGATCATTTTTAGAAAGAAAACAACAAACGTGCAATTAGTAAATGTTTCTAACGTTTCGATCCCGATGTGGATCTTTTTCAAAGAACAAGTATTGCATCTGAAAATATATGAAATAATGTTTCCTAATACTGTGATTTACAATACGCCGTGAACATAACATCAGCAATACGTAAAGCCACAAAAATGGTAGCAAAAACAATCTGTAAAGATGAAAAAATTTGGTAGATTGTTTAATGGATCCCGACGGTAGCGTGAAAAATTCGATAGAGCACGTTAATCGGTGTTTATGCTTTGAAATGGATATTGAAACTAGATCCCAGTTTGTACTGGCGCGCCATGGCGATTTTATTTTCCTCTCGCAAATCATCCATCACTCGGTTGGCAACGGTAAATGTTTTTTCTCCGTTCGCTGTCGACACGGTTCCGTTGGAGAAAAATTCTTGTAAACCGTTTAGCATTTTCGCCCTTTTCTAATACAGTATGACTTAGGTTCACCTCCTCGACTTCTTCACCTCCGATGCTTATTCTTACGAGTACGTAATGGAGGGTGCCGGGGTCCCCACGTTGAATCTGACAAGCTTTTTCTGGTGCAATAAAAGTCAGAAAGGGGCAATCTATTACCATCCCCCTGCAGTCTATCCCAGAAGAAGTGGACAGACTGCACCGAAGCTTCGAGTTGGTCGGCGCCCTTTGATCTACCCTACTCCGGGCCCGACTACTGGAATTTTCTATTTACTATTTAAGCCCGCCACTTATAGCCGCTTCTTGTTTTCTTAATTTATACGTAATAGAGAGACGTATACAAGAGGGACGTGTTTCTTTTCTCTGTCGTCTCCGCTTTGTCTCCTCCGCGGTCGACCATTCAGCACTACCACCAACAACCTCCCACTGGTAAATGGGAGTTTACTATCGGCCTTTTGTTGTTAACGGAGAGGAGAAACACGCAGGTTATGCGCCTACGTGATGCTGTCGCCTAATGGTTTCATTATACCTCGCCGTACCCCACATACGTGCGTACCCTTACCGCAGCGCAACCCCTATCAGGGCGCTGCACTTCGCAAGTAATTAAATAGACCCGTGACATTGGCCGGAATGCTTCGGCTGCACGTACACCGCGTGACAAAATGGCAGCATAAGATTCGCATGATTTTCATTTATTTTGGAATGTAAATTGGGAAGGAACATTTTTCAACAATTAGTCTGAACTACGCAAAAATGGTAAAAGTTTTTATTTTTTAACGTTCCGATTCATAGGGAAGTTACTGTAATTACCTCGAAAATCGATTTTTTAGCAGATCTTCACGTTTCATGATCATTGGAGTAATTTTAGACTATTTTTATCAAATTGTTAGTATGTGTGTGTGTGTGTGTGTGTGTGTGTGCGTATGGCCGTTTGTATGTTATCAAATTTTTCGTTAACGTTTTCTGAAAAAGTAACAACGCGATCAGAATGATGAATGATGCAATCGATGTGCCCCGTCGTAACTTAGAGCTGATTAGATTTTGGTCCATATTAGTCAAGTAGTTTTTTAGTTTTTTTCGAAAGAAGTTCATTCAAGAATGCAATTTATACGAGAGGATGGAAATTTTCCACCAAATAAACAAACGTAATTATATATATTTCATTTTTATTTAAAAAAAATTTTTTTTTAATTATGCAACTAATGCTAATGTTACCGCTTACAACTAACGAATCGGGAAGTTCTTTGTGTGGCTCGTGGAAAGTCACACACAAAATAAAAAAAAACCATTAGTAGCTGTATGCCCCACTAGTTAATTCTTGCTTGGGCTTATAACGAAAATTTTGAAAAAGTGTTTCGTAGATTCATGTAATTTATGTACATGCTAAAAATTTGATCGAAATTTTTGAACTTGTTTACGAGTTACAAACGATTAAAACTTGTCAATAGCAAAAATAGACTGAAAATAAGTGAAGAACTGTAATTTTCTCCAATTTTATCACTTTCATTATTCATGTACCTGTTTCGCGTATTACAACTTCACCCCTAATTAAAAAATTAGACTGGATGACTGCTGTCGTTGAACTAGGATTGAAGTGGCAAATGTTCTACAGGCGATATCAAACACGACGAGTAAACTCGTCACCTGAATTAAAAGACTATGCTGGTTGACTATTGGAAGAGCTACCCTATTACCAATCTAAATCCTGTATTTAAAAAAATATTTCGTGCTCACATTCTCGTCGAATCGTTTCGTCTGAAGCCCTCGGTCGGCAGAATGATTAGCAAGATGTCTGAATCTCGCGGTCCACGAGTTTCGCCAACTGGCGGTACAGGTGATGTCGCGAAGTGATTCATACACCGTAGGAGCGTTCAACGGGCGGAATCGAAAGAATTCAAAATTAGAAGGGCATTCCTGGTTGCAAACAAAACGGCCATAACTCGACGCAGGCAAAGGGCCGAATGGTCGGCATCGGCAAACTATCGGATTGCGTTTGGCAGCGTGCGTAGAGGAAGAGGAAACCGAAGCTGAACGGAGCAAGAGAAAGAGGTGTTGCGTGTATGTGTGTGTCCTGAACGTGGACGGGCCAGCAGGAGCGGAAGAGAGAGGCAGAGAAGTACCAAAACGAAAAGAATCCAATCCGTTTGGTAAAACTGAGGCCGTAGATCTCGCGGCGCCGTTGATGTGACACGCCAGACTCCCGCGTTCCTCCACCCCTTCGTCTTCTGTCCGGTGCTGCCGGCTTCGATACCCGTCCGTCACGAGCCGTCATTAAGCCCCGACCAGATTCCTATCTGAACAGACAGCTGAGCCCCGATCTGGACGAGCAGAGAGAGCGTCGGCTCCCGCTGACCGCGAGCATTAAAGCTGCCGACGGAGCAGGGTCAAGGCTTCGACAACCCCTCAACCGTCCGTTAGGAACCTATCGATCAGTGTCGTTCTCTTCTCCGCGCCGACTAACTACTCCCGCGGTTAGATTTGCGGAAACCCATGAGGGATAGCTGAATTTCAATGATTGACGGATGTCGAACGTGATTAGTGTTCCTTTTTGATCTTCGCCTTTCTTTTGCCCGGCTCCGGCCGGGTTCGTTTCACTCTTTTATCGTAATTGGGAAACAACCACTGGGAAAAAAACGATACCGTTCTATTATTCTCGTGCAACTGTAGGCCAACTAACGTGGAACACCTGCTTTCGAGGGACTATGTACCTCTGGCGAAGTATTCGATTTTCGGAAATGGACTAACTGTCGCATAGGTCTCTACCGTAACTGTAAAAATTTTATCCCCACAACTGGAGGATCTTGAAACCAGTCGAGTGGGCAACAAGCATGAACTAGCCAGTCAAGGGTTGAGTTTCGGGGAAACTCGCACTAATGCAAGCAAGAAAAGATTACTTATTTTATGAAAGTTTTACCATTGTATTCGTCTCGTTTCTCTAATTGAAGTGACACCAAACACGATGTAATTATAATGGTGATTTGGAAAAGAAAGAGAGACAGGGAGTCGAAGCGTCGAACCACCGTCCTTGTTTCTTTTTCAATCACTATCCTTCTTTACGTTTGGGATATTACAGAGAATGCAGCACGTCTACTAGAAGTGTCACTCGGCAGACCCGACGTTGCGACAGTTATGGAGATACTTCTGTATTAGTATCCTTCTGAAATATAGTATTTAATAACTAGACCGCGGATTTTGTGCATTTAAGGACGTTTTTGGAAAAAGGGTCCATAAACGAAGGTCCTTTTTCAGAAATGTCCTCAAAAATGAGAAAAATGAATACGCAAAATTGAAAACAGTTGAATTATTAAACACAGAAAGAAATTCCCAAGTGTTTCCTGTGCCATGCAATGACTGCAAATCTTCTTTATTTTGCATAAAAATTGTACCAATGACCTCCTGAAATATTTCCTCAAATTATATTCAAAATCTGGATTTATAACAGCAATGATGTTATTGGATGTTAGTATAATCTATTGATGACTTTTTGATAGTTCTCGTAGTTATCTGCAGATGTTACAAAATAATAAATAATTCACAAGAGTTCATCGCCCCCAATGATGTAACCTTGTGTCGTCTCTGAAGTGTTAATGATGAATTATGCAAGAATAATATTTTTTATTTCTTTTCTTCTGACGGCTGATTTCCAGTTGTCACACGAAACGAATATGATCACCCTTTGTCTTCAACAGAGCTCTTTATTAACTTCCGATTCATAGGGAAGTTACTGTAATTTATTACTCGAATCTCTTCAATCTACACATGCAAACTTCTATAAGATTGTAATCTTGTTTATTACCATCGGTTTCTTCTTGAAAACTTTCACAAATCGAAGAATAAATTTACTTTGACCGGAATTATTTACCACGTGTATTTTAGGGCTTAACGTCTCTTGTTCTTTGCAAATTAAAATGCTCGTCTATAAATCAATATTTTATCACCTTCACATTCACAAGTCAAAGCTGAATCTGTTTTCTCTACTCTGTAAAACTCAAATAATTTTAATATATGCTGGATAAAGCATATATTAAAATTTTGTTAATTAAAAACTAAAATTGTTCTATATCACAAATCATGTGATAATATTGATTTTTCGAGAATCATATAACGATGCCATGGACGAGACACCTCTACAATACAATAATAAAGTGAAATTTTTATTGCCTAATTGAAAAAAAACAGTGGGGCCTCATACGCATTATACGCCCCATTAGAGCCTAACAGCCTTAGGCTAATGCAATAAAAATTTCAGACTTTATTATTGTATTGTGGAGGTATATCTTCAAGGCAACGATTTCATTTGTTTCTAACAATCTGCCTTCATCGACAACATTGTACGCGGGGGGAGCACAGTTTCGCGCGGAATCGCGAAGAACACGGAACTATTTCCGCGTCGCGTCGGAGTATGGAATTTCGTTTGCTATAGTTTCGAGTTCGAAAAGTGTGCTACGTAGTGTTCAGCAATTGCGTGAAAGTGTGGTGTTTCGTGTTTCACTGGTGCAACATGCAAATGGAGTAACGACTGAATAGGTTAGTTTTTAATTTAATCAGTTTATGCTTTTTCTCTATTTAGTTCGGGTAAAGTTGCCGATGATGTGGGTCCTCACCGATTTCGAATATTTCGTGAACTAAAGTTGGCTTGACAAAAAATGTAATGGGAAACGTTGTTCAGAATCGTGGTTTTGATAACGTATCTAAATTTCATCGAAATGGAATAAGATATTGGTACATCGAATGATTTTCAATTAAAAATTTTTAGAATATTTCGTAAACTAATGCCAGCAGACAAACTGTAAAGGGAAATGTTGTTCAGAATCGTGGTCTTGACAAGGTGTCCGAAGCTCATCAAAATCGGATAAGATACTGGTACATAGAATAATTTTCGATTAAAATTTTTTAGAATATTTCGTAAACTAATGCCAGCAGACAAAAACTCTAAAGGGAAATGTTGTTCAGAATCGTGGTCTTGACAAGGTGTCCAAATTTCATCGAAATCGAATAAGATGTTGGTACATCGAATAATTTTCGATTAAAAATTTTTAGAATATTTCGTAAACTAATGCCAGCAGACAAAAACTGTAAAGGGAAATGTTGTTCAGAATCGTGGTCTTGACAAGGTGTCCGAAGCTCATCGAAATCGGAGAGGATTTACATCATCGAGAAACTCTTGAAACTCGTCCGTGTTTTTCATTAATAACTCATTAACGAAACCTCGGATGACATTTTCGTAAAGGAAAATGGGAATTTTGGGACACTCTGTAAAATAAAGACATTTTACAAACAAAAACAAAAACGTCCAACTATCGGAGTTAAACAGTGCTGAGCGTGGTCAGTACTGGGATGGGTGACCGTTTGGAAACGCCACGTGCTGTTGTCACTATTTTTTCTTTTTTAAATTCAACGCTTCACGTTGACGTGATTTTATTTTACACAGAAAACGATCGAAACAGAAGAACAAACAACAAAGTATAGTCACGGAGGTATTAGAAAATTGTTTTGACCATCTTCGTTTTCGTCTTTATCGTCTGAGTCATTAAAAAGTATTATAATTCTTTGTAACACGAAGAAACGATAACGTTTATTATTTTAATGACGTATCTGTTTCGCATGTATCGCAATGTCACGTGACTAATCCAGTACTGGCAACAAGAGAGATAGATAGAGAGAGAAATAGTCTTGTTTTACCTTTCATGAAGAATGTTTCTTCGAATCCCTTGAGATTCTAAAAATACGAGTATAATTGCGTATTTTGTTTGACTTGCCAATAAGAATACATTCTCTTTGAATTGTACAAATTCATTCCCAGCAAAATATTTATTTTTACGCATTTTAATCTCATTGGAAAGAAACACCGCAGAAACCTGCACAGATATGATGTTGTGGCACGATTACGATTTCCGTGGCCCCTCGTTTTGAGGTTATATTTGTGTTCTTGGAGTTATTTCAAGAAAAAAATGTATAACATAGTGTCAAATCGGCCTGGTTTAGCAGGTAAAGTAGATTTCCTGTTTTTTATAAACCTGCAAATATCTCGGAAACTATGCGTGATATGGAAAAATATATACAGACCTTTTTTGTAGGAAATTGAATTTCCTATAAAAAACATTTTCTTCCTTTTCAGAGATGAGTGGATCTCTTAGTTTTCGAGATCCTGGATGGTCTGACCATGACCTAATCACAACTCACTCTGTTCACATCCTTCCATTGTAGACTGCGCAGCTGATAAAAAATGTCATAGGACATAAATTGTTGGAAATTTCATTTTCTACAAAAAAGGTCTCTTGATATTTTGCAATATTTCGCATAATTACCGAAATATTTGCAAATTTATAAAAAACAGAAAATCTACTTCACTGGCTAAACCAGGCCGATTTAACACCATGTTGTAATACATTTTTTTCTTGAAATAACCCCAAGAACACAGATATAACCTCAAAATGAGGGGCCACGGAAATCGTAATCTCCCAGATGTTGTACTATAATGAAATTAAAATTATAACAATTCGAATATCGAGAATTTTTCGAGAATGAGAAACTTAGCGTTGAAATACTTTTTAGAGCCATCGTAGTAGGGTAACTGCACCAGTGAATGAACGGGCACCAGTAAATGAACGCTTTTGTATATTTCAACAAATTTTAACCCGGACGGCATACTAGCGATAAAATTGTGATTAAAGAGTTAAATAAATAGGAGAATATTGTTTAGTAATTTTGTTCATTGATTGGACTAGCATTATTCAATTACTAGAATGTAGTGTTCATTGACTGGTATTTTTCATATTTTTGATTTAACGTTTAATAAAGAAGAATAATAATAATTTCATTGTATTTGTGTTCATTTATTTTTGACAAATGAAGTATAGGGAGCTATTTGGCATATATGAGATTCCTTTAATTCACATAGTTTTTTTTTAAATAAAATATTTTCCTGAACAATTTCTTAAATGTTCATTCACTGGTGCAGTTACCCTACCGAGACATTATCGCATTCCGAAAACCTTGCCACCTTTCAGTCTCCCCTAATTCGCTGGCGTAACCCGGTGCGCAGAAATTTCGTTGGTGATTCGATTGTTTGAGACAAGCTGCTAATGACGAGACGTTAATTCCGGGACGTGAGAAGGAAATGTTCGAGGTCTGGCACGGTCATCTCGTCGTCGCTCGGCTGTCAAGCATCATGGAGGCTTATGCATCAGAGTGATAAACGATGTCCCGTGGCCGTGCCGCACGGTGAACGAAAAGGAACATGGAAGGGGACCATCTGCACGCGATACGTGGATCAGGTCGATCCTTCAACGCCGTTCGACTAAAAAACTCTCGTTTATTACAGGCCACGCGGGTACCGGCGTAACCGTACCCGCTTTCGCGTTTTCACCTTCATTTAAAATTCTCGAAAGTGCCTCTCTCGCATAATCTATGGGGTCTTTTCGAGTAGCAGATACGGGGCACGTAATAGCGGGCATTTTCGAAATTGCATCCGGTGTGTGTATCGTTTATAGATATGCAGCACACCGTATCATTGTAATAATACATTACAGTTAATGGCGCGAACCCTAAATAACTCGCTATCTGCATAATTTTGTATACATTATAGCGTCATCATCTACTATTGAAAAAAGACGAAAACGTAGCCGGATGGAATTAAAAATGAGCCACGGCCGTCGTTTCCTTTTTTCCTCCGTTAATAACCGAATCGTGTTTGTTCGTAAGTCGTTGACTAACAAGTATTACCACAATGTGGTTCGTTTACTGTTTTGTTTTCTTTTTGTTGAAAAACATCTTGCGTCCCGTTACGACGCGGTAATAATGCATAAGCCGATAATGCTTGTTGCATCAATTATATCGCGAACGGTATTATGTAACGAAAGAATTAATCATTTTAATGGCCGTTCGCGTGAAACATGAGGAAATAAAGAAAGCGAAGTCCCGTCGAAAACGCAAGATGGATCGACCATGTACAACGTTTTGCCCATGCTTATCTTTACCGCGTTACGAATTTCATGTTCCATGCGAGTTGATTCTATCCGATGAAAAATATTCTACATGCCCAACAATTAATCTGTATCTCCGATCGATATGTATAGCTCCGTTCGCGGTACAAAAATAACGTAAAGACGGATGTTTGTACTAAACGGATAAGACGCGAATAAATCTCGCGATTGACACTCCGTGGATAACACGATGTTCCCTGCAGACGATACGAATTACGAGGCAGATACGGCTCGAGCTAATTAGCTAAGACTGTAACCAAACCTCGCTTTAAGTACGTACACTCGATATCGGCGTACAATTGTTATCAATTCGTGTTATTATTTCGGAAATTTCACTACGAGTCTCCGTCTTCGGAAATAGCTTGACGGACAGATTGATAGACGTCAATCGTCGACTTCCAAATATTATTCGACACAGGATCAAAAAATAAAAACCGTTTAAATTAATAACTAGACTGCGGATTTTATGCATTTGTGACAGAAATGGGTGGATTTAATTTGAAACAGTAAAACATTAAGACGGTTTAAGGACATCTGTTATTTTCAATTTATTACAATTGTTGAAGATAGGCAGAAATTTGAATATGGTTCCTGCTAGGGCTGTAACTTTCCTTCGAGGGTCGAACATTTCGAAGCTTCGATTTCAGAACCTTCATAATTTCAAAGGTTCGCTTTCTGGAAATTCGAAGGCGATAGAGAATCGAAGTTTCTAATTTCGAACTTCTCTCCGTAGTAAATTATTATGACGGCCACGGTAGATACGTCATCAATTATTTTTTAAGTATATTCGTGATATGATCCCGAAAATTAATAGAATGCAATTTTTTAAATATAATTTAATTACGAAAAGTTCAAACGGAAAGATCAAACGGAAAGTTCAATGTCAGTCACCGGTGACTGACATTTAATATTTTTATTTATCAAAAATCGTGACACGGTATAAGATTATGAAATTTCGAAGCTTCGAAACTTTGAAGACTTTGAAGACTTTGAAGACTTTGAAGACTTTGAAGACTTTGAAGACTTTGAAGACTTTGAAGACTTTGAAGACTTTGAAGACTTTGAAGACTTTGAAGACTTTGAAGACTTTGAAGACTTTGAAGACTTTGAAGACTTTGAAGACTTTGAAGACTTTGAAGACTTTGAAGACTTTGAAGACTTTGAAGACTTTGAAGACTTTGAAGACTTTGAAGACTTTGAAGACTTTGAAGACTTTGAAGACTTTGAAGACTTTGAAGACTTCGAAGCTTCGGAAAAGTTACAGCCCTAGTTCCTGCATCTTGTAATTGACGAAGAATAAAATAAATTATACAAAAATTTTTGTTGAGTTCATTTGAGTTAATTGGGTGGGCCCCCAAACATTGTCAGCCAGGGCTCTGTTCTCTCAGACGAGCCCCTTCGCGGTAAAAAAAAACAGTTTAAATTAACAGCTGCAGAAAAAATAAATTACATAAAAATTTTTCTTGAGATAATTTGAGTTAATCGGGTGGGCGCCCAAGCAACGTTAGCCCAAAATTAACGATCCGCCGCTGACCGCGCAGCTTTACAAATTTGGTCGGCCATTTTAGTTTTAATTTACACGACTCCGAGCACGTTTGGTCCGATGATGTTGACGCTTCATTTCCGTTTTCAATTTGCCTGTCGATGCTTAAATGTCCGGTTCTATTTATGCCGGACGATTCCGTCGACGAAGATGATTACGGGCATGTGTGTCCCCGACGGAATGTCTGAACGTCGAATTGACAAGCATTATTTCTGTTTTCCGAAGAGTATTTAAGAAAGATGCTGCCGATAATACGATTGACATTCTCTCCTGTGTGCATAGAATTGCGAAATTGCGAAGGGACAGACTCTAAATCAAGATACGAAGCTCATCGGGTAGCCATGTGTTACGACAGTTATACGAGCCATCCATCATCATTTAGAGGTGGCATCTATCAGCGTCACCACTCGTGAGAGCGATAATGACGATTCTACGGCTTAGCGGCTTGCTTTGACCTAAGCTAGCCTCCACAATCGTTAATTTACGGACATCGCTCCTTCCACTCTTACTCCCTATTTCACATTCCTCTATGCTTCTCCGATAACAGTAACCTTTCTATCGTTATAGTGTTTAAGGTAAAAGTACCAGTAGTTGACTATGTACGAGTAGTTGACCATTTTATAGAAAAACATAAAAAACAAGATTTTTATAAGCTGTACACTTTTAATGAAAGTGAACCTCGGATGCCATACCATCTGTTGGTTAAATTTCTCTATACTATTCTCTGTTATTCGATCGTTAATAATAAACAAAAAATTAAGCAATTTCGCCAATTTTCAAAATAATCGACGTTTCGGTCATTGATTTTGACCATTTTCAAGATTGAAATTGAATTGCGTCTGTAAGAAAAATGAAAAATTTTTAACATAATAACATACAATATAAATCAAATATATGTTCTCGGAGCACGGTTTCGATCAATAATATATATTATATATATTATAATATAAATATATAGATATTTGATTTATATTAAAATTTACGATCGAGAAACACGTAACTAATAACATACAATATTCAAAAAAGTAACTATTAAATATATCTTTTTGCCACCATCTTAACATACGGCTTTTGACTAGACATTCATTAGAACTTGATCATAGATTCAATTATGGCAATGTCAAAATAGTTGACAGAGAAGAAAATTTGCATCTTAAGTTTATAAATGAAATGTTCAGGTCAGGACGAAGTATTAAAGACATCAGATTCGAGACTACATGACTTGAATGTTTGTTTGCCGAACCGTTTTCAAAAAAGTTCTACAATCCATGTTTTGAACAGAACCTATTAAAAGGTTTTTAATAACTTTTTCTACGAGTGAAAATTTATCTACCTTGTTTAAAACCTTCTAATAAAATCTTCAGTTTCTTCATGATTTCTAAATAATGATTAAATTGAAACGAACGCCCAGAACACGTCTATTTTCATTGAAAATTTTAATCTATCGCAGAGATTAAAAATGTAGGAAATTTAATTACATCGTGCGGTGGGCGCATTGTTATCATATAGAAAGTGTCAACAAAAGTTGCACATCATGTTTGGATTATAGAAGAAAAAACAGTTTGATAAAAAGCTCGGCGCCCGCAATGGTTGTCAACGCGAATACGGAAAACTATTGCTAATGGTATAAGTTTGATTAAACTGTTTCCGTTCCGTTCAATTAAAAATGATTTGTAATATTCGTTTATGCTATTTAAAAGCAAAGATTCACTCTATTACTCGGTACGATTAGATTGAACATGAGATGATAACATGAAATTCACTAATTAAAATTCGCTTTTTAAATTGATTTATTTTTTCAATGCAAAATATACTCGTGAAAGGCTTTCATTGCCAATATATTGATGGATTTCGAATTTCTTGTACTTTTGTCTCCCATTGTACCTCCAGAACATCCTTAATTCTACAATACACTTCGCCTATGTTGAATTATGGGTATATAAAACTAGACTCTATTAGTATAAGAAACAGAATTTATTCTATATAAAATATATCTAAGAAGGCACGTTGTGAGACACGTCTTTACTATTCGACATACTCGAACGAAGTGAGAATCGCTCTTGAAAAAACAGACGACGATCTAAGAAACAAGCGAGAGTTGAGAGTTCCATGACCTGAACGGCATGGATACAATGTATGATTTGTACAGGCGCTCGAAAGTCAAGCGACCGAATGTGCCTACTAAATAACAGTTGATTATTTTTGTCAATTTGTTTCTTAAATAAATTCCAACAGCCTATACAAGAATGACACTTCCGTCTGCACTACAAAAACTAACTAATTACATGGGAATCAGTGAATAAAGCATATCTTGTGTCTACAGGGTAGCGATACTAATGACGCAACAATCACGTCGCCGGTCTCGAAAATGTCAAGTTAGCGAACCGGACCGGAGGTGTTGGATGAAGCCCTCGAAAGGCTAGGTCGAAATAAACCCGGCCACCGCTTTCCGAGGGTTAAAAGAGGTCGTGGAATGACCCCATCGTATTCCAAATCATCGTGTTCCAAGCAGTTCAGTATGCAATCAGTATAATGGATTGGTCGTTACCAGACGACACACTCGAATCAAAGTAACATATGTCCCGGGTACTGCCGTGGCAAGGAATACTGGCGCGGATATTGCCAAAGAAAGGCGTTTTAAATTACCTTCGATGAGTAGAGCGGCAACAAAGCCACGTGTTTTGCTTCTTCACTCCGGTTCCATTTATCTCCGCCGGCACAATACGCTCCGGATTTGACACATCTATCAGCGTACAATGCTCAGCCCAACCCGCCCCATTCTTTGCTTTCCGCCCCTTCTTCTTTTCCTGCTCTTCTTTTCGCTGGTAGGTCGGTGCTCGGCCTGACAGAACACAACGTTCCGACGCTGGCTGCTGCTGCCATGCCGCAACCTTCCCTCGACAGAGCAGTGCAAACGGGACACGCCTGATATTCCAGCTAACTTCTCCGACGTAATTGCTGTTTTTGTACGTCACCTCCCTATTTACGGATAATCTAGATTTACTGGAATTACGGTCACGTAAGGCGAAGTTCTCCGACGGTCTTGTTGACTCGTCGCGGCTGTTTCAACGTTTATCCAACATCTGACGATCTACCATTAACCAAGCAATTCCAGTTGAAAATAAGGTCATCGTTTATACGATTACTTTCAGCGGTTTTTACCTCTCATAATGCGCTCGCTGTACATCCCAGGCAAATGCGTACGCTGTTCATTGGTGGAATGGACGGAGAGAATGGTTGCCGTGGAACTTCATTCATATTAACGGGTCGGGGTTAATCGATTCTTATGACACTATGCAGCAGGGAATGGCACATTTCATTTAAAATAAGATAACACATTATCTCACTCTCATTTGAAATTAGGAATTATTTTGAGTTCTTTCTTATTTGTATTTCACAAATAACGTGGACAAATTATTTTCATTAGCGTTCAAATCAAATGAACAATTTTGAGATAATATGTTATGTGAATGAGATAACGAAAAAATTAATCATTGGAAATAATGAATTCTTTTAAATACTTTCTGATTTGTTCTTTTACAAATCAACGGAAAAAGATACATTCATTTAGCGTTTAAAGCAAATGAACTATTTTCAAATATGTAATATTTGATTCGAATAAGATAACAAGTAATCATTTGAAATAATGTATTATTGTAGTTTAAATACTTTATTATTTGTATTCTACAAATCACATAATGAAGGTACAGTAAATTCGTTTGGCTTTTATAAATCAAATAGATTGTTTCTGAATAATATTTTATTTCAATTACATTGTTCAAATAAAGTAGTAAATTATTTCACCTGAAGTAGAGGTTATTCAAGTAACTAAATTATCCAAGTTATATATAATTTAATCTATCTAATTTTTGTAATGTAATTATTCAAGTTTAGCTGCATATTTGTATTTAAAATTGTTCTTTGATACACGAAGTAGATAAAATTGTGGAGAGTACGAATTATTTGATCAATTAGAAGGAGAAATGAAAAATTATTTGAAATTCTTTTGAGATTCGACCCTTTTCATATCGATGCACAAATTATAGTGTACGAAAGTCAAAACAAATCTTCTGTTCAATCCAATATACTGGCATTGAATCTTCTGCATTGTAATGTAAGAAAAATGTTGCTGAAGTTGCTAAAATAATATGTTTCCATCTCGAAAAGAGCACTGTAGCTCATGAAAAATGGAAGCCATATGGTATCCACGATTTAGAAACCTTCAGCTTCACTATAACGATTTTCGATTACGAAACACAAAAGCAGTTTGCTACGTAATTCAGAATAAATCATGTCCGGATATATATCAAAGTGTTAATCGAGAGCATTATTCTAAAATTTGCGATAAATAATATCATGCGCCGTTCTGTTAAGCGATTCTTCATCATCGAGTGAATTGAGCAATTCATCCATTAGCTTGAAATAATCATTCTAGTACTAATAATAAACTCGAAATTTCACAAAATTTCGTTAATCCTTACGTTAATACATGGGAACTGGCTCTCAACTGATTTTCGATACTTCTTGTATAATTGTTGAAAAATAACAAAATTGCTACAGACATCTAATTTCTAGGATAATTATTAAACGTACAAATTAATTCGTAAAACTTTATAATTAATAATCTCCATCTATAATATGTACTCACTTTATCTTGTAAGTAGACTATGGACCTTTATGCAAAATTAGAAATTTCTGAATTTTAAACACCTTGGGGTGAAATAAAAATTAAACATGTCCGATAGATTGAAAATAATATAGAAGTATACATTTAAATTCTTCTAATGTATTTCCTTTTTTAAATACACCCACTTATTTTTAATGTAATAAATGCAAAATTAACAGTTTCTGAATTTGAAACACCTTGGGGTGAAATAAAAATTAAACATGTCCGATAGATTGAAAATAATATAGCAGTATATATTTAAATTCTTTTAATGTTTTTCTTTTTTTAAAATACAACCACTTATTTTTAATGTAATAAATGCAAAATTAAAAATTTCTGAATTTGAAACACCTTGGGGTGAAAATTAAACATGTCCGATAGATTGAAAATAATATAGAAGTATACATTTAAATTCTTGTAATGTATTTCCTTTTTTAAACACACCCACTTATTTTTAACGTAATAAATGCATAAAATC
Organism: Lasioglossum villosulum; assembly: GCA_963971365.1. Classification (NCBI taxonomy): domain Eukaryota; kingdom Metazoa; phylum Arthropoda; class Insecta; order Hymenoptera; family Halictidae; genus Lasioglossum; species Lasioglossum villosulum. The sequence continues at coordinate 29,968,535 of OZ020498.1, read as the reverse complement.
CGCAGCCTACTTACAAGACATTACTGAATCTCCAATATGGCGATTTGAATTCAAGAACTCAACTGATTGGCCGGGAGAAATACCAATTAATTTGTATAGGTTATATAGAATTATTATTACACAAAGGTGTCGCAAAATTAGCTTTGACTTTCCGTCTCAAGTCAACAATTTTTTTCTATCGCATCGTTTCTTCATTATCAAACTGATTTTATTTATACTATATTTCCATTTCTCAGACAACTGGAGTTCATATGTATACCTTGCTATTGACAAAGTCGATGCAAATTATTTCTTCGCGCGTGAAATACAATCGAAAAGTACTCAGTACCTAATACTAATTGATTTACATTTAAGGCAGAAAGTAATACCTTCAAACTATGACGTTCAACTACGAGAATGTTATTGAACGTCATAGTAAAGAGTAAAAAATTAGCCAGGCCATTAACACGCTTAATATTTAAGATTCTGCAAAGCGGTTCTTAATATTAATAACACATGCAAAATTAGCTTTGACTTTGTGCCTCAAGTCAACAATTTTTTTCTATCGCATCGTATTCTAACAAATCGTTTCTTCATTATCAAACTGATTTTATTTATATTATATCTTCATTTCTCAGACAACTGGAGTTCATATGTATACCTTGCTATTGACAAAGTCGATGCAAATTATTTCTTCGCGCGTGAATTACAATCGAAAAGTACTCAGTACCTAATACTAATTGATTTACATTTAAGACAGAAAGTAATGCCTTCAAACTATGACGTTCAACAACGAGAATGTTATTGAACGTCATAGTAAAGAGTGAAAAATTAGCCAGGTCATTAACACCCTTAGTGAGTTATTAGTGTTTCAACGGCACGAGATGAAGTTGCCTTCCCCTGTGATATCCTGAAGATATCGCAGAGATCGAGTAATGTCGCCTGTCAGATCGATATTGCGTTATCCTCATCAACAACGAGGTTGTTGATAAGAAGAAGAAAGACGTCAGATCCTCTTGAGTCTTCGATACAAGAGCACGCGTTAGCGGTTGTACCCCTTCGTTGTTTAGTTAATAAAGTTATAGTTTTCTTGTTCATTGTTACCATGTGTTCTCCGGCAAGATGTGGCCGTAGCCTTCGTAACAATATTAATAACACACGACTGTTGGTACGGAGCAAGGGAATCTAGGAAATACGTGACTTTCTGTCCCGCAAGACACGAGAGCTGACTCCTACAAATTGACACGATACTAGGTAGGGACAACTAGAGACAGGCTTTTCAAGGGAGACACAGCAGGACAGGAGTTTTGGTAAACGATAAACATCTAAAACTGTCAGGGCCGGTTTGCCGTGAAGCTTTTGAGGAATGAAACAGAGCTAAAATAACCTTTCAGCGTACGTCACCGAAATATGCATGTTCGTTCACGATGAATTTTCTAACGTATCTTCTCGTTGCGAGCCGTTCATTTGGAGCACGCATAACTCAGTGTGTTTGTCGTTGCTATGATTAGCCTCTTTCCTGAATAAACATTCATGCGTACTCGTGTGCGCGCGAGCGGCTATACAAGAGATAGAGAATGTAAGTGAGGTCGTAAGGAAAGGAAGGGACAGAAAAAGAGAGAAAGAACACGAGGGAATGGTGGAAGAAGAGGAACGAAGGTCGGTAGTTGCACGTCATCCAAGAAAGATGCATCGCAGTGCTCACGGCGATGTTGAGAAGACCGAGAGAGTGAAGGCAATGCCACACTTTGCCACCCTGACGACACGGCTGGGTGCAGAGCTGAAAGCGAGAATTCTCCCGCAGCGTGGAGACGCGGCACTCGCTTCGCATAAATCATCCTGTTTCTGCTTGGAACAGGGAGGCGAAAATAGATGGGGACCCATTCTTTCTTTCTCTCTCCCTCTCTCTCTCTCTCTTTCCCTCTCCCTTTTCTCACTTATCTATTTATCTATTTATCTTCTGCGTCTATCCATCTATCTATTGGGTGGGCCGAAAAGTCCGCTTCTATCTCCTAATCCCCATATTTTGGTCACGTAGGGGAGCAACAGCAAATGGCGGCCACTTAATCTATAAATCTAATAGCTCCACAAGAATAGATTAAATGTTTGTTAGAAATTACTTTTGGTAAACCGAAACTGTTTGTAGGGGTGTAAGAATAATTTTATATTTGTCTGTCTCATGAAATTGACGAATAAATGGAAAGCGATTTTGATCACTAAATGCCTGCAGATAATAGCAGTCACGTTACTGGTAATTGTGATTGTAAGCTGTCATAATTTTTGAGTACTTAAGGTAAAGGTACCAGTAGTTGACCATGTACGAGTAGTTGACCATTTTATAGAACATGAAAAATCAGATTTTTATAAGCTGTACACTTTTGATGAAAGTGAATCTCGGATGCCATACTATCTGTTGGTTTTTCTCTATACTATTCTCTATTAACTCGCAACGTCTAGTCTGTTCCTCAATGAAACTTTTTATGGAATTGATTTGTTTTATTTCTTATTTCATTCTTTAATTGTAATTTGTGCTGGTAATTGTTGAAACTAAATGATAGTAAAATGATTCCCAACGTTATTGCTTTAACCCTCTTTCTAGTATAAGTGGTCAACTACAAACGAATAGGAGGTCAATTACTAGATTTTTCGTTTTCAAGAGTGGTCAACTTCTGAAGCAATTACTGAATTTTTAAATATGTTTCTTAAATTTGTATAAGTAAACTTTTTTTAAAAAGTGGCCTTGGTACATAATTTAAAAGACTTAAAGAGTGTCTTCAGGCATCGACTCTCGCTATTTGATGACAGAGTAAATGATTACTATTTTTCGCGTGGAAAACTTCTCTTAACTGGTCAACTACTACTACCTTTACCTTATATAGGCACACTGTCGCTTGAAATTATGGCAACATTTCCTTCATTGCGATTGTCTAAGAGTAGACACATGGTTATCAATAGATTGCAGATTTTATGGTAAAAGTAGGTCAAACAGAATATTGCAGAGACGTCAGAAAAATTTAAACACATTTTTATACTATTCTCAGCTTATTAACCCTTAGCACTCGAGTGGTGACTCAGAGTCACTACCATAAATCGCTGTACCTTTATTCCGAATATTGTTCACATTATTAAATATGTTGGGGTCTAATTGATTACTGCACATTTAATTATTGTATGAGGTATTATATCAGTTTCATATCTACAAAATGAAAAACAATTGTATAGAATGGAATTATTCTAGCTAGAAAGGAATGTTTAAATGTCGAATTAAAATACCTCCGAGTGCAAAGGGTTAAAATCACTAAAGGAGAACATTATCTTTTATTTAACTCCCGTTTCGTACAGGGTGTAACATAATTTAGTGTCATGGTTTTTGCAGATGGTTGTACACCTTCGGATCGGTGGAGATTTGTTAAAAGAAATTCCCGCAAAATTGAAATTCAAGGTCAAATTTTGTTACACTTGCATCGCATTCTACTCACCATGGGGGCCAAGAGATTTTTGTTGTTTCTCACAAGTTTGGTTCCCATGGTGAGTAGAATGCGATACAAGCATAACAAAATTTGACCTTGAATTTCAAGGTCAAAGTCAATTTTGCGGGAATTTTTTTTACAAATCTCCACCGATCCGAAGGTGTACAACTATCTGCCAAATGATGACACTAAATTTTGTTACACCCTCTACAATGGACTTCTACCATTTTTATTTTGCATGAAGAACCGCGCTCTAATCATCAACACTGGGTCTACAGAGTACTACAAGTGACTTTTCGATTTCTTTTGTCATATACAGTATGCAACTGGTGACATAACCGAAAAGGTGTTAGAAGTGTATTTCTTTCTGTTTGAAATACGTTTATATACATCGGAAAGTAATACGAAGCCCTTAGAGTCTTACTAAAACAATCAAATGAAAACCAATCCTAGTCAAATTCTTGTTAAAAAAACATTAACATTTTCAATTCTATGGACATATTTTTTATCCGGCTTTAAGGATCCTAGGGTTAATAATCACATAAGGAAGAATTCGATCCAAGTTAACAATTAGTTGAAGAACGAAATTGACGTGTAACTCAGATTGTATAAATTAATGATGTCGAACAAAGTTATTTAATTCCGCAACAGAAAATATACTTAGAAGACAACATAACTAAACCTACAACCAATTACAAATTAATTTTTTGTTCATATTGTAAGTTCTAAACACATGTATAAAATCATTGACAAGTCCACGTGTGTAAATTGCGTACACCGAAGATTGCGAGATTCAAAAGAGGTTTTTAAGTTCCCGTCTTCTTACTTTTCTTTGTTTATCGATCTCCCTTCAAGTTTTCTAGCTGCAGAAAATGTGTTTGAACGTAACCTCGGAAAGCCAAGGGTGGCACGCTTTGCGCGCTCTACACCCTGAATACGAATAGATACATGCACACGGATTCGTTTCTTCGGTATTCCCTTTTTTCTTCCACTTTCACTGGGAATAAAGACCTCCCACATATTTCCGTGACTTCCTCGACCAGGTATCCGGCCCAAGCCACGGGACATCCTGTGGAAGGTCGCGCAAACTGCGAGCTCCGAGCTCCGATATATTCACTTTCATGAGGTCGCTTCCTCACGGCTAAACTGGACACACTGTTGCTACAAGCTTTTTTTGGGAAATTCGCGGTTGGGGGTTAATAGTACGACCTTCCGGTGTCCTGGCACCCGGAGATCTATGACCGTCCACCCTAAACGCGTCGTTCCCCGAAATTCCTTTGGCGGACCACCAACAGCATTTTCAGTTTCAAGGGGGTACCAGACCCTCTGATCTGGGTATTTATCAGTGTAACCAACGTCTACGCTGAAATACAGTTTGGAAACAGTGATGAACATACATTTGTATCAATCTAATGCTTCAGTTTCGCTATCAATACAGGTTCTTTCCTTTTTATCATTATCTTTATTGCTATTAATGGATCAGAGTGGCTTCAAACCCTTTATATTTTTGTTGTTACGAGTCTACGCTGATAGTTCTCCTGTCTAAGCGCCATCTCGTTTGAGTAGCTGAAGTAAAATTGGTTTTACTTGCCTTGCCCTTCATTGCTCTTGATGAACGGAATCTGGGGAACAATTGAATGCGATCACGGGAAAACATTTTTTGTCCTCACATTAGCATGTTATGAGCTGTGTGAGGGCTCATTGTAAAGAGGGAGGTTCATCATAGCCCGCTCTGCTCATGGTTTAAGTCAGAAAAAATAATTTTGTAATAGAAAAATACATTAGAATCTGCGGAATTTTTCTTCATTTGTTTTCCCTACTTAGGACACTCATATTATTAGATATAAACATAATCTATCTGAATCATGAGCTGAGCGAGCTATGATAAACCTTCCTCTTTAGAATAAGCCCACACACAGCTCAGAATATGCTAATATGAGCTGTGTGAGGGCTCGTTGTAAAGAGGGAGGTTCATCATAGCCTGCTCTGCTCATAATTTAAGTCGAAAAAATCATTTTGTAATAGAAAAATACATGGAAACCTGAGGGTGGTTGTTTCGACTTGTTTTCCCTACTTTGGACACTCATATTATTAAATATAAACATAATCTTGTTAAATCATGAGCAGAGCAAGCTATGATAAACCTTCCTCTTTCGAATAAGCCCACACACAGCTCAGAATATGCTTGTATAAAAACAAAAAATGGTTTCCCGTAAACACGGTTTTCACTTGTTTTTCTAGTAATATTCTAGTAATATGCTAGTCACATCCATGGGTACGGTACATCCTTAACTTGAACTTTCACTCTGCTATTAGGTTCCTGAACATGTGAGGAAGACATAGCCTATATCGCTTCCTCTAAACCTTAGTATACTAAGTTGACCCGAAAATAATTTTTCAAAGGAAAATGAAAGACAATTTTTTGTTACTTAGAATTAATTTCATACCATTTTGTTCTATGAGCTTTCGCGAAATTTTTGGCAACTTGCGATCCCATGTTGGTAGAATTGTTGTTTTTTTATTAACAATTGAGTTAGTCTGCGGATCTTTATGCAAAATAAAAATTGTTCGTATAGATTGTACTTTTCTTTTAATTATCCTATTAAGCTAAATTAATACATTGATGTCCTCAAATATTTTTAACCGTTATCCACTGCTTGAAATTATACGTGCCCATTTTGAACATAACCACTGTAACAGTATTTTTGAATTCTTCAAATATTTTCAACGATTCAAATTACACCTAATCATTTTCGTCACGAACGCATAAAATCCGCAGTCTAATAATTTCCTCGAAGACGGAAAAACAAGAAAATGGATCTACAAAGAGACAAGGAAACGAGGTACTGTGAAAGGATAGGCTCAGCCTAATTACATTTATGTCCATCCACATAACAGTGTTGCATCGCTGGAACAAATTTTGAACTTTCTAATGACTAGACTATGAGTTTAATGCAGTTATAACTGCGAGAGAGCACGGAGGCAATCGAATAAAAACTTCAACGAGGTTCCACGGAGCTGAATAAAATACTGGTGCGTAGCTATTTTCCCGGAGTATGATTAATAGGTCATAGAAAGTGGGAAGTGTGTAACAAATTCAAATAAAAGCGCAAAGATTTGAAGCTTGCGTTGGTAAAAGTAGGGCAAATGTGCAGTATTGTTCCCCTTGCTAATCTTCAGCAAACATTGCTTGAAAATAAGAAATCTCTGCTAACCAACTATTAAATAAACCAATCTCATATTCATTTCAACATTTCACAAAAAGAGACTGTGTTCTATGGCACATGCCTGACTTCAGAGATGATGAAATGATCATTTCAACTTCGAAGATAACGAACCTTGAACCCATCCTGGCATCCGAAAAAATCGGAAGACGACGTAGGACAGCTATTAACTGATAATCAATTGCAAGCTCAATTAAAGACTTGGTACAACATTAGGATCCGAAAAAATCGGAAGACGACGTAGAACAGCTATTAACTGATAATCAATTGCAAGCTCAATTAAAGACTTGCTACAACATTAGGATCCGAAAAAATCATAAGGCGATGTAGAACAGCTATTAACTGATAATCAATTGCAAGCTCAATTAAAGACTTGGTACAACATTAGGATCCGAAAAAATCGGAAGACGACGTAGAACAGCTATTAACTGATAATCAATTGCAAGCTCAATTAAAGACTTGCTACAACATTAGGATCCGAAAAAATCATAAGGCGATGTAGAACAGCTATTAACTGATAATCAATTGCAAGCTCAATTAAAGACTTGGTACAACATTAGGATCCGAAAAAATCGGAAGACGATGTAAAACAGCTATTAACTGATAATCAATTGCAAGCTCAATTAAAGACTTGGTACCACATTAGGATCCGAAAAAATCGTAAGACGATGTAGAACAGCTATTAACTGATAATCAATTGCAAGCTCAATTAAAGACTTGGTACAACATTAGGATCCGAAAAAATCGGAAGACGACGTAGAACAGCTATTAACTGATAATCAATTGCAAGCTCAATTAAAGACTTGGTACAACATTAGGATCCGAAAAAATCGTAAGACCATGTAGAACAGCTATTAACTGATAATCAATTGCAAGCTCGATTAAAGACTTGCTACAACATTAGGAAGTTCCCAACAAACCATTTTGTTCGGATTCCTTAGCCTCGCTAGCACCAGCTCCAATTAGGACACAAAAGCAACCATCGCCTAATGGTTTCATCAGTCGACGTTGTGGTTTCCAAACAAACAGAGAATTTAGTGAGTTTGTATCTCTTGAATTTCAAATTGTATGTTTCCGATAAGTTGGTGTTGTTATACAGAAAAGTGTCCATTGAAATAAATGTAACAGCTGATTCAGTGATATGACCGAGAATTAATTAGTGCAGCTGATACTCTAGGACGACAGACTGCAGGATGCGCAGATGGATGTGTTCGAGGAAGGTTTTCAATGGGCTGAAGGGAAAACTAACGTAGCCTTCGGAATCGTGACTCCGGATCTTGTTCTGTTGGCCACTGAACGCGCTCCGAAGGACAGGGATGAAAAACGGTACGGTGACAGCAAATCGACCGAAATCAATTCGTATCTTTCGGTGTTCCTAGACGCGGCACGATCTCAGAAAGACGCATTGCGCTTGTTTCGCAGCGTTATTCCCTTTATGCTTCGGGGTACCTAAGCTGACCTACCGCTCCTTTTCGAGAAGGAACTCTCGGCGGAGTCCAGTATCACGCTGAGCGAAGCGTGGTGCGCCATAAATCTTCGCCCTGTTTTTACGTGTGTGACCCCCGAGCGACTATACCATTATTAGACACACCTTTCAGCCTTAAGGTCGATCTACACTATTCTCTCGAAGAATGTTTTGCCGGTCCGTGCCGCTGCGTGTCGATGCTTCGCTATTTTGGCAGAGTGAATCTCCGTTGGTCCGTCCCGGAACGAAAATTCTCCTTCGTTCAGATGAAATTTTATACCTTTATACATACTGTGGGTAAAAAAAGTGTTGGCACGCTCTTAAAATGCTGATAAATTTTTAAATATCGTATAATACGATTTGAATTTTTTTGGGAAGCTAGAGCAATTAGTTTGCTACAGGATGCGAGAACAAATTTTGTCAAAAATTGCAATTCATCGGAACTGTAGCAAAAATACTAAAAGTTGCTTTTTACAACTTTTTTATGTGGGCCAGTATTGAAAATTTTTAAAATGCGTTTTCTAGACCTGTGTCAGTTATATGCACTGGTAAAGTTATCGAAATCGATTGATGCGAAAAAAACGACAGGCATTCAAAGAATTGTAAGAATCTGCAGTTACAGGTCGAAAATCGTGAAAATCTGCAACATGTAACATATTTAAACGTTTATAGCTCATTGCAGCTTTTTGAAATTTTCAGAATATGTTTAATTGACACAAGTCTACAAAACGCATTTTTAAAATTTTCAATATTGGCCCACACAAAAAAGTTGTAAAATGCAACTTAGTATTTTTGCTACAATTCCCATGAATTGCAATTTTTGACAACATTTTTTTTTCGCATCCTGTGGCAAACTAATTGCTCTAGCTTCCCAAAAAATTTAAATCGTATAGTACAATATTAAAAATATTATCGTCTTTTTAAGAGTGTGCCAATACTTTTTTTATCCACTGTAATCGACATGAGTCTACAAAATGTATTTCTTCAATTTTCAATATAAGCCCACATAAGAAGATTGTAGACAATAACTTTTAGTATTTCCTTTGTAAGTTCGACCGATTGCAATATTTTCAAAATTATTTCGTTTTAACAATTCAAAGAATTTGTACTGCGGCAATCGGAAATATTGATAGAATTTATCGTCTTGAATGAAGTCGAATTTTCTCTTTCTTTCTATTTTTGTCGACCTCGTTGTTTTACTTTTTCGCTTCAACTTCGTCTGAAAGCATGGCGGAAGGTGCCAGTTTCTCGATGAGGTTCAGTCCGATCATTTTGACGGTTTGTCGCCGAGACGTGTATTCATATTATCGTTTCATTGACGGTCCGTGACGGTCCGTGCGGTACAGTGTAGATCGACCTTTACTTCACTAAGAATTTCACGAAACCGCACCGTAACTAAGCTTCTATAACTCACCATGCTTCCTTCGCTTTCCGACGTTTATTGACCGGCTACGAATTCACCCTTGTCCTTTTCGAAAACGCGTTTAAATTTATTGCCCCGGTGTCAACAGCTTTGAGGTCCTTCGTAACCGCTACCGTCTGGCCGTGTCAAATGTCTGTAGGACTGTGTCGTCTCGGTCTTTGAAATCTTAACGTCCTGGAAATTAGGGACATTCTTTTACCAGGGTGTCATGATTTCTTCTTGTCGCATTTAATTTATTATGGTATCCGAAACATATTTTGATATGCTTCGGTTTTTAATCATATTTTAATTTTCTTCGGGCTTCATCTGATTTTAGTATTCTTGCTACGCAACAAAATTTATATCTGACGGATCTATTTTTTCCAAGCTTTGCTTTCCGAATGAAGGACAGAAAGGTGCCTACGTAATTCATTAGTATTCATAAACTGTTCATACTGGCGAAAATATTTATCATTCAAATGTTTGCATTTGCACGACCTTATGCACTGTCCATTTACTGCACAAAATATGCAACCAGCTGCACCATTGACAACTGCACCAATAAGTAAATAGCAAGATTATAAAGAAAGAGAAAAGCAAACATTTTTAAAGAGAAGAGAAACGAATAAAAAGAACTTAAAATTGAAAGTTAAAAAGTTATCAATCGTAAGAAGGATTTTAAAATTGTCTGCGTCGATTGTAAGAAATAGAAACAGAATTGATTGTTATTTCTTCCCTTAATGATTTTAATAGAGCAGAGATCATATATTAATATCTTCAATTTTGAAAATTGCCCAACAATTTCGAATTTGATGTACTCAATTTTACTATAAATGCATAGAGGTCCACAGTGTAGATACGATTGAGGAATGAAGTATGTCAATTAATTTTCTGGACATAATCAAATTAAATGTTAATTATCTTGATAAATACTAAGCATTGTCGAACAATTTCGAATTTGATGTACTCAATTTTACTATAAATGCATAGAGGTCCACAGTCTAGATACGATTAAGGAATAAAGTATGTCAATTAATTTTCTGGATATAATCAAATTAAATGTTAATTATCTTGATAAATACTAAGCATTGTCCAACAACTTCGAATTTGATGTACTCAATGTTACTATAAATGAATAGAGGGCCACAGTCTAGATACGATTGAGGAATGAAGTATGTCAATTAATTTTCTGGATATAATCAAATTAAATGTTAATTATCTTGATAAATACTAAGCATTGTCCAACAATTTCGAATTTGATGTACTCAATTTTACTATAAATGCATAGAGGTCCACAGTGTAGATACGATTGAGGAATAAAGTATGTCGATTAATTTTCTGGATATAATCAAATTAAATGTTAATTATCTTGATAAATACTAAGCATTGTCCAACAATTTCGAATTTGATGTACTCAATTTTACTATAAATGCATAGAGGTCCACAGTCTAGATACGATTGAGGAATGAAGTATGTCGATTAATTTTCTGGATATAATCAAATTAAATGTTAATTATCTTGATAAATACTAAGCATTGTCGCTCACACATGGTCAGCTTGTTTTTGATCTAGCTGTACCAGAAACAGTTTAATTAAAATCGACGACTCTTGTGAGTTCCAGAAGGTTAATTCTGCTACCATACTACAGTTTCCCCTAGGCCCCAATGGATTGCAGGCCTTAGGCACCGCGCCCGAGGTGCGTTTTCGATAAAACGTACTAGTTACAGTGTACACGTTGTTGGCTGTCGCGTAGCAACCGATCAAATATCTGTTTCGCTGTTCTCTGCGATTCCACGTTTTACAATGAGTATAAAAAAGATCAGGTCAGCCAGGCAGCCTCGGCGACTGTCACGCGAATATCGCGGGACACACGATGCTGACGGTTTTTCGTTGCAACGCGTCACAGCCGAAGGGTTAAAAGTGGCAGATAGGCGAGCAAATGTTGGCAGTGATGAGGAACGGCGTTGTCGAACAGAGAAGTAACTGTCGTGAGCGGGGCTCGAGCTGCCTGCGGAGCACAACAGTCGGTGTAAGACCGAAAACGACAAATCATGGCCGGTGTCAAAACCGAGCGACGTGAAAAATTGCCGGTGCTTCCATAGAAAACTAATAACGGGTTGCCACATCAAACGAGATTCCGGGAAATCATTACTCGGCTTGTACCGGTGATGCGATGCGGTGCGGTGCGGCTTCTACGAGCCGTAACGTTTAAACGGCTGATGCGAGAGGTGGTGGCGATCCGCAGCCCCAACTCTCTCTCCCTGCTTGCCTGCTGCTTGCTCTACCCTCGCCGCGAGTAACGTCCCGAGTAATATTACGATGACAGTAATTGCCGCTTTGATCAATGCAAACCCAGCCGCGAGTAGGCAGCCCGTCACGCCACTGGGATTCAACGCGATCCTTTCCGGCCTACTCGACCGTGCCGTGGATGTACACCACCGTACCATACCACTTTATCCTGCACAGGATCTTGATTCGCTTTATCGATTCGATCCGTTTGCTTTCAACATTTTATGAGACTTTTAGGGAGCTACGTCTTCACCTAACCGAGGAAACACAGTACTCTGCGACGCACAATGGTCGGACAGCCGCACAGTGGGCTGAATCGAAGATTTTAGTGACATTTTAGTATAACTTTTGAACCATTAAAGACATCAGAGTGCGGTTGGCATAGAAAAATATTTAAAAATTCTATCTTTTTAATAACGTAAAAAAATTTATTTTTGTTAACCCTCCGATGCCCGACAAAGCCCCTGGGGACCTATGACGTTTTCAACGATGCGGCATTTCAATACGGTTCGTCCGAACAGCCGCAGCCTACGTGATTTTTATAAAAGGGATGTCTGGAAGCGATTACAATCGTCATCGATACGATTCCGTGAAATTTTTCATCATAAACGTCGGGTTGAAGTCATTTATGGCGTCGATGCTCGACAAGGTCCGCAGGGACCTTGTGGGAACTTCCATGTAATTTGTTCTTGTTTTTTGATCGTGCAGGTATTTTCGTGTAATTTGTTCGTGTTCTATGGGTTGGACAATTGTTGATGAAAAGGTGTACTGCGAAAAAATGAGTGATTGTGTACGGATACGCACGTGCACGATCTGCACTGCGCGACGGTGACGCGCTGCCTCTTTATTATTTGTCGACCTAAAAATCGCTGCAGTTCCAAATGTTGGGTACATATTCGTGTAAACGTGCAACAAAACGATGGCCGCCTGCCATGTTTTACAACATCGTTGACATTGCTGGACTCGCATTATTCATTATCTACGATGAATTGATCACCACGTTAGTCAGACCAAAGACGTTCATTTCTGAAGAAATTGAGCAGGCAACTAGTTACGTCTAATATTGCAGAACGGGCTAAACATTCGCATGTTACCTGCTATCCGAAGATACGTGCGGCTATGGAAGCATTCCAAGTAATGATACCACCGCCGAACAGAGATACCGCACCACCATTGGCACCGCGTCATAACCGTCCGTCATGTCGTTTGTGTCGTCAAGAGACGAATAAGCAACGCAAAGCTGCTTATATCTGTTTTATTTGTGACATTTTCCTTAAAAATAATGGCGTCCACAGCTTTGTTTAGGAGTTATTAACGAAAAACACGGACCAATCAGAGCGCGACCTAGACGCGAGTTAGCACAGTGGGCCCAACTGTCAGTTGGCCGAACGTGTCGTCGCATGTCTAGATCGCGCTTTGATTGGTCCGTGTTGTTCGTTAATAACTCCTAAACAAAGCCGCGGACGCAATTTTTGTAAAAGAAAATGTCGTTTCAAATGACCCAAGGAACCTTCCATTTTCGGGTGTCGGAGGAATTTTGGGACACCCTGTATATACATACACATTTTGCAGCATAGAAACAAACATAGAAACACAAAAAAAATGTAATAACACCATTACGGCTAGAATAAAAAACTATTATACGCATCTCACGCCATATTAATAGAGAAGGTCCCTGGGGACCTTGTCGGGCTATGACCGTTGAAAAAGTTGTTGGGCATCGGAGGGTTAAATTATTGAGCCACTGATACCTCTTAGGTAATTTAAATTTCAAGAATAATTAGTTTGTAGATTACATAGAAATATCATATAATAAATATTAAACATTGTAACAAAATCTGTAGGAAATGAATGATTTGTATGATATTATTTGTTATTTGAATGTGAGAATCGAGAATCGTGTATGTATGCGTGAGTGCCGTGATATTGCGATTGCGACACATCTTGTTTAATCAATATTTGTTCTAGAAAATTTATAAACATTAGAAAAAAGTAGGATATAAAAGGACGTGTTCACGTAGCGATTCGACTTTTTCTCGAGATACGAAACACGTCATCACGTCTGATTTAAATACGATACGTTTACGTTAATTTCCGTTAATTTCATATTTCAGTTGTGTATTTTCTTTTCGAATTAAAACAGTTATTCAGTTACTTAATATATTTTAAATGAATGAATTTTAAATGAAATGACGTGAATGAATGTGATGACGTGTTTCGTATCTCGAGAAAAAGTCGAATCGCTACGTGAACACGTCCTTTTATATCCTACTTTTTTCTAATGTTTATAAATTTTCTAGAACAAATATTGATTAAACAAGATGTGTCGCAATCGCAATATCACGGCGCTCACGCATACATACACGATTCTCGATTCTCACATTCAAATAACAAATAATATCATACAAATCATTCATTTCCTACACTCGGCCGCCCTGAAAAAGCATATGGCCTCAGATGCTTTCATCGCAATTCTTACATTTATACAACAAGTTACAACAAGTTACATTATACAAATCATACTACAACAAGTTACATTATACAAATCATACTACAACAAGTTACATTATACAAATTATACATTTCCTTATTCAAATCATACATTTCCTACAAATCTCTATTATAGTGCATGCTTTTCCCAAGAAGACTTGACCTTAAACGTGTCCGAACGCGTTTCGCAGTATAAAATATGTATGTATAGTGGTGATAAAATCTTACCATTCGATTTTTAAATTTGTAAATGAAGTTTTGCTGTCCTCATTTAAGTAACTGCATAGCCTCAAGTACTAATGGTTTCCACTTCTTCTCACGTGATTTTAATCTCATTGTTGATATGCGTGGGTTGTTGTATTTTTGATATTTCTTGAATACAATTTTTATTAATTAGTACAGTAATTAGTAACAGAAAGTAGCAGAAGATGAAAATGGTAATGTAAATAATTCAAAAACTATGTATTAGAGCTAGTACTGCAAATTTTGGGTACTTATTAAGCTAAACTATTTATTCATTTTCATAACAATTTTGTTCGTAACTACGAAAATTTATTTTTATTTTTATTACCAAGATCTATTTCTATCGCGTGAACGCAATTACTTTATTTTTTATTGCTGTTTAATTACAAAAATATTCTGTTACTATCGACCCCTTTCTTCGGTCCCCATTTTTGAAATGGTAACATATTGGAATAAAAATGGTTGTGAATGAATTAGTTCTTGCATAATCGTAGTCCAAAGTGAAATTACTGTCGCCCCTGTCTCTCCTATTAAAAACTTCAGACATCGGATGTTCGGATAATAGAGGTCCTTCTGCGTATCAATATCGCGATAAAATGTAAATTAATGTCAGCTATTCTTGAATCACGTAGCTGGTCAGTATTTATAAAACTGTCGTCGACGACTCTAATATTTTATTTTGCACACAAGCAACATTTATGCGTGGTTTGCATATATGAGCCTCAATTGTTTGGCAGTAGCAATAGAGTGTCTCGCCAACATTAACACTTCATACTTGCACGACTTTTATTAGGCCTTTGTAGAGATCGTTGAAAGATGTGGTGAAAATGTTAACGTCAGTTCCAAATAGTAATTCAATAGAATAATGTTTGCGGTGAAAATTGTCATAGAAACAGAGTTATTATTTCTTGCCTCCTCGTTATTGTCGTTCAAAATATTCATCTAGCCTCCAAGAAGAACGTCATTATTTTATTAAAATACAAATAAATTTATTTGACTATTCTAAAGTTGTAATAACATTTGCAGGCAATATTCTAATTTTTGTCCAATGCAGCTTGCCTTGAAAACGACAAATAATGATATTAATACATTTCAATTTCGATCGAGAACAATTTTACCTAAATGATAGTAATATTTGATTTTTAAAGCATTTATAAAATGTCGTCAGCAGTAATAGGAGCATTAATCAGAAAATATCAACATTTTTAAAAATTAGAGTAGTAGAAGTATATTAACATTTTTTTTAAATTAAAATTAATTTCCCGTTAGGCGAATAGGGTTTGCCGTACTGGATACTCAGGTAATGACTCTATGGGAAACCCATAGTTAAAAGGTCTTACCATTTTTACCTGCCAAATAGTAGGAGTACAAATATCGCGTTCATTCCTCGCGCAGTTTTCGTGTAGTGAACTACGGTGTCTAAAAGACAGTGTCAAGTTTGTAATTTTACGAAAAGTTAATTGTTTTTGAGTGTGTACGATGGATGCTGTTCCTGGAAGTAAGTACTATGCATAATAACAATATTAGATTTATATTAATTAGTGTTTATAATGTATAAAGTCAAAGATAAAATTTGGTGCACAAATTTTAAGAATGGAAACTAAAAGTTGTATACACCCCAATATCCTCCAGATTCGATTGCTGGGTCTTGTAGTAGATAAACAAAATTTTTAATGGCACACTGGTTCGATCAAAAACTACTTCTACACTATTTGCAAAATATCACAAACATGTGGTTACACCAATGTCAGTTATATCTATTATAATTATATTTTAATTTACACTAAGCAAGTGAGTTACAATTATAATTTTCTATAGTTTAAAAATTTATAAAAAGAGGTTTATAATTATATTTGCTCCCCAGTACTAATAGAAATTGTCGGTTAATTTACAGACGCAAAATTTTATTAATTTCTTGAAAATGATCTAAATATAGATCGAAACGTCGAAATTTTGATTTTGTGATATTTTGCAAATAGTGTAGTAGTTTTGATCGAACGATACTAAGATATTATTATCTTGTAGTAGATACTTTTATCTTACATTATTTTGAAAAAAAACCTGCGGTAAATTGCAGATTTGGACATACGATCCATATTGAATATATACATATATATATAATGTATGACATATATATAATATAACATATACAGGGTGTCCCAAAATAAGTGTAACTCCCGGAAATAGGAGGTTCCTTGGTTCATTTGAAGCGACATTTTCCTTTACAAAAATGGTGTCCGCGGCTTTGTTTAGGAGTTATTATCGAAAAACACGGACCAATCTGAGCACGGCTATAGCGAACGGAGTCCGACTCGGCTACAGGTCCCGCTTAACGCGGTGTCGCTATTGGCCGAACCAGAATCAATCCGCTGTAGCCGCGCTCTGATTGGTCCGTGTTTTTCGTTAATAACTCCTAAACAAAGCCGCGGACGCCATTTTTGTAAAGGTAAATGTCGCTTCAAATGACCCAAGGAACCTCCCATTTTCGAGAGTTACACTTATTTTGGGACACCCTGTATATTATATGTATTATTATGTTATATTATATATATATGTCATACGTTAATGTATTATTAACATGTATTATTAACATATATAATAGTATATTTATAATAATATATTATACAATATATTAGTACTATATATGGCCAAAGTTGTCTCCACATTTTTGAAAGTATTACAGTTATGACTTTTAAAATCGGAGTACGTATAGCTGTTGTATGTAATTCTTCAATGAATATTTCAATCAAGTTACCGTTTCAATAGAGGCTCTCATTCCAATATCTGCAATGTCGTAATGTCGGTCCCATTTATTTTGAAACATAATTGATGCATGTACTCTTGTTTGGCGTTACATGTAAAATCGATTTCACAATTTCATTGCTCCACTTAAAAACAAAACAGATGTTAAATTGCTATAAATTACATTGCTATACATTAATAAGTACACCTGCTGATTGGCACAGCCGTCCATGTCGTAACTACGGCTTGACAGAACGTTATAAATCCGTCAGTTTTATGAACGCTCCATTAAAACTCGGAGAGAGAGCGTTCTTCAAATATATGCTTCGCGAAATGTATATTAAAACTCGGTTTTCTCAATTGTTTACAGTGTTTTTCCGTCGTGGAAATAGGTCTTGTTAAAAATGTGTTGATAAGAAACTACATACGTACTATGTAACGCGAGTTGATCGAAGTTAAAGATTTACAGTGTCAAATATAGCAGACACATTAATTGTACGAGTCGTTTGTGAAAGTGGAACAGGTCCATTTATTCATTAACTTTTTAAACATTTTTTATTTTTGACTGAAAGTATCGTTAACTCATTGTTTCCTTAAATAGACTTATACCACTTTCAAAAGCAACAGTCCAAGTTCTGGTGATGTTGTGGTTATTATTACAAAGCATTTAAAAAATAACAATTTCTTGCACAAATATTTGTCTCTATTGTTTAATAGATACAGGAAGAATAACGTAACAGAGATTCGATGTCGAATGTTATTTATTACGTATGCACCGAGTAACACGAAAAAAATATAAAAAGATGACAATATTATCGTGCGAACAGTCGTGAAAACTGTAGTTCGAGGAAAATGCTGGTTATAGCTCTGAGAATCTTCTCATAAAACTTGTGTACGTTACGTCCGAGACTGTACGTAACAAGCAAATAAACAAGGTTTCGATTTTTTGAACTTCGTGAACGTAGGTGAGTTCACGAAGCATGGTTGTTCGATTATTTAAAATTTACAGTTCTTTAACCTCTTTCAAGTCGTTGATCATTATTATAACTGCATGCTGTCAGTACTGTTTTTCTCTCGAATCTCATCCATTCCAAATTATGATCAAAAGTTCGTCTTTTTATTTTCAAATTCTTCACCCAGTTATCTGTGATTTTCTTAACGTTTTGCGAACACAACCAGCATTATTTTATGACTCTATATTTTTCTCCACTGTAAAAGAAGCATTTTATATTCAGTAATTTTTATTAACAGTGTCATATTATTATTATTTCTTAAAAGTGTCAAGTTTTGTACTAAAATGTTTATGAGGTTGTTATAGTAATTTATTTGTAACGAACGTTACCAAATTAGAGAGACTAGGAACGTTTTTTTAAATTTGAAAATCTGTGTTAAACTTGCAGTATTACCAGAAAATTGCTATACATCGATCTCCATAGATTGTGTCACGCTGATTTTAAATCCGATCATAAAATGTCAAATGTTACACCAATGTCAGTTATATCTGTTATAATTATATTTTAATTTACACTAAAAACAAGTGAGTTATAATTATATTCTTCTTAAATAAAAAAAGATTCATAATTATACTTTTTCTACAGTATTAATAGAAATTGTCGGTTAATTTATAGACGCAAAAATTTTATTAATTTCTTGAAAATGATGTAAATATAGATCGAAACGTCGAAATTTGATTTTGTGATATTTTGCAAATAGTGTAGAGGTAGTTTTTGATCGAACCAGTGCGCTGATACCATTAAAAATTTTGTTTAAAACCTATTTACGATCGATACTAAGATATTAATAAAATGTCAAAATCAAGATTTAAAAAAAGATCAATTTGTGTGAAAAAGAAACTAATGAAACCATAATTTTTTGTATTGTATAATATATTATTATAAATATACTATTATATGTATGTTATATATTATATGTATTATTATGTTATATTATATATATGTCATACATTATAATATATATTCAATATGGATCGTATGTCCAAATCTGCAATTTACCGCAGGTTTCTTTTCAAAATAATGTAAGATTAAAGTATCTACTACAAGATAATAATATCTTAGTATCGTTCGATCAAAAACTACTTCTACACTATTTGCAAAATATCGCAAAATCAAAATTTCGACGTTTCGATCTACAGGGTGTCCCAAAATACCTCCGACACCCGAAAATGGGAGGTTCCTTGGATCATTTGAAGCGACATTTTCCTTTACAAAAATAGCGCCCGCGGCTTTGTTTAGGAGTTATTAACGAAAAACACGCACCAATCAGAGCGCGATCTAGACATGCGATGACACGTTCGGCCAATTGACAGTGGGCGCGTCGGGCCGACTGTGCTAACTTGCGCCTAGGTCGCGCTCTGATTGGTCCGTGTTTTTCGTTAATAACTCCTAAACAAAGCAGCGGACGCCATTTTTACAAAGGAAAATGTCGCTTCAAATGACCCAAGGAACCTACCATTTTCGGGTGTCGGAGGAATTTTGGGACACCCTGTATATTTAGATCATTTTCAAGAAATTAATAAAATTTTGCGTCTGTAAATTAACCGACAATTTCTATTAGTACTGTGGAGCAAATATAATTATAAACCTTTTTTTTATAAATTTTTAAATTTAAGAAAATTATAATCGTAACTCACTTGCTTAGTGTAAATTAAAATATAATTATAATATATATAACTGACATTGGTGTAACCACATGTTTGTGATATTTTGCCAATAGTGTAGAGGTAGTTTTTGATCGAACCAGCGCGCTGATACTATTAAAAATTTTGTTTAAAACCTATTTACGATCGATACTAAGATATTAATAAAATGTCAAGATCAAGATTTAAAAAAAAAGATCAATTTGTGTGAAAAAGAAACTAATGAAACCACAATTTTTTCGTTGAAATTATTACAATCTCTTTACATTAAATTTTTAAAAATCATTGCTCCATCTCAGTTTTATCAAAAATGCTTTAATCGTGACAGAAAATTCATCACTTTACCCCAGTGTGTTTTTCCGCGGTAACTCTTACCCGAAGCGCGTAGATGTTTGTAAAGGAAAAAGTTGCTTCGAATGACCTTAGGAATGGACTCTTTCAAGGAACCACGCAATTTTTGGGACAGCCTGTATAGAAATTTCAATGTTAAACTTTCTTTTGTACGGTGCTGTGAATACAGAGCGATCGTAAAATGGGAATATCGCGGTGGTGTAGTAAAGCCGGGTAGGAAAACGATTTCGCTTAAAAATTACGGTCGATGGAAAATCGTCGACGCTATTAGGAATCGGCGGATGACGGGTGATGGGAGCGCAGGGAAATCGAAGCCATCGACCGAGACAGATAGTTCCTTCTTCCCCGTCCTCCTTGTCTCGCCCTCTTATCACGCTCCTCTCCTTTCCTTCTCTTTGACCCGCAGTTTTATTTGCGGCGGAATAAATAAAAATTTACGAGCAATTTACGGAGGGTCCTCAGCCAGGTCAGGGGGATCCATCAATTTACTCCGAAGTGCTCGTTTGGCGCGCAGGCTACAAAATCGTCGACGAAGTTCTCTTTATGAAGCTAGAATAGATTAATGCTCTCGTTTGTTCGGTAATGGCCCCGATAAATTATCTTAATAGCTCGAGGCGGCTATAAATATATTCCTCAGTTCCTGCGCTCTTACGCTTGTTTTCCTGGTATATCGCTGTCTCTCTGCACGCCGTCGAACTGCCATGTTTTCCGTGTCACTAATTCTAAGAATGAGCGAGACACGGGGCTACAGCAACGAACGAACGGCTCGGACAAAGGCGTTCGGTGTAAACGATGTCGTTTTGGCACCGGCGTGAATTATTTCTGCTTACCGCGCGCTGCCATTGTCGTGTCGTTAGCTCACTCTTCCAACCTAAATACCCACTAGACATCGTTCCCGTTCCGGTACACTCCTTCGATACAAATTATCGATCCCTTCGCGCATCTCCACGCTTTCGTTCTCTGTCCTTCGAGATAATAGACTCGTAATTTGGAAAATGCACCGAGTAATTCAATTTCCGCTTACGCAGCGTCGCTGCAGTTTAGCATTGCAATTTTAGGTCGGAGTAAGCACTATCAATGCACCCATCTTTAACCCGCACACCTTTCTCTAACAAAGTTCTCTCAGTCCCTGTTTGTAGTATATGTATATGTTGGAATTATTAATTTGATAAACTGAATTAATTAAACGAAGTTTTATTAATCGAGGCAAATGAAATCACGAGCACGAAGAAAACACACCTTTATGGTTAAATGTTTAAACGTCAAGCGAGGATCACTCGAGTTAGAAAGTTGAACGGTACATACAGCAAGCAACCAACGGTTATTATAATTAAACTGAAACATACTAATATTGAATTAAATCAAATCGATTACAATCGAACAATAGATTAATTTTGTATATTTATTTATAAATATATACTATATAATAGTATATTATACTTGAAATAGTATAATATACTATTACTATACTAAGGTATAGTACGAATAAGGTATTCTTATTATACCTTATATAATAAGAGATATATAAGGTATATCTCTTATTACACGAGAAATAAATATTATCACGATTTATTATCAACTGTATAATAAAATATATTATACAAGTATATTTTGTATAATATAGTATAATATACTATACTATATTATAGTATATCATGATACGCAATTTTCAATTTTTCTAGACGAACTCTAAGAAAGTGGAATAAAATACAATGTTATTTCCAGTGGTAGTAGCCTTTGCAGGTCTCAACAGAATAAAAATTCTTCTTTATTGAAAATTTTCAGTAGTTATAAACGCATAAAGATCTGCAGTCTAATTATGGGGATTCTCATTTTTCTGTACTTATGGTAGAATTTCTTTCAAACATGGGAATATAGATTAATATGAAAATGTAGTGTGCAAGACGATTTTTGAATAACGTGTGGTCGATGAGTGTAATGTTGACACGTTCACTGCCAGAATTTTCACGGTTATGTAATACTGATTCTATTAAGCAACGTGTCCTCGTTTAATATATGAAAAATGAGATTGGTTCAGAAAAGTTATAAACAATTTTGAGTAACGATATTCCTTTTCACGAAATATATATAAATTCATGGTCGTTATACATGCATTTGTGACGACTAGCTGTGTAAAATAATGGTAGGGCGATTGTAGATAAAAGTGTACGTTGAGCACATAGAATTAAGATTTTTCATATACATAGGTAACTTGTTGGAAATTCAGAGGTTACACTTGTCGAGCAGTTTGAAAGAAATTTTGACCAGCACACATTTTTATTTTTAGATAAATTCAGTATACTGGATAAAAAGAAAAATAATAAAGGTGTGAGGAAAGTGAAAAGTCAATATTATTCTAAGTAGAAATAGCGAGTAGTAGACAGACAAAATGCTAAACTTGTAAGAGAACATTTTTCCAAAACAAATTTGCCGAAACATCCTTTGATTCGAATATATTTGCACATCCAATCACCTTATTTTTAGTAGAACTATTCTGTCTCGTATCAATTTATATATAATTGGTGTTGACAAATTAAGATTTTTCATACACATAGATAACTTGTTGGAAATTCAGAGGCTACACTTGTCGAGCATTTTGAAAGAAATTTTGACAAGCACACATTTTTATTTTTAGATAAATTCAGTATACTGGATAAAAAGAAAAATAATAAAGGTGTGAGGAAAGTGAAAAGTCAGTAACATTCTAAGTAGAAATAGCGAGTAGTAGACAGACAAAATGCTAAACTTGTAAAAGAACATTTGCCCACAACAAATTTGCCGAAACATCCTTTGATTCGAATATATTTGCACATCCAATCACCTTATTTTTAGTAGAACTATTCTGTCTCGTATCAATTTATATATAATTGGTGTTGACAATTAATTAAATCGTACATCAATTTAAAAAAAGGAAATATCAAACATATAAACAAGATAGAAAATAACAAGATTAATTAATTGAAAGATTATGAAATACAGTTTTAAATAATTACACGATTATTACCTTAAGGATTGCTGCATTGTTCGTTTAAAAATACATTTGCAATATACATTTGTGGATTAATAATCCACAGAAATGGTATAAACAGCGGCAACTAAAAGTAGCGTGCAGAAGATGCGCGGACAAGTGTCTTAATTATTTAAAAAGTAATGGGATAGGAGTTGAACGCGGTGCTCGGGAGATCAAAAGAAACGAAAGGAGAGGCCTTAATATACATGTTTCAGTGGTAGACAGCGTGTGCACCGGCATTTGGCAGAAATTAGGTTGGTAATGCATCAAGTGCCGGTCTCGGCAGCACTTAATGCCGTAAAGTTGTTTGATGGCACCGCTATCACCCCTAACAGTTCCTAACAGTTCAACGCACAGCTCACGTTGCGCCCCGGAGTCTGACACTGCAACCGTGAGTTATTCACTTAATGCGGCCATTACGCGCTCCTCGATGGCGCTTCATCCTGATTTACTTGACAAGCATTTATTGCTTCTATCTCGGCTAGCGATATTAAACCCTCTGCTCGCGTTTCCTATGTACGAACGTTACACGCTTCTCCACCTACGTAGCGAACCCTCAGTATTGGCTTAGCGAAGTGCATCGAGGAAGGATGATCGTCATGGTATAATCATGCGCACCGCCACGGACCGTTTAGTAAATTCCGGACTCGTGTCTAAATTCTAATGGGCTGTCCGCTAGCCCCGTCGCCCACGCTCCTGATTTTCTCCCTGTTGATTCGAACATCTAACCCGGCCACGTAACTCCAAATTTTTCACATTTTTCTTCCCCTCTTCGATTTATTTCACTACCCCTGTTTTTCATCCTTCGAATGCACACGGTGCGTCTTTTGTCTCGCGCTTTTTGCTATTTTCTTGTCGATAGATACAACAAATTGTCTCAGAAAACGCACACGACCTTCTCGTCTCAAAGTCTTCTTCGAATCTTCAAGGTCGATAACAGTTAAAATTGATTTCTTATTTGCTACACACTAACACGAGTTAATCGATTCGATACACTATGGCCTTGAACGACATGAAACACTATGACTTTGAACGAAGAAAATCACCTTAGTTTAAGGGTAGTAGGAAAATGCTTCGTCTTCTTCGAATCTTCAAGGTCAATAACAGTTAAAATTGATTTCTTATTGTGTGATTGCTACACACTAATACGAGTTAATCGATTCGATACACTATGGCCTTGAACGATATGAAACACTATGACTTTGAACGAAGAAAATTACCTTGGATTAAGGGTGGTAGGAAAATGAGTGTTTCTTCATTTCTACACGAAATTGTACTATTTTTATTTTACATATTCGGTATATCAGCACTAAATCCAATTACAGGAGCTTACTAAAAACGAATCGCTAACAGATGCCAAGATCTATTTCAGAAAGGAGGTTATTTCTACGATAAAAGCTTGCAAAATACGAAAAATATGCCAGGAACAGTACAATATGTAAAATTTGTTAAAAATTTCCCATTTCCCAGAAATTGTTGAAGATTTAAAAAATTTAAGAAGGCGAATATATTATTACCTTCAATTTATTAAGATTTATAAAACAAAATTTCTATTTGTTTCCTATCGCATGTAATTAATAGAGAAAATTTTCATTTTCCATAAAGGTCCGATTACTCATCACAATTTACAAATACAATTCCGAATGACAGGATAAAAACTAGGAGTTTTTAATCAAATTTATATACTCAAAACCATAAATGCTCAGTCATTTTTACCCAGATTACAACTCGTAGTTCATTTCTTGATGTAACGTCTATTCCAAAAATATATAGTTCATAAAAATTTATTCAACTTGAACCACCCTTATTAGTCTAGTAGCTGCTTTTTATAACTCTAATTATGCTTTTCCTCATTTTTTCAATTCCAGTCGGTAAATTACTATGTCTTAATATGAATTCCTGAATATTATGAAGAATATTATCCTGATTATTGTTTAGTTACTCCCGACATTATTATTCAAGCAAGGCAGGAACATTATCGTCGTCTAAAAATAACTTGATAGCTCAAACAGGAACACACGCTGTATACAACTAAAAATAACCGAACAAACAGCGCAAGAAGAAACAAAAGAAAATTGTCTTTTATCGAGAAAGGAATACGGATTCGTAAAAAGAAGCTGGCGATGACGCGAAATGTATTTCTTGCGGTCATTCTCTTCGCGAATCCGTAAAAGGGTGGAGCATGAAGGCGATGACTAGAGCGAAGACATTGCTTATACTGCATATGAGACTAGACAGGTTATTATTACGTTCGAAATTATTTCTTTATAGTTTTTGCTCTTGGAATTTATTTTAGGACTATTCTACTTAATTTTTTAGCATTTGCCATGTCCTAAACCAAGTTTTATAACGATTACAATTTGCCTCTATTTACCTCAATTTTATACCAATAATTTTACAAAGTTTACGAATAATTTGATTTTCTATGTCCTTCCATTCATTCTCCCCATTACTTAATTGGGAATAGACTGCGGATTTTTAAAACAGTAAAGATTAGAAAAATTTAAAAACATTTTCACAACATTATATTTAACGTTCTAAACATTATAAATATTAAATATAATTTTATATATTACATTACAATGTTGTTTTTAATGCAACAAAATCAATTTTTTATTTTACTCCTGCTTCCTACAATCAATTCAGAACATTTTTATTTTGCATAAATATCCGCAGTGTAGTTTCAAATAGATTCCAGATTTTGTGGATTTACGAAAACGATTTAAAAACAAATTAAAACAATGAACAGTTTTAAAAACGAGTATTGAGATACAATTATTTTGCATTCATGAACTCCTGTGTTTTGCAATTAATGGACAATCTTTTTATTTTTCATACAAGTCTGGTCATAAATTTGTTACAATTTCATTTTATGTCTATTTGAATCACAAAAGATTGATTTTTATGATTGATAAATTATGGGAAGCGTTTTTGCTATAAACAACGTATTTATTGATATTTGAATATTTAATTTGGTTCGATACAATATATGTAGGTACGTTTGTCTGTACGTTCTTGTTTTACAATGCGTAATTAGCTACTGACTAGATAGACCCAGAAGCATGTGTTATGTGTAGAGTGCGGATTATTATGCAAACTAAAAATTGTCTGCATCGTTTGCAAAATATTGGATCAAGATGGACATTTAATTCATACTTTAATAATTTTAACAATCTAAAACCACGAGATCGGTATTATTAGATCATTGTAAGTTTTTCACTGATTTAAATTGCGCCTACTCATTTTTACCATAAATGCATAAAATCCGCAGTCTAGTTATTATAGTCTCTCAGTACAGATATTTCTGTTTATATTACAGAGATGTCGTTACATATAATTTTTACAATTACCTTCCTCAACAATGATAACAATAAAACTGATTGTGAGAAACATTTTGATCATACTATATGCAACGAGATAACAAAATGTCCGGAATACTTCATAGCTGTATGCATCGGATTATGCAAAATATATCCGAAGAATACGTAGGAAGTAAGTGTACCTACGAAATGTCAAGCACATCGTTTATTTTATTTATTACGATGTAAGTCACTGTACAATCGTTTTCTTTATGTTATTGATAGTCAATGGATACTTCCTACCAATTAAAATCAAGTGATATTTCTAGTAACGTCATTTAAGATTGCAGCAATAGCGACTTGAAATCTCTTATTACAAATTACATATTATATGTTAAAATTAAACGTATAAAAGATTTCACAATGTTTTTCAACTCGATTTGTTGTTGGAGATCAGAAAAACTTCCAACAAAGAACAAAATAGTCAGTCTTAAAATGAATGGCACATACTGGAAGTCAGAATAACTTTTTTGTAAACGGACCTAACCATCTCAGTTTTTCTGCCAAGCTAGATGGAGCAATTTACTGAACAATAAATAATAAATATTTGGGAAAATCGTGTTTCGTCTAAACTAAAAAAAATAGAAGTTTATTTCTCCATCTTTTTTATTTGAGCTTGTAACGAAAATTTAAAAAATGTTCTTTGTAAAATTGTATAAGTTATGTACACGCTGAAAGTTTCATCGAAATTGGTAAATTGGTTTACGAATTATAAATGAGTTAAAAATTGTAATTTTTGCGCATTTTTAATTGTTTATAACTCGTAAACCATTAAATCAAGCTCGATGAAATTGGCAGTTTTCAAATTTTCGTTACAAGCCTAAATGAAAAACGAGTTGTATGAACCAACTTTTTCAAGTTTTTTCTTATTCCAACTAAATACAATTTGGTAAACAAACTGAGGTCGTTTGGTCCATTTATAAAGAAGTTGTGTCATCAATTGTGAGACAGACAGTAAGAAATAGTACATTTTTATATTTATTACGTCTGCATTTGCTTTTTATTTTCAATCTGAAATTGTTTTTTGACAATATAGTCGCTGCTTTTGTGCAATCGGGGTTGTCAATCACTGTATTTTATCGAACCATCTGTTTTTCCGTTTCTCATCATTTTGACCGCAGCCAACATATTCGTTTTCCTGCGAAGCTTCAAAGCTGTCGTGTCCTTTGTCAGAAATAGTCTGTTGAGCGTCGAATTCGAAATTGTTTTGTTTCTTGTTTCTCTCTTGGTTGTTTTTCTGCTATGCTTGTTGCCTAGTGATTTTTGTATTTGTATTTCTGCGTTAATTATTAAAGAATGGTATCGTATCCATTGGCTGTTGTTGGGACATCAAGTAAATAAATAACAAATGATTAAAATAAATTACTATCTAAACGCAGTGATAAAGAGATCATTTAGCCCTTAGCACTCGACACTAAAAATTGCTGTAGCATTATTCAAAAAGAAATTATTTCAGTGAAATATAAAAATTTCAGAATATCGTAATGTTGTTTTTAATGTAACAAATCGATGCAAAGAATTTTTCAATAGAATTCTCTGTGTATTTGTAGACTACAGTGTCGACTAATGAAACTATTAGGCGTTGGTTGCTATTGTATCCTAATTGGAGCAGGAGTCAGGAGCTAGCGAAGCTAAGAAAACCGAATAAAATGGTTTGTTGGGTAAATTATAAGTCTTTAATTGAGCCTGTAATAGATTATCAGTTAATAGCAGCTCTCTAAATCGTCTTCAAAGTCATTACGGAATGAAATCAATTTTTCTTTGTTTCTTGCTTCTTGACTTTTATGTAGCATAAAGATGCGCAGTCTAGTAACGATAAGCACTACTGATAATCATGGCAAAATTCAATCGTATAGTATGTTCACGATAGCAGGGCTGTCCTTAAAATGGCAACGACTTCAAGTTGGACGCGTTTGCTTTGACGCGTATCGCCCCAAAATAAGAATAGTTCGCCGCAGGAAGATCGTTCAGGGTTACTCCCTTGCTTCTTCCTCGGCCTGTGATAATGAAGCAGATTCTGTTAGTCCAGCTGTACCGAAAAGTGCGACGGCAAGGCGAGCTGCAGACACGGTCGCTGTACATCTATTCGGAACGGACCTGGCCGTGGTTTATTAAAAAAGGATGGCGACGCAGCTGCGCGAATGGCGCGGCGAACCCGAATGAAATTCGCGGGAGCACGTGCCCGCGAGAGAACTGTCTTGACGGTACGAAATTTCCGATGAAAGCGTTACTGGCAGTGCGCGAAACTCCGAGCGTAAATTTTCGCCGGTGGTTGGCAGTTCAGCCATCCTTTGCAATGCGTAGCATCTCTCGTCGTCGTAGCGCCTCGGTTGAAACCTCGTAAACCCGGGAACGACCAATTAAACGAAACGAGCAGCGCACTGATGCACTCTCTGGCTGGTTGCCTGCCTGCTGGCATTACCTACAGGTTATACGACTCGCGAAATTACCCTCAAATTACACAGTTGGTACCGATGTGTGCACTTCCCCCCTCGCCCGGTTCTGTATACTTACGGCTGGATAACAACCGGCCTGCTAGCAACGCCACTACGCCGAGAAATGCTCCTCTCTCTCTCTCTCTCTCTCTCTCTGTTTTTCACCTTCTCTCTCGCTATCAAACTTCGCCGGAGAGCTCGGCAACGAAACACCCGCCAATGACGACTCGCTGGATCCTCCTCAAAGCTATACTTGCTGCTCGCTTATTCGATCATCGGCTGCTCCGCGAAGAAAGTGACGGTTATGGAAGGCATTCACGCGCATTCGATTTGACTTGACCCGGCCCGCATCGTTCCGGGAACCTATAAACTTTGCTACTCGCTTGTTCGAACACTTTTCAACCGGCACCGTCCTCCGTCTCTAGCGCGCCGTCTAACGTTCCTGAAACCGCGTTCGCCGTTTTCTCGCCGCTTACTCGCTGCCCGCACGCAATCAGGATGGAGGCTCTTGGAAACGCGTGTACACGCGGGAGATGGGGGCTGCATAGTTGTAAATAATAGAAGATATACTGCTACCATCTGCCTGTCAACGTTCAGCCAGATAAAAGGTCTGGGATACGTGGAAAAAATGTATGGACGACTACAGTGCTGGATTAAGACCTCTAGAGGCCCCAAGCACTTGGAACATTTCGGGCTTCCTTATGCAGGGTAACCACTCCAACGCAATGCACTGTAGTGGACAATTAAGCGTCGCCAGTCGAGACCGAATGCGAACGCTTAAAGTGGGCGAGGTGGTTTTTTTCAGCATGCAACCGAAAGGAGCGTAGGGCATGTGCGTGAGATACGGATATCTGGTATCAAACTTCAATCGGCACGCTCGAAGCTCAGTCTGAGGTCTAACTTTTTTTGGAATTGGTGAGTTAGCGGCGCGACGGACACTTCCCTAGTAGCATTTATGGTTGGCGTTTTGTTGGCCCTCCGTTGGCGGTATGCGTTGGGCAACCGTTAGAAATGTCGCTCTTTTTTGCAGTTGGGCCAACAATCAGGACCAACGTTAGGCCAACGATCACACCCAACCTAGAACCAACGTTACTGCAAGACTAATGATCTCTGATTTTCTATTTTTATGGTATATCATGAATAATATACACATTAAAAATGTATTTTCACGGTAAAATTTTGGGAAAAAAGGAAAAAACTAAAATAATACCCACGTTGGACTTGAACCCGGACTCGCTTGCGTAGTTAGTACATGACCCAATTTTTTTTTTTAATGTTTATAGAATAAAGAATTATTACAGTCAAACAATAACAGGTACCAGCAAACATAAAAAAAATAACCACTCAGTATTGCGTTGTTAACTAAATGTTCGCTTGTATGCGAATCTCTAAGTTACACATATCTTTGGACGATGGTTGAATTTTATAGGAACTATGTATCCGCATGGTTAATATTAGTACTACAGAGTAACTTAATGGATATTGGGGTGGCGCGTGGGGGAAAATAATTTTATTTAAAGATAAAAACCCCCTCATCAGTCTTTGGTAAATGCTTAGAACTACTTAGAATACGTCTTAAGGATGTTCTGGAGCTATATAAAAACGCAACAAAATTTTTGAAAATTTGACAAGATATAATTCTTACTAAATTAATGCAATTACCAAATTTGAGATTCACTACACCGTTTAATATTTATAGCAACTTAAAGTTTGCACATTTTAACACGTCTTCTTATGGAGAATTCATAAAATTCCACTTCAAACCCTGTTTAAACCTTGAAAAAACGCAACTAGAAACTCCAGTTTTTTTATTTTATATAGTAAAAATTATGTATTTAATTATGTTCAAAATTTATTAGGATTCACTAAACAGTTACGGAGCAAAAAATTGTAAACTGTTACAAAACTTCAAATTTATCGTGTTGTCATCTCACTAGCATTAATTTTATTGAAATTTCACATGTTAATTTTCAATAATAACCATGAATATTGCTTTCTGAAGTATCCTTAATTTATTTAAACATTTATTTTCAACTTTTTATTGCGTAATTATATATATTGAATATCACAAATTTATTTTCTAGAAGTTCAAATCAGAGGGTACAATTATTCGCAAAAGTCACTTACAACTTTTTATAATATGAAGACAGTTTGATTAAAAAATAAATATAACATGAAATTCACTAATTAAACGAAAGTTTTTTTTAACTAATCTATTCTTTTAATGCAAAATATACTCGTGAATGGCTTTTATTGCCAATATATTAATAGATTTCGAATTTCTTGTACTTTTGTCTCCCATTGTACCTCCAGAACATCCTTAAACCTAGCTTAATACTAACTTAAGAATAGTGTTATATACATATTTACAGTGAAGGAGGCAATCATGCCGCAGTACAATCTTTTGCAGGTAGAGAATTTCTATTATTCATTCTTTTTGAATTATGTCTATTGAGGTATTGGAATCTGATTTTTCTATCGAGTAGCTCACTCGTGTGCGTGTCGGTAGGGGATAGCCACCAGCATTTTTTCTGGTCTAGGCGGTGGAAGTCTAGACGGTCTATCTGAGATATTGCTTGTGAGTACCTGAATTTATCTCTGTTAATTACGAAGTCAAGATGGTGCTATGCTATTCTTTTATCCGCTTTGTTGCGTCTCCGTTAGTACATGACCTATCTGAACCAAGAGATGATCGTTGTTTGTAGATGTTATGATTAGGGTTACTAAATACGTCAACAAATTAAAATAAAAATATCTAAATAAAAAGGAAGACCCATTTTGAAGAAATTCAAAAGGGTCTTCTTATACTACTTGAACACCCCCTTGTCCTTCCCTTGGAAAATGAAAAATCAAAGAAATAAAAAAATTCCAAGGCTGCTCTCACAATAAAACTTTATAATGGATCAACTATCGCGCAAAAACATTAGAATAATACGCAAAATTCCGAAAGATCGTTGTTCGTAATAAAAAGTGAAAATAATATCTAAACGATGAAATAATACGCTCATTAAATTTCCAATTCATCCTGCCAATTATAAAGTGCGTTAAATATGCATATTTATCAGTATGAATTTCAGTGAGTCAGAAACATAGCTGTCAGACCACTGATTAGACATAATGGAGTTCAGTAGGTTTAGTTTATGGGTTCCTGGAATGGTCTCCTCGTCCACCATTTTCTTGGCCACTAGTCGATCATCCATGACGGTAACGAATACTAAGTATAGTGTTCTAAGAAGCTTGGATAGGTATCATTAGCCTGTTTCCCATTCGAACCAAATTGAATGAGGAAGAGAAATATTAAGACTCGCAATTGAATTAAATTCTTTTAAATAAAAAGCTATATCATTTGATTTAATTTAATATCTATGATAGTCTAGATAAACATATTAATATTGATGTACAGTGACTTTAGAAAATTAGTTTAGGAATTTTATTAGAAAATTAAACAATATGATGCAATTTTAAGAATTAATCGTTTTTGCATTGTGCAAAATTCGCGACTTTGTTTACTTTACTACACTTTAATTGTGCCATATAGATGAAGGTGAATTATACTTTTTCAGACTGCCATAAAAAACTTCAAGATTATCTTTATGAATCAGCTCAAGGTACGTCTCAATGCCTTCAACAGTTATTTCATTACGAAATGTTGACCCTTTGCACTCGGAGCTATTTTAACTTGAAAATTAAACATTTCTTCCGACCTAGAATAATTCCATTCTATAGTAATTTTTTCATTTTATGGATTTGAAATTGATATAATGACTAGACTGCGGATTTTATGCGTTTATGACAAAAAGGAGTACGTGTAATTCAAAACAGGAGAAAGATTAAAAGAGTTCAACAATGCCGATATATCATTTTTAACATATAAAAATCATTAATGAGGAAAATAATTGTTTACTTAGTTCCTATAGCTTGCAATTGATGTATCAAAATTTCATTTCGCATAAAGATCCGCAGTCTAATAATAACTTATACAACATTTAAATGTTTAGTAATGGATTAGATACCAATATTAAATATTCAATTGTATCTCGATCGTAAATATTAATTAATGTTGAAATAATGTTATCGGTGAAATCGTTGCGCCGATAACATTATTTCAAGATTAATAGATACCAATATATTTAGTAATCTAAAGAATATTTTGAATAATGGTATAAATATATTTATGTTTAGTGGTGACTCTGAGTCATCATCGACGAAAATTTTTCTAAGTTTCTGACAAATCTGTAGAATGAAGCATTTCATTAAAAAAATTATGAAATCTAGAAATACATATGCATGAAGTTTTTTGGTACACGCCTTTTTCGAGCTTCACCATTTAGATATTGTTAACTATTGTCAGTTTCTCGAAGTATGAAAGACTCGGTTGAATATCGTTAGGCTAGATTAACGAGCATCGACGACGTTATTAGTATATTTTTAACATTATAAATATTTTGGTCCGCGACATAAAACTTTCATTCCTTTTTGCAAAATAATATATAAAACAAAAAGAATGCGTATAAAAACCCGCAGGCTATGTGTCACCGTCTAAAAATAATTTAATAGCACAAACAGAGACGCCGTTTGTTGCTAAAGATAACTAAACGAACAGAGAAAGAAGAAACAAAGGGAAATTGTTTTTTATGAAAAACAGATTCGAGGAAGAAAGTTAGCGATGACGATAAATTGTATCTGCTGGCGCAATTTGCTGGATCCACAGGAAAATTGATTAGGAGCATACGTAAAATCACAATTACCATTTTATCGTACATGTAAAAGAGTGTTTCGAAATTGCATTCTTCGTGAAGATTGGACGCAAACCGTTTTTGATGGAAACCATGTTTGAAGTGTCTTCAGAAAATTACCTATAACTTTTTATCCGTTAACGTTATCATGATACTTATCTGCAACGATAATGTAGCTGGCAACTATACCTTTCCATCGGTATATATATTTTTGGGTAATCCTCATCCTATGAAACTTAATAGCTAAATAACGAAACGTGTCTCTAACTTCTTTTCCAAATGAGTTTCACAAAAATCCATATCGCAGATTTAAAACATCTACAGTGGGTAAAAAAAGGATTGGCACACTCTTAAAAAGGCGATAACTTTTTAAATATCGTATTATACGATTTGAATTTTGGGAAGCTACAGCAATTAGTTTGCCACAGGATGCGAACAAAAATTTTGTCAAAAACAGCAATTCATTGGAATTGTAGCAAAAATACTAAAAGTTGCATTTTACAACTTTTTTATGTGGGCCAGTATTGAAAATTTTTTAAATGCGTTTTGTAGACCTGTGTCAATTAAAGATATTCTGAAAATTTCGTCAAAATCGGTCGACGTCGCAATGAGCTATAGACGTTTAAAGATAGTAAAAATTGCAGATTTTCACGATTTTCGGCCTTCAATTGCAGTAAATCTAAGGATTCTTGCACCTTTCCAAGTTTACCAGTTCATATAACTTTTTAAATATCGTATTATACGATTTGAATTTTTTTTGGGAAGCTAGAGCAATTAGTTTGCCACAGGATGCGAAAAAAAATTTTGTCAAAAACTGCAATTCATCGGAATTGTAGCAAAAATACTAAAAGTTGCATTTTACAACTTTTTTATGTGGGAGTATTGAAAATTTTTTAAATGCGTTTTGTAGACCTGTGTCAATTAAAGATATTCTGAAAATTTCGTCAAAATCGGTCGACGTTAAAATGAGCTATAAACGTTTAAATATTTTAAAAATTGCAGATTTTCACGATTTTCGACCTATAATTGCAGATTCTTACATCTTTCAATGCCTGTCGGTTTTTTCGCATCACCCGATTTCGATGCAACTTTACCAGTGCATATTAGTACACTCCGAACTGTATGCATTTATTTTCACATTACAAGACTAATTTGATCACAACCTAAAACTGTGAGCATTAAAAATATTGATTTGTATTATATATGAACAGCAATTTTTGACAAATTTTTTTATCGCATCCTGTGGCAAACTAATTGCTCTAGCTTCCCAAAACAATTCAAATCGTATAATAAGATATTTAAAAAGTTATCGCCTTTTTAAGAGTGTGCCAAAATTTTTTTACTCACTGTATGTTATGAAATATTTTCGAATTCGTATTTTTTGTAGTTATTTGTCGGACAAAATAACAAACATTACGAATATAATTCCCACGAGTTAGTAATGAGTGCACTCCGGACTTAATGCATTTATTTTCACATTACAAGAATAATTTGATCACAACCTCAAACTGTGAGCAACAAAAATATTGATTTGTATTATATATGAATAGCAATTTTTGACAAATTTTTCTTTCGCATCCTGTGGCAAACTAATTGCTCTAACTTCCCAAAACAATTCAAATCGTATAATAAGATATTTAAAAATTTTATCGCCTTTTTAAGAGTGTGCCAATATTTTTTTTACCCACTGTATGTTATGAAATATTTTCGAATTCGTATTTTTTGTAGTTATTTGTCGAACAAAATAACAAACATTACGAATATAATTGCCACCAGTTAGGTATGAGTACACTCTGAACTTAATGCATTTATTTTCACATTACAAGAATAATTTGATCACAACCTAAAACTGTGAGCAACAAAAATATTGAGGATTTGTATTTTTTGTAGTATTGAACAAAACACCAGTATTGGCAGCGAGCTGAGAATTCCGGCAATGTATTTTTATTTCGCATAATCTTTATTAACAGAGCCGAGTGATCAACACGAATATCCGAGGCGTGATTTAAAATGCATCGTGCGGCGATTGGGCGAGCGATTACAAGGTGTCTAATATGACTGCGGTCACGAAATGCCGCGGAAATAATTCGAGCAATGCAAGCCGGAGGAACTGCAGAGAATATTGCGAAATACGGCCGAATCGAATCTCCGCGCACAAGGGTTCGGAATTCTCGCGGGCCGGCTACCGATATAACCGGTAACAATGGAAATGGACTTCGTGGGTATTGAGTGGCCCCCACAAGTGGTCGGGCATTCCAACATCGAATCGCTGGTGGAGTTCGAAATGTGAACGTACAAGCATTGCCGAACGAAGACCACAAGTGCAGTTTCGCGCCCCGTTTCTCGTATGCATGCATACCACATTGCTAACAGATCGGCCAATTTTCGACGACGATATGTTAAGACCTCCTACAATGTAATCGCCCCAAATCCGGGGAATACAATATCTACGGAGGTCTTTCGGTTTCGATACGTACTATTACCGATTTCGGTCCTTTTGATATTCCGGTGCGGTTTCCGCACGAACGCAAACCGTGTCGCAGATTGATCCAAACTACTGATGCCAGTTTGTATCAACCAGACGCAAATATGCGTACATAATCTTCTTATAATATCGTGTCTGACTCGTGATAAAGATTCTGAACACATTCTGATAAAAATGCATGTTAATGATTTCCTTTAAACCGAAATAAAATTCTCAATGTTCTCGTTTTTTTAGAAAATTACGATCTTCAAAAAGTTCTAGTCACTAAAACCGTAAAATAAATCGTAAGACAAGCACTTTAACACTGAACCTACAATCGCCCGTCGAATGACCGGTTTCAGATTTTTTCTTTTATACCCTAGTAGCACAAAAATATTGGGTAAATGTTTTTTTCAAATATTGAAAAAATATTTTTTAAGCCACACTTTTTCGTATGAGAAAAATATTAGATCTGAATATTCTATACATATACAAGAAATGTAAATTCAATGTTCAGAAAATATAAGCTAAATATTCAGAGAATATAAATTACATATTTAAAAAACAAAGTAAATATTTAAAAAACGTGAAACTCATATTTAGATAACGTTCAATTAAATCTTCAAATTTAAGAAAAAGTTATAACAAAAATTAGAAACTATAATATAATAACACTACTTTCTGTGCACAGAATTTTTTTATGTAGTTAGAAAGATTAATGGTTCGGGGAATGCTACATTCGTAGGCCCATAGATTTTTTTTTGTGCAACTGTGCATGTGCAATTAACAATTGCATCATTTCTTTAAGTAGAAATGCATATTTTTTGTTGTGCTAATCGATTTCACTGTTTATTCTGTGTAAAAAATGATTACCATAGCAAAAAATTATTAAATTATCTTGTTTTCAAGATACTTAAAAATTTCTATTTCTAATATTACATAAAGATTTATTTTATGAAAAAAAATATTTTTTTCATGGTATAAAATAGAAATATTATTTGTATATTAGGAAAAACTATTCTATTTTTAATATTAAATAGAGATTCGTTTTATAATGAGAAGAAATATTTTTTTCATAATATGAAATAAATATAATATGTATATTAGGAAAGAATATTCTATTTCTAACATGAAATATAGATTCATTTAATATTTAGAAAAAGATGTTTTTCTCGTAACATGAAATAGATATTTCCTCCATATTTATAAAATAATATTCGTTACTTAATATAAAATAAATATTGTATGAATATTTAAATATTAAAAAAAGATTGAATCTCTTTTTAATATTATATGAATGTGTACCTATACAATGTTTTATGCTACTAGGGTAATTACTGAAATTATAAAGATGGCTTCGCGAGAATCAATTCCATGAATTTCTTTATGCAAGAATATACCGTTATAAAAATGGTACAAAATCTAAACAGATTTCGGTAATTTTAGATTAAGACTTAGGATTAAGATTTTTTACTGTGTTTTTTTCTATTTTTTTTTTGTTTTCTTTCATACATTTGTATCTACTCACATTTGTATAAAAGGATTTAGGTCCGTATAAATAATAATAATAATAATAATAATAATAATAATAATAATAATAATAATAATAATAATAATAATAATAATAATAATAATAATAATAATAATAATAATAATAATAATAATAATAATAATAATAATAATAATAATAATAATAATAATAATAATAATAATAATAATAATAATAATAATAATAATAATAATAATAATAATAATAATAATAATAATAATAATAATAATAATAATAATAATAAATAAATTCAATCTTATTTTTTTAGAGGACAACTCATACTAGCACTTTTAATATCCGGTAGGTTTAGTGTTAACTGTCCTACTTACAGCTATAGTGAATTCCAGTGATTTTCGGACACTTTCAAAAGGACGATAACTTCCTCAATATTGAACCATCGACTGTGATATTTTTTTAGAAATTAGAACAATTAGTTTATTACATGACGAAGAAAAGAAAATTAAATTCAAAATTAATCCAGATATGTTATTTATAATAATATTGAAACGATTGACTACTTGTACTGAAGCTTTGGAGAACAACTTTAAACAACTCTTACTCGAGTTTCTCTGTTCAGACTAAAGTCGTTTAAATTATGCGAAGGAAAGTTTCTGTTCTTTCAATGTTATTTAAGTCTGCTTCTTTTTACGTTTCTATTGCTTACGTGTGTACAGCTGAATACTTATAAATAGATTCTTTACATATTCTACTTGTACCTGTTATTAAATGTTACATTTCTATATGTCAACGATGATCATTCTTATAGAATAGTTTCATATTTTGCAACACTGTATTATCGATTTTAGACTTATGCATACAAGGTCGAAGTATGTTACGACAAAGTGTGTAAAGCTCCTAAGGAAAGTTCACCAGATGTTAAATTGGTTTTAAACCAGTACATATGTAGAAGATATAAAACACAAACTTCTACCGTGTAAAATACATGTCATTCACATAGTGAGCTCAAGGCTGACTAGCAAAAACGTATTGAAGTAAGAAAATTGTTAGAAAATTACTAACATTTTGTTTTGTACCACTGTATGTACACATTATTACAATAACTCACCTATTCTATTAAAAAACAGGATATCTTGTCTGCAACAAACAAATAAATTTTGCACGTGAGTAACACAAAAGTACCTAAAGGGAAAAATAAAAACGTGAAGGAAAATTCTATTATAGGGGGACCCATCCAATGAATAATTATAATTCGTATTACACAAAAACATTTACAATGCTTTCTTCGTGTTAAAATTATACAGAAATTCTATTATAACGATTCGGTAAAGAAATTCTTTTTCTTATAAACTATTCGGTACTATGTATATTAATTTATATATAGCAGTTGTTCGAACGTCATCCCTCATACACGACGTAACTATTCTTATCGCGAGATTAGCAATTTATATTTTACGATGGTTCAGTGATTC
Source organism: Lasioglossum villosulum (assembly GCA_963971365.1). NCBI lineage: Eukaryota > Metazoa > Arthropoda > Insecta > Hymenoptera > Halictidae > Lasioglossum > Lasioglossum villosulum. Next base: position 29,929,241 of record OZ020498.1, on the reverse strand, counting down.
AATAATACAGTTATTTCTGTAACTATCATTCACTGGGGTAGCTGTGCCAATTCCTTAAAAATTAATTTCTATTTATCTTTCACTTGGCTCGTCTTTCGTTTGATCCTATTAAAGTTCTGGAATTCTCAGGACAGCAACTGGGAAATTAACCGTCTGACGGCGAAGTCCGGGTCTATTTTGACCCAGAGTATCGAATCACCATCACCATTTTGATAAAAATAGTCTAAATTGACTCCAATGACCATGAAACGTGAAGATCTGCTAAAAAATCGATTTTCGATTTTCGGGGTAGGGTAACTGCACCAGTGAATGAACGGGCACCAGTAAATGAACGCTTTTGTATATTTCAACAAATTTTAACCCGGACGGCATAGTAGCGATAAAATTGTGATTAAAGAGTTAAATAAATAGGAGAATAATGTTTAGTAATTAACTTCCCGATTCATAGGGAAGTTATTGTAATTACCCCGAAAATCGAAAATCGATTTTTTAGCAGATCTTCACGTTTCATGGTCATTGGAGTCATTTTAGACTATTTTTATCAAAATGTTTGTATGTGTGTGTGTATGTGTGTGTGTGTGCGTATGTCCGTTTGTATGGTATCAAATTTTTCGTTAACGTTTTCTGAAAAAATAACAATGCGATCAGAATAATGAATGATGCAATCGATGCGCCCCGCTGGAACTTAGAGCTGATTAGATTTTGGTCCATATTGGTCAAGTAGTTTTTTAATTTTTTTCGAAAGAAGTTCATTCAACAATGCAAATTATACGAGAGGACGGAAATTTTCCACCGAAGAAACAAACATAATAATTACATATATTTTTTTTATAATTTAAACAAATTTATTTAAAAAAAATTTTTTTTTTATTTTCCTTTTTTAATTATGCAACCAATGCTAATGTTACCGCTTAGAATAATCGAAAATTATCCCAATGCAAGAGTGAGTTATTCATCGCTACTGCCGAGAATACATTTTCAAAGAATATCGATGAAAGTACAAAAACATTTATATTACAATCTTTTAAAAAACAAGCAGTTAATACGAATTATTAACTGAGATGAAATTGGAAGTTAATATCAAAAAATGGTTAATGGAGCATGCGAGCAACGAGCATACGATGTTGGTTTAATGCGACGCCATACAGCAAACATTTTGATAAGTAGAAAACTATTGAACTTCCCTGAAAACGTATAATCTTCTTAAAACGTACACTAAATAATGATAATAATATACTGCAACTAACGAATCGGGAAGTTCTTTGTGTGGCTCGTGGAGAGTCACACACCAAATAACATCCGTACTACTAACCCTCTCGCGAACTCACAAAGCGAGCTACAACACCCCCACCCGCGAAGCTCGCGAAGCGAGCGAGCAACAATAACCAGCTAGTTTTGTTCATTGATTGGACTAGCATTATTCAATTACTAGAATGTAGTGTTCATTCACTGGTATTTTTCATATTTTTGATTTAACGTTTAATAAAGAAGAAGAATAATAATTTCATTGTATTTGTGTTCATTTATTTTTGACAAATGAAGTATAGGGAGCTATTTGGCATATATGAGATTCCTTTAATTCACATAGTTTTTTTAAAAATAAAATATTTTCCTGAACAATTTCTTAAATGTTCATTCACTGGTGCAGTTACCCTAATTACAATAACTTTCCTATAAATCGGGAAGTTAAGAGCACCGTCTGGCTAGCAGACGACACTCGCGCGTTGACGTGTGTGAGTGCACACGTCGCTATATCACATATACGTACACGAAAATTGTAAGGGTCCGGGAGTAAACGTCTGAGATCTTAATAATGCAATGACTGGATTTCTTAGTAGTCAAAATCGCTAGATGAAAGATCAATCTAGGGTGCTATTTGGCTGAAAAGTCGTACTTCTACGTTCACGAGCTATGATCTGCAATATTCGACAGCACGCCCGTCAGTGAGGACGTCATAAATGAAACAGAAATCAACGCTCGTAGCGGAAAATGTCAGAACGCTATATTTGAATGTCAACCTCGCTTGGATTTTTGTATAATTAAACGTACAGAATTTTTAATAGAAGTACGACTTTTCAGCCAAATAGCAGCCTAGATTGATCTTTCATCTAGCGATTTTGACTACTAAGAAATCCAGTCATTGCATTATTAAGATCTCAGACGTTTACTCCCGGACCCTTACAATTTTCGTGTACGTAGATGTGATGTCGTTGCTAACCAGACGGTGCTCTTAACAAGTTAATAAAAATTTTGAAAACTTCAAAGAAATTCCGTAAAGGGATAAACGTACAATTTTTGGGTATGGATTGTTGAGGTACGGGCCAATTAACGTTACTGGGACACCGAAAGCGCACGGAGTCTTTGGATTAGAACCGCCGCGCCGCATGAATTTCAGTCGTACAGGGTGGCGACGAATCTCTTTGGCGGCGAATGTTACCGACTCGCACACAGAGAAAGAAGAGGAAAGGTACACGGGATGGAAGAGCGGCATCGATGAACAGAGGAGCGCATTGTTTGTCGCGGAAGGCATTCTCCGCTGTCGGCTGTCACCGGAAACATTCATTACGGCGCGTTGCCTGCTAGGAATCACTAATGTATTCGACGAGGACGACGTGGATGTTCCCGCTGTAACATTTTCGGAGGGACTCGGCGCTTCGCCGAATCGGGAATTCATATGGACAAAGAAGCCATCGAAGGACTCTTCTTCTGGTTACACAAGAGGATCAAGTGGATGTGCTACCACCTTTCTCTCCCTTCCCCTCCTTTCCTTCCCCTTTCTTCTCGTACCTCCCCTTGCATTACATTTCTTTTTGCTGATCGTTCCATATTGTCGTTAACGGGTCTTCTCACTCTTTGATGATCAAAGGATATTGGAATATTGGTGACCTTTTTCACCCTTCCCTAGTAGCACAAAAATATTGTGTAAATATTTTTGCAAATATTGAAAAAATATTTTTTAAGCCACATTTTTTAATATGAGAAAAATATTGGATCTGAATACAAATTGTATACATATACAAGAAATATTAATTGAATATTTAAAAAATATAAGCTAAATATTCAGAGAATATAAACTAGATATTTAAAAAATGTAAAGTAAATATTCAGGAGATATAAACTAGAAATTTAAAAAATGTAAGCTAAATATTCAGAGAATATAAACGAGATATTGAAAAAATGTAAAGTAAATATTCAGGAGATATAAACTAGATATTTAAAAAATGTATTCCTATCATTCATAATTTCATTATAATTATGAATGATACACGAGAAAAAGATATAATTATTATTCATTCTCGTTGGTGAGCTATATAATGAATAGACATCAGATTTTTATGCAAAATATAGATTTTCTACCTGAATTGCAACAAGCTGAAGTGAAATAAAAATTTAGAAATGAAGAGAGTAACTTTCGTTAATATCAATAATATTATTATCGATATGCAATCACAATAATTGCAAATTTCATTAATATCAATATGCAATCACAATAATTGCAACTTCCATTAATATCGATATGCAATCACAATAATTGCAAATTTCATTAATATTGATATGCAATCACAATAATTGCAACTTTCATTAATATCAATATGCAATCACAATAATTGTGAAATAAAGATGTCGAAGTCGGTCACTTTAATATATCGGGCGATCCTAGTGTTAACATCTGCAGCTCCACCAGGAAAGCATTCCATGGTGGTATCGAAAAACATTCACCTTATCTCCTGGAACCTTTCAGAAGCATTCTTGAGAAACCACCTATGTATAGGTCGAAATATGTTGTACCACTTTAATGGACGATCTTTTAGTGTGTTTAATCACCCAACGTACAATGCATCCAATAAGTATAGTCCATTGAATACATACATACAGGGAAGTGTTTAATGGATTCATTAGAAAAACTTAACAGGATCAGCGCCTTTCACTAAAGTTAACAAGTCTGTTTCTTTCTCTTTCTATGCGGAATTTTTAATCGTTTGCCCAAAATTGCTCAGTAAATTATTAATTCTTTTATTTATATCAATTGCAAAACTGTTTTCCAACATTTACTTAGGAGTATAATGTAGCCTGTCGAAAAAACTCTAATTTTTGCAAAAATCAATAGTGTAAAATATTTATAAACAATCGAAAAAAATTTGTGTCTTTTACCCCAAATTTCGAGTATCAACGATATTCCAAATATCATAAGTTTCCCAATATTTTTTTATTTTGTTAAGAATTCTCGAGAATTCTCGAGAAATATATTCTTATTTCTCATTTCTCGAGAAATGAAGTGTTGAGAAATCAGGAACACTAATAATATCACTATTAACGTAAATATAATATTAAGTGCAATGTAAATCTTTAAAAAATGACAAGATTAAATGCAACGACCGAAATTCTGACTGATGATGACTGATAAACCTGTTAGTACATTCTGACAATATTTTACTATTTCCTTAAAAGTTCTCGAGAATTCTCGAGAAATATAGTCTTATTTCTCATTTCTCGAGAAATGAAGTGTTGAGAAATCAGGAACACTAATAATATCACTATTAAGATAAACATAATATTAAGTGCAATGTAAATCTTTAGAAAATGACAAGATTAAATGCAACGACCGAAATTCTGACTGAAGACTGATAACCCTGTTAGTACATTCTGACAATATTTTTTTATTTTGTTAAGAATTCTCGAGAATTCTCGAGAAATATAGTCTTATTTCTCATTTCTCGAGAGATGAAAAACGTTGAGAATTCAGGAACACTAGTACAGAAGCAAATTTAGCATATTCCACGAATGGTACGATTCGCCAATAACGTTCTATGGTGCAATAAGGAGCACGAGGCTTTTGAGATACGTACTTGCCGGCAATAGCGCGCATTGACGATGGCATTATTATGACGGTCGAGAAAACATTATTCGTGGAAAGGTAGGGACGAACATATGTACGTTCGACTGGAGTCGGCGTGGTACATCCGATCACGATAAAGTGATGCAGTGAAAATCCTCGTATATACCAACATTATTTTGTTTGCCCGAGGTTATGTTATACTGCGTAACCTTACGGGTAAGCAGGCGTGTTAACAAGCGCCAGCGTGCGCATGAGTTCAGTGATAAACTTCCAACGTGTGTGTACATATTTCGTTCTACAGTAATCGCCGCTTTATTCACACAATGGAGGATGAAACTACAAAAGACATCCCTAAAATTGTCAGCATAAACGATTAATACGTGACGTTATACGTGGCATTTATTTATAACTACATGTTCACCCAGTACAAATAAACAAATATATAAGTATATATACAGAGTGTCCCACATAAATGATAACACCTAAATGTTATGTGCAGGGGGGCAATATAATAATGAAGAAAAAAAATTTTTATGTCGTGTTTTTAAATGAAATTGCAATGTCACCGATGTTTTTTTAAATGGAATAGTATATTTTTGGCGATAGCATGATAGACAATAAAAACTGAATTTAGTGGATACCACCATTTTGACCTTGAAATGACCTTGATATGATATGTAAAGGTCAACCCGACGTAAACAACGCGCAATCTTTGCTGAAACACGTAAGTTTTTAAACTTCCACATTTCATCCGCTTCAACATGATTATTCTTGCTCAAGGTCATTTCAAGGTCAAAAAGATGGTATCCACTAAATTCAGTTTTTTATTGTCTATCATCATGCTATCGCAAAAAAATATACTATTCCATTTAAAAAACATCGATGACATTGAAATTTCATTTAAAGACACGACATGAAAAATTTTTTTCTTCATTATTATATTGCCCCCCTGCAATAGCGTCACTTTGTCCTCTGAAGTTTTCATTTGTTATCATTCAAGTGTTATCATTTATGTGGGACACCCTGTATATGTATAGGACACGTATGACAAACACTATTATTTTATTTGCAATATTTAAGTGCACGTATGCTTCATAAAAGTTTTCGGGATTGTTCTTGATTCGTGTTACAATAAATTATCAGCATTTTTTCTAAAGATGTTACTTAATGACCTTCGTTAAAATTAATTTATATGCGAAATCATGGAAGCAAAGCGTAGTTAAACTTATATCTACAACGTTGCCACCACATTTTTATGCTTGCCTATACGACCCATTATTTAAAATACGTGAATGTTTTAATAATTTAAAAAACCCAAAATTCTTTTCCAAAATAGTATTCATTTCCCTTCTATTTTATGTTTAATTGCATTAATTGAATTTATTGAATTTCTGATATTTAAAAAAGAATTGAAATTTTTAATTTGTATATTATACTGGATTACATACTGTTAAGAAAAATTTAATTAGATTATTCACTGTGTTACGCGAATTCTGCTAGCTGCAGCAATTAAATGAATTATTTTATTTCCAAATGCAAATTGCCTCATCTAAAGCTTAATTATAAATTCGAAATTATAAAATATGATTTCGTATGATCTATAATCTCTCTCTCAGCATTGGCTACGCATTATTGTTGTTATTAATCATTACTTATGATGTATGAATTTATTTCATCTATTTTATTTGTTTCCAAAAATTATGAGATAAGAATAGACATTACATTGAACTCTTTTTTTAAATAATTATTAATTGAATAAAGTTATCGTTAGTGAGAGAATGAGATCTTGTCGATATTTAAATTTAGCGTAGAATTTTTTACAATTACAGTTTGAGTAAATGCTACTTAATGGTTTCTTGTTAGAGGACTTCCACAGTTACAATATGTGTGAAATGAAAAATACTAAGTCTGTAATTCTGACTGTTGAAAAATACACTTTGTTTCTAAGAATCTGATGAAAAAATAAAGCTATTTACTGTATGTTGCTTCCAACACACAAATGGATACAGACAGACAAATGAAAATATTACTATGTAAAAATATCAATAAACTGAAAGAGTTATTTTCATTAATATATCTTTCAAATCTTTAAATGTATGCACATAATAAACTTTACGACGGAGCAAACTGACCTGATATCCGAAAATCGTGTCAAGACTCGAATGTTCATAGTTCAAGGATTGGCGCCACAACCTAACAATTATATAAATGTTTTATAATTTATTTGAAAAAGCAATACGGTATACGTAAAGGACACTGCAAAAATTCTTCGCAATTGACAAGATATATGACGATAGTCCCGCATTTCTATAAACTGCAATATTTACAACTCAGTTTTACTTACATAATTATGCAAGAATTCTCTTACGTAAATTATAACTTCGTCCTTCTGTACAAAGTATTACTATTTAAAGCTGACAACATCGCATTACCCATTCTTTAAATTATAGGTACGCAAACGTTACGCTGTCGACATGCCTTCAACTAAAGTTTTTCATTTTCTGCATGTATGGAGTTGAAACAGTACCATCCGGGACTGCGCAGAGAGATTTAATTAAATTGTAGATTTCATCATGATTTCTGATAGCACTATTTCACGTTTCTTTGTAACCTGAAAATGTAAAGTATTCTCAATCTACGATTTAAATTGCCTCGAAAAATATTCAACAAAATTTGAAATGATAATGTTTGATGTTTCTGGAAGCAAAAATTTGAAACGATTTTCATGTTTCATTTTTAATACTTACTTTGACGATAAAAGTGCCAGTGAGATAATTGTCCTAAATATTTCATACTATAGACATTTTTAATTGTCTAATATTTTTAATATTTTATATAGAGAGTACGCGACGTTATTTGCGTAGAATATCTACAAGAATAATCGTCTTCTTCTGTTTCTAAGATTGTTACATTACTCTGTACTGACAGAGAAACAGGTACTGACACAACTCTGCGTGTCAAATAAAAGCAAATTGGGTAAAAGACTATTTTATTTTTAAGTAACAACTTGCCCTCATGTAAGATCAACCAACTTACCAATCTGCCACATAAAATATCTATTTATTTGATCATATCTATACCCTAGTAGCACAAAATATTATATACACATTCATGTAATATTAAGAAGAAATTCAATCTTTTTTTAATATTCAAATATTCATACAATATTAATTTTATATTAAGTAACAAATCTTTTTTTTTTTAATATGCAGAGAATATCTATTTCATGTTACGAGAAAAATATTTTTTCTAAATATTAAATGAATCTTTATTTCATATTAGAAGTAAAATATTTTTTCCTAACATACAGATAATATTTCTATTTCATACCATGAAAAAAATATTTTTTCTTATAAAATGAATCTTTATGTAATATTAGAAATAGAGTATTTTTTTTAATATGAAGGAAATATTTTATGTTTGTCATGGAAAAATATTTGTTTTAGTATATGATATATAATGCAATTGTTAATTACACATGCACAGTTGCACCTAAAAAAAATCTGTGGGCCTACGAATGTAGGATTCTTCGAACCATTAATCTTTCTAACTGCATAAAAAATTTCTGAATTTTTAATAAGCTCCTTCCGAAGACGAATTAAATAATATTCCCTCAAGCAATGCACAGAAAGTAATGTTATTATATTATAGTTTCTAAATTTTGTTATAACTTTTTATTAAATTTGAAGATTTAATTGAACGTTATCTAAATATGGGTTTCACGTTTTTTAAATATTTACTTTACGTTTTTTAAATATGTAATTTATATTCTCTGAATATTTAGCTTATATTTTCTAAAAATTGAATTTACATTTCTTGTATATGTATACAATATTCAGATCTAATATTTCTCATATGAAAAAGTGTGGCTCAAAAAATATTTTTACAATATTTAAAAAAAACATTTACCCAATATTTTTGTGCTACTAGGGTGCTATTACTACGTCATTACATGTTTCTTCAAAATCGGAACTTATAGCCCCGGTATCTCCTACGCCTAATAAATGAACGCAGGTTCGAGTTACCGTAGAACCTCGAAAATGACGCAACGATGACTAGACAGGGATTTATGCATTTATCACGAAAAAAGGATAGGTGTAATTTAAGGATGTTCTGGAGCTATATAAAAACGCAACAAAATTTTTGAAAATTTGACAAGATATAATTCTTTCTAAATTATAATATATAATTATATTATACTACATAAATGATAGTTTGATTTAATATTTACAGCAACTTAATATCAATAAAAGTAACTAGTACATGATCCCTTACAAAAATGACAAGATTGATTTTATTTAGAGTTTGTGGAGCTCCTATTGTAATATGTACTCCACTAAAGATATCTATTGGAATTTAGGTAGAAAGTTTTTACTTTGCATGAAGCTCCGCTGCCTAACGATGACTCTACGCCAGCATAAATCTCAGTCATTATGTCGATAGTGACATATTGCATCAGCCGGTGCATCTTTTATCGTCTATCGCGAGAATAAAGTAACTGCTTGTATCAGAGTTGGTACGCCGTGTTATTATGTCACACCGGCTAGTAGAGCGAGTTAACAAGCACCGCTGCATCACGTTACGTACTGTAAATCGTGCCGGTCATTCCTCTTTAATTATCGCGTCAGCGGTGAAATCTGGCTGCCCGTCGAAACGCATTCTGACGTACGCGGATAGCCGGTCTTCGAAAACCCCCTGAGAAGCTCGGGGAAAGAGGAACAATCCTCCGAGTTCTCCATTACACGATCCACGCCTGGGGCCCCCGGTTCCGCCACGAATGGCTCGAGATTCATGCCAGCCCCATGCTTGGATCATGTAGCGAGGGCCTTTAGAGAACCGTAGAGAGTCGTTGATCAGAGGCGAGGTTATCTCTTGTCTCTGCAAGAGGCGGTCGAATGAAAGGCACCGACAACGTCCAGCAGCGGGCCATATATCAACTCGCGGCTTGAGTAAATAAGCGGTGCCCCTCTCGATCTTCTTTCTTCCTATATTCTTACTGTCGTCCCGCGGACTTCGCTTCTAACGTGTTATACCACGGATCTGGCAGTTTTATCTTCACACCATTTCAGAAATAACCGACCGACAAACATTTTTCGGAATTCTTTGATAAATGTAACACATGTACTCGCCGGTCTTTAACCCTTCACCGTCTCCGTGAATCCTGTCGTTCTCTTATTGTTTACTGTTATCTTTCTTCCAAGTACCTACGTATCATGACATAGTACAGCTAAACACGAATTTACACTGTTTCACTGTGCGTGCACCATGTTCCACGTTCAATTCAATTCACCAAGTCTCAAAATGTCGGCGAGTCAAGTCCAAATCTCCTGTTCGAACCGAAATAAACGGGGAACGTTTTTTACTTTCGGCACAATATTTTTTTCGTAGATATTTAGTTTCGCCAGCTATCAACTATGGCGAGCGCGACTTTATATTTAACTATGCATCGGTTGTATTTAATGAGCTTGCGTATGTGACGGTCAGGGTTGCGCACATTTAATCTATATAATAAAAATGAAAAGCTGTTCGTTGGTCACGACATCACGTGAGAACTGCTGGACCGATTTGGCTGAATTTTTTTTTAAATGTTCGTTGTAGTACGAATCAGGTTTTTAGAATTCAGGTTTTTTAAATTCGGGAAAAACTAAAAGTGCATTTTGAATCATATTTCAATACAACAAAAAAACGAACGTCGCAGCTTTTAATAAATATTTCATTAGGAATTTACATTATCCACGTCTATTTTCTATAATGATCACTGCGAAATACGTCTTTTTCTCATTTTTACTTTGTTTACGCATATCCCATAGCTTTTCACAAATTCAGAAAATGATCACAACCAAATTTATTGAAATTTGGACAGGACAACGTCTGTCAGGTCAGCTAGTCTATATAATAAAAATGAAAAGCTGTTCGTTGGTCACGACATCACGTGAGAACTGCTGGACCGATTTGGCTGAATTTTTTTTTAAATGTTCGTTGTAGTCCGAATCAAGTTTTTACAGTAAAAAAAATTGGAAAAGTTGCCCGGAAACATACAAATTCGGGAAAAACTAAAAGTGCTTTTTGAATCATATTTCAATATAACAAAAAAACGAACGTCGCAGCTTTTAGTCAATATTTCAATAGGAATTTACATTATCCACGTCTGTTTGCTACAATGAGCACTGTAAAATACGTTTTTTTCTCGTTTGTACTTTGTTTATATATATAGCTTTTCACAAATTCACAAAATGATCACAATCAAATTTTTTGAAATTTCGACAGGACAACGTCTGTCAGGTCAGTTAGTTTAAAATAAAATTTCAATTTTAATTACATTAACGTGTATAATGTTGGGGCACATTTCTGAAGTTTTTCCTGTACGTATAACCGGAAGATCTTCTCAGAATCCTGACCATGATAGCATGTTTCAAGGTCATTAAAATCGGCGAGGAATGCTGTATCTTATTCTATCTATATATTTTATATTACATAAATAATAATTAAATGCTGTTCGTTGGTAAGTACATCACGTGAGAACGGCTGGACCGATTTGGCTAATTTTTTTTTTAATGTTCGTAATGTCCCGAATAAGGTTTTTAGGAAAAGAAAAATTGGAAAAGTTCCTGGAAAACTGGAAAATTCTGGAAAAAATGAAAGTGTTTCTTTCTATGGGATTTTTGTATAAACTCAAGACCATAACTGACGATTCGAACGATGGATTAGCGTAAATTGAAATTTGGCAGGACAACGTCTGTTAGGTCAGCTAGTTGTAAATAATTACCACTTTGTTATCTATATTTTACAAATAATAATAGATTGATTTTTCTTCGACGTTTAAACCAAATCAATTATTCTCAAACAAATTTGATTTCGCGCTCTGATTGGTCCGTATTTTTCGTTAATAACTTCTAAACAAAGCCGCGGACGACATTTTTGCAAAGAGAAATGTTTCTGCAATTGATCTAAGGAACCTCCCATTTCCGGATGCTGAAGGAACTTTGGAACACCCTGTATAAAGAGAGGAATAAACCATAAACCATTCTCTGTGATTTTTGAAATTTTATCGATACGAAATTGGTATAATACGTATAACATAATGTTTAGTAATAGATTACATATCGATATATTGAATAATGCAAATAATATGTAGGAAATGAATGATTTGTATGATGTTACTTGTTGTTTGAATGTGAGAATCGAGAATCGTGTATGTATGCGTGAGTGCCGTGATATTGCGATTGCGACACATCTTGTTAAATCAATATTTGTTCTAGAAAATTGATAAACATTAGAAAAAGTAGGATATAAAAGGACGTGTTCACGTAGCGATTCGACTTTTTCTCGAGATACGAAACACGTCATCACGTTTGATTTAAATACGATACGTTTACGTTAATTTCATATATCAGTTGTGTATTTTCTTTTCGAATTAAAAACAGTTAGACAGTTATTTAATATCTTTCGGCTATACATTTTGAATAACGTTACAGCAATTTTTAATGGTACCTCAGAGGAGACAACCGAGTGCAAAGGGTTAAAATCACAAGTGTGAACAATATCGTGTAAATTAAATTTTGAAATGTTATCGGCGCCAGGTTCGATCATTTTTAGAAAAAACAACAAATGTGCAATTATAACATGTTTCTAACGTTTCGATCCCGATGTGGATCTTTTTCAAAGAATCATTATTGCGTCTGAAAAATATTTTGAATGAATAATAATGTAAGAAATTATAAAGTTAATAGATTAAATTCTTTATTTTGAGATACAAACTCAATACAAAGGTATAAACGATACCAAATAAAATCATTTGAAAGCCACGTGCATATATTTGAATTTACCGCCTTGTTGTGTCTATGCATCACTATTGATTGTTATCGATCCACCAATCGTGATGGGTCTGTCACATGTATGTCGCATCACTCTTGCCGTTCAAACAGCATGTGCTCAGTTACATATCTGCCACCATGAAGATTAAATAGTTTTAATACAAAATGTAATATGTGTTATATTGTATTGTCTACTTTTTACACAACATGTAAGTTTTTTGAGGGTTCTATTAACTTTATAATTTCTTACATTATTATTCATTCAAAATATTTTTCAGACGCAATAATGATTCTTTGAAAAAGATCCACATCGGGATCGAAACGTTAGAAACATGTTATAATTGCACATTTGTTGTTTTTTCTAAAAATGATCGAACCTGGCGCCGATAATATTTAAAAATTTAATTATCTAAATTTGCGATCGAGAAGAATTAACCTTTCAATATCGTGTAAAACAACATTTAGAGATAATTTCAAATGACGCTTAAGCTTCTGAATACAATTACATGTCACGAAGACATGCAAAAGACACTTATAATTTTCTATATTTCAAACAACCTCGCGGTAGTCGGAGAGCCTCCTCGTTGAACTGCAACAAGAAGGAACAAACACCATCGGGCACTGTAAAAGTATGAAAAGAGTCGTGAAAAATATATCGTCGATCGTAAATAATGACAAACGCAAGGGGCGAGGCTCGAGCAGATAAGTGTCCACCATTTTGAAACCGGGCTCCGAGAACAGATAGTGGTTTAACAACACCGGACGACATTTTTCAGAGCATTACGTCTATTTTCTACGGAAGGATGCCGACGTTAGCCGTGCGTCGAGAGTCGCTTTCACGGCCGGCATTGCCTCTAATTGAATTTATGTACCATTTTATTTTACGTATCAGATTTTCGTGCCAATCTCCGATAAATCTGTCGACATTAATAATCATAAGTGTAAGTTACGATCGGGCCAATGGTCCAATAAAAGCTACGGAGAAGTTAATGTCGAAAGAGAGAAAAAGGGAGACACACAGAGGAGCGGAGGATTAATGCTAATCAAGAATAAATTATAATCATACTAACACCCTCTTCTCGGCCTCCGGGTTTTCGTTCACACAGAAGGGAGGAGAGACGCGGCGATACGAGGGGGAAGGGATGGAGAGAAGACTTTAATTTATTGGACGGCCGAAAAGACATTGCGCGTAAGCGCATAACTTGTGTTTATCAGGATCCAGCCATTTACTCCTGAAACATATTACCGGTTTATCTGCCGGCTGGATAGCTATTTTATTTTCAGGGACGTTTATTGTACGCTGCAGAAACAGAATATATGTATACGTATGTTTTAAACATATTCCCGGGTGCTAATGCGTTTATGCGTGTGACAGGAAACGTTGGGCGGTTGGCTGTCCTTCCTGTTCAGGGCTAGGCATCGACATGGAAATAGTCATGTTCCTGCCAGCTCTCCGTTCTGGACTGCGGGTCGCCTTATCGGTGGTATCGTTTTCTCCATAACTGAAACGCCGCCGCGTTGCACGCCAAGGGTTATTTGCAAACTTTTATTACACCTCCGTGTATATCTCTCCCGCGGAATGATATTAGGTTTACCGTAGGAATTCTTGAACGATGATGTTCCTGGCAGATTTTATCTTGACGCGCACTTATCTCGTATTACGTTTCGATTACCACGCAAATGTTAGTTGACATCATACCTTTACGTCCGTAGACGGTTACACGAACGAATCAGCAAATTACGCTTTTGGTTTCGAGCGTTCGCGGTTTCATGTTCGTCGCGTTTCTGCGGGGCAATCGGACACTGGGGTACCGGGAATAAATCACTTTAGAGCGTTATAGTTATTTTACTATGTCCATAAATAATACCCGATACGGTGACCGTTAAGATTACGCGAAAAACGCGCGAATTAATCTGCAACTATAAAGATGATGTCTTATCTGGCTCCGTTTGCGGCGTTAACGTCTTCGTTAGCATCGTCCTTCTATGTATGCAGTTAGGGGTGACTGAGTTCGGATTTTGAAGAAACATAAAATGGCGTACAAATAGTGCGAATATTTTCATCTTAAATTTATTAAATCTTGAAATTCTAACCTTGGAACTTAACTAAATTTTCTTTTATATCGATCGTGAATTAGGTTGACAAAGAATAATGATGTTATCGGCGCAATGGTTCGATCAAATTGTTACTCAAAAGCAATTTTGCAATTCATAAAAATTCAAATTACGACGTTTCGGTCTATGTTTAGACCATTTTCAAGGAAATTAATAATTGCGTCTGTGAAATCTTTAAATTCTAACCTTGAAACTAAACTAAATTTTCTTTTCTATCGATCGTGAATTAGGTTGACAAAGAATAATGATGTTATCGGCGCAATGGTTCGATCAAATTGTTACTCAAAAGCAATTTTGCAATTCATAAAAATTCAAATTGCGACGTTTCGGTCTATGTTTAGACCATTTTCAAGGAAATTAATAATTGCGTCTGTGAAATCTTTAAATTCTAACCTTGAAACTAAACTAAATTTTCTTTTCTATCGATCGTAAATTAGGTTGACAAAGAATAATGATGTTATCGGCGCAATGGTTCGATCAAATTGTTACTCAAAAGTAATTTTGCAATTCATAAAAATTCAAATTACGACGTTTCGGTCTATGTTTAGACCATTTTCAAGGAAATTAATAATTGCGTCTGTGAAATGTTAGAAACAAACAGACAATAAAAATAAGGTTTATTTTTTTATCTATTTTTTATCGAAACTGTGCGCCGAGAACATATAATTGATTTATATTAAAATTTACAGGAAATAATTCTTATCGATCGAAAATTGAAATATAAAATATGTTAATGATATCGGCGCCAGGTTCGATCATTTCAAGAGGAACAACAAATATGCAATTTTATTATAAACAAACTGAAACTAATATTGAATTTAATCGAACCGATTATAATCGGACAATAAATTAATTTTGTATATTTCAATAATTCTAATGTATTTATTACAAGTAGGTTCTCTGTTAGTTTATTATCGTTATTAAAAAATATCAGAGTAGATTAAGCTGCGTACAGAAGTCAGAACTTCTAATAATAATTGTTGATTTCTTAAAAAAGAGAAATCTGTAAATGGAAATATATATGGGTATTAATAGACTGCAGATTTTTATCCATTTACGAACAAATTAGCTGGGTATAGAACAGTAAAAGATGAGAAAAATTTAAGAATATTGTAATGTTGTTTTCAATACAACAAAACCATTAAGGTATGAAATCAATTTTTATTTTATTCCTGCTTTCCTTAATCAATTCAGAATACGTATCATACAGACTAGTTATTAGATTGCGCTTCTCACGCTTCAATTGCTGTGCAAACAATGCTGAAAAATATAGGAAACAGCGTACAAGCGAATATTGCCTTACAAAGAATCCGAGGCTTTGATGTCTTTATTACTTTCTCAAGAACTCAAAGTAGATTCTGTACTCCCAGGAGACATTTGCCCACCAATATACGAAGAAAATTGGATAAGCTCGACAATTCAATCTCCGTCACCCTACGTTTCAAAGCGTTTTAGAAGCCGTCGAATCAGTAGCCTACGGCGCGTGTTGGAAGAAGTTTTAAACATGGAGCGGTGAGTCTTCCGCAAATATAAACGTGACGAACGCAATCACTCAATTCCTCCACGAAATGGTGACAAGTTAAGAAATGTTGTCAATAATGCAAATGATTTAGCAAGCTTCTCCTCTGATATAAAAAAGGAATTTATGCCTTTAATCTTTACGAATTTATTAATCTTGATTACCTTCTTAAATTACGTTTATGGAAAATAGTTTTATTCAATCTTTCAATTGATAATTAAAAATTACATTTTAGACAGCATCTTTCACATCGCTGTCGTGTGTAAATAACTATCTAATTGTTACAGGATAACACTATATTTTTAATTAATATGCTTAATTTAAGAAAGTAATCTAACTAAATAAATCAAAGATTTATAATTAAAATTGTGCCAGTCACGAATAGACCGGATTTTATTTATTTATAACAAAAGTGACTAGGTGTAATATAATATAGTGAATACATGCGAAGAGTGACAATACTGTTCCATTATTTTTAATCTATTCGAACTAACACAAGTGAAAATAAATTTTCATGTAACTCCTGTTTGATGTAATTAAGAAGGAAAATTTCCATTTTGCATAAAGGTTTGCAGTCTACTCATAAACTTTATACTCGAGAATTGTCTAACTAGGTAGTAACGAAGAATTGTTTTTACAGAATTTAATTTACAGAAGACTACAAATAATATTTTTCGAACGTTTCGGTAGGACAAAATCAAATTTATTCATTATTATCTATTTACGATTTAATCATTCTCCATCATTATCATTAGTATGCATCTATAGCGTTATCAACTAAACTTCCAATACAAACTACGTTAAGAAAAAAACATTAATAACTGTACACGTCAGAGCGTTACCAAGCTTGATTAATGGATTAACTGACACGATGAATAGTGATGGATGAAGGACATGCTGCTTTTGAATATTGATGACTAATAAACTTATTTGTCTCGCGTTTAATGTTTGTTAAGTAATGCATATTGCGCAGTACGAGAATAACTCACAGCAAAGTTACAAGCTACTATAATACAGTACCTTAACACTGATATGTTGCAATATTAAACTTAGAGAAATTTATAGTCTGGTAATTTCTTATATTTCGTAACAAAGAGGTATATAAGAAAGCAGTGGAACGTGATATTGTCTTAAACACTTAAAAATATTCACAAAGAGTATATTTCAAGTTTTCTCAATAAATGTTTACACCAGAAATACCTAATTAATAATTAGTCCCTTTCATGATGAAGAATTAGTTTCCATTTATTTTAGTTGGTCGAAAATTAATTCCTTGCCTGATCAAAAATTAATCACCATTTAATTTTATATGGTCAAGACCTTATTCCTGGTTACGTTATTATTCCATATCGTATAAGTGGGCAGTGAATGTTTATACAAAATGAAAATGTTGTAGGGTAAACTGTACAATGATTGGCATCCTAAATCAAAATCGTAGTAAAAATCCATTTATCTTATTTCGGAATGTTTAAAGGAGCTTAACTTGCTTTTATTATAAGCTGATAGATATTTTTCAGCAAAATCAAACAGTTTTACGAGTCATAAATCTTTCATTAGAAAATACATATATTCAGTGAATAACAATCGTAAAACAAATAGTACAGTCATTGGCAAAGTAAGAAGTAAATGTTAAACGGCCTATTTGTTTTATAATTAAACGCATACGCACTTATTGCATCAGTAATACAGACTGAAATTAAGTTATAAAGCGATAAAGTATACATTCTCGAAACGAAAATTTTAATAAAACATTATTTGCCTGTGGTCATCCTTGCTGGATGTAATAGCGTTGCTAACAGTCATATTTGGAACTCTGTTATGAAAACTTGCAACGTTGCTTTGAAATATAAATAAGAGAAAATGTAAAATGATTTTCTACACCAAGAATTCTTAATATTTGCCGCTTAAAGCACAAGTGCCAATAAGTACTGCAGTGCCAACAATAGTACAGTTTATAATAGATAGATGGTTTCGGCGCACAGGTTCGATCAATTATAATTGTTTTTTCTTTGTAAGTTGAAAAATTTTTGCAAACTTTTTATTTTCCAATTCGAAAAATCTTTCAGTTATCTGTAAAGGAATGAGGAAACAAATTCTTTCATGTAGTTCAGAGACTTTTCTTTGTAATTCTGCTAATGAATTATGTGTATCTTTAATAATTATGTTAAGAAACTTTTTCATGGATCTCCATTGTAAATTATACAATTTGTTGCAAGTGAACAGCGAACTAGTTGTGAATTTGTAAGTTTTGTTAAAATTACTAATGATGAATTTCGGGAAAATATTATAGTACAGTTTACCCTGCCTGAATTACAACGAACTGGAATGCAGTGGATGTTTATTATCTTTTTTAATATGTTTAATAGATTGAAACTAATGCAACATTATTTTTATATTTTTCTAAGGGTTTTACCTTTTTAAATTACACCTACTTGTTTTTGTCATAAATGCATAAAATCCTGTGTGTCCACTTAGAAATACTGAAATTATACATGTTTTCAACATTTCAAAAGTTTTACCACAAATTGATCCATTAGTAGTAAAAAATCTGTGTTTAGGTTTATTGTTTTAGCCATTAGTAAATCTGTAGGTCCTCTGAAATGATCAGAAACTAGTTCCTTAACGGTGCGTAACAGAATCGCGAATGCTGGGAGGGTTGACATGCGAATCTCCTGCCGCAATATTCGTGGCTGTGTACTTTTTGACGGATTAAAGATTGTCAGTTCATTGTCGTTGATCGAGATGCAGGTGTGGAGGGCCGCGCACACATAAATAAATTTCTTCTATAGACACACACGTAATACGTGCGTGTCTGGGCCAGAGGCGAAATGACATTAGCCGCTCTTATCCATTCAAACAAAATGTCAAAGTGCCAGATGATAATGCGGAGAAGATAAATCAAGCATGCTGAAAAGATGACGGTGATAAATGTAAACCCGTCTGCCAGGCGGCCCCGGAGATAGTTACCGAGATACACGACGAGTCGTGACTGATGGCGATGTCGTGAGATGTGGTATCATAATAATTCATAAAGGCCGAGACCAGGGGCTTAATCGCTGATTAATGAAAGAACAGACTTGTCCCGATCTCGTTCTTCCTTTTACTTGTTCCATTTCTCCCTCTTCCTCTTTTTCTGTTGTTGCCGTCGCCGTTGCTGCCGATGTCGCTGCTCTTCTTCGCTCCCTTCTTCGTCTTCTTCTTCGCCTTCGTGTCCTTCTCTCTACTTCTTCTTCTTCTTCTTCTTCCTCGTCTTCTTCTTCTTCTTCTTCTCCTTCGATGGTGCTGCCGCTTGACGTATGTATATGTACCAACGGAGCAGGACGAGTAATCCGACATGTGTTCGTTTGGGCGATAGAACCAATTAATGTTGCGGCGGGCACGTTGCCCTGTCGAGTCCATAACTCACCGAGCAACCTCCTTCCACAGGATTCTTCGAGACACGATCTAAAAGAGGTTACCCAAAGATGCCCGCGAACCTCAGACTATTAACAGAGTCCATTGACTACTGTGCTCTGCTGACTGAAAAGTGATCTTAGATAGGAGACAGTGAACAATTTATGAGATTGACAAGAAAATAATTTCGGTATTTTAAGGGAAAATAATGATGATCCGAAGTCGCACTTGCATCAGTTTTTGGTCGATAAGGACCAGAAGTTACATGAGCGCGGAATTGTGAATCCACCAGAAAGATGGCAGTGATCTAACGATCATTTTCGAAGATCAAGGTCAGTTCAAGGTCATGTTATCATACAGATTTAAATGTATTTTTCTAAACGGATCTTTACGGCGAATATACAAACATTATCGTGGATTTACCTACATTCCAGTATTCTGTGGTATTCTGACCGATGAAGGAATAATTCGAATTAACAGAGTCCATTGACTACTGTGCTCTGCTGACTGAAAGGTGACCTTAGGTAGGAGACAGTGAACAATTTATGAGATTGATAAGAAAATAATTTCGGTATTTTAAGGTAAAATAACAGTGATCTGAAGTCGCATTTGCATCAGTTTTTGGCCGATAAGGACCAGAAGTTACATGAGCGCGTAATTGTGAATCCACCAGAAAGATGGCAGTGATCCAACGATCATTTTCGAAGATCAAGGTCATTTCAAGGTCATGTTATCATACATATTTAAATGTATTTTTCTAAATGTATCTTTACGGCGAATATACAAACATTATAAACGGTAAATTCTTCTCGATCGAAATTTATTATAGAAAACATTAACATTATGTGAGAATGAATTTAAATTTTCAATATAATTTTAAAATTTGAGGATAAATTAAAATATTATATAAATTTATAGCTCTAGTAATAGGATCAAATCCACATTCAAAAGGTGTAATTTTTTCTCAGCCTTTTTTTAGAATTATAGATAAAATGAAATTAATTATATTATTTTAATTAAAATTTTATGAATCAAATACTATTAACAAAATTATTTTATATGAAATTTTATTCAATTAAAATTTTACAGTCGATGGCCGGTGAAAACTAGAAATGAAAACAATCTTGCAAGTGCAAAAATCCCAATTGTAAAAACATGCAATTTCCACCACAATCTATTTTTTTATTCTTTTATTTTTTTTTATTCTTTTATTCTTTTTATTTTTATTCTTGATCTAGATAGAACTAAAATTCTGATTTCATCCATTTATGATAAGTAGACTTGATGTCTACATATAATCAGCAGTATGTGTATTATAAATAATACGGATTATATATAGCACGTATTATAAATAAACGCATTTTTAAAAAGTCGAAATTTCAATGTACAATATAGTTACATAGTATACACTTTCGTGTATTCAACGTGCTAAATAAATTCATCATTTTAAATTTATGTTCTTTCGTAATATTAATAGATTTGTCAAGATAAGTACATTACACGCATTCGAGATAAAAAACGTGTTCAGTGCATATAGATGTATGCGGAAAAATACGCCTACGTAGAACAAAATGAACAAATACATGATAATATAATCTCGACGTGTAATTAATATTAATTGGCGTTCCTAGTGAAACGTTCAATTACTTTCGTCGTTTACAATAACGCAGCAAAATTAGATCAGGTTACAATATAATAATGTAGATACCATAGTCACGTCTGTTTTTATTATGCGAGAACCAAAGTAATAACAGCGTCAATAATGTCATTAACACGTTCCATTCGCGTACATATAATACAGTAACGACCGCGATTTTGTATTCCATGTAAAGACAGTCAAATTAATTTTGTAAATATACTTCATGATATTCGAATAATTTATAACTTTCCTGTGACAATATTTCTTTTTATATTTCATAGGACGATACATTTTGTTTATAATAACATTTCATAGTTATGAGAGTCTAGTTAGACTGCGGATCTTTATGCATTTATGGCTTATGAAAATCTCCAAAAAAGAATAGAATGTAAAATTCGACAGTATTTTGTACAATTTTTATTTGTTTCGCATCTACAATAGCTGTTTCCATTAAAAATTGAATTTTATTTCATTCCAATTCTTGAAATTTGTCTATAAAAATTGGAAAATTCATAAACATCCGCTGTCTATTCATAACTATCACTTTGGGTGATATTATTGCTAATTCATAGTAAATATATTAAATTTGGGAAGTTAGGTAAAGAAAGTTAACAGCATAAAATAAAAATTTCGAATAAAATGGCTTTAGAACCCACTTGGAAAAAACCCACTTTATTTAAAGTTTTTATTTACATTAAGCTATTATTGTAAAATTATAATTGTATTTGGTACAATTTTTATTTGTTCGGCATCTACAATAGTTGTTTCCATTAAAAATTGAATTTTCTTACATTCCACTTTTTTGAAATTTGTCTATAAAAATTAGAAAATGCATAATCAGATATTATTGCTAATTCATAGTAAATATATTAAATTCGGGAAGTTAGGTAAAGAGAGTTAACAGCATTACCGACAATGCACGACTCACGTATTTAACGCCATCTGAAGCTATCGTTGGTCAACTTACAACTGGAGACTTACAGTTGTTTTAGTATTGCAAGTAATTATTTAGAACGCATAGAATTAAATTTATGCGTATGTGTTAATAAAAAAGTGATAGGATTGGAAAAATAATATGTATATTAAGTATTTGCAACGAAATTAAGTTATTCTACACTTTTTGGAAGGGAAGATAAGAAAAAATAATGTAATTTCTTACATTCAATTTGAGACTTTACAATTTTTATTTTGTTGTGCATATTAATCTTAAGTATATAAAACCTCATTCATTGAATTGCATTTTAATATTGAAAAAGTACATTGGTAACTCAACAAACATAATTTATTTGTAATATTTATATGCAAAAATATGATTTATAATTTAATTTGTATTTAACATTCTTTTCTAATTGGTTTAAATTGTAAATAAGAAAGCCGTATTAAGAATACAGAATTTATATCTTTTTTAATTCACAATGGACTGCAATATTAGAACATGATTATCGGTAAATTATTTAACAATACGGTAATAAAAGAGCTGATCATAATATAAATAAAATGAATTCATATTTCCTTCTAATAAAAAATGATGCAACACTATTAAAAAAAATAAAAGTTGACAACTGTATCTCTGAAAATTTTTCATTTGCAAACACTATATTTCAACATTTATGTAACACAATTTTTTCTGAACTTTAACAAAAATTCTAAAATATTGTATCAACGCATATGTGCTTCCCTTTGTATTACAGCTACATATTTTTTATATGAGATGTACAACTTGTGTAAGTGTGTGCGTATTTTCTACTTACTTTTTCAATAGAAACATTTATACGAGATAGAAACGGCAAACCGGTATTTCTTCAGGATTTTTCGAACCATTTTTAATCCAGTAATTGCATAAGTTCGTTTTATCATAAACAGTAATATCGTTGTCGTTTATGCAAGTTCGGAATCTTAGAAGCAGATACTTGCCCAGTGATATTTTATGCAATAACAAGGTTCCTTAATTAACTGAATAACGCGCTGATTAGAATGAATTGACTGACGTTTTCACGGAATTAGTTGTACAATTTGGATCCTGTTCAAAGGAACACCGCAACTAGTTGAGCGGGTCATTATGCATACCAAGCGAATGGCGCATGCTGCAGATTGCTTCTTATTTATTAACGCTTAAAAGATTGTTTAGCATTATTCAGCTAGAAATTCCAGAATTTTCTTGTGGATTCTTTTTACCGTTCCAGTGTAGATTGATTTAATAAAATACCTTCGCCGGTTACGCTCAGTTGGTGATTTAGACCTGGCAGAAATTTTTCCATAGCGTATTAGCCTTCATCGAGAAAAATACGTCTAGTTGCGAAATGTTGAAATAACGTTTTATGTCTTCGATAGGGTAAATACTCAAAATATTTATCAGAGATTCTTAATTAGCAATTTGTAAGAATAAAATCATACAAGAAAAAGGCAAAAAATTAGAATATTAATTATTTTATTTAATTAAAAATTAAAAAAGATATAAATATATATATATTTATATTTTTTTAAAATTATATATATATATTTATATTTTTTTTAAATTTTAATTAAATTAAATAATTAATATTCTAATTTTTTGCCTTTTTCTTGTATGATTTTATTCTTACAAACTGCTAATTAAGAATCATCGATAAATATTTTGAGTATTTTCTATTATTATTCTATTATTTCTTTTTCTATTATTAAAATATATAATTGTTGATGTAATTATTTTTCATTTTAACCTACTTATGAGTTAACATTACTACATTATACAGCCAAAGTTTATGTGAGAATGAGATTAAGATGTCCCCCACTCCAGCTTCCTTGTCTCCATCTTGTATGTGTCACAATCACAGCCCAGATAGCACGGACGTTCATAGCACGTCCGAGGTACGTTCAATTTACGTCCATACGTCCATTGAATGTACATGGACATCCGGGTGCTATCTGGGAGTTAGGCAAAAATTCTTTTTAAATAAAAATTTCGAATAAATTGGGGACTTTCCAAGTGAGTTTTAAACCAACTTTATTCAAAATTTTTATTTAAATAAAATTTTTGCTTGATCACAACGTCATGTGGCTAATCCGGTACTGACAGAGTGGGGGTAACTTTTTCCCCTCGTTTCGAGCCAACTCCCTTGATCTGGTGAGTTTTGTGTTGCCTATTTCTGGTGACATTAACGCTTTGCATTCGGTTGCACCCTCTGAGGCACCACTAAAAATTGCTATACCATTATTCAAAATATTATTTACATTATATGCAATTGTCGTGCAATTGTCGGTTTTGAAAATGACAGAATTTAATGCGATTTTAATTTAAAATATTATTATATGCAATTGTCGTGCAATTGTCGGTTTTGAAAATGACAGAATTTAATGCGATTTTAATTAAAAATATTATTTACATTATATGCAATTGTCGGTTTTGAAAATGACAGAATTTAGTGCGATTTTAATTCTTTTCTGATTCGAAACGGCTACTACCACAGAAAGTATGAGTTCATTTGATTCTGGATTCTTAAAATTCGTGTAAAAAAATTGCAAATTTCATAAACATCCGGAGTCGACTAATCAATTACTAAACATTTAGGGATTTATGAGGCATTACCAACATTCCACAATCGTAAAATTTGAAAAATGATAGGGAATGGAAATATTCTTGACCGGAAGAAATGTTTAATTTTCCAGTTAAAATATCTCCGAATGCAAAAGGTTAATAATGAATATTATACGGTTGGACCTCGATTAACCAGATCTCGATTATAAATAAATATGCGTTAAAATATGATTACATTACGAAGGGAAATAAATTTTCAAGAGTAAAAGAGTTATTTTGGAATTAAAGTATATTTTAATTATATTCCTCGATTATTCATCGGGGCTTAATTTATTCGGGTTGTTTGTCTCCCGATCAAGCCGGTTAATCGACGCCATACTCTATATGCTTGGCAAGAAAGTAATTTCGGTAAAAGGTTAAAATGGAGCCCAATCTTTTTATTCATTAAATATACTTTAATATTTTCCATTTTGTTCGATCATCTTTTGTCAAAAAGAATAAATAAGAAAATTTGATTGATTAAAAGTTCATTGCTCGATTAAAAAAATTGGGTTTTTAACTTCAACTTACACGTATCCCGTATAATAATGTATTACATTAATAATGAATATCTAGGAAAGTATTCGTCTACTCTGATAAACGATTCGTTACGATAATTTTGTGAGAAATTCATCTTCCTGTGACTGGTGAAAAAAGTCTTGCCTTCTGAACTTAACAGTCCGCATCGCCGTTTAAGATCTTCGGCTCATAAGTTCTTTACGGCGAATATACAGACATTATCGTGGATTCACCTACATTCCGCAAGACCGCTTCGTAAGCCGCGATTTATAACTACGTACCACCCCCTGTTTACGTGATCGCGCGACTGTAACAATTCCAGTATTCTGTGGTATTCTGACCGATGAAGGAATATTTCGAATTTGCGAGCAGCGTTCATAATTAACCCTTGTGTCGTGAAGGTAATTTAAAGTACCTCATTCATTAAACTGCTGCCATAAATTAAATCATGCTCGGATTTAATTTCATGTACCACCATGTGCATTGATATCGCAACAATTGTAAACATATTCGTAACGAAATGTTCGACTCGCACGGTCTATTCGGTCATACATAGCAGTTCCTATTAGTATTTTGCAGACCTGGCTAAAAAATATTTCAACTAAGAAATACATATGTACAATTGTAAATACAATTTCTCACAACTGTGTCACATACGTTCATTTGAAACTAATACTAAATTACCGTTTCAAATGAAACATGTGTATGTAACACAGTTTTGAGAAATAGTACAAATATACAGGCTGTCTCAAAATTCCTTCAACATTCGGAAATGGGAGGTTCCTCGGATCATTTGAAGCGACATTTTTCACATACGTTTCATTTGAAACTAATACTAAATTACCGTTTCAAATGAAACATGTGTACAAATATACAGGCTGTCTCAAAATTCCTTTAACATTCGGAAATGGGAGGTCCCACGGATCATTTGAAGCGACATTTTTCTTTGCAAAAATGGCGGATTTGTTTAGCCATCGCCGTTGGCTGAACCAGAATCATTCCGTTGTAGCCGTGCTCTGATTGGTCCGTGTATTTCGTTAATAACTTCTAAACAAATACGCCATTTTTGCAAAGAAAAATGGCGCTCAAATGATCCGAAGAACCTTCCATTTCCGAATGTTAAAGGAATTTTGAGACAGCCTGTATATTTGTACAATTTCTCACAACTGTGTCACATACGTTCATTTGAAACTAATACTAAATTACCGTTTGAAATGAAACATGTGTATGTAACATAGTTTTGAGAAATAGTACAAATATACAGGCTGTTTCAAAATTCCTTTAACATCCGGAAATGGGAGGTTCCTCGGATCATTTGAAGCGACATTTTTCACATACGTTTCATTTGAAACTAATACTAAATTACCGTTTCAAATGAACCATGTGTATGTAACACAGTTTTGAGAAATAGTACAAATATACAGGCTGTTTCAAAATTCCTTTAACATCCGGAAATGGGAGGTTCCTCGGATCATTTGAAGCGACATTTTTCACATACGTTTCATTTGAAACTAATACTAAATTACCGTTTGAAATGAAACATGTGTATGTAACACAGTTTTGAGAAATAGTACAAATATACAGGCTGTCTCAAAATTCCTTTAACATTCGGAAATGGGAGGTTTCTCGGATCATTTGAAGCGACATTTTTCACATACGTTTCATTTGAAACTAATACTAAATTACCGTTTCAAATGAAACATGTGTATGTAATACAGTTTTGAGAAATAGTACAAATATACAGGCTGTCTCAAAATTCCTTTAACATCCGGAAACGGGAGGTTCCTCGGATCATTTGAAGCGACATTTTTCTTTGCAAAAATGGCGGATTTGTTTAGCTATCGCCGTTGGCCGAACCAGAATCATTCCGTTGTAGCCGTGCTCTGTTTGATCCGTGTATTTCGTTGATAACTTCTAAACGAATCCGCCATTTTTGCAAAGAAAAATGTCGCTTCAAATGATCCGAGGAACTTCCCATTTCCGATTTTAAAGGAATTTTGAGACAGCCTGTATATTTGTACAATTTCTCACAACTGTGTCACATACGTTCATTTGAAACTAATACTAAATTACCGTTTCAAATGAAACATGTGTATGGAACACAGTTTTGAGAAATAGTACAAATATACAGGCTGTCTCAAAATTCCTTTAACATTCGGAAATGGGAGGTTCCTCGGATCATTTGAAGCGACATTTTTCTTTACAAAAATGGCGGATTTGGTTAGGAATTATTAACGAAATACACGGGCCAATCAGAGCGCGGCTACAACGGAATGATTCTGGTTCGGCCAACGGCAATGCTACGTATAATATAAGAAATACATATAAGAAATGTATAATATAAATTGATATAAATATCAATCTTGTGAATGAAAAAGGTGAATGACCATGTCTTATTTCTACCGTAATAAAAACAATAAAAAGACTTGAAATATGTAGATAGAATACATTGGGCACAAGATTACGGTTGTTTAATATTACTGCTGAAAACATTGGACTTTCCATATGCAACGACCTTGTACATTTCCCCACCTAAATCGACCCTTAACCATTCGTGACAAAACCGTGTTGACAATCGCAGTAGATACTATTTTGACCGCGGTCGGAGTAACATCTCGTTCGCTGTGCGGATTTCGGTAGTTGTGCAGAAGTGTGGTGTGTTGTGTTCCATAGTTCTTAACCCATTGCACTCCTTTATCGAGTGTGACAAAACTGTAAATGAAACGTGTTGGCTTTTCCTTTATTTATTTAAGTCGTATTTTTTAGTTGAAAACAAATGCGAGTTCCACAAATATAAATTACAACAAAATTTGAAATCTATATTTAATATAATTAGCGAACAAAATTGTTTAAAATAAATAGCAGTAAAGGAACTGCCCTTTGAAGTAAATTTAAAATAAGAACCTTGAAATAGTAAGGAGTTTTGGCAACAAAATTGAAAAATAATTCGGAGTGCATAGGGTTAAGACATATTCGGTTAAACGTCAGTGTCCTGTGGATCCTACGAACGAACAGCAGATTCTGACAAGGTATGTGTACTTTAAATTAGTGTTTTTATGCGTAACAATGGGTATAAAGGTTTCTTCTCATATTTTGCAACTTCAAATTTGTGATTTGGGTGGGCAGGGTAACGATGACTTGATACGGACCTAGCGAACAGAGTTGGGCAAAAATTTTACTTAAATAAAGTAGGTTTAGAACTCACTTGGAAAAAACCCACTTTAATCGAAGTTTTTGTTTAAATAAAATTATTAATGTAAAATTATAATCGTATTTGGTACAATTTTTGTTTCGCATCTACAATAGCTGTTTCCATTAGAAATTGAATTTTATTTCATTCCAATTCTTGAAATTTGTCTATAAAAATTGGAAAATTCATAAACATCCGCGGTCTATTCATAACTATCACTGTTGGTGATATTATTGCTAATTTATAGTGAATATATTAAATTCGGGAAGTTAGGTAAAGAGAGTTAACAGCATAAAATAAAATAAAAAGACAATAAAAATTTCGAATCTTGGTTTAAAGCAATAATAAATAAATAAATAAATAAAGTGGGTTTAGAACCCACTTTATTTGAAGTTTTTATTTGAATAAAATTATAATTGTATTTGGTATAATTTTTATTTCTTTCGCATCTACAATAGCTGTTTCCATTAAAAATTGAATTTTCTTTCATTCCAATTCTTGAAATTTGTCTATAAAAATTGGAAAATGCATAAACATCCGAGGTCTATTCATAACTATCACTGTTGGTGATATTATTGCTAATTCATAGCAAATATATTAAATTCGAGAAGTTAGGTAAAGAGAGTTAACAGCACAAAATGAAATAAAATTACAGCAACTTCCCTATGAATCGGGACGTTAATAAAAAGAAAATAAAAGTTTCGAATAAAGTGGGTTTAGAACCCACTTGGAAAAAACCCACTTTATTCAAAATTTTATTAAAATAAAATTTTTGCTCAATTCTGCTAGCGACAAATGTCCCTTTAAACTTGGTGTGTTTCGCAGCACGCACACGACTATGTTCTCTCTCATGCACACTGTCAGATGGACTTTTTTATCCGTACGTCCAACTCGCCACAATCAAATTTTGCGAGAACCCTAAACAGCTTATATCTTAATAAATATTCGTTCACAACATATGGTTTTAAGGTTTTTTCTCGTAAATACAAACATTAACAACAATTTTCTTTGGCATAAACAATTTCGGAACAAATTTCTTTTACAAATGTCCACCGATCCGGAGGTGTAGATTACATTCACACACCCGAGCTGCATGAACGTCGAAAGTTCGTTACTCGAAGCAACAAGTATAAATTCGAACGGTTCATCACGAAGCAGGGTAGCATATTTTCAAAGAGTCGTTGTAGCTTATTTTTCAAGGCGACTGCAATTAGCAGCCAGCTGACCAGTTCAATTTATCCAATTAAGGGTGCAACCAAGGATATTAATAACGGAACGCGAAGCGATTGAACAGTTTCAAAGATTAAGTCGTAAATTCAGAACGTCGAAACAATTTGAACTTTTGAAATACACATTGGCAAATGACTAGAGCACGGTTCTAGGGGAGGAAGAGGGAGGGAGGGAGGGGGTAGTTACAAGGATAAGAAGGGGGAGCGAGGGGAAGGGGAGAGTGGCTAGTGAGAAAGAGAGAGGAGAGAGAGGGGGAACGAGTAAAACGCAGGGCTGCGTGCCTGCCGGTAATCACGCGTCGGGATAAAGTTATTCCGGGGCATAAATAACCGACATGTCTGGAATAAGGCATTAATTTATGTTATTTATCGCCCATTACGCAGCAAAGAAACATTCGCATGGGAAATAATGTATCATTCTCAACACGCGTCTGCGGTGAACTCGGGGAATCGAGAATGATTCAGAATGCCAACGAACGGACGACTGGCCGTATGTATGTATGTACACTGTGCTCTTTTGAGAACGGGCAGAGATAATATTCGATGTACGTACGGTTGTATACGGTCGTCGATGCGATTACGTAATATCCACTGAGCCGCTTTTCGAAACAACGAACTATCCTTCTCCTCTTCCTCCTCTTCCTTTCTTATCTCTCTGTACTCGGTTCTGCTCTGGATCTTTGAAAAAATCGGAATTCATACACTGTTCATTTCTTTGATTTTTAAGAGTCATTCAGTTTAAAGAAATTTAAGAATTATCAAAGTTATAGACATTCAAATGTCGTATACTGCTGCTTATGCGTTTTCTACCTTCACGCAATGTTGCAAAATAATTGATCAATTTGAACGAATCTTTTTAAAATTGACGAATACACGTTTTTTCCGAGGTCTACAATATCTTGAGTTTATTCACTAATTTTTAAGAAATGTGTTTGGTTGTCACGAAAGTCATGACTTACATTGGTTACGCAAAATAATTACTATTACTGTTCAAGTTAAAATTTTTGTAAAAACTAAAACATTTTGTATTTGACAAAATTTGGTTCAGAAAAATTTCATACGGTGTAATCGATGCGTGGGTGCACATGGGTCCAAATTCATTTAATGATTCTAGCCAATTTTTGTAGTTGTCCATTATGTGTTATCATTTAACAAACATTTGGTTGTTTATAGAAAGGTGCAAGCAAGTGAAAATGAATTTTAAATTTCCATCAATATGTTAACAATATACTTATACTGCTTATAATTTTTTAATCTTGAGTACCTAATGATTCGAGCCAATTTTTGACGAACCTTTTTGTGTTTTCATTTGACAAATATTTTTATGTGTTTTAATTTGACACATCTTTCTATGTATTTTAATTTGACACACCTTTCTATGTATTTTAATTTGACACACCTTTCTATGTGTTTTAATTTGACACACCTTTCTATGTATTTTAATTTGACACACCTTTCTATGTGTTTTAATTTGACAAATATTTTTATGTGTTTTAATTTGACACACCTTTCTATGTATTTTAATTTGACACACCTTTCCATGTGTTTTAATTTGACAAATATTTTCATGTTTTAATTTTACAAATATTTATCTGTATTAACTGTATTTATACAATCGTAAAAGCAAGTGGTATATTGGTGGAAGTATAATACAATTCATATTTAATTTGAAAAATTATATAGTACATTTGCATATACTCCTTTTAATTTTTTATTCTCGGGCACCGAATCCAATCGTTTTAACAACCTCAAATTTATAACAACGTGCTATTTGAATTTGGTAGAAGGCAGTTTCAACTTCTAAGAAACAATAAAGTTATATTTATAAGCATTATAAGTAATAACTGGACTGCGGATCTTTATGCGTTAATAGCAAAATTTTTTAAATTAAAGATGTCAATATATGGTTCCTCCTCTAGTTAAATAATTAAGGGAAGAAATAACATTCAATTTGGTTTCTATTACTTGCAGTCGATGCAAAATATTTTTATTTTGCATAAAGATGCGCAGTCTAGTAATGACATTTTGTGATAACGTAAGTTCATATAATAGTATTAATAATATAATAATATTCTAGAGATATCTAGTTACTGCTTCGCAAAGCATGCTTTATCGCTAGACTGCGAATCTTTATGCAAATTGAAAATGTTTTGCATTGATTGTGAGAAGTAGGAATAACAAAAATTGATTTCATATCGTAACGACTTTGTTACGTGAAAAGAAACATTACAATATTCTTGAATTTTTAAAATCTTTTACTGTTTTATATTTCGCCTAACCAATCTCTTCATAAATGCATCAAGATCCGCAGTCTATTCGTCAAATATGATAAAATGCTATTTAACACACAAATAGAAATGATGAAAAGATACACTATCAAAGTGTATAAATCATTTACCAAGAAATAGTAAAGCATAGGGTAATTCTTGAATTCCATGCACTATAAAATACAAACGTTTCCTTTTGCAATTCTGCTTTTTATCTCGCTATTAATTTAGTATAGTATTCAGCAACTGTAAAATTTCACAGTACATTTGCGACAATTATTTCACATCTTTCATCGTATTCTGATCTGTCATAATTTCGTATCAAGCAATATATCCAAGGACGAAGACAAAACGATTCCTAATGCACGCGACACGTCCGCAATACCCGTGCAATGATTGTATCAATGTAAATGAGAACATACTTGAAAACGCTTTTCACGGATTATACGTCGTTAAAAAACTATATTTGTTTGGTCGTTTGATCGGCCGATTACGTTGCAGTAAAAACTGTGCTCTGTTATTGGTTGATATTATTATTACAGAAGATTTATTGATCGTTACCAGGTCGCAAGGTCGCCAACATCATTCACCTATTCCATGCTTTATTCTTTGCGAGCTTAACCATTCTGCACGTTGTAATACGATTTGACACGAATGCTAACCTTTTAATTTAACTACACTTTTTAACAAGAATACATTAGTTAGTTTCACACTATCAGCTTGTAGTTACAGCAGAGTTTCACAAAAGTTTTGTTTCTTACAATTAAAGTAATATAATTGTGATAAGGCATACTTAAGACCATTCCCTGTTATATTTATCAATCTTTTAATACATGTTTTTGAAAGTACTTCTAGAAACTGAGTACTCATAATACTCAGAAAAATACAAATACTCTGGGTCAAAAGAGACCCTGAATCTCTTCTCGAAGGGTTAATAGCAGCACAGTTGGATATCAACTAAGAGAATAGAGTAAAATCAAATTTTACTTAACGCCTTGCCGTATTTTAATAAGCCACACTCGTCACGAAGATTTAAAAAATACTAACAAATATGAATTTTACACCTTTCTTTTTATCTGAAATAAAATTTGATTCGTTTCTAATGAATATTTAACCATTGACATAAATGTAGCCATATGAAAAATATAAATTTTCTTTTCTCATCTGCGAGATTTTTCGGGATAAGGACGTTTTAATCATTGTAACTGTAAAGAAAATGAACGGCAAGGGGTTAACGAATCCAAATTTAATATTTGTTTATTCTTCAATTTGTAAGACTATCAATTTCTTACACAAATTATCAACAATTTATTCAATTTTGATCTCTTTTGATTCAGTCAATTTTGATCTAAGTTAATTCAGTCAATTTTGATTATAATTTAATTCAGTCAATTTTGATTATAATTTAATTCAGTCTATTTTGATCTAATTTAATTCAGTCAAGTTTGATCTAATTTAATTCAGTCTAGTTTGATTCAGTCAATTTTGATTTAATTTAATTCAGTCAAGTTTGATCTAATTTAATTCAGTCAATTTTGATCTAATTTAATTCTGTCAAGTTTGATCTAATTTAATTCAGTCACTTTTGATCTAATTTAATTCAGTCAAGTTTGATTCAGTCAATTTTGATCTAATTTAATTCAGTCAAGTTTGATCTACTTTAATTCAGTCTATTTTGATCTAATTTAATTCAGTCAATTTTGATCTAATTTAATTAATAAATATTAAGGTAAAAATTATAATATGTAAACAATTACGCTTACAATATCTAAATATTTTAGTAACTAGAGTAGTTTTAGTATTATTTAGTATTATTATTGGTATATCCCCCATTAAGCAATTTTGCGAATAAACAAAAAAATGGACATTTCGGTGCTGATTTGCACCATTTTCAAGATAATTTTCGAAATTGCGTCTGTAAGAAAAATGAGAAAAAAGAATTTTAAGGAAATAAAATACAATTTTCGAAGAAACAACTATTGCATGTTTAAATGCAAGGCAAATCTAATCCGTTAATTAAATTACACACAGAAAAGTTTTGTATTGTCCGCAAAGATTCAAGACAATCGTTCGACGAATGTAATTGTTGCCTGCCACGCAAGAATTAAGTCGATAAGAGGGGAATGGGAAAATCGTGCGACCAGGTGAAAATTTCTTGTTCTTTACACGTAATTCTTCGTGGTCAGGCTCAATACGGAGGTGTCTTTCCAGGCTCGATTTATAGTTTTATACCTGTGGTGGAGAGAAGAAGAGATACCTAATAGACAAGATTTACTACGGCACGCCCGTCTCAATTGCGGAACAAATTTATCTTCTCTGTGGTCAGCAGCCTTCCCACTGCTTCCTAGCCTCAATCTTGGTTCCGCTCCTCGTGAAATATTGGCTTACCCCCGGACTCGAAAGTTACTTGACAAACGAATCGATGTACGGTTCAAGGGAGAAAAAAGGGCGACCGTCCCTCCGGGATCGGCGAACCTGTAAACTTTCCCGTTTCCGGATGTTGCGGAAAAAAAGCTTCGACTTTCTCTTCCTCTCTTGCCTGTCCACAGAAGACACGGTCGCATGCAAACTCGACTAGCCGCGCGATTCACACCGAACTTACTGCAACAATCGAAACCAGACTGCAGTTTTTAATGCGTACTCAAAATTGTCCGCTTCTGTTGCTAGAGATACTAGTCAAATTGTAATTCTTCTCTAGAGAATTTTAACCCTTTGCCGCATCGCTTTCTTTACAGTTGCAGTGATTTATCCTTTGCACTCCGAATTATTTTCCAAATTTTTTGCTCAGAATTCCCTAATATTGAGTTAACAAGAAAATAATTTCGGTATTTTAACCCTTAGCCTCTGAGGCACCACTAAAAGTTGCTGTACCATTATCAAAATATTGTTTACATTATTAAATATAGGAAAAATTCTTATCGATCGAAAAATTGAAATATAAATTATAATTATGATATCGGCGCCAGGTTACATTATCGCCAGCATGGGGTAAAGTGGAATAGTGTAACTCACAATTATGTGTTCGAAAAAGTTTTTCTCCCTTCTTCACAGCAAACGCAAAAATTTGGGTCTCTTGATAATGATCCGCATTGGGATCGAAACGTTCAGAAATTTAAATATTTAACTTGCACATTTGTTGTATCTAAAAAGGATCGAACCTGGCGCCGATATCATAATTATAATTTATATTTCAATTTTTCGATCGATAAGAATTTTTCCTTTATACGTGATATTGTTTTGAATCGTATTACAAAATTTTCAGTCATTTTACTTCGAGCTATTCGAAAAATTTCGAATACGGTGTATTATACGGAATAAATTTTGATCTCTTGATAATGATCCGCATTGGGATCGAAACGTTGAGAAATTTAAATATTTAACCTGCACATTTGTTGTATCTAAAAAGGATCGAACCTGGCGCCGATATCATAATTATAATTTATATTATTAAATATGTTGGTGTCTAATCAGTTACTAAATATTTAAGTAATGTATGAGTTATTACATCAATTTCATACCCATGAAATTTAAAAAATCATGGAGAATAGAAATATTCCAAGTCGAAGGAATGTTTAATTTTCGAGTTAAAATAGCTCCGACTGCAAAGGGTTAAGGTGGAATAAAACCGAATTTTTTTATTGAAGCGTGAAGATTCATCAATAAAATATTTTCTTGTTTATTCTCTTGTCAAAAAATCGTCGAACAAAAGGGTAAATTTCATTGCTTGAATAAAAAATTGGGTTCTATTTCACCTTAAAATACCGAAATTAGTTTCTCTTGCCAAACCAATCGTTTAACACATTACCCACCGGTGATTAGTGCATAATTTTGAAAAATCTATAATATATGGCTAAACACTGTTTAATGGAACCTAACAGCGACAACAGTTTTCATTGTGACCTAAAAAGTTACCCTTAATAATGTCGTGTAATAGTTTCATTTAAGATTGCAATGTAAAAGAAAATTTCTGTGCTTTCTTTTAGTACAGTGCAATTATTGAAAATTAAATTTACTATAAATTATACTATAAATTAAATTTACTATAAATTAAATTTACTTCAAAGGACAGTTCCCTGACCGCTACTTACAATCACGCCCACTAATATTCGGATACTCTAAGGACGAAAACTTTTTAATAGTGTACTATACGATTTTTAACTTTTTTGGGAAGCTAGAATAATTAGTTTGCACCAGAATGAAAAAAATTGTTTTTTCAAAAATTGCATTTGATGGGAATTGTACAAAAAATACTAAAAGTTGCATTTTACAACTTTTTGTGTTTGTCGACGTTGCGATGATCTAGAAACATTTAAAGATGGTAAAAATTGTAGATTTTCACGATTTTCGGGATATAATTGCAATAAATCTAAGGATTCTTACACGTTTCAATAGCTGTCGTTTTTTCCGCATCAACCGACTTCGATGAAACTTTCACAGTGCATACAATTGCCACAGATCTTCAAAACGTATTTTAAGCCTTTGCACTCTGAGCTACTTTAACTAAAAAATTAAACATGTTTTCCTACCTGGAATATTTCCATTACCTATAATTTTAAAAATTGTATGAGTATGATATTAATATAATACCTCATACAATACCTAACTGTTTCGTAATTGATCAGATAGCCATGTATTTAATAATGTATACAATATTTTGAATACTGGTATAGCAATTTTTAATGGTGTCTCAGAGTCACCATTAGAGTGCTAAGGGTTAAAAATTTTCAATATAGATCCACACAACAAAGTTGTAAAATGCAACATTTAGTATTCTTTCTACAAATCCGATCAATTGCAATTTTTGAAAAAATGTTTTTTCAAAAATTCAAATCGTATAATTCAATGTTAAAACAGTTATCATTTATTTAGTGCGTCCGAATATTAATGTGAGTTACTGTATTTGAAACAATTTTATTTACTAATTATACATATACAGTGGCGTGCAATAATATTCGGCCGCTCTAAAAAAGACGATAACTCTTTTAATATTGTACTATACTATTTTAATTTTTTTGGGAAGCTGGAGCAATTAGTTTGCCACAAAATGCGAAAAAAAGTTTTGTCAAAAATTGCAATCGATCGCTTCTTTCAAGGAAATGCAACATTTTTGGGACACCCTGTAAGTACGCTTTCGTGAGAGGGAAAGTTGCTGTGCGAACACGTGTTATAAAATTTTTCTGCAACACGGGCAGATAGGAAAATCTTCTCTTTATAGTGACCTATCAAAAGGCGATTTTTTACGGTGTTACCATACTTTAAATGTGTGCCACCGGTGCTAGAATAAGCCAAGGTACACCACAAGGAGGTTGCACGATCGAATTTACATTAAACACACATACTGACCACACACTTTGCAAGGATCGAACACGCATACTACTTAGATCAGATTAGACGCACACATTGATCACACACGAGGTGCAAATCCGGTTGTGGAGTACTTTGGATTATTCTAATACTGGCGACACACTCTCCATATCAATTAAAATGAAGTCGCAACAAAAAGTAGCACATCTATTGTCGAGAGGTCATTCTATGTAGTAGACTTGCATTTATTTAGAAGGTTACATGCAAGCAAATGGGGAACAACATTTTCTAGACTTGATATACTCGTTTGAATTAGTCAAGTTTTATGTCTTATTTAAATTTCTTATTCGGGTTTATAACAGAAAAGGGTTATTGAAAAAATAGAGATCAAAGGAGAATACAAAAACCTTTTCGTATATTGTGAATTATGTACATAAATTATTTGTATATTGTATTCTCCTATCTAAAAGGAAAACACAAAAAATCTAAAATTTTGCTTACATAGCGTTACGATTTACGAGTTCAAAAATTGGTAATTGTTCGGTTATTATTTGTCTGTAGTGGCCCTTGAATTTTGTAACATAAGGATCAAGTACCAAAAGTCAAGTTTCTTGAATTGACCACGAAATCTTACTGTAATGTATAAAAATAAATATTATAAATAAGTAAATTGCATTGGACGCTATCCAATAAGAGGAACAATATTAATATTTTGTAGAGTGTAACTATAATCCAGCAAAATATTTTAATCTAGAAATATACATTAACGATTTTCTGGCTAACAGTATAAAACTAAATAAAAGTAAACTCGCGAATACGTGATTGATATTCCAATGCAGTGGTCGGCAGACTCATTAGTCAAAAGAGCTCCAAATGCACGATATAACAGCCAAAAAACGTTTTGATTCTCACTGTGCAATACTTATAGAGAGAAATTGAGAAATTTGAGTTTGAAAAAAGACATATTTTTCGACTTTGAACAAATATTGTGATGTTATTATAAAAGATTTTGTATTGTTCTTTACAGCAAAAGATTCTCTAGACTTTCCCGAATTCAGTGATGTGCAATACTAATACATTATGATTGTTTAACATGTTTAATAATATCACAATATTTGTTCAAAGTCGAAATCGCATAGTTTACAAGAATCGCATAGTGTACAAGAATCGCATAGTTTGCAAGAATCGCATAGTTTGCAAGAATCGCATAGTTTGCAAGAATCGCATAGTTTGCAAGAATCGCATAGTTTGCAAGAATCGCATAGTTTGCAAGAATCGCATAGTTGACAAGAATCGCATAGTTGACAAGAATCGCATAGTTGACAAGAATCGCATAGTTTACAAGAATCGCATAGTTTACAAGAATCGCATAGTTTACAAGAATCGCGTAGTTTACAAGAATCGCATAGTTTACAAGAATCGCGTAGTTTACAAGAATCGCATAGTTTACAAGAATCGCATAGTGTACAAGAATCACATAGTGAGAATCGAAAAGTAAAAAAAAAGTTTAAATTTGTTGGACCATGTCAGCAGTACGACGATTTAGATATCTTTCGACGGCAAAAATTTTACAATGAACGAAACTCGATATCGTATTTTATAATAATCTTATTTATTGATAAATAGACTGAGGATCTTTGTGCACTTCTAACAAAATTGAGTAGATGACATTCAAAATAGTTCGAAAGTGTTTAAGAAATAACGTTCAATTTAGTTTCTATTCCTTGCAATCGATGCGGACAATTTTCATTTTGCATACAGATCCGCAGACAATTGAAATAAAAAGTAGGGTAGACATTGCTCTTTATTTGAATTTAGGTATAACACACTGACTGATTGAAAATTGTATTAAAATACCATTAAGCCATACCATTAAAATTAATACCATACCATGATCTAAAGTAAGATCGAAACGTTGAAAAAGAATTTTATGACATTTTGCAAACAGTGTTTAATTAACAATTGATCGAACCAGTGCGTTGAAATCATTCAAAGTTTGTTAACAAATATAAAACTTGTACACGCGGTATCTAGCAAGTACGGTTTTTGATAGCCCCGTATGAAAGTATGAACCACTAACTGTGGCTCTCGGCAACCAAATTACTGTTTCGAATTGCTATTCAGCTTGGAGCTCGATTTGAAACGTTCCCTTTCGCCAGTATATACCGGACCTAAAGGAGAGAAAAGCCGTGGTATATTTACTGCCCGACATAAACCCCATTGTTGCAGAGCGACAGCTTGTCTAAACACTCTTAAGTATTTGACTTTCCTCCCCGGAGCTCCTTTTGACCTGCACCGGTTTGTACGCTCGGTTTTACGCACAATGAAACGAGAAATCGTGTTTTGAATTGCACACCGCTACCGTTACAGTTTAATGTTCGAGGGTAGTGACATTGTTATTGCCGGCAACACATCTTTCTCGGTCATTTTCTCGCCGAGTGTAGATTCCATTATGTTTCGACCGTTCTATATTTTTTTTACTGATATTTAAGTATACGTACGTGTAAGTAGCAGTTTTCTAAGGTTGTTACCATTTTATTTGACGCCGTTCCATACTGGCCGTTGTAAATCGAGTCATTGTTACTTCTCTTTCCTTTAAAGTTTAACCGAACTCCGTCATTTGGGACAAAGGCGATCTCTACAAACCGTTTCACACGTAGGACGTGTCTCAATAACTTTGTTATGCAGATTTTCCAGCGCTAAAACCGAGTATCTGAATCGTTTTCCTTCGTTGCCCCTAGTTTTTGAGAAATTTAATTTTTAAAAAAGTCTCTTGCACCGTCTTGTTTAAAGAAAAACTACAACAGACTTCTTTTAATATAAATTTTAATATTATGTCCAGACCGCCGATCTTTATGCAAAATAAAAATGTTCTGCATTGATCGTGGGAAGCAGGGATAAAATAAAAATTTACTTCGTCTCTTAACGACCTTGTTGCATTAAAAACAACATTACGATATCCTTGAATTTTTCTAATCCTTTACTGTTTTATATTTCAACCATCCAAAATTACTTCATAGATGCATAAAGATCTGCAGTCTAATTGTGTCTATTATATTATACATATTATATTTATTTAAGCTATATATCTTATAAGAAGCTTATCTAGGTGCACTGTAGTGCACCAGCCAAGTTCTCGCACTACCTCCTTTTACACGAAACAACTTGGCCGTTTTTTAGAGGCTTGTAACTCGGAACTGGAGGCAGATGTAGAGATGTAATTTCCTACATTTGTTAAGTGCTATCATGTCTCCATATTGGCAAAACATTAATCTTCCAACATTAGTAGGTTCCGAGATATAGGACCACAAAAATCGCTAAAGGGTCTAGCAGACTAAGAATAGTGAATCGGCCCCCTCTGGATTTTTATTGAAATTGTGTGGAAAACATTGGTTTTAGGTTAAAAGATAACCCCCCAAAATTTCAAGTCGCTAACCCTTCATATAAGGATTATACGAGGGTAAATACCCTTAACAATATCATTTTTTTTCTCGGTTGGTAATTAAGATATTCGGATAAAAAAAAAATACGAAAATACTCGTACTTACGTCCTTCATATCATATATTTTTTTCACAATTGTGATCATATTATTAAGAATAGAAAAAAATTATTAAAATTTTTTAGGGGTGGAAATTGCAAACAACCCTTCGAGTGACCACTTTCAAAAAATTCAACAACAATGTTCTGTTATCTATCTAATATATACAAAAGTTTCAAGATGGTCGGAGGGGTGGAACATAGTTAAATATTGAAAAACAAATGAAATTACGCTATTATAATGTAGGAATACTATTAGTGGAAGATTTTAGTAGTGATTATACGTATTTAGTATTAATTCTAAGATACTCAGGCTACGACTATCACTTATACTCATTCGGTTTCTTTATTGGGTCTCCCACGATATTACGTCATTCTTCGAAAATATTCTCGATATTTATCGCACAGTCTAAACACTAGGTTAAACCATTGTTAGTTTTTTTTTTAATCTTACACAAGATTTATTACAACATTAGGTAATACAATACAAACAAAAATAGTATAAACATGGATAGCAGTAGTGTCAATATAAACGTATAAGTCACTGACTGACTCACTGACAGATCATCAGAACCTTTTGGGTACTTCCCATTGACCTACAAGCTTCAAATTTGGTACATAGGTCCATCATAACAAACACTCGAAGGAATAATTATCAAAGTTTGAAATTTTACTTTTTTTTATATAAAAAAAATTTTTTTCTTTTTAAATTGAATTCAACCATGGAGTCTTGTACGAATTAGAACTTGTAAAACAAAGTTTGAAATAATGAACTTTAAAATTTTAGCTAGTCTTAAAGAATGGCTGTATCTCGGTAACGGTTCTTCCTACCGCAAAAATAACGAAATCTTCAAAAGGCTTAACTCAAAGCACATAAGGTATGTCCAACCACATGACGTATGTAGTCTTTTGAATTTTTCAAGAGAAAAAATGTTCTCAACATTTTTTATTTATTTACTTAATGTCTGCCTTAAATATAAAAAATGTTTAGGATTTAATGGATCAGGGATAAGAGTAATACCTACTTGATAATTGATGAAATTGAAACAAAAATTGATGAAATCCCAACAAAAACATCCTGTAAACAGAAGCCAAGTTCTCTACGGCCGTAAAAAGTTGTGAGATCAAACAAAATACGGCCAAGTTCGTTAGCTTAGAAATACCTGTTGCAATACTGGAAAAAGCGTTTGTAAAAATTAGTTTAAAGAACGCAATTTAATTTTTAAAGAGTTACATGGAGGATTAAATTATTCAAACTTGGCCGCTACCAAACACCTTTTATGGCCATTTGTTTAAAAAAATAACGGCCACGTTGAATAATTTAACCCTCCACATAACTCTTCAAAAATTAAATAGCATTCTTTTGAACTAATTTTTACAAACGCTTGGATCCTGTTTACAGGATGTTTTTGTTGGGATATATCTATACAAGAATCCCCGAAGGACATTTTCGCAAAGAAAAAAGTTAGATCAAATGATCTGAGGAGTATAAAGCAAGGATATTAAAAAAAAATTCCCCCGATTCGCATTTCAAACAGAACTTGCTAAGAAGTGCCATCATATTTTAAGTCACCGCAAGGAGTGATGATCGATCAGCATTGATCGTGATGGTCTCTGCTAAACACGCTCGATGCTGTCATTTTTCCTATTATTCGGCAGTTGTTCGATCGTTTTTGTTGGAACCAGTGGATAATGATGTATTCATTTATTGCGTAGATTTCTGGATATAAGTATTGTGGTTGGATTATAAACGCGTGTGTACTTTCTGAAGGTCTCACATAGAAGAGAGCGAGTGTCGCGAGACGCAAACGCGCATTAGTATAGTATGCTACCTAGAGCAACATGCTCATTACAATATAATAATGACACTCAACAGATGTCGCGATTATAATATAAACGGAAGTTCTTACAGTTTTCGCAACATTTATTGTACGTGTTGTTCATGTTCGGGATTGCTAAAGCGCTGTGCGACAGACGGTCGAAACGTAGCGAGTGTTTGCGATGCGTCGCTCGAAATCGAAGAGTGAAAGACAATATTGAGAGGCGGGCACAGAGAATCCACTTTCAGGGGGTAGTCGTGCAGCCGGTCGCGTGACAAGTTAACCGTACGGGTAGATTATTGTGGAAATGCGGTCACGTTGCGACAAAGCGTCGCAGCGGATACAACAGCATCCATATACCGTACGGTTGACCGATAGGCGAGATCTTTGGCCAAGTAAATACGCTTAATGGAGTCGTTGCTCGGCCGGTAAGCCGACCAGTGTGGGTATTACATCTGTATGTACCGAGAGGTACGTACATGTTAATACGTTTGATACCTTGACTGCGTAATCTTTCGCAGGGGCAGGAGGTAATTAGCAGTAACGGACAGTTACGTCCGATATACGAACAATGGAACACTGCCGATGCGATGGGAATAGGAAGAGGGTGATGGCTGAGCGAGTATGATAAATGAACGGTGCCTGACAAGCGGCCATCGTTGCCCAATGATGGATGGTCGGCGGTCCGCTCCCTAATTATTTCATACTTTGCAATCAGAACGATAATCCATCCGCAGTACCTGCAGCCTGTCACGGATAAATCATCGGTTATCATTTCTGAGTCACAACACGTGTGCGCGAGCACCGTCACAAACAATCGGCGAAAGCTCGTAGCGCCGCATTAGTGTCAAGGCAAGTCGTTAATTCTATGCCATCGAGTCATGAGAATATCGCTGGAATCCACGAAATCATCCCCTTGATTATACCGACACACGAATTTCCAATTGATCCACGAACAAATCGACCGTCTCCGCGTTCTGTATAGGTCTCTGACACGGCCTCAAACGATTCCGAAAATAACTCTTCGAAACTGTACACTGTACAGGGTGTAAAAAATATTTAGTCCTGGCTGCCATAGGCGTATTCTACATCTTCGGATCGGTGAAGATCTGTGAAAAAAAGTTGCATCAAAAATGTCCTTGACCTTGAATTTCAAGGGCAAATTTTTGTATTATTGTATTTTATTCTACGCATCATGGGGACAAAAAGTGTCAAGACTGTCTGTCTGTTGGTCACAATTTCCGTTCAGGCTTGGATATCGGTTCCATAAATGTTATTTTTACAGTTCTACATACAAACGGAAATAATAAGATACAGGGATATAATAATATAACGTAAAATGGGCAATGTAAATATATTACGCTATTATGTAAATACAT
Organism: Lasioglossum villosulum; assembly: GCA_963971365.1. Lineage (NCBI taxonomy): Eukaryota > Metazoa > Arthropoda > Insecta > Hymenoptera > Halictidae > Lasioglossum > Lasioglossum villosulum. The sequence continues at coordinate 29,885,125 of OZ020498.1, read as the reverse complement.
ACGATATTTTTTAAATAAATTAGAGATATACAGTGACTCCCACTAATATTCGGACACTCTTACAAAGACGATAACTTTTCAAATATTGTACTATACGATTTGAATTCTTTTGGCAAGCTAGTGCAATTAGTTTGCCACAGGATGCGAAAAAAAATTTTGTCAAAAATCGCAATTCATCTGAATTATAAAGAAAATACTAAAAGTTGCATTTACAACTTTTTTATGTGGACCCATATTGAAAATTTAAAAACTACGTTTCATAGACCTGTGTCAATTAAACATATTCTTAAAATTTTTGTCAAAATCGGTCGACGTTGCGACGAGGTATAGACGTTTACAGATAGTAAAAATTGCAGATTTTCACGATTTTCGGCCTTCAACTGCATTAAATCTAAGGATTCTTGCATCTTTCGAGGCTTGTCTATTTTTGCCTCATCAACCGATTTTAATGAAACTTTACCAGTGCATATAACCGACACAGATCTACAAAACGTAATTTTTAAATTTTCAATATAGGTCCACATAAAAAAGTTGTAAAATGCAACTTTTGGTATTTTTTTTATAATTCCGATCAATTGCAATTTTTGACAAAATTCTTTTTTCGTATCCTGTAGTAAATTATTTGCTCTAACTTCTAAAAAAATGTTCAAATCGTATAATATAATATTAAAACAGTTATCGTCTTTTTAAGAGTGCCGAATATTAGTGGGAGTCACTGTAATTCTTTCGTATCAATAATGTTCCATTCGCGTACTTGATAACAATCATTTATATAGCATTAAAAAAGAAATCATTTTACACGAATATTAAATGTGTATTATTTGAACTGCGGATCTTGATCCGAATTGATAATATTTCTATTTTTATCACAAGAAATCAATGAAAGAAACTGCTTCCGCATTTCAGTTTTCATAAAATTAAATATCGAAATGGGAATTTATCTAAAGATCGATTCAATAATAATTAATATGGGGTCGTCGGTGTATATTGTTACAAAAATACATGTCGAATTTGGTACAAATAGAAACAAATGCATCACGTTGTGTTGTATCCAGACCTGGGTAAAAAATACTTCAACTAGGAAATACAAATATTTGAAAATACTATTTATCACGACTGCTACCAGAGTTGGGGAAAGACTTTATGTATTCAAATAAATATTTCGAATGAAGTGGATTTAAAACTCACTTTATTCGAAATATTTATTTAAATAAAATGTTTGCTCAACTCTGACTGTTACATATGTTTCATTTGAAACTAACACTAAATTACGGTTTCAAATGAAACATGTGCAACACAGTTGTGAGGCATAGTATTTGCAAATGTTTTTTGTTTAAAAAATATTTCTTAGTTGAAATATTTTTTACCCAGGTGTGGTTGTATCGATACGCGCAATGTAGCATGTTTAGTAAATATATTCGCTGAAAGTATGAAGTAATAGTAAGGCTTGTTTAATATGAAATGCGATGGAGGTCAATAATGCAAGAACGCACCGATGGCACTTTGGCGACAGAACTGAAAATGCATAATTTATAGCGCAGTTATTTTACGAGTCTTACCGGTATACGATTTTCTATTTGCATTCGCTGTCGACACACAACGCCGCATCTTTATGACCCTTTCTTCGTGGCCTCGGTTACCCCCACTCAGAATTACGGTCATTATGAATAGACGGATTTTACGGCTTGTCTTGATTATTATTAGTTTATTCGACACAGCTATACAGCCCCGTAAGACGATTTCACCTTCCCTTGAACACCGTTGCAAATTATAGCTAGTTCGAACGTAACCACTTTAGACGAAGACATTTTTATACTTGCTTACCTTAAATACGGATACTTTACTACCTGTTTCCTCTAACTTCGCACCTATTTGTTTCTTCAAGTGTCGCAATTTAAAAAATTGGAAAGTACGACTCGACTTTTTTCAGTAATTGAAGACATTGATTTACTTACGACGAGCATAGTGTTCCTTCTCGAGAATTCTTTCTTGAGAATTTCTCGAGAAATTTTATAATCGGTTATTCCTCGTTTCTCGAGAATTATAGTATTTCTCGAGAAATTGAAATCAAGGATAATTCTTGTGAATCTCGTTTATTTTATAACATATTGTAACGAAGTCTCTATTCTTTAACTAAATAAATGAATACACTTTCAATAACTGTAATACGTTATTCTTCGGAGGAAGGCAACTTATCTTTTGCTATATCGCTTTTATCGCCTTTGACGTCTCGGACGTCCGCTTATCCAGTTATTGAAAGTGTATTCATTTATTTAGTTAAATAATAGAGACTTCGTTACAATATTTTCGGAAATAAATTTTTAGTTAACTCAAATTGCATATTGCTAATCAATCGCGTACGTATAAGCATATCGATGCCTACATATGCATGTTTGCAATGTTGTGATAATTTATAATAATTGTTGGGAATGCGTGTCGATGTGAGGCAACGCACTTGGTGCTTTGATGTTCGCTCCACGACACAATTTGAAACAATTTTTAGGCGGTACAACTAATTCCAAGTAGACTTCTTGGAAAATACAACAATAATTCTGATGAAAATAGTGAAAAACTTTCAGATTCTCTTTCTGTACATATTAGACAGGAATAAACATTGAGTTAAAGTTTTTCGCGCTTTCGATAAACATTATCAACGATATTCCAAATATAAGTTTTTAAATATTTTTTGACTGTCTTAAAAATTCTAGAGAATTCTCTCGAGAAATGAAAAGTGTTGAGAAAACAGGAACACTAATAATATCACTATTAAGATAAATATAATATTAAGTGCAATGTAAATCTTTAAAAAATGACAAGATTAAATGCAACGACCGAAATTCTGACTGATGATGACTGATAAACATGTTAGTACATTCTGACAATATTTTTCTATTTTCTTAAAAATTCTAGAGAATTCTCTAGAAATATAGTCTTATTTCTCATTTCTCGAGAAATTAAGTGTTGAGAAATCAGGAGCACTAATAATATCACTATTAAGATAAATATAATATTAAGTGCAATGTAAATCTTTAAAAAATGACAAAATTAAATGCAACGACCGAAATTCTGACTGATGATGACTGATAACTCTGTTAGTACTTTCTGACAATATTTTTCTATTTTCTTAAAAATTCTAGAGAATTCTCTAGAAATATAGTCTTATTTCTCATTTCTCGAGAAATTAAGTGTTGAGAAATCAGGAACACTAGACGCGCAGGAAGGATTTTCAAAAAATTTCAATTTCTAGAAATTACATGAGAAAAGGCATTTTTTAAAACTTTTTTATTTGAGGCCGTAATGAAAATTTACTTTTCTATGTTAATTATGCATTGTCTTGCATACTTTTCAATACAAGTCGAATTTATAATTTGTATGTACTGATTGCATGTAGCTTTAAAGGTAACTTATTTATTTTATTAAATGTAATAATGGAGTTTAACATTCATCTTGAAATTCATCCTAATTTAAAATTTATACGAAAAATATTACGAAATAAATCTGTCGTATTAGCAAAACGCCATTTAAATATTGCGTAGTAACAAATATCAAATTTATTATTTTTAATAAATATATCATTAATACTTCAAGTTCGGACTGCTAAGGGTAAATAAATAAGTTAGTGATAATGATGGCAGAAAATATTTATTTTCTGAGGATAGTTATTGTCGTTATTATTATTTATAAAGTATATTTATAATATTTATAATATATTATTTATAAAGTATATTTATAAAGTATAGTTATTATTATTGTAATTAATATCTTTTTGTATTTAAAAAATGTTATGCTTTTTTACATACGAAAAATGTGCGCATACTACTATAAACTCGTAAAGGTCCGGAGTTCAGTAATTACCGAAAGGTGGAAGCTAGCGTCGTAAAGAAAATGGGTATAACAAAAAATATGGTATCCTTGTAATAGTTGTGTGTGGCCTTCGCGTAGGGCAGACTGAAAAACAATAGAGCGTAGATTTCATTAGTTCCATGAAGGGCCTACTCTTTTATGAAGCAAAGCCGATGCCAGGAGCGGTTCAACGTCGGGCTAATAATTTGAAGAACGTCCCTCCAACATGCCGCCAAGCAAACAATTGAGCCCGCCGTGTCTAATTGCCGTTGATGATTTCGAAACTGCCCGTCATCTTACAGCTAATAAATGGATACAGCGGATCCCTTAAGTAGTATAAGACCCGGCCATTATATTCGTCGAAGACCAAAGGTTATAAAGGGCCGACTAATTTACTTCCTGGCAGTGCGGCGCCAGAGTGCCACGTTGATCGGCACTTTCGTCAGATTCACCGCTCATATATTACCAACCATACCGAAACGCACAAGCTGCTCAGTTTTCTCTCTAGACTGCATATATTTCTTCATTCGTTTATTAGCCGTACCAATTAGTTCCATACTTTACATCTCCATTTTCATCCCTGTTTTATTTACTTACTCCCACATTCTTTCCCAATTTACATAATTTTTATCAAACAAAAAATGCTGCAACGATTAAGAACGATTAACTTAAGAATCTTAAGTCATTTTAATATAACCATCACGTATCGTTGCAGCAGTTTTTCTTTGATAAAAATTATGTACATTGGGAAATTGTTGTCTCCACATATAGTTAAAGGAAAAGAGAAACGATCTTTATTCTCTTTAATTGTTTCTTTTTTAATTTTTCTCGATCGCATTATTAGATAAAGGAAAAATTCTTATCGATCGAAAATTGAAATATAAATTATAATTATGATATCGGCGCCAGGTTCGAAGGATCGATAATTATAATATAATTTAATGCAATATAATTTATATTGCATTATTAGATATTATAATAAAAATTATTGCATTATTAGATATTATAATAAAAATTATTGCATTATTAGATATTATAATAAAAATTATTGCATTATTAGATATTATAATAAATTATAATATAATTTAATGCAATATAATTTATATTGCATTATTAGATAATTGGAATTTTTCGTGGCACACAGGTTCGATCATTATTTTTGTAATAGCTCTACTTGTAGCAAATATGTAAGAATTATCATACGCGCGCCATCCAAATGGTAGAAGAAAAAGGAAAGATGGTGTTTCGTCCTAGACTCGCTAGAGGACTCATCAGTAAGGCTATCTAGCGGGCCCTGCCTTAGACAACGGGATGTTGGAAGGTGTTTGAGGAACGTTAATATACTGATAGGTGGTGGATCAGTAACTAGCGAGAAAATCTTCCTACAAGTTGAGCTATTACAAAGATAATGATCGAACCTGTTTTCCGCGAAAAATTCCAATTATTTATCCTTTGTCTTTGGTAATTATTCAGAATGGAGGGATCCTCATCGATTTCAATGCATTTTACAAGATTGTCCTTTTCTACCATCCAGAAATAGTGCGCACAGTTTATCACCACATTCTGATCAAACATTGCATAATGCTGTCGTCGATATGTATACATATCGCGCCCCGGCAAGAATAATGACAACTAAAAATGCAGTATTCTCAGAATAACGATCGTAAGCAAAATTATAAAATTTCCTCCGAAATAGTACAGACAGGTAATTATACGTATAGAAAAGGTCTGTCTACTCCGATTTTGATGAAATTTTAAAATGTTATAAATTTCGACATTTTGAACTACTTTTTCCTTTTCCAATGTAGGGGGGTCGCTTTTAGTTTTCGAAATATTCGCAAAAAACTATTGCTAATACTTTATTGAATTTTCGGTATTCTTGCACGGCGTGTCGTCTGTTTACTTTTGTTTGTTAAACACGTTGTAGGGATGAGGGAGAAAACAGGGTCTCACTTTATGTAGGGTGACATACATATACAGGGTGTCCCAAAATAAGTGTAACTCCCGGAAATAGGAGGTTCCTTGGGTCATTTGAATCAACATTTTCCTTTACAAAAATTGCGTCTGCGGCTTTGTTTAGGAGTTATTATCGAAAAACACGGTCCAATCAGAACCCGGCTATAGCGAACAGAGTCCGACTCGGCGACAAGTCCCGCTTAACGTGGTGCCGCTATTGGCCGAACCAGAATCAATCCGCTGTAGCCGCGCTCTGATTGGTCCGTGTTTTTCGTTAATAACTCTTAAACAAAGCCGCGGACGCCATTTTTGTAAAGGAAAATGTCTCTTCAAATGACCCAAGGAACCTCCCATTTCCGGGAGTTACACTTATTTTGGGACACCCTGTATAGGGTTAGCTTTCAATTTGGAAAAACTACTCCTGGATTTTTGTATGCGTGGTCCCCCCCATGGCCTAATCACAACTCATTTTGATCGCACGATTTTTCCATTACTAGTTCAAATTCTACATAACAGCTACAATGCATAGAATGAGTTGTGGTTAGGTCGTGAAAGGGGCGGAGAGGACCACGCATACGAAAATCCAGGAATAGTCTTTCAAAATTGAAAGATTACCCTATATATGGATCATCCTATATAGAGTGAGACTCTGCTTTCTTTCTCATCTTCACAGCGTATTTACAAAAAAAGTAAAGAAGTACAAGAATACGGAAAATTCAATACAGTATTAGCAATAGTTTTTTGAAAATATCTCGAAAACTAAAAACGACCCCCCTATATTAGCAAATAAAAAGTTGTTCAGAATGTGTTGCTGCATGACATATTAAAATTTCATCAAAATCGGAGTAGGCAGACCTTTTCTATATAATTACCCAGACATATTTAGTCTTCCAAAAAATAATATTTTTAGAAGTAAAAAAATAATATTTTATTATATTAAAAAATAATATTTTTAGAAGTAGATTCAATTGGTTTCTATAAAACAATATTATGGATGTCTCAATCAGTTCTTGTTGGTATTGAAATATGCACTGTTCCTGCCATTACAAATATGAACTAGCACAAAAAACTAACATAGTTTGAAGCAATAACAAATAAATAAATAAATATCTTCCTAGCGATCCAATTAGGAGTTAGAGATATGACGTTTTTCTAACATGTAAAGGCAAACTAAACGCATCGATCACTATTCCAACTTCAAAATCGTTATTTTTTTACAAAATTATATCTAAATAGTAACTGAAGATAGGACTTAAAATGCTTACATATAGTAAAACTTGTAAACTATAAAAGCATTTGTTGATCTTCTCGGTTCGCAACAACTGTAGTCTAAAATCTGATATTTCATATGCAACCATTCAATCGATTTTATTAATTTATTTTCCATGTACCTATACTTTTCTTCACTTATTTTGAAATTTCAGGTACATTTATATTGCTCTTCTCCGTTGTTCATACTGCAATAATCGTAAGGGTTGGATCGATAGTACCTACCTCAATGCGATAATCGTTAGTTCGTTGAAAAGACTACCTTTGTGTAACGTGGACAAATTCGCGATAGGATCAAGATTGACGTTAAGTGACGTATACTGACGTTCGTAGGAGACACAATCAGGACATAACGCGCTAGACGATTGCGTTTTACGTGCCACCGTAAAACTAGTACAGCTCTTCCAGTCTGCTTGACGTAATGAATATATCCTACCTTCAGTTATTCAAGCGGACGTTTTTAACAATTCTTTCTGCATTCATTACTATTCAAAAATAGCACTGCATTCTACAACAAAACACAACGTTTTTTTCTCAAAGTCAATATAATACACAATTTTGGAAATCTTTATTCCACTTAGAACTTTGCATGCTATTTATCAGCTTTCTATTTTTATCAGTTTTCTATTTAAAAAACAGACCTACGAAACGATGTCTTAATTAATTACAGTTTGATGATTAATTTCTAAAATTCTATGACTAATATAAATTAAAAGAAGATATGTAGATACGTGTATCTGTTGTCACCGCCATTTTGAATTCCCCACAGTATTAAATACATGTATTAGGTCGTTCAGAAAGTATTTTCGTTTTTCGCATAGAGATGGCATTGTTTCCATTTGTTATTAACCTTATTCTATATCGCAAAGTCGTGGTATATCTTGACAGCTGACATTTTTCCTTTACTATCGTAAGGGGTAAAATGCAGTGCATAAAAGAAAGTCGGTAAGGTAGAGAGCAACATTGAAATGATAAAAAAAATTGTTTTCGGGTCGGCAAAAATCCTTCTGGCAATCGTCATTTTAGTTAAAAAAGAACCTAGTTTCAAAATTTCATCAAATTCTGAGATGGGACGTAAACGGAAGTTTCGCCCAAAAGACTACATACACCGTGTGGTTGGGCACACCATTTGGGTTTTGGCACAGCCACTTTTTAAGACTAGCTCTTGTTTTTACAAGTTCTAATTCGTACAAGAGTCCATGGTTGAATTCAATTTAAATAGAAAAAAATTTGTTTTTAAGTAAGTTAAAATAAAATTTCAAACTTTGATAATTACTCCTATGTACCAAATTTCGAGCTTGTAGGTCAATGGGAACTACCCAAAAGGTTTCGATGATCCGTCAGACAGTCAGTGACAAATTTACTGATTTTTGAGGTCCTATATCTCGGAACCTACTAACGTTGGAAGATTAATGTTTCGTCAATATTGAAACATGATAGCATTTAACAAGTGTACGATATTACATCTCTGAATCTGCCTCCAGTGTCGATTTATAAGCCTCTAAAAACCGACTAAGTTGTTTCGTGTAAAAGGTAGTAGTGTAAGAACTTGGCTTGGTGCACTACCGTGCACCTAGATTTCCGAAGGGGAGTTCAGTAACAATCGCCACGAACTATATGTTGTTTACGAAGAAAGTGCGCTTTCATCTCGTACCTGTAGGAAGTGGTTTCAACGTTTTAGAGGTGGGAATTTTTGTTTGGAAGACGCAGAACGTTCCGGACGTCCTCTTCAGATAGCCAAAGACAAAATTCTAGACCCTGTATAGAAATCACGAAATTCAAGTTCTGAAAATACCTAAAACAAACGTAAAGGTTTACAAAATTGACATATGCAACTGCTCGAAAAATGCCACGAACTCATGGGATGACCAATACATTTATTATCAAATATTGACATTTCCCTAGAGTTTGAACGGTTTTTCGTTATCCAAAGATTTTTCCAGATTTACCTCGGTGCACAGTGCGGCATGCAATGGACAAAAATCAAAATAATCATGGTTCGATTCTAATCTAATTATCCAACAAAATCATCAGTCAGTAAGTAAGGAATGTCTATGTAAAAAGTAGTATCCAAGAAAATGAATAAGGGATCAGTAACAACCAAGAGTTTATTGTAGTATAAATACTAAAAAGTTAGATTACTCCTGCCATACTTGCTCGTTTAGGTTCGTTTTTGTTTTAAACTGTTTGTTATAAGTTAGGTATGGAGAATTTGACCAGAGGTATACATAATTTTAATACATAAGTTTTTTCCTTAAAATGCAATTGACAAAAAAACGGTTCAAAACATCCTATAATTTTGGCTGTTTTGTATCAACAAGAAGTTGTAGTATATTACTATATAATTTTTTTCTGCGATAAATTGCAAGACTCGATGCTATTTAATTTTTATTAGAGAAATGCATTCGTAATCGCGATTTGGTTGAAGCTTCAATGTCCAAACACACTTATTCTCAGAAATTATCAAAAGTTAGACGAAAACTGTAGCGAATAATTTAATTTTTGAATAGTTTTCGTGTATGTACTTAAACTTTTTATTTACATGTATATATTATTTATATTTATATTAAGAACAGTAAATAATTTAACGTTTTAATAGTTTTTGTTTATGTAGTTAAACTTTTTATTTACATGTACATATTACATTTATATTAAAAGTATCATGGTTCCTGAGTTACATTAAAACGTTAAAATTAAAACGTAAAATTAACAGTAAAATATACGGTGTTGTGTATTGTCAAATAATTATGCATTATAGTAGATATAATTAAATTTAACCATATAATTAAAAAATATTTCGAACAAAAGTTGTACAGTATACAGTTGACAACAAATTGCAATAACAACTAATCAAAGCTCTTCATAAAAAAAAAATTAAAATAAACTCTTTTACTAATGGAACCTAATATTTTTGGTGCATTAATCGATGCATCTTTGTATTCCCTTTAAAAAATTATTAAGGTACTCAGGTCAAAAATTGATTAGTTTAGAAGTTATGATTTTTGTCTCGATTGTCCATTTACATGCCGCACTGTGCGGCGGCCGCGTAGTAAAATAAAATGAGACGGGAAAATATTTCCATGGGAAAAGGCGGAATGATTGAAAAATATAGAAAGGAACATAGGGAAGACGTATTCCGTGTTGGAACAGGTCTGATCGACGCTAATACGGCGGTAGTTCAAGAAAAGGGTACGCTGGCCGAGGTTTACGAGCCGAACGAGCTTTCCGACGGGGCGCCACGGCTTTACGTCGTCGTGTGTCACGCATCGTTAGAGCCGCAACGCCGTTATGAGACGTTTACGATAAGATATGTCACACCTTTCGCCCTTGACATCCCGCAGATTTACCGCTCCTGCCGAGAATATAACTAAAAGAGGGTTAGGAGAAGACCACCTAGCCAGTAATGGCGATATTAAAAAGGTGCCCTCGCTTTAGATGTCTCGGGACTGACATAGAAGTTTAACGACCCCTAGACAATCCGTTCCTATTTCCACTAAACTCACGTGGAAAGAACTTTATGATAGACTCCCGAGGTCCTGAAACATTCATCAAACATTTTTATCGTTCTTACCTGGGTTTCGTGTAAATGTAGGTAAGATGAAACACCGTGTTTTCTCCATAAGGAAGCAATCAAGTCTACTGGTAATTATTTGACTGCGGATCTTAATGCACCTATGAGTTCTGAAAATTTTCATAATATGAAAATGTGTTCATCAAATACGTCGAATTAAATATAAGTATGCACAAAAACTCCTTCACAATCTCAATTATTATAAAGGAAATAATTCTTATCGATCGAAAATTGAAATATAAAATATGTTTATGATATCGGCGCCAGGTTCGATCATTTCAAGAAGAACAACAAATATGCAATTTAAGTATTTAAGTTTCTCAACGTTTCGATCTCAATGTGGATCATTATCAAGAGACAAAATTTTTGCGTCTGAAAAAGAAATCTATATAATAAAAATCAAATGCTGTTCGTTGGTCACGACATCACGTGAGAACGGCTGGACCGATTTGGCTAATTTTTTTTGTTAAATGTTCGTTGTAGTCCGAATCAGGATCTTAGAGTACAAAAAATTGGAAAAGTTGCCTAGAAACATGAAAATTCGGGAAAAACTAGAAGTGCTTTTTGAATCTTATTTCAAAATAACAAAAAAATGAACGTCGCAGCTTTTAATCAATATTTCAATAGGAATTTACATTATCCACGTCTGTTTGCTATAATGATCACTGCGAAATACGTTTTGTTCTCATTTTTACTTTGTTTACGTATATCCTACAGCTTTTCACAAATTCACAAAATGATCACAATCAAATTTATTGAAATTTGGACACGACAACGTCTGTCAGGTCAGCTAGTTAATAATATAAATTTTCGAAATTAAATATACTGTTTTCATGTAACACATTATTATAGAATAACGAATTTGAAGTCTGTTATTTCTGTAGGTCCATATCATCGGGCATTTGTAGCTTCGAAAGATTTTCAATAAATGGTAGAATACAACATTCGACAGAATTTAGTATAACTTTTATTTATTCCAGATCTAAAGAGGCTACTGCCACGGAATACAAGATTTTATTTGATTTTCTTAAAATTATTCTACAAAATTTTCAAAATTGCATAAACATTCGCTGTTTTGACATTATTCGGCCGCGGATCTTTATGCAAAATAAAGTATGTCTGCGTTGATTGCAATAAATAGGAGCCAAAACAGAATGTTGTTTCTTCTCATAATCATTTGAATAGGTAAAAAATAATATATTTATTTATTTATTATTGCTTTAAACCAAGTGGTTTATGTAGCAAGTATAATATTATTACAATTAGCTTATATTAACTAAATGAAACGTTATTACTAAATTCTAACGGAACATTGTTTGAGAAAATTAAAAATTATTTTCAGACCTTGTATATCAGGTTTACATAAGAAGGAACTAATACTAAGAGGGAAACAGTACTTGTATCTAGATCTTTAAACTTTGTTAACTTTCCTACAATTTGAAATTTTATTTAGTCAATTTTGCTATAATTGCATTTTTATGCATTCTCTAGTAATCTTTCTTACTTCATATATCTAGTAATTATTAGGGTGGGTACACGTGAATTTTGAGTACTCACCCACCCCTATAGTAATTATGCACATTCGAGCATTAGTGGAATATTGGTTATTAAGATATTTTCAGTTTTCATAGTGTTCAAAAGTTTCTAATCGTTAAAGTTGTTTTTCTTTGTGAAATTGACAATTTTTGTGCAAGCATGTGGATAATGTAACATGACCAATCATATTGAAGGACAAATACTCTACTTTCACGTCCTTAAATTAAGTATTTTTTTCAAAGTTCCTATTTTATTATAAATCACAGAATGCCTCTTCTCTCTTGACAAACAGATTACGAAAATGGATAAAAATGGCTTGAGAAAGTAACTCGAATAAAACATACCCCAAAAAACTATTTTTAAAATGAAACAAACAGCAAAGAACACTTTACAGTATATCACTAAGTTTCCTGTTAATTGAAGTAAATTGCAAGATTTATTTAATAATACTTCTTAATAGAGCAACAAGATTAAGATAAATATAATACACGGTTAGATACAAATTTTAAGCAAACAGTACCATTTCCAACAAACTGACACGCACGTATACAAAACGTTGTAATTAAAATGTGTTTGTCAACAAATTTAGTACATAAATGAAATCAATTTCTCGTCCCCGAATACTGAAATAACACAGGCTGCGCAACACCCGGTTTTAAATATTTACGGAATTGTATGAAATCGAATGGCGATCGATACTTTGCAATTTTCGCAAAAATTTATACTGTAACCGTACTTTTTGTTCCCGGACTATTAAGCGTAGAAAAGTGCTTTGCTTTTATTTTAATTGAATTGGATTGAATTGTTGAAAAAATGTATTTTTAGTTGGAAATTGATTGTTAACTTTCGGAACGTACAAAGAAACTTTGCCCTGGAAATTTAACGGCAGTGCCGTGACATGAAAATTTGAAAAAAGTATTTATACACGTCTGAATTATTTTCTTTCGGGAAATTGTTGTTTTTAAATGGTGGCTATTAAAATGTATATTCAATTGGAGTGTGAAACATTACAATACAGGGTATCAGTTGCATCGTTTCAGATAACAAGAATATGTCGTGCGTTTATATTTGAACACATATACAGGGTCATCCGTTTTTAAACGGACAAACGTAAACCAGCTATAAAGAACCCCAAATGGAACAAGTTTTACCCCTGCCACTTTTTTTGTTTCGGCCTTGATTTCTAGAAAATTGCAAGAAACCATAATTTTTTTAGTTCACATAAACTTGAATATCTCAGGACTCCAGTGATGAATCTTGATGATTTTTCCTTTGTTTGGTTTAAAATAAATAGGGGCATCTTTTTTGTTAACAAAACATTTTTGTATGACCTTCCGATCTTTGGTTTTTTTTGGCATAGGGCACGTCGTGGAGTCTGAATGAAAAAACTTCGAAAAACTTGGATTTATGCGTAATCAACCGTTTAATTCAAGACAAAAAATAACAAAAAACTATTAACAAAATTCAAAATTTTAAGATTTCTCAAAAATTAACATAAACTATTTTTTCGAAAACTGAACGTTTTTACTAACCAAAGTTAGTAAACAAAGAAAAAATCATCAAGATTCATCACTGGAGTCCCGAGATATTCAAGTTTATGTGAACTAAAAAAATTATGGTTTCTTGCAATTTTCTAGAAATCAAGGCCGAAACAAAAAAAGTGGCAGGGGTAAAACTTGTTCCATTTGGGGTTCTTTATAGCTGGTTTACGTTTGTCCGTTTAAAAACGGATGACCCTGTATGTATGTAGATGCATACTACTGCCTTTGGATCATGGGCATCAGTAAACTGAGTACGCAACCCTATTAGATTCCAAAAGACAATCGTCTCTTGTTACCTGCTGCTACACAACGCTGCATCCAGTGAAATTTCATCGAGATTTTCATTCGAGACTTTGTTAATCAGTGCTTTGATAACCGCTCTACAAACTGATTCAGCTTAGTGTGTCACCTATATTACACGTACAGTTTTTGCTGTATGAAAAACTTATTGAAACGAAAGTTGTTTGGTTTCAAAAGTAGTATACAATGTAATAATTGTTTTCGACTGTTCTTCCGTTTATGGTACAACTCGGAATTCGATGAAATTTTGAAAATAGGTTCTTTTTTTACTAAAATGACGATTTCCAGAAGGATTTTTGGCGCGTCGAAAAAAAATTTTTATCATTTCAATGTTGCGCTCTACCTTAGCGACTACTGACTTACCGACTTTGTACTTTATGTTCGTGCTGTACGTGCGTTATATATATTCTGGAAATTAATGTAAAATGTATAGAAAATTTCAATTGTTAAAGTAAGTGAACCAATATCTACAATGGGAAGATCATGCGATGAGTATTAATTTGGATTAGGTTAACCAGAAAAGTTTATTTATTATTTAGTTATATTATTATTTATGTGATTAGAATGAGTTGTGGTTAGGTCGGTGTTTAAAAATTTCAAGTTTACCTTATATATGTATTACTTTAAACTAAAGAGGATTCGTTTATAGATGATATGTGTGAATTTTTATGGCGCTGTGAGGTGAACTAGGCTAGTGATGTTCCCTTTTTACAACGAATTGAGGATATTGAAGATATTCTATATAAAATAGAAAGTCGGTAAGTCGGTAAGGTAGAGCGCGACATTGAAATGATAAAAAAATTTTTCCGATGCGCTAAAAATCCTTCTGGCAACCGTCATTTTAGTAAAAAAAAGAACCTATTTTCAAAATTTCATCGAATACTGAGCTGTACCATAAACGGCAGTTTCGCCTTGTTTTCTTTATGTTTTGCATTTTTATCGAGATACAAAGGGTACCTCGAATTTTTTTTATCGCAAATTGTCATCTCCTGTGGTTGAAGAAATACATGAATTCCGAATAAAAAACTATAAGGGTATACTCTCTTAGTAATTTTTAATTCAAGTTACACACGTGATGTAATTTAGGTGGTACACTTAAGTGAAACGCCCTGTAGAATAAATAATGCGTTTTGTAAAATATTGAAATTTCTGGCATACAAGGTGTCCCCTAACCGATAACGGCTTCCAATCGGAAAGGTGGCGATCTTACGTGACGAGATAAGTCAGGAAGAATCAATTTTTTCATTTAGGTGCCCATTTGTTTAGTAAATCAAGTTCAATATTTGTCGGAAATATGCGCGCTTAGTTGACTCGTGACGAAATGCAGATAGTATTATCGATATCGTGTTGATTTGCGTTTGACGTCGCGTTTTTGAGAAAATTGAATTTGAAGTATAAAACTTCAAACGAGTACATTATGCACATTTTGAATTTACTGTACAAGGTATCTAATAATTATGAATAAACTTTTTCCACGGTTTTGTTACGAAGTTATTAACGAAGAACGTGAACTAATCAGAGCACGGCCACAGCGAACAGATTCCGGCTCGACCAATGTCAGTGCTACTCTCAGATGTCAAAAATCTCATCCGACAATAGAATGCAAAAAAATAACCGGATGGAAGGAAACCAAATATTTTTGTAAAAATTGTTTCGTCAAATTATACATATTTCACCATACGTTCAAGCAAATCCATACAAAATAAACGGTAAAACTTTAATTGTGTCAAATATGACGTATTTTATAATTTATCATTAGACTGTAGATCTTTATGCAAAATAAAAATTGTCTTCATCGATTGCAAGATATGGAAACTAAATTGAATATTGTTTCTTCCCTTACTGATTTCAATGGAGGAGAAATTATATATTTACATCTTCATTTTTTTAAATTTTCCAACAATTTTCTGTTTCGTCCACTGAATTTTGCTATAAATGCATAAAGATCCACAGCCTATTTATCATGTTTAAGCACTTTCCACCAACGATGACATGTCTTAAAAATTGATTGTTTGTTTGAAATTTGCAAAGAAAACGCTTCATTTCACACTAGGGAAGGTAGAGACCGGATCGACACCCTTAAGGGGGTAGCGTACCCACGTGACATTACTAGAATCTAATTAGATTTTGGGCCAAAACAGGGGTTTACACACCTCACGTCGTCATATGATTATATTTTGAGCTGAGTGAGGGCTCCTTCGAAAGAGGAAGGTTGCACGCAGTGCGGTCTTCTCATGTTTTTGTTAGATGATGTTTATATGAAGTAATATGAGTGTCCAAAGTAGGAGAAACAAATGAAGAAAAATTGCGGAGATCCTACGCCCTTAAGAGGGTAGAGTACCCACGTGACATTACTAGTATCTAACCAGAATCTAATTAGATTTTGGGCCAAAACAGGGGTTTACACACCTCACGTCATATGATTATATTTTGAGCCGAGTGAGGGCTCATTCTAAAGAGGAAGGTTAAATGAATCGCCCGTAGGTCCAACTGTAGTTACATTATGTTTATATGTAATAATGTGAGTGTCCAAAGTAGAGAAAACAAATGAAGAAAAATTCCGGAGATTCTAATGTATTTATCGTTCACAAAAAGATTTTTCCTGCTAATTTAGGGACCCACGCGCGCATCCTTTAACCTTCCTCTTTCGAATGAGCCCTCACTCGGCTCAATACATAATCGTATGAGGACGTGAGGTGTGTTCCCGTGATCGCATTCAATTGTTCCCCAGATTCCCTTCATGAAGGGTGAGTAGAATCAATTTTAGTTCAGCTACTTCGACCAGATGGCGCTTAGTCAGGAGAACTATCAGCGTAGATTCGTAACAACAAAAGTGTCAAGTGCATGAAGCCACTCGGATGCATTAATAGCAATAAAGATATTGATGAAAAGAAAAAAACCTGTAATAATAGCGAAACTAAAGCGTTAGATTGATACATATGTATATTCATCACTGTTACCAAATTGGTTTTCCACACGGTGGTTGGTCACAATGAAAAACACCATAGTCACGTGGGGCCCCTACCCCCTTAAGGGGGTACCAGACCCATGGATATGACTAGCATATTACTAGAAAAACAAGTGAAAACTGTGTTTACGGGAAACCATTTGTTGTTTTTATACAAGCATGTTACGAGATGTGTGAGGGCTTGTTCTAAAGAGGAAAGTTGATCCCAGGTCGCTCAGCTCATGATTTTGTTAGATTATGTTTATATCTAATAATATGAGCGTCCAAAGTAGGGGGAAAAAATGAAGAAAAATTCCGCAGATTCTAATGTATTTTTCTAATACAAAATGATTTTTTCGACATGAATCATGAGCTGAGCGACCTGCGACAAACCTTCCTCTTTACAATGAGCCCTCACACAGCTCGTAATATGCTAATATGAGGACAAAAAATGTTTTCCCGTGATCGCATTCAATTGTTCCCCAGATTCCGTTCATGAAGGGCAATGAAGGGCAAGTAGAACTAATTTTAGTTCAGCTACTCAAACGAGATGGCGCTTAGACAGGAGAACTATCAGCGTAGATTCGTAACAACAGAAATATAAAGGGCTTGAAGCCACTCGGATCCATTAATAGCAATAAAGATATTGATGAAAAGAAAAAAACCTGTAATAATAGCGAAACTAAAGCGTTAGATTGATACATATGTATATTCATCACTGTTACCAAATTGGTTTTCCACACGGTGGTTGGTCACAATGAAAAACACCATAGTCACGTGGGGCCCCTACCCCCTTAAAGGAGGATTGACTAATCGGCGTCGTTCCCAAATTGCCTGATTAGTTCCTCGAAACGGCAATGTTCCAGCATCTAGCACTCGAAGTCAGCTGTTGTTGGAACTTGCGAAATTTCGTTGAGGCGCAGTCTTTATTAGGGACCACTCGAATTTCGGGGGGGTTCCTAATCACGATTCGGCGAGCGTTTTTATTAGCCGCGTAAGAATCAATGGAGATTAAGTGAGGTAGTAAAGCCGCGTATCGCGAAAACGTGATAAGCACGTCTGGCCAGTTGTTTACGAGAATGCGGGAACCGTGTAACGGTGTAGACCCGTAAGGCAACGCCTGGTAGTTCGGCCTGAAACACCCCCCCTGATGGCTATAAAACTCCCGGAAACCATGCGCAGTTCGTCCGGCTGTTCGCCGGTTTCGCCGTTTTCGCTCGTTCGCCGGCTCGCTCGTTCGCCCGTTCACTCGTCCGCCCGCTGTCACATACGCTCTTTCCCGCTTACCGGGAGTTACGAGGCTGTAATTTCAGTGAGGGCGTCTCTTTCGCCCCTCCTGCTTTATCTTCTCGTCTCCGTGCACCCCTTCCTGAAACCCCGCCAGCCACTCTACCCTAGCCTATATACAGGTTTGCTTGTCTCTTGTCCCACGGCAGAGACACTGTCGCCGACAAAGTAGAAGTTACGAGCCCGGTAAACTCACAAAAGCTTTTTACAAAACTGTTAGCCGGTTCCGGGGACCTGCTAGGATGACAATAATTTGTAGTCACGAACGCTCCTAGTCGAACGCGTTTCCTATCTTCTAGTATTCTCATAAGAACACTATCTCGTGATTCCCACTGTCGTTTTCGAAACCTCCGACGCTTCGTAAGAACAATGTATTCGGACATCTGATCCCACCGTCCTGTTGCAGGTGATACCGTGCATCCTCGTTTGCATTCGCATTCGCCGAGCCACTCGGAGATTGTTGATTCCTCGAAGGCGCGACACTGCAACGCTGAACCAGCAGATTGGAAGTTGTTTGCACTGTAACAATTTTGCCGGATCTTAGCGATTTCTATGCAAGATCTGTCCGTCTTCCTCTTTTTACTGGGCATGACAAGTTGATTCGACGGTCCTGGTCACCATGATACTGTTGACCCCCTGTGTCCTACAGTAACGAGTCAGATTCGCGATTAAGATTCTAAACAGAGTCTAATAAATAGACTGCGCGTGTTTATGCAATTTGCAATTTTTGAAGACCAATTTTTGGAAGACCAATTTTTGGAAGACCAATTTTTGGAAGACCAATTTTTGGAAGACCAATTTTTGGGAGACCAATTTTTGGAAGACCAATTTTTGGAAGACCAATTTTTGGAAGACCAATTTTTGGAAGACCAATTTTTGGAAGACCAATTTTTGGAAGACCAATTTTAAGAAAGGGGAATTAAATAAAATCTTGTTTTCATTGGCAGTAGCCTTTGTAGATCTGAAATAGATAGATCGTACTAAACTCTGACGAATTTTATATTCTACCATTTCTTGCAAATTTTTCTGATGCCATAAATGCATCAAGATCCACAGTATACTGATAAATAACTCTGAGACAGTGCACCATACCTGTGAAACTGATTTTGCTGGAGTCTAGTTTTGTACATCAATTTTTTAAAACTACTTTTGAAAATATTTGTCACAGATCTATTACTCTTTCTGTATTATTTTTAACGTGACATTTCATTCATTAAATGTAATGGTCATAAATTGATTAGTTAAATGAAGGAATGAGTTACATGGAGATATTTATTTCTTGTCTTCATAAAGGTGAAAGAGCAATGCAACAATATATTTAAATTCTTCAAATACTTTGCTCTTGTGCATTTCGTTTATTCATTTTTTTATAAATGCATTATATCCGCAGTCTAGTGATTCTTTTTTGTTCAGAATTTCATATAAAAAAGAAATTATATATTTATTGTGTGCCTATGTTTTTCCGAAGGCTATTATATTGACTATAACACAATTAAATTTTATTTATAATTAAATATACAGTTGTAACAATTTTTAAAACTATGGCCGAGAATCTAATAATCGCACGCTTATGATATATCTACTTGACCAGGAGTGCAAAATCAATTTTCTTGCATTAGAAAAGACGCGTGAAATGTTGACTATTTGCGTTAATACAAAGTTGCAAATTTTTCAGAGTTAATTCTTAGTGTAAACAATGGCCACCGGCCATGCTGCAATCACGTTGTTTGGCGAAGATTTAGAACTAGACTTTCAAAAGGTTGCTTTTTTCTTTCTAACAAACTTATCGAACATTTTTTTTAACGTATAAAAGTTTATTTTATCATGACATTTGTCTTTGAATGACTTTTAATGGTACTTCATCGAGTTTGAAAAAAATTAATAACATAACATAATCTTCACATCATGTTGCAACCATCTTTCTACTCTGTAGCTTTTGCAGATTTCATTCTTCTATATCATTATTGAAAATACGAATTAACATAGTTAAATATTGAAAAACAAATGAAATTACGCCATTATAATGATTTTGAGTTTAGGATTGAGCGATTGTGGGAGACCCAATAAAGAAACCGAATGAGTATAAGTGATAGTCGTAGCCTGAATATCTTAGAATCAATACTAAATACGTATAATCAGTACTAAACTCTTCCACTAATAGTATTCCTACATTATAATGGCGTAATTTCATTTGTTTTACAATATTTAACTATATTCCACCCCTCCGACCATCTTGAAACTTTTGTATATATTAGATAGATAACAGAACATTGTTGTTGAATTTTTTGAAAGTGGTCACTCGAAGGGTTGTTTGCAATTTCTACCCCTAAAAAATTTAATAATTTTTTTCTACCCTTAATAATATGATCACAATTGTGGAAAAAATATATGATATGAAGGACGTAAGTACGAGTATTTTCGTATATTTTTATCTGAATATCTTAATTACCAACCGAGAAAAAAAATGATATTGTTAAGGGTATTTACCCTCATATAATCCTTATATGAAGGGTTAGCGACTTGAAATTTTGGGGGGTTATCTTTCAACCGAAAACCAATGTTTTCCTCACAATTTCAATAAAAATCCAGGGGGGGGCCGATTCACTATTTTTAGTCTGCTAGACCCTTTTCTCCCAACTGTAGTCGAACACGCTGTATAACAATTACAATACCGAAATAATTTGAGTTCTATAGAACCGTAACAGTAATAAAATGATTTCGGTTTTTCATAAGTGTTTCGAAACCGGAACCGATGTCATAACGGTTTTCAGTCTCTGAAATCAACCCTTCTAGATGAATGCAAAAGATAATTGAAATCCTTGCTGGAAAAACGAGTATATTACATTGTAAATCTGTTTCGTCTTTCATCCCCTCATCTTGTCTAAATCATTTACGAGTCTACATTTCCTGTAAATTGTCAATCGTAAAATAAACTAACATGGTTTATGCGTAGGTGCATCTACCAGGCACACGGCATTTACAGGAAATAATAGGCGAAAATTTATTTGTTATTCTTGGCAGGCTTTATCCCGCAATGCAATAAATGAAACACCGACAGGGATCCGGTGATGTTGCAGTTCGAGCGCACAATGTTGCAAACCAAATAAGCAAAAGTCACACCTGCGCGAGTGAAGTTTCCGTGTCGGACGATTTCCCGTGACGAAGATGCCGAAAACGGGGGCTGTCCAAACAAACTATTCCTTTGCGACAAAGCATGGAGAACGTGACAGTTTATACATAATGACTGTGTCCGAAGTCGAGCAGCTGTCGGTTAGAGCGCAAGGCCGCAGAGAGAAGACTAAAAACCGTGTATACCGAATGTCACACCGATGAATGCTGACGATGGTACTAACCCTGACGAATAGAGTTAATGTTAAAAGTGTCAGTATGAAATATTCGAGTGTCGATTATGGCGGATAGGCGTGACGGCAGGAGGGACGCGACAATACCTTTATACGAAGCACAAAAGGACACCATAATTCAACTGGATTTATTGAATCGTGTTCTGTGTGTGTTTCCTGCAGTTTCTTGGAACCATGTCGAAGTGGAGCAAATGTACATATGTAGATGCATTCGGTGTGAACGCGAAGAAAATTTAACTAATTTTATGCACATTGTTATTTGAAATCATGCAGAGACGGATTAAGCCAACTCGGAGCATGTAGTAAATGTTACCAGGAGACCCTAGGTTTCGTATGATAAAATAAAACATAATAAATAATAATAAAATGAAAATAATTTGCATTTGCTACTTCTGCTATGTTGCTAATTCGACTCTGTATAAATTTATTCAAGAAATTGCGGTAACTTTTCTTTTATTACGTAGATTCCATAACTTATACAGGATACGTCCCTAGTAGCACAAAATATTGTATGCACATTCGTATAATATTAAAAAGAGATTCAATCTTTTTTTAATATTCAAATATTTATACAATATTTATTTTATATTAAGTAACAAATTTTTTTTTTTAAATATGCAGAGAATATCTTGAAATAGTAATAATAATATATATAATAATAATATATAAGATATTCTCTGCATATTTAGAAAAAAATATTTGTTACTTAATATAAAATAAATATTGTATAAATATTTGAATATTAAAAAAAGATTGAATCTCTTTTTAATATTATATGTTACGAGAAAAATAGTTTTTTTCTGAATATTAAATGATCTTTATTGCATATTAGAAATAGAATATTTTTTTTTTATTTATTTCACATTATGAAAAAAATATTTTTTCTCATTATAAAACGAATCTTTATTTAATATAAAAATAGAATATTTTTTCCTAATATACAGATAATATTTTTCTATCTCGTACAATGAAACATATTTTTTCTCATAAAATTAATCTTCATGTAATATAAGAAATAGAATTTTTTTTAATGTGAAGGAAATATTTTATGTTTATCAACGAGTGCATTTTTACTTGAACAGTTTATTTAAATAAAATATGCAACTACACAATAGAAAGTCCGATTAATATTTGACTAATCCTCGCAGATTATTAATATTTCTAAACAAGAGTAAAGCTGTCATGTAAAATTGAAGCTTCAATTTTCTCTGCCTTATTATTTGAGACT
Organism: Lasioglossum villosulum; assembly: GCA_963971365.1. Classification (NCBI taxonomy): domain Eukaryota; kingdom Metazoa; phylum Arthropoda; class Insecta; order Hymenoptera; family Halictidae; genus Lasioglossum; species Lasioglossum villosulum. Next base: position 29,862,285 of record OZ020498.1, on the reverse strand, counting down.
TGTTACAAAATAATTCCTAGAACTGTCGGATTGGTATTATTGTTAATATAATGACTAGTCTATTTAAAATAGTAAAAGAATGACAGAATACTTCTATCTAAACAGCTGTATTATTTGCATCAAGTTTATAGAAAAAACTACTTCCCACAGCTAATAAATAAGAATGATAATTATACAGTTGTATAACACAAAGCCCGATTAATATGTATTAGATTGACCCTCGTATATTGATTGCATCAATGTGTAATGGTTTATCTAAACGGTAGGTTCATTACGTATGTAAAATTCCTATTTTTAAAAAAATATTCAAAAACTTATCCGTAAAACCTTGAAACTTGAATTATTCGTATTTACGCGTACAACCATTTATTTTCAATATTCTATTTGAAAAATATCTTTTTCAAACTGTATAAATAAAAACCAAATAGTACGTCAAATACACACCTTGTAAGAAACGAACAATATCAGTAAAGTTGCCTTTTACAATTCAAATTATTGTCAACTTACATGCCTAGAAATTTTTAATTTTCAGTGTTAATATTGCATAATGTGCAATATACACTACAAGTATAATAGCTTACCCACAACAGTATTCCACGTGATGTAGAATTGTGTTAATATCCAGAATTTATATTGCTACGTTGAGAAAGATTTGAAATTGAAATAGATAATCAAACATGGTTATCAAAATTAGATAACGTTGTTAATAGAATATTAGGAAGAGACCCAAACATTTAAAACACAATGCCATTGAAAACCACGTGTATAACTTCTCCGTATTAATTTTAACAAACGAAAAATAGTTTAGATGTTAACATATGAACATGTATTAATTAATACATTATCAACATAAATTAATTATTATTAATATTAATATTATTTATAATATCAAGTTGTGATCACTCTTATACAGAAATAAATAAAATAAATATTACACATTAAATAACGTTAAACCATTTGTTTGACATTATTATTTATGACAAAAATGGATAGGTGTAATTGAAAACAAAGATTTAAAAAATTTGGGACTGTATATTACTACTAACTTATTAAAATTATTAAAAATGTCTATATCATTCCCGTACCTTGACACAAACAATTTTTATCTTGCACAAATATCCGCAGTCTGGACATTATCTACACAATTAAAAATCTCATTCAAAAAGTAAAGTATTCATCTCAATTAACTGGTGATACACATAATAAAACCAAATAAATCATTTCAATAATACCAGCTTCGATATAAAATCGATTTATCTCACGGAAAGTAATGCAAAAATTTCGAAAACAGCAAGTAGGGTAACTGCACCATTGAATGAACATTTAAGAAATTGTTCAGGAAAATATTTTATTAAAAAAAAAACTATGTGAATTAAAGGAATCTCATATATGCCAAATAGCTCTCTATACTTCATTTGTCAAAAATAAATGAACACAAATACAATGAAATTATTATTATTCTTCTTTATTAAACGTTAAATCAAAAATATGAAAAATACCAGTGAATGAACACTACATTCTAGTAATTGAATAATGCTAGTCCAATCAATGAACAAAATTACTAAACAATATTCTCCTATTTATTTCACTCTTTAATCACAATTTTATCGCTAGTATGCCGTCCGGGTTAAAATTTGTTGAAATATACAAAAGCGTTCATTTACTGGTGCAGTTACCCTATATTTTATTTAAAGTATCTTGTTCCTCCGTATCGGAAAATCACAGTACCGTTGTATATTTGTCAAACAAAAGAAACGTTGGAAAAACCCAAAGAGATTCAGTTTAGTATGTGATGTTATTGTTGCTGAACGGTTTCTGTGCTGACACAGAAGGGAGTCGTGATCCTTTCCAAAGGTGTTAAGCGGTTAAAGTTGTTTTCTTAGACAAATGGGTACGGTAGCTCGAATGTTTCGACTGTTAGAACTAATGTCACTTTAGCAACGAAAACCAGGCCTGTGAACGACAGCGGGCCCATCCACAAACACGACCTTTACGGATGATGTTTGCGTGGTCAGTTACCACCGAATGCTACTGTATGCATAGGACTGTCGTCGGCGTCGACATGTGGATGGCGTAAATAAAGTAGCCGCAGGCGCTAACTCTGCTAAGTGTCCTCCCAATCTGTATGCGTTACCCATTAGTCTTTTGTGCCCGGCAGAGAACTGACAATCACGAAGTGGCCACCCCACGAAAGTCAAAGTTCTACACACGTGGTCCTAAACAAGCAGTACCAATCCAACAGTACTGTATTGGCCAGACGAAACTGCTATTACATAACAGATTTCCACTTACCAGCTCACATTGTAGTTCCAGCGTTAATGAATCTCAATTACCGGACCACATTATCTTTTTACTGCTAACGAGAACCGTATTTTTACACGACTTGTAAAACACAATCGCTCCAATGCCTACAGGCCAATGCCAGAATTGTGTAATCCCGAGGAAAAAATACATTTAAGGTACAGCGTGTAAAGAAATGTTTGATCGGTGAAGATCTGTGGAAAAAAGTTGCAAATTTTCGTGTTATTGCATTGTATTCCACGCATCATAAGGATAAAAAGTGTCAAGGGAACCGTGGGTGAGTTGAGTTTTGACTCGTGGTTCCCTTGACACTTTTTGTCCCCATGATGCGTAGAATAAAAACAATAATACAAAAATTTGCCCTTGAAATTCAAGGTCAAGGACAATTTTGCGGCAACTTTTTTTGGAAATGCAAATGCAAATGGGCAATGGAAATATATTATGCTATTATGTAAATACGTACGATATTTTTTAAATAAATTAGAGATATAATTCTTTCGTATCAATAATGTTTCATTCGCGTACTTGATAACAATCATTTATATAGTATTAAAAAAGAAATCATTTTACACGAATATTAAATGTGTATTATTTGAACTGCGGATCTTGATCCGAACTGATAATATTTCTATTTTTATCACAAGAAATCAATGAAAGAAACTGCTTCCGCATTTCAGTTTTCATAAAATTAAATATCGAAATGGGAATTTATCTAAAGATCGATTCAATAAGAATTAATACGGGGTCGTCGGTGTATATTGTTACAGAAATACATGTCGAATTTGGTACAAATAGAAACAAATGCATCACGTTGTGTTGCATCCAGACCTGGGTAAAAAATACTTCAACTAGGAAATGCAAACATTTGAAAATACTATTTATCACAACTGCTACCAAAGTTGGGGAAAGACTTTATGTATTCAAATAAATATTTCGAATGAAGTAGATTTAAAACTCACTTTAGTCAAGGGAACCATGGGTGCGTTGAGTTTTGACTCATGGTTCCCTTGACATTTTTTGTCCCCATGATGCGTAGAATAAAAAACAATAATACAAAAATTTGCCTTTGAAATTCAAGATCAAAGACAATTTTGCAGCCAGGACCAAACATTTCTTTGCACCCTGTACAGTGGAATCAAACAATGTTAGTATTATACATCACGTTTCTGATTCCCGAGAAATTGACGATATTTAATCCGTTGTAATTTCGTACAAAAGCATCGTACAGGAATGAACTTGGACTTGTTCCAAAACTTGAAGATTCTACTTTCGTACGCCATTATTCGTTTCTCACGAAGATGTTTTTACGTGATGTAGCAGATGAGAAATTGAACACCCATTTTTCCTCGGAAATTGTACGAATTGAAACCTTTGTGAAAATATTATAAGTTTGCTTTCGGGAATGAATCTTCCACAGATTTTAAAATTGAAGCCTCTCCTTTGTAATGATGTTTTGAAAAGTGATGTACGATATTTTTTGGCTGTTCTATGGAACAAAAATGAGAACTAGGTTCGGTAGTGCAAAGCTCTCGTGGTCTTTTACGTACCATATGTCACTGTAACGTAAAACGACTAAAAGAATCGCGTTTTTTTGTGTCATTGTAAAGGAGAAATTTCAATATTTGAATCTGAGAAAGATTCATTGACGAAAAAGACTTTTGAATGTTTTTAGAGATGTTTCGATTGGCAACGTTTTCGAGGAATACATATCGTCAGTTTTCCACCTGTCACGTCGTGCCAGAATGTGTAAGGGTAAATTGGATGACGACTGGTGAAGGAATATGCTTCAACCTTTAAAATGATCCTAGGTTTACTCTTGTACTATTGTTTTAAACGAAATTATCACAGTTTAAATATCGACGATTTATACAGAATTTGTAGGCTTCGAATACTCTCTGGATTCACAGTAAATAGTAATCCTAAGTGGATATTATACAATAGTAATTAATTTAGTAGGATATATGTATAATAACAAACGAGGTCAAAATGGGCAGGTGAAATATAAAACAATAGAACAATATTGTCGTCAACTTATTCAGATTATTAAAGGAAACAAATATTGATTTGGTTCTACAGTGTGATTTATGAAAGAAATATTTATTTTGCATAAGGTTTTTCATAATACTATCAATTATGTCTTATATATTTGTTATAGTTAGACATATCAATCGAAATAGAGAAGATACATGATTAAAAGCAAAATACAAATTATGCATAGAATTAAGTAAACCATAACAAACTAATTAATTCTCAGAGCTAGTTTATTACAGTGTATAAAATAAGATCATGCTAATACTAATACTAATAAGATCTTACTAATACTAGTACTAATAAGATCATACTAATATTGATACTAATAAGATCTTACTAATACTAGTACTAATAAGATCATACTAATATTGATACTAATAAGATCATATTAATACTGATACTAATAAGATCATATTAATACTGATACTAATAAGATCATACTAATACTGATACTAATAAGATCTTACTAATACTAGTACTAATAAGATCATACTAATATTGATACTAATAAGATCATATTAATACTGATACTAATAAGATCATATTAATACTGATACTAATAAGATCATACTAATACTGATACTAATAAGATCATACTAATACTAATAGTAATAAGATCATACTAATATTGATACTAATAAGATCATACTAATATTGATACTAATAAGATCATACTAATAATGTAGGATAAGATAATAAAAACTAACATTCCACATTGTTTGAGGTACTAAGGTCACGTTGAGTTTTTTCGAGATGAATGTACATTTTTTCTAGCATTATCATGCAGCCATTAAAAAGACGCATTTAGAGATTTATAATTACTGATCTTGACTTGATCATGGATCTGGAAATATTACACAATTTGTGTAAAACATTTGAGTAAAATATATCACGTATATTTCTGTTCTTACCGACTCACCTTGTACTATTATACTTCGAAAGCGATAATATTTCTGTTGTTTAAAACATAATAACGTATTTTTTACAATAGATAATGAAAATTGTCCATACATGACGTAAACTCGGGGAAGAAATAATAACATAGTAAGACGTTACAATATTGTGCAACCAAATTTATCTTTAGTTGAAGTACGTCCGTTTTCAATAACAAAGTAGTTAAATATTTATCGTTTAGACTACTGCTGTGTAGATACAATGTTAATGAAATGGAATTATATAACAATTTTTTAAAGAACCCTCACTGAGTTCGGTCATTTGTTTATTCGAATGAATACTATTTCCAAATTCTACTTTAGGAACGTATTTATACAATTATCTTTGATTTTTTTAGTTCTATGCATGATTAGAATGTACAGACATTCATATTCCTTGTCAAGAGTCTAGAAAAGTTTAAAAAGAAATGAACATTTGTACAGCTTCTTGAATTTGTATTTAAATAATATTGAAGCTATCAAAAATTTCGAAAATAACTTTAATTTCAATAATGATATTCGTTTATTAATATACATTAGTGTTTAATGCAAACATGATCCATAAATACAAAGCTTTAAGTTTACACAAAATGGCGTCAAACGAATTTGCACATCTAACACGAGAACATTAAATTTGAACAAAAATATTCTGAACAAAAAGTTCAGACTCAGAATTTGAAGTAAACAATTCCGTTATTACTTTTCAATAGTCATAAACATTTCGATATACCAAAAAATGACTAGTACTATGTAAAGAAAGTTGCGTATCTCTTTATTGTTTAAAAATAATCGCATCAAAGATGTGTTACCCTTGTTACATAGTATTTCAATTTATGCTCGACAGTAGATCCAGAGCTAGACCAACCAATAAACAAAGTAAGCACGCGCTTAGGGCATCAGGAGAAGGGGGCACCTATAAAAATTGCTTTTAAAATTTATATTTACTCAAAATACTTTTAATCACATTATCGAAAATGCCTAAAGAAATCATACAGGTGCCCTACACATACAGTGACGCCCATTAATATTCGAACGCTATAAAAAAGACGATAACTGGTTTAACATTGAACTATACGACTTGAATTTTTGTTGGCAAGCTGTTGAAAACTTCGGTCCCTGCACACATTTCACACACAGTGGGTAAAAAAAAGTATTGGCACATACTTAAAAAGGTGATAACTTTTTAAATATAGAAGCTAGAGCAATTAGTTTGCCACAGGATGCGAAAAAAAATTTTGTGAAAAATCGCAATTCCTCTGAATTATAAAAAAAGTACTAAAAGTTGCATTTTACAACTTTTTGGCGTGGACCTATATTGAAAATTTAAAAAATACGGTTTGTAGATTTATGTCAATTATATGCTCTGTGAAAGTTTCATCGCAATCGGCTGATGTTGAAAGCAACGACAACGATTGAAGGATGCAAGGATCATTAGATTTACTGCAGTTGAAGTCCGAAAATCGTGAAAATCTGCAATTTTTAACATATTTAAACGTTTGTAGCTCATTGCAATGTCGACCGATTTTGACGAAATTTTTAGAATATGTTTAATTGACACAGGTCTACATAAGGCCACATAAAAAAGTGGTAAAATGCAACTTTCGGTATTTTTTTTATAATTCTTTTTTCGCATCCTGTAGCGAACTAATTGCTCTAGCTTCTAAAAAAATGTTCAAATCGTATAGTACAATATTTAAACAGTTATCGTCTTTTTAAGAGTGTCCGAATATTAGTGGGAGTCACTGTATTGCGTTGCAGAGATTCTGTATAAGAAGATCTCAAAATCCTCTGAATGCTTAGGGTCTCCAAAGATCTTAATCCGGCACTGCGCGGATCCAGTCGTAGAGACATTTATCCTTATTTGAAAAGTTTAATATCTGAAATCCGTGACGCACGTCCCGTTTTTTAGGTTATTTATATATTCGCCGATGGGCAAAGTATTCGTTGATTCGTCTGGGACACGGTAGAAGGCAAGGAGAATTGATGGATTAACGAAATCGTTGGCTCCGATACAAAGGAGGGTTTTTTTTAGTGTTCGCTTTTATAGGATGAAAATCTGGCACAGTTTAAGAGAAAAGAAATATATCGCGCTCGCGATATCGTCGATGTCGATCAATCAACATTGCCGGTAGTGGATAGCTGCACAATATAGTAAGGGGGATCAAGATGGATATTGGATTGTACGATGAAAGCAGCTCGTTAAATTAGTTTCTAATCTGTCCGATCTCTGAAAGCACCGAGTTTCAGGCTTCGTTCTCGTGCGTCTAATCATTAATCTCTGCCAGCAGATGTGCCGCCGTCATTGATTTAAATCAACGTACCGTTGGTTAACCCTTCCTAATCTAGTCTACACGTCTGGACTGGCTTGATGTTTGATCTGATTGTCAGGACAACGTAACAAGATAACACATACCTGGGTACACAGAAGTGGAAGCGACGTTTTCCGCGTTCCGACTTTACGATTAGCTCCGAAGAAAACGGAAAACGAAATCCGTGTCCTTCGTTTTCTTAACGCCATCAAACTTCTTTCGGTAGCCAGCTCCGAGCAAGGTAGCTTCTCAAATCTGAAAGAAAAGTATTCGTGTAATCCGAGTCATCCGATTTTATCGAAATTCCTACGGATTTTCATATCAAGATTGTCGAGAAGTTACGACCGAAGGGAAAGATTTATTCGACTACAGGATAGGGTTAGGACCTCGGTTATCCGAACTAATTGGGACCGAGGTGACTCGGGAAAGTTGTAAAATTACTTGTTCATAGACAGCGGATCTTTATGCAAAATAAACATTTTTATGTGAATTACCACAAATTAGTGTCATATTATAGAAATTTAAAGACACTGTTAAGACAGTGTTCGGTTTTAAATTACGCCTACTAGTTTTTGCCATAAATGCACAATCCATATCATTTGCAGTGCAATAAAATTGTTACTGGTTTAAGTGAACTATTCGTGCATCTATTGCATGCGCCCCACGTTTTTCGTTTTAAATCTTACAAGTATTTTCACAGCTTTTAAAAATGCACAATCACAAATTTTCAGGACTATCTGTATGGGGTTAGACATCTGTATTGGTCCGATCACCTACTCCCCGGTCATATTTTACTACTACTAGACATCTGTATGAGGCTAGGGAAAATTTTATTTCATATTTTTAGTGCATTTTAAATTATACTTTTTAATCCGTCTTAATTGTACTTTTTACCCGTATATTAAAATTTGTTTCATTATTCTTGTTTTTATTTAAATAATTATTTTTAGTTCATTTTAATTTTTATTTAAATAATCATCTTTAGTCCGTCTTAAAAACGTGGTTTAAAAAATTTTTTATTTAAATAATTTCTAATTTCTCAACAGTTTAAAGGTCTGGGTTATAAAGAAACAAAGAAACAAAACAATTTGTATTATCTTGTAACTGTTCAAAGATCTGGTCGGGGTCCAGTTATTTCGTTTGCGGCCGTCGTATTCTTGCGTAGAAACTGTAGTTAAAATAGTAGAGCATGGGAAGAACTCGGGGCAAAGAGTCGGGAGCTTATAATGGCTCGGAGTGGCAACGAAAATCATCTTTCAGTCGGGGTTGTACGGAGAAAACGGGATGGAAAGGGAGGAACGGGATGACAGAGGAGCGACGATCTTTCGACGAAAATTTCGGTACACGCTCTTTGCGGGGCTGCGGAGCCGTCCGTGGCTCGTGAGCGAACTTGGGACAGTAAATCAACCCCGAGAGTGAACTCTCGGCAGTGGCAAACAATGCGCGGCGTGACGAAGGCATTGTCGAGTTTACGCCCCACGGGGTGCTCTGTGGCTAACGTCCAGAGCTCAGTTCACTCACCATTATGGAAAGGGAAGGGAAGCAAGGAAGGTGGGGGCACCCCATCAATTACATGGGAAATTGCGCTCGCATTATTTATGTGCGTATACACGGACACGAGCTGCACTAGGCCACGCCACGCTATGCCACGCCACAGTTCTCTGCAGCGGTTATCGATGACCCGACAAAGAGGACATAAATAACGCCTTTTGCACCAACACTACCACCGCTCTAAGTATGCGCCAGCAGACGCAGTTGTACGTGCAATCTACCATTGTGGTGGTCTACACGTACGTAACCTGTCTTGTAATTTCTGAAGGATCTTTACTTTGACCGCGTTTCTTGCAAAATTCAACCTCGCTGCGTCAAAGAAGCTATTCGTACGTTCAATTTTTTCAAATAACTTTCTCTTAAGAAATTGCATATTGATAACATTTTTATTTTCTGATGTTTCATCGAACGCAAACATCGTTTGCTGGTTTGAAAATCTGAATGATTAAACGTGTTTGAGATCCATCGTGTGGTGTGGAAATTATATTAACTTGACACTACTTTTAGTTCAGCGAATTAAAAAGCTTAGAAAACAAATTGCTACAATTCTAACATCCCAAGATTCCATTTGAAAAAATTAGGTGGAGATGTAATAAAACATTCTTAAAATTTAGACAAAGTTAAACATATCAATATGATTTCTTTTTGAGCAATTAAAATTTTGCAGAATTTTAGCATTACAAATTTTAACTTTGCAGCTTTTCATATAACAAATTGATACTGGTACGATTACTATACATTGATCGGGTTGCGTTTTATTACTTTCTTTTTTTCATAATTTTTATATTACTCTTTTTCAAAAAATATATTATTATAATACATGTAGGGCTTTTCATTTTCGTATATAACGAAGTACTCGAAATCTAGATCGTGTTAGTGTGGCATTCTTTTATATAAACTCCTAAAATATATGTGTAAATAATATGTGAGGTTTTATTTGTTATCCATATTGCTACTTTAGCTAATATTATTTTTGTACATTGCTTCAAACAGTGATAGTCAATTTGATGATTGTCAAAGTGAAAATATTGTTTTATTATAAAAGTGTTACTGGAAAATAACAAATTTATGGCACACGTAATACATACTTGTTTAAAGTTAAACAACACAGATAATACTTCAATCAAACAACAATATACTGTAATATAAAAGAACCATGCTACGTAAGGATTTTAATGAATCTAGTTAGTCAGTCCTCTATGTCTAACAACTCAAATTCAAGTTGTACAAGTCATTATTTTGCCCATTTTTCCAGAATATGGCATCTTGAAAGCTTAAACCACATTCTAGAAAACGGGATTATATGTACACATACCTCTAGATATAACTTTACAGAGACTCACACAAATGGCATAAAACATTCTTCAATATTAGTTACGTGTTTCTCGATCGTAAATTTTAATATAAATCAATTATATGTTCTCGGCGCACAGTTTCGATCAAAAATAATTTCGATAAAAAAATTATTTTTGATCGGAACTGTGCGCCGAGAACATATAATTGATTTATATTCTTCAATATTATTTAATTTTATAGAATTTTTGCTTCACCCCACATTATCCAGTAACCAAGTTTTTAATTCACCCCTCTTATCAAAATGCTTAAATAAATAATACAAAACAGGATGAGTATACGTAATGTATCAGACGATGATAATGTAGAATATAGAATGTTATATCAATGCATTGATATAATGTAACATTAATTTAATAAATAGAAAATGTTTATTAACCCTTTATAAGAAAAATTAAGTTGCAATAAGAGATTTCTTGACGTTTCTACGTGTTCCATTTCAGGTGCCGTTTCTTTAAACTGCAAGTTTTACTTTCTTTCGACATCTTTTACCATGACATCAAAACCCTTAAACAATTACACAGTTAATTGTTAATATGATTAAACACAAAATGCTAAGATATTGGTAAACTGATTTATAGATTCAACACAAGTGTTTTGAAATGACACAGAAATGGAATACAATATCTAAGTACATCCATCATTCAAAAAAAAATTAAATACAAATTGATAATGTATTTGTCATTTGAATAGTTTCTAACATATGAGAAAACTATGAATTTTACTCTAACGAGGGAAGTTATCACACCCCTAAATTTTTAAAAATGCATTTTAACAATACCATGCAAGTTTTGTTTCAACTATTTTTGATATCATCTTGGGATATTTTACGAGCAAGAAAATGATGAAATTTTTTCAAGGGTTGATAGCATCCCTTTAACGAGAGAAGTACTCCAACGAGATGTAGCTCCAACAGATAGGGTTGTAACTAAAGTATAATGATTTCAGCGCACAGGTTCGATCTGATTTTACATAAAACACTATTTGAAAAATATCACAAAATCATCTTTCAACGTTTCGATCTAGATATAGATCATTTTCAAGAAAATAATAAAATTTTGCGTCTGTAAAATAACCGACAATTAATGTTAAAGAACTGTATATGATTTTTTTTAATTAAAGGTTTTAACGATGAACTCATTGTAACTTACTCGCTTAGTGTAAATTAAACAAATTTAGTTTCGATTGAGTTTGACAATACTGTAACCACATGTTGGTGTTACGCCGGTATCTGTAAGACTGCGGCAACCGTCAGGACATTTGAAACGAACACGAAGTATGGTCGATAATCTATAGTTCAATCAAGTTGGGCGGTAAATTCAAACACTTATTTTATACGTTTTCACACCTATTTCTTTGTTCATGTACCATATTGTATATGGATATGGTATTTTTAACCTGTGAAAATCCACATTTCTGTTGACTTGAACCACTTTATGTACCAAACGGTATACATTGTATGTTGTTAAATTTGATTTTGATAAAAGAATTATTTAGAAAAACTTTTTACCTGAATTTGCAACAAACTGGAGAGGAATATAAATTTATTTTCATTCTTGATCTGTTTAATAGATTGAAATCGTTAAAACCTTTAATTAAAAAAAATCATATACAGTTCTTTAACATTAAATGTCGGTTATTTTACAGACGCAAAATTTTATTATTTTCTTGAAAATGATCTATATCTAGATCGAAACGTTGAAAAATGATTTTGTGATATTTTGCAAATAGTGATTTTATGTAAAATCAGATCGAACCTGTGCGCTGAAATCATTATACTTTAGTTAGAAACTAATTGCGATCGATATTACGTATTTATTAGATAGGGTTGTATTGGACATAACATACTCTACGCGTGGTCGAAGATTTTTCGAATTTACGGGTTCGACAAGTTCCCTTGTAAGTTTGGCGAGCTTTTAAAATCAGGTGTTCCATATTGGGTGCAGTCACACGAATGGGACACCCTGTATGCGTGAAGTTCGTGCAGAAGCACGTCTGAGACGACAAACTTAAGCTTCGCAAAGAAGAAGGATACGACTGAGGCGAGCACGTCAAGATATAGGGGAGCAAAGGAGAAAAGAGACGAGGCAAGGAAGAAAGATGGATATACGGAGCTGCCGAGCGAGGCGACAGCTGTCGATTTCGTGCAGCCCTTGCACAGAATGCGCAAGCGGAATTGCAACGGACTACCCATAAATAACGCGCTCGTTTCTGGAGCATAGCGTACGAAAAAAAGAATCGGAATAGAAGACAGGAAGCACGAGCGTGGGGGCAAGTCAGGAATATTAGTGAGTCCCCAGCGCATGGGTTCGTGCTCGTCGACGACGTGGCGGGATTAGTTCATTAGCTGTACGTTATACTAATCGTGTTTACGCTTCGTCTGATCGATGCGTGGTGAACGGAGGGTGATTATCTACTCTCGACTAGCTTTCCGCGGAGACACGTGAGAAATCACGAGGACGACGAAAATCCGATGGCACCTTTCGAAAATGGAATTCTTACATCCCTGAGTTGGGAGCAAAAATTTATTCAACGATTGACGAATAGTTTCTACTTGAATCGTTAATCGCAATTAACAATTAAAGTCTTACTTTACTCGTTAATCGAGGTTAACATTCTTTTCAATTGTAATCGTCAGTCGGGTAATTGATTAATGATTGCTGAAATTTCGAAATCAAATACGGAATCAAAACTGTATCTATACTGAAAGAAATGTAAATTGAGTTTAGGTATATTGTCATTTGGTCTATAATACGCGGAGACCAAAAATAAATTATTTTTACGTTTTCTACGATAAAAATCCTTAATAAAAAGTCAATTGTTATTCATAATTTACAATAATCTACAAAATACATAAAGAAAGAACATCGGAGAACAAACAAATGATTAAAAAATATGATTTTTATACTTTTTGATAGACCGTGTGGCGATTAACTTCAACAATTCATTGAGTCAGTCTTCGATTTTTCGATGATTTATTTTTTTAATCAATGATTGACGATTAACTTCATCAATCGATTGAATCAATCGTCGATTCTCCAATGATGACCTTTTTTAATCGTACACATTAATCAATCAATCTTGGTTAAAATTTTAATCGATCAATACCCAATGAGAGTATTAATAAAAATTAATAAATTGAGGGATAGATAACACGACTATAAAGAACCTCTAGGTAATCCCTGTGTCGCGTTGCACTCGGAGCTATTTTAAGTCGAAATTTAAACATCTCTTCCGACAGAATATTTCTATCCCTTAAATGTTTAATAATTATTTGGGTACCAATATATTTAATAATGTACATAATATTTTGAATAATGGTGCAACAATTTTTATTTCTAAGGATTAAAAATTGTAAAGGTTAAATTAAGGGTTAAATTCTTCTCGATCGAAAATTAGTAATATAATAAATTGAATGATATCGATGAAATTGAATGATTCGATCATTTTTAGAAAAACAACAAATGTGCAATTATTTAAGCATGATTAAAAATTGTCATGGCCACCAAAATATAAAAGAATCTTTGGAAAACTAATACAATTGTACTATTTATTTTTCTTTCGTAATTATACAATTACTTATATAAGTAGACAGCGAATCTTCATGCAACATAAAAACTTTTTACCTGAATTTGCAACAAACTGTAGTGGAATATAAATTTATTTTCATTCTTGATCTGTTTAATAGATTGAAAATAATATAACAGTATTTTTAAATTCTTCCAATGTTTTTACTGGTTTAAATTACACCAAATAATAAATGTATCAAATTCGCTGTCTATGTTCTTAATTTTATACAGGGTGTCTCTCTTAAGTGTGACCCCCAGAATATCTTCTTTAATTTTAATTAAAAAAAAAAAAACAATTTTTATGTGTAATTTGTTCTGTAAAATAATGTTTTCAACGACTCACTGTATTTTTTATTATAACAAACGTTTTACTTTGTAAAGACTCGCATTGTTTCACTTACGTGAGACACCCTGTATATAAAGCCTAACAGTATTCTTGAATTACTGTTTCTTAAAGTTATTATTGCACAGAAATGTATGTGAATGTATAATAACTTACTGACTACTAATTAGCGTTGGAGCAAGAGCAAAGTTTAAAGTCTTTACTATAATTGTTTCTTACCCGGAAGCCATAGGAATTCTACACCGACAGAATAATGGCGCTGTTCCCAAGATGGCAGAAAATCATCCATCAGAATGGCGTATATCGCATTTGATTATTTTATTACAGAGGTTTCAAATGAAACTTCAGATGAACACTCGACAAATGTTTAACGCGATTACCCCGACGCATATACAGGGTGTTCCATAAAGAAGTGTTTTTACAATTTCAGTAACCACACGTCGAAGAATGGCAACTCGACTGCCAATCTCTGTGCATTTATGGGTCCTGAAAGTTGTCAAAAAATGCTGGATTATAAACTTCCACAGAATTCAGCACGATTTTTATTTATTCCAGAACTACAAAGACTGGGACCATTGAAAATAAGATTTTAAGTGCCTTTCTTAAAATTTGCCTAGAACAATTGAAAATTGCATGGACACCTGCAGTCTAGTGGCAAGTCTAATATCTATATAATAAAAATGAAATGCTGTTCGTTGGTCACGACATCACTTGAAAACGGCTGGACTGATTTGGCTAATTTCTCTTTTTAAATGTTTGTAATAGTCCAAATGAGGTTTTTAGGCAAAGAAAAATTGGAAAAGTCCGGAAAAATGGAAAATTTGGGATAAAATGAAAGTGCTTTTTCTATGGAATTTCTATATAAACTCAAGACCATAACTCACGATTCGAACGATGGATATGCATAATTGTTTTTTTGTTTTGTTAAGTTAACAAATATTAACAAAGGAAAGTCGGAAAATTCGGACAAACTGCAGAAATCATAATCTTCGAAGCGGTACAAGTAGCAGGAAGTAACGATCGCAAACTTGATTGAAATTTAGACAGGACAACGTCTGTCGGGTCAGCTAGTCCACAAATAAAAAACAGTAGGACGAAACACCATCCTTCCTTTTCTTTTCATCTATTATTCAAAACATTTGAATAGCTCAAACGGAAATAGATTCAAACCCGAATCAACGTTTGTTACCATTTCAAATTATGTTTGTTGAATCATGATCGAACCTGTGCGCCGATAACATCAATTTCTATAATAAAAAACAGTGCAAAATTTAAGAATTACGCTTCTGAATGGAGGACCCTTTAGACTTTAGAAGCATGGAAGAATTGTAATGAAAGAGCACAGAGTAGAGAAAAGACCAAAAATGTATGTTCGACAACTACCTTCGTCGAACATTTGATTGTTACCAAGTAAAGGAACGAGTTATAAACTACTGATCTCATCTTATCTTTGTGGAGAAGATGGTGGCGGAGTGGTTGTTAGGTACGAGTAGTTTTCATGGAAGAACATTAGCGGCGTTATTAGCGCTAGTTAGAGGATACGCTTTGGTGAGAGATGAGAGTGCTATATAATTATTCGTGTCTTCTCCCCACCCTCCTCCGCCCCTGTCTATGCGGACGAGGACAACATGTTTACGTGGCGCCGACTAAAGAAACCAATGACTATGTTCCACCATCCAGGACACTATACAATGGGAGGACATTAATATTCGTACGCTTTTTAGAAATGAATTACTCTTTCAAAATTGGACCCGACAGTTTGAGTTTTTTTGAGACGTTAGAAGAATTAGTTTACTACCTAATGTGTAAATAATTTTTTTAATTGTTATTCGTCGCAATTGCGAAGGAAACCGTAAAGGTTTTAAAATTTTTTTATCTGCAGCTGTAATGAAATTTTGAAACATGTATATTGTAAATCTATGTAAGTTGTATGTATACGTGTAACAAAAAAGCTATGGGCATTGTAAGATGTAACAATCTTCGAATTCGTAATAGCTTTTGCGATTCATCTAAATTGCAGATACTCACAATTTTTGCTACTTTCAATCAATCATATTTCATAGCAACTAAATAAAATAGTTTATATCGATCGTATTATTGCTCATAACAATTATTTATTTATTTATTTATTATTGCTTTAAACCAAGTGGTTTATATAGCAAGTACAATATTATTACAATTAGCTTATATTAACTAAATGAAACGTTATTACTAAATTCTAACGGAACATTGTTTGAGAAAATAGGTCTACAAAACGCATTTTTAAAATTTTCAATATTGGCCCACATAAAAAAGTTGTAAAATGCAACTTTTATTATTTTTGCTACAATTCCGACGAATTGCAATTTTTGACAAAATTTTTTTTCGCATCCTGTGGCAAACTAATTGCTCCAGCTTTCCAAAAAAAATACAAATCGTGTAATACGATATTTAACAAGTTATCGCCTTTTTAAGAGTGTGCCAGTACTTTTTTTACCCACTGTATGTGTTTACAATGGATTATAAAAACGAAAGAAAAGAATATCTGACGGTAGATACACAACTGTACAATTTTTTTGCAACTTTAATCAATAGGTTTGCAATTGGTACTATAAAAGTGACTTGGAATATGCTTTTCATTTAATTCAAGATACGCAGAAATAAAAGAAAAAATTGAGCGGTTTAGCAATTGAAAAACGAGCGTATCGATAATTGCCGTTTAAAATGACGGATCAAATTAACTTACCTAATAACGCGCGCTTCCGTGATCAATACGAATATTATGTAAATCGACTTGTCTGCGTTGCACGTGTACGCGGTGCAATCATATAATTCGGTGAATAGTAATGAAGGGAAGTAACACTCGAATTTCCATGAAACAATTGATATGCATTTCGATGCAGCATGAACCTATCCACGTCTGCGGTCCATATACGACTACCATTACCGCCTCAATCTATTTCAGCCAAATTTATTAATCGTTACAATATGCATTCGACCCCAAGTTACGCATGCATTTTAAATGCATCTGCGGTAAATTTATTCCACAGACAATTTCTACCGATGCATAACGTTTCACTGCAACATTTCGAATAATGCCATTATCACTTTTCTTTAACCTTTTCAACTTTCCTGTCGTAACATCGACAAAGCTTTCGCAAACATGGTACATACAGTGAGCCACGGTAATATTCGGACACTTTTAAAGCGACGATAGCCTTTGTACTATTTATTTTTATAACTATATATTTTTTGAGTAGCTGGAACAATTAATGTATTAGGGTAACTGCACCAGTGAATAAACGGGCACCAGTAAATGAATGCCTTTGTATATTTCAACAAATTTTAACACGCACGGCATACTAGCGATCAAATTGTGATTAAAGAGTTAAATAAATAGGAGAATATTGTTCAGTAATTTTGTTCATTCATTGGACCATCATTGTTCAATTACTAGAATGTACTGTAACTTTTCCGAAGCTTTGAAGCTTCGAAGGAACGAAGGGAGCTTCGAAGTTTCGAAGTCTTCGAAGTCTTCGAAATTTCGCAATCTTGTACCGTGTCACGATTTTTGATAAATAAAAATATTAACTGTCAGTCATCGGTGACTGACATTGAACTTTTCGTTTGAACTTTTCGTAATTAAATTATATTTAAAAAATTGCATTGTATTAATTTTCGGGATCATATCACGAATGTACTTAAAAAATAATACTTTGCAAACAAACTTTTAATTAGTTTTATTAAATTCGTTGAAATCGGATATCGCGGACTAAATGGAAAGACAAGACAGGCTTGGCGCTTGACTTGTTTATTTAAACCCCTAAACCGATGACGTATCTACCGTGGCCGTCATAATAATTTACTACGGAGAGAGGTTCGAAATTAGAAACTTTGATTCTCCATCGCCTTCGAATTTCCAGAAAGCGAACCTTTGAAATTTCGAAGTTTCGAAGCTTCGAAGCTTCGAAATCTTCGACCTTCGAAGGAAAGTTACAGCCCTAGAATGTAGTGTTCATTGACTGGTATTTTTGTATATTTTTTATTTAACGTTTAATGAAGGAAAATAATAATAATTTTATTTATTTGTGTTCATTTATTTTTGACAAATGAAGTATAGGGAGCCATTGGCATGAATAAGATTCCTTTAATTCACACATTTTTAAAAAAATAAAACATCGTCCTGAACAATTTCTTAAATGTTCATTCACTGGCGCAGTTACCCTACATGACGTAGAAAAGGAATTTTAAAAAAATTTCATTCGGTCGGAATTACAAAGAAAATAATAAAAACTGTTGCTTACAACTTTTTCATGTAGGCTTGAAATTAAATTGGGTTGGAAAGAAAGTTCGCAGCGTTTTCGAATCGTAGATAAAATTATGGTATTCATTCATGTTTATTCAATAACACTAGAAGTTACCTCGAGAATGGCAAAAAGTAATAGAACAGAATGGAAAATATGCTGTTCAATAAATCTATGAATAAATGTCTGAATTTTAGCTTTCACTTTTAATTTACGAAACGCTACTTTCGTTCCAATCCAATATTATAAAAGAATTGACATAACCACACTTTCGTAGGCATTGCACAAGGAATATACCTGGAGATGTATATTTATAATGGGCAATCATTTTTAAGAGAGTTTCGGAATGTAGTTTGTTCAGGCAACGTTGCTTAGGCTCTCCAAGCTTTTATTTTTACCACAATGGCCGCGATCATTCAAGGAGTTCCGTGTAGACTACAGTCGTAAATACAAATTATTTTACGTGGCTGTCGTAAAACCTTTGAAACTATTGTAAAAAAAACTTGCTGTGTGTCAAGATGGTAAAGATCGCGTAGGGCCAAGCAAATTGTACTGTTTAATTACAGACCCCCACATTCATTCTTGACGGACAATCGGAAGTATTGTTTCATTGTTTGGCTATTTAGCACACTGGTGAGGTTTACTGCTGCCGCTGAGAGATGACAGATGAACCTTCCATAATCCGTACCTATGTGAGCTTTCACTGGAAGAGACGTTTTATGGTAACCCTCAGATCTATGGGATTCTCCAGCTGGTGAAGGTGAAAGTGCAGTGTCGCCTCGTGAATGTGAAGGGATAATGGTTGCCTTCGATTACGCTTGTCGAACTAAGAAATAACAGTCCGAATTTAGAAGACTAATTTTTTATCATAAACTCGTATGCATTTCACTAAATAAGCAAAAATGATAGAATTTTTTTTTCTCTCCCCTTTATAAATATTCAATTGTATCTCGATCGTAAATATTAATTAATCTTGAAATAATGTTATCGGCGCAACCAGTATCAGTTTCCAACCAGTATCTCAGACAATACATAATCAAGCATGCCAATGCTATATGATTATAAATAAAGTTAATAGCAAGTATGTATTAACTAATTTCAATCTACATTAATTACATACGATTCATTGTTTACAATTTTTTCTTACATTGATTTTTGAATTAAAAATTTTGTCCCCCTTTTTCTTTTTAGACGCAATTTCCTTTGAAAAAGGTTCAAATCAGAACCGAAACGTCGGATATATTGTAAAATAGCTATATTTTTGTAAAAATAGATCGAAAACGTTGCGCCTCCCCTTTATACCTATAAATGTTTACTAATATAAGAACATAATATTGTAGTCATGCGTAATATGTTATAATCTTTGTGGTCGCTAATGACCTTGTTGTTGATGCGACCTGTATAAATAAATAAATAAAAAAAAAATGATAGAAAACTTCTTTTCGCAAATAAAAAAGTAAAAAATATTCGATATGCCATACAGAAAGTTTAATCGAATGGTCCAAAAGACTAGAAAAACTCCAATTTTCATAAAGAACCTTTAAGGTGACTTAAAAAATGAGTAATTTAATCATATGTACAAGGCTCTTCGTTTATACGTGTCACACTTGATGCATTTATACCAAAATGGAGTAGGCGATAGTCAAAATTGTTGAAAAATTTTAAAAACCGAAAATGCCAAATATGATTTCTTTATTAATATCATTAACTCCTTGCCGTACCGTTTTCTTTACAGCTACAGTGATTAAAACGTCTTTACGCACAAAAATGTCGTAGAAGGGAAAAGAAAATGTATATTTTTTTGTATGGCTACATTTATTTTAAAACTTAAATATTTATTGCAAACTTATAAAATTTTATTTCGTGTAAAATAAAACTCGTAACATTCATATTTGTTAGACTTTGATGACAGACCTTCATCACGAGAATGGTTCGTGAAAATACGTCAAGGGGTTAAGGGTAGAAATAACATTCAATGTGGTTTCTATTTCTTGTAATCGATGCAGACAATTTTCATTTTGCACAAAGATCCGCAGTCTAGTCGCAAGTATATGTATTTTGCATTATCATCATAATACATATGTATTATATTTTCTGTAGGTAGGTGAAAAAATTTTCATTACAGTAAGAGTGTATTACATTTTCAATGAGCTACTTTTACCCTCAATCTTTGTCTCCTTGTAATTTTAGTATCGGCTATAATTACTGTGTCACATTATCACACTTGTGGTACCACTTTTGATTATTGGAAAAACACTTTGCATCGTGTAACGCAATGGAATAGTTCAAGACATTAGAAATGTTTATGTTACCTGCGCAATTACAATTATTGTTAAATCCCAGAAACTAAATCACGTAGTTTTTACTTTAATTTCCGTAAAAATACATGAACAACCAATGACACAAATATTAATAAAAATTGAAATTCTCGAATAGTAAGTAAATGACATCTTTGAAATTTTCTTACGTTATGAGCTATCTTAAAAAATATGTTTTCTGTTCTCAATTTTGAGGGTTGTTTTCACCCCCTATGTATGATCATTGTACATAAAAAGGTTATTAGGCCTACAGGAATTAATTAGGCTTACAACTTGCCAAAAGAAGTTTCACTTAAAAAAAAATCGTGTGCGTGGAAACCACGCGCGATAGAAGTGAAACTTATTGCTTATTAGGTATAGATACAGAAAAATTATTATACCTAATAAGCAATAAATTTCACATCTATCGCGCGTGGTTTTTACGCACACGATTTTTTTTTCTGTTCCACATGGTAGTTTAAAAAAATATATATATCTCTAATATGTCTATAATATATTTAATTATATTACTTTAATTAATGTAAATAAAAATAAAAAACGTAGTTGCACGTGCTGTTCTAACCATTCGCTATCATTCTGAGGTTCGGATCCCGTCGGGGTACGAAATTACTTTTCTACGTTCATTCTCAGTTTAAATTTTCGCGCCACTCGACTTTCGACTTCCGTAACATCGACTTCCGTTACATCAGAAAATTGTTACCCTCAGCAAAGAAGTTTTACTTAAAAATAGGACTTTTGAGGGCGATGTCGCCCTAGATCGATCATTTATCTAACGTTTTTGACTACAGCAAACCCCTACTTTTATATTATCGAGAAATGAGAACGCGAATCCCGCGCCATTGCAATCCTGGAAACGAGTCTACTGCCTTAAATTGTAGAACCTGTATAAAAAATTCCATAAGTTTTTCGATCATAGTTACGTGTTTCTCGATCGTAAATTTTAATATAAATCAACTATATGTTCTCGGCGCACAGTTTCGATCAAAAATAAAGCAGAAACAAAGCAAATTAGCAATATTTAAATGTAACTCAACGTTTCGATCCAGGTGTGGATCATTTTCAAGAGCAATTGCGTCTGAAAATGCGTTGAGTTTTTCATTGAGTTTTTCGATCCTTGGGTAGAACTCTTTGGATAATTAAAGTTTAAATGATATCGGCGCCAGGTTCGATCATTTTAGAAAGAAAAAACAACAAATGTGCAATTAGTAATTAGTTTGTTGTGTAGTTGTGTAAATGTGTAGTTATCAGTTGTGTATTTGCCACCATGTAGTTAAATAGTATGTATACATATCAGCTTAAAATTTGTATTACAATGTTATGTCCTTTTTTTATACAACAAACGCAATACTTGTTGTTTGAAAAAGATCCACATCGGGATCGAAACGTCAGAAACATTTACTAATTGCACATTTGTTGTGTTTTCTTTCTAAAATGATCGAACCTGGCGCCGATATCATTTAAACTTGGGTAGAACGTTTAGAGTGGGTGAAAGAGTAATATGGAAAGAGAATAGTGGATAAGAAAGAAAGGAATCACCAGCGCGGTAAGAGAAGTGAAGAGAAGAGTAGGGAAGAGAGAGGGTAAGAGAAAAGTGATGGCGGGCAGGTCGAAGTAGGAGTCGCAGGGGCACCTCGCACAAGTTGACACGTGGTTGGTCGGGTCGCTTGCACTCGGCAAAAGTGTCGGCGCAGCGCGTACCGACAGCGACCACCGTGTCTCGAACATCACCGCCTCCATTGCCGTCTTCGCCGACACCGCTGCGTCGCCTTTAGCTCTTGCGCTCGTATTGGTTAGTCAACCTCCTCTTTGTATTCGTCCTTTTCGTCGCCACACAATCATACCGCAGACGGAGCTTCAGAATAGAATCTTTTCTGTTATGTCTTTTGTATATCTCGTCCCAGCTAAACGTTCACCGCAATTTTCGTTTTAGTTTTTGCTCGGATTTCAACCCTCCCGCGCGCTCAGGTCGTTCCCGACCCAATCAGATTTTCATATATTTAATACTAGAACTACCGGACCCGTACAAAACCCGTCAGACAGCGGATTTTGTGCGTTTATGACGCATAAAATAATATACAGGGTGTTCGACTACAGGTGGGAGAAAATTTAAGGGGTGATTCTTAACGATGATATAAGACGAAAATGAAGAATAAAAAAATTGCGATTTCAACTTCGTTATTTAGCTATTAACAACGCGACAGTCACGTATCAAGTGACAGATGCATGCATAACTTGGTTCTCATTTGGGGCCCCAGCGAGGTGAAAATGTTTAACGTATCGTTGGACAACATTGAACTCTTTGACGTACACAACGTACACTTATGTTAAACGCGTTGTTGATTTTTTATTGTTAACAATTAAATAACGAAGCCGAAATCCCAATTTTATTATTCTTCATTTTCGTCTTATATCATCGTTAAGAACCACCCCTTAAATTTTCTCCCACCTGTAGTCGAACACCCTGTATATAATATAATAATATTGTTACGAAGACTTCGGCGCGGTCTTGCCGGAGAACTCATTATTGTAGACAATAACAATTATTTATTAATTGTACAACAGTTAACAAAGAATCAACGTAATCGTCGATGCGTGTTCTCGCTTCAATTGTTCGAAAGGATCTGACGACTCTCTTCTTTTAATCAACAACCTCGTTGTTCAGATACTGCAATATCGATCTAACGCTCGATCTCTGCGATATATTCACAGGGGAAAGCAACTTCATCTCGTATCATCGTAACAATATAATATAATATAATATAATAATATAATATACTATAATATAATATAATATAATAATATAATAATGGTAAAACCATTTGACGAATTTTAATATACTATTATATTATTTTCAACATATTAAACTTCCAGTTTGTTGGAATTCAGGTAAATGATTTTTGTTTTGCGTAAAGATCCGCTATCTAATCGTGTTACACTTCTCGAGAAGTGCATCTTCTGGTAGTGGGCATTACAAACGAATTAAATTTTGTTTCGTCTAAAGAGAAACTCAAAACATTGATATTTGATGGGCTTTCTTAAAATCTTTATGACGAGTCTGACTCGTTAAAATACGGTAAAGGGTTAAACATAAATGAAAACAACAACGGATTTTGAAATTTGTTATCGTTGCAATAACCAGATATGTAAGTATAGAGTTCCTCTCAAAAGTTAATTGGTTAACTAGAATTTGAGATGTCGTGCAACAGTTCCACATGTGTTTTCGAGAAAAACAAGTTTAAAGATTCGTGTATCACTTATATGAAAATCTGCGTATATTCTCATCCGCAAGTCTAGGACTATACGATAGACCCTCCTCCTTTTTAACAAATTGTTGTTCGGTTAATTACTCCTCTCAGCAAGAAATTTTGGATTATCCCCTCCCCAGAATTATTCTCTTTTCATCTGGGTAACTTGCTGATATCTTTGTTTGGTGACAATATTAAAAAATAAGTACTTTCAGTGCTTAGAATATACATATGTAATACATTGTGTGATTCTTCATTAAATCAACATACGCCCAACATGTTGAAAGCACTAAACTGGCAATCAGCTAAACTGAACGTACTGAATACTTGGAACCCCGTATCACAAACGAAATATTAGGTTACTCCATAGAATATCGTTTCCTATCTCAGTTTATAGAAACATTTATATCGTGTTTCGATCACGCACTTCCAATGAAAGAGAAAAATATACATATCTCACGTTGCGGTGCGAATGGACGTTGCAACTGTAAGTTGCATTCTTTAATTCAAACAAATCCATTTGTACACGTGTTCTTCCAGAATAATTAAATAATTAAAAAATGCACAACAAAATTGAGTTTTTGATAGGAGACCTTCTTTTTTGACATGCTTGACAAAATATCCTGAGATGTACAGTGGGTAAAAAAAGTATTGGCACATTCTTAAAAAGGCGACTAATTGTTCAATATCGTATTATACGATTTGTATTTTTTGGGAAGCTAGAGCAATTAGTTTGCCACAGGATGCAAAAAAATTTTTGTCAAAAATTGTAATTCATCGGAATTATAGCAAAAATTCTAAAAGTTGCATTTTACAACTTTTTATGTGGGCCAATATTGAAAATTTAAAAAATGCGTCTTGTCAGAAAGGCAAATGTCGGTATATTTATAGAGAATAGTTCTTCAAAATTTATTTATTTAAACAATTATATTAACAATAAATTACCGAAATAATAATTCAAATAATAACTATAGAAATACATTTCCATACATTGTAAAAATATATTTATTTGAACAATTATTTTAACAATATATTACTGACATAATAATTCAAATAATAACTATAGAAATTAATTTCTGTACATTGTAAGAATACATTTATTTAAACAATTATTTTCACAATAAAATACTGAAATAATAATTCAAATAATAAATATAGAAATACATTTCCATACATTGTAAAAATATATTTATTCAAACAATTATTTTAACAATATATTACTGAAATAATAATTCAAATAATAACTATAGAAATTAATTTCTGTACATTGTAAAAATTGATTTATTATAACAATAAATTACTGAAATAATAATTCAAATAATAACTATACAAATAAATTTCTATAAATTATAAAAATATATTTATTTGAACAATTATTTTAACAATAAATTACTGAAAAAATAATTCAAATAATAACTATAGAAATGAATTCCTATTCATTGTAAAAATATAATTATTTAAACGATTATTTTAACAATAAATTACTGAAATAATAATTCAAATAATAACTATAAAATTGAATTTCTGTACATTCTAAAAATCAATTTATTTTAACATTAAATTACTGAAACAATAATTGAAATAACGAATATAGAAACAAATTATAAACAAAATTTTCTTTAAAACTTGTTTAAATCATAGATAACAAAAAATGACTTACAATATATGTATAATACAGAACTGTTATAATATCGGTCCAGTTCATGCAGTATAACAGAACCAGAATATAACAGCTACAGAACCGAAATAATATCGGTTCTCCAGAACCGTAACCGATATGCTCGTAACAGTTACAAAATCATTTCGGTTCTTCATAACTGTTTAGAAACCGGAACCGACATCATAACGGTTTTCAGTCTCTGGTTTCGAAGTCGGTAACATATTTTTTTAAATAAAATATTTTCTCAATAAAAAAGAAAGACATGATCCTCTTGACAAGAGGGTAAATGGAGTTGCCAACATTGCCGAGCGAGGAGCGAAGGGGTAAGCTTCGACGAAAATCGCGTCGCGGCGCGGCACGGCGGGGTGAGTCAGCTGAACGTTGATCGACGGTGTCCGTTGGTGGGGAGTAGAGGGCGGCTCGGCCGACCGAACGACGGAACGGTGCGCGATCCTAGTCAGTCGCGATTCGAAGTCGGCCGCGTGAACAAAGTGTTGTGTGTTGTGTAATGCGTATCGTGCTGTACACCTTCTTTCATATTTCTCGACGTCCTCGTGTATTGTGTTCACGGCACGTTGTGCGAGAATTGTGTGTACAAGAGAGAACGCAGCTGAAAGGCCGCTAAATGGCTTCGTTTACGTGCGCCTTCGTCGTTTCGTCACTACGGATATAAAAGGAAGAGTACGGGGAAAGTGTTCACAGGATTCGTCAGTGGTTTTATTTACCATTCCTCGGCGGTCCGTCGCGTGTGATCACAGTGTGTTTATCCGTTAAACGGAGAATCGTGCGAAGACAGGAGGCGAACATCTTTCGACAATGCTTACTTCCAGCGCGAATCAGTACCTCCGTCCGGAATACCTTACACCTCTGCCTATAACGGTTAGTGTTGTGCTTCTCTGTATCTTTTTTATTTGTCTTTACCTGCGCTGCAACCAACGACGATCTGTTTAGTGTGCCTCGGAACCTGCCCGAATTTTTCCGTCGACTTATTCACTACGCATTGTACCCTAGTAGCACAAAAATATTGGGTACTAGCTGACCTGACAGACGTTGTCCTGTCCAAATTTCAATAAATTTGGTTGTGATCATTTTGCGAATTTGTGAAAAGCTGTAGATTTACAGTAGCGGACAAATGATCGTATAGTGCAATATTTAAAAAATTATCTTCTTTTCTACAAAACGAATTTTTTAAATTTTCAATATAGGCCCACATAAAGTAGTTGAAAACTCAACTTTTAGTATTTTTTCAACAATTCCGATCAATTGCAATTATTGAAAAAATTTCTTTTCACATCCTTTAGTAAACTAATTGCTCTAGCTTCCCAAAAAAGTTCAAATCGTATAGTACAATATTAAAAAAGTTATCGTCTTTTTTAGAGCGGCCTAATATTATTGCGCGCGATTGTAGATATAAAAGAATCCTAGTAGCACAAAAATATTGGGTAAATGTTTGTTTCAAATATTGGAAAAATATTTTTTAAGCTACGCTTTTTCATATGAGAAAAATATTAGATCTGAATATTGTATACCAAGAAATGTAAATTGAATGTTTAGAAAATGTAAGCTAAATATTCAGAGAATATAAATTACATGTTTAAAAAATGTAAAGTAAATGTTTAAAACACGTGAAACCCATATTCAAAAAACGTTCAATTAAATCTTCAAATTTAGGAAAAAGTTAGAAACTATACATATATAATAACACCACTTCCTGTGCACTGCTTGAGGGAATATTTATCTTCGTCTTTGGAAGGGGCTTATTAAAAATACAGAAATTTTTTATGCAGTTAGAAAGATTAATGGCTCGAATAAATGCTACATTCGTAGGCCCACAGATTTTTTTTATTATATTAGTATATTAGGAAATAATATTCTATTTCTAATATGAAAGAGATTCATTTAATATTTAGAAAAAATATTTTTACATAACATGAAATAGATATCCTCTGCATATTTAAAAAATATTTGTTACTTAATACTAAACAAATATTATATGAATAATTGAATATTTAAAAAAGATTGAATCTCTTTTTAATATTATATGGATGTGTACACAATATTTTGTGCTACTAAGGTAAAGTGCGGTTCACACCGGAACACTGGGATTTCTGTAAAAAAGAATAATTCTTTCGCTTCACCCTCCAGGTTACTTTTGAACTTCGAAATTTGTTGCGATCATTCGGAATTAATTTTCGAGTCCGATTAATTTAGCTAGAAATGCTCCATTCTTTGCTGATTGATCACTGGACTGCGGATTTTATACATTCATGGCAACAAAGGATAAGTGTAATGTAATACACTAAAAATTATATTATTTTCAACTTATTAAACTTAGAAAGAAAATAAATTTCTGTTTCGCTCCAGTTTGTTACAATTCTGGTAGACATTTTTTATTTTGCGTAACGATCCGCTGTCCATTAATCACATTTATATTCTTTAGAGAAAGACGTAACAAAAGTACGCTGGGGGTTTTAATACAGACAAAGGTGAAACGACTAAAATTCAAATTAGAAATTATTGATTAATAAACAACACACCACGGTGTCCTTTATTCGTTAGTGGTCAAATATTTTGGATCGTAGAATTGGATCAAAGCGTGAATAATTTTGAAGAGATGTGGCGCTCGTCTGTCGAGTTTCAAAACTAGGGTAACGTAAATGACTGAAGAGGGTAATTCGAAATCGATTTGTTAAAATTGGCGGGTAAAATGCCGAACAATTAAACTTTGATGATACGGTGTCAATGTAATAACGGCCCGCTTATCGGGTCGTTATTAAACTCGATATGAAATAAATACCGCGAAGGACAATCGTTTCGACGGTCCCATTAATCGCGGCTGTCGGCGTTTCGTTAATCTCGACGGGAATGCATTTCACGTCTTACGCTTTAACTCCTGTAAACTATTTTGAGGACAGCGAGTGCTGGCAACGTTTCTGCTCGAACGTACACTGATTTACGAGCGTTGTAAATCAAAACGTGATTCGGTAATACAATGCTGTGAGGATAGTAGTGCCGGGTAAAATATTATTTCGAATTGTAAATACTCTGTTCTACTTTAGACCGTGCGAATAGTTCTGAAATCATATATCTTTTGCCTTCGCGGTTGGTGTTGGTAAATAGTTTTTCTAATTTATTTGAAAACAGACTTTTAAATATTTCAGTGCAGTTATGCGTGCGTATTATCCCATTGCACCTCCAGGGAAACAGTAGCACACATTTTTGTATGTTTTGTTAAACAGAAATATTTTGCGGAAATGTTTACAATACAAGTTAAATTCATTTTATTAAAAAATTTCATGGTCGACGGCTGATCACAAATTTTGAACGATTACAGTGACTCCCATTAATATTCGGACGCTCTAAAAAAACTATAGCTTGTTAAACTTTGAACTATACGACTTGAATTTTTTGGGGAAGCTAGAGCAAATAGTTTGCTACAGGATGTGGAAAAACATTTTTTCAATAATTGCAATTGATCGGAGTTGTAGAAAAAATACTAAAAGTTGAATATACAACTTTTTTATGTTTATGTTTTAACATTAATGTTAAAACAGTTATCGGTTTTTTTTTAGAGCGTCCGAATATTAATGGGAGTCACTGTAGGTATTTTCTAAATTAATTTTCTTGTTTTCGAGAAATATTCACAGTGTGTATTACAAATTGGAATATCAAATTGAAGTATCTAATTTTTATTTAAAGAAATTCCCCAGAAATTTAGTGTCTGCTAAAACAATTATTTCACCCAAAGTGTACAGCGCGGAAGGATAGGGGTTGGGGGTGTACACCAAAAATAAATTCTCTTTGTTTCCCTTACTTTTACTAATTTTTCAAGTTTTCAATATTTTTTGTAAATAGAATAACTCTTTTTACAATGTAGAAAATATCTGCCGAGCATACACTACATTTAATCACTTTCACTTTCTTATATTTTATATTTCTCATGGAAAAGTTGTGTTGACTAGAGAGCACATTATTCAAAAACATAAAAAATGATATCAATATAAATTAATATAGAAAGAAACTCCAAGGATGAAAAATGAAAATAGTGTGCGTTGTACCTTGAAAGAAGTGAATTTAAAAAGCAATTATTTATATTAACAATGTACGGGGTTTATATCGAAACAAAAGTGAATTACACGGCGCCAACGATGGAGAGGTTTAAAAGTTTTTAGACTGTTACAATATGTATACGGACAGTGCATGATGCAATAAATATTTGCACTAGTGCAGCTGATCTGTTTTCTAATTTTCCTTACGCGAACCATTTTATATACGTTTTTATGCTGTTGTAGTTAAGTACAATATTGGACGGGTAACAATTTTTTAAATAACATTTTCATTGAATATGATGTAATTTTCAACATGTTCACCTTCGTTATTTCTTGGATAAACATTCTAAACGTGTAACATTTTTTTACTTTAAGTGTAATATCAATTATAAAAAACTGTTCAAATGCAGATCATTATTTTCGATAGTCTTTAAATTTTGCTGTGTTGTATTCATATACATAATAATATTGCCGGAAGATAGTCTTTTTTTAGCAGAAAAATCTGTTTATTTGAAAAATTCAGTGTGAATTTCCAGTGGGAAAGACCGTTTCTCGTATTATCTAACTCGCTGCAATCTGCAATCCTACGAGAGGACTTCATGAACTGGAGACCATTTTTGTTCTCGCGTAGACTGTTTTTAATTTTCCGCTGTGAAATAACATTGAAGATACCAAGTTCAAATGCTTTTTGGCTTTGGTAAACGCCTTTGGTAGAGAGAATTAGTATAATCTCGTGTACGCAGCTTAATAACTTCATTTTTCCACCTAATTCTTTTTATGAAACGAAACAACGGAATCGGTATTTCCACAAGGGGACAGTGGATATTATACATTTATGACAAAAATGAGTAGGTGGAATTTAAAACGGAGTAAGACATACGAAGAATTTAAAAATATTGTTATATTATTTTAAAACGATTACACATGTTACGGAAGAAAATAAATTTCTTTTTCATTTTTGGTTTTACATTTTTATTTTGCATACAGATCCGCTGTCTAGCTGCGAGATAGAGTTTATAGTGGGGCAACTAAAATTTCCAGTATATATTTTTATATTTAAATTAAATTAAATTAATATAAAATTATTAAACGATAGGAGTAAAAGCATTTCCGTGATTTTATAACGCGAATGTAAATGAAACTGTGTTAGCTAGACGAAAGTGAACATCCGTCTCGGTAAGGGTTGATAAATTGCAATTTTAATTTTCAACGAGAAATCTGGTTTCTCGTTAATTGGTTGCCGTATATTGTGAACAAGAAGGTTGAGATTGCAATAGATAATAAACCACACCATTTGCGGCGTCATTATCAAGTAAATATGCAATACGCTCATGGTATTCCCGTGCATCCCCCTTAGTAAACGGGACAAGAGCATGCGTAGTGTTTCGATTGGTATCACGAGCATAAAGCAACAAGTAATGGACACTATTATCAAATATCTTGTTATGAAAACTAAATAAAATTTTGTTGTTGAAATGTTGGTTAACAGTTTTCAATATCGTCTTAATGAATTGTACCGTGTGTCGCACAATGCGAGATAGAATCCAAGTATTTAATGATATAATTACTAGACTGCGGATTTTATGAATATGTAGATGAAACAGTAAAAGATTAGAAAAATCTAAGAATTATTACGATGTTTTCCATGTAAAAAATTTATTAACGGATGAAATGAATTTTTATTTGACTCTTGTTATTTACGATCGTTGCAAAACATTTTTATTTTGCATAAAGATCCGCAGTTCGTAAGACAATCTTACTTAACATAGATATTTCAATTACATGTTTTGTCCCTTGAACAATAATTAAAATTTTAATATGGTAAGAATAAAACATGATGGTTAGGAAAAACATATGAAATGTTAAAGAACATAAATTCTATCGAGGCAGTTAATGCTCTCAGTTTTGCTTCAATAATTAACAATATACGTCTAACATGACTCGGTATGTAAGAATTAGTTCTTATATGAAAGATCTTCGGTCAGTAGTACTTTAAAAAATAATAGATTAGTAGTAGGACATCATTTTATTTGTGACTTCAAAGTTATAAATTATAATTTTTCGGAGTTAGAATCCTTTATCTATTAAAAATTCTGTCTGCTTAACAGCAAAACGAGTATAATGGTTTAAATCCGCAGTTCTGCAAGCAAGTTTATGATTCTGCGTAAAATTGAGAATAATTCATGAAGAACAACAAGCATTAGGTCGATGCATATGAAATATAGTTTTTCCGCAGATTCAGTTTTAGATTGGGTAACCGATAGATTATCTCGCACAACGTTAAGAAAAATAATCCGAGTTTTTAAAGTTAGAAAAAGATTCAATTGATCACCGACATAACTTCTTACATGTTTATGATAATCTCTTGTATCAGAAGCGATAATAGAATATTTTAATTCGTCAGAATCAAATTGAATTTAATTGAATTTTAAAACTTGGTCGCGTGAGTCTTAATTTCCAACTTTTAAAATTTCACTGTGAAAGCGTACATTTCTATAGGAAAGTGAAATGAATTTGCAACGAATCTACTGATAATAGGAATACGGTATTTCTATACAACAATTTGCTATTTTTTGTAAACTTAATTACCTCGTGTATTACTTTTTTTTTATTTATTATGCTATGAAACCCCACATGGGATTATTAGCAGCATGTACATATCTGTACATGCTAACATTACAATAACAACTTATAAACTAGGAGAAGTAACATAATTAACAATTCTAGTACAACATTAATGAGTTATCAAATTGTTTTTTGTCTAATGGAATTAGTTAGTTGCGTTTTTCTAATCAAATACAATTTTTGTGGAAACAGTTAACTCTTTTTTAATTGTATCCGTATCATTAAAATTCTATCAAAATTTAATATTTTTGCAAAACATAGCTACAACATCAACTAAAATTGTCATTAATTATATTGACGAAAAGTTAATCTTGCTATAGCCATATACAAAATAGTTACATGTAGGTTATAAAAAAAAAGAAATTTATTTATACATAGTCGTCTCATTTTCGAATGAAATCTGAAAATTTCTCAAGAAATACAATCCTATTGTATATTTCGATGTTCCAGAAACTTGTAAATACACACTTGTTTTTCGCACATGGAATCATTCATCCTTCAGATCTACTACGTGCCACGGGACACTATGAATATGAAAATTGACTTCCATTAAGCAGTTCCATTAATCATATAAATTTCAATTTACAATTACGAGCCGCGTGATTAAATTGAATAAAACAGGCGAAGTAGAATTTCAGTATGGGAATCATTTACAAGAAATCCGCAATGACATAAAAGAAATATAGTCGAGCTGTGTGACGCGGCGAAAAAAAGAGGACCAGTATTCTTCGCGGCAATAAAAGTTAGCGACGGCGATGAAAAGACCGAGGACGGTATTACCGGATTAAAATATTATGCCGGGACGTTCCGTTAACTTTTGCGGAGGCAATTAACATACAGCTTTAACCGTGATTTCGTAATAGCCTGTTGCAATTCACGGCATTAATATCTGTCGGCGTCGCGCCATTAGCAGAAGCAACCGTAAACGGTGGGGATAGTTGCATGAACGTTGTATTTTAATTACATCAAACATCTGTTCGACGAACATATCAGCCGCGAGAAATATTGTTCCTCTATACGCTAATTATACCAACTGCATCATCTTGGCTGGTTCCGAGGCGATTGCTCGATCGGCGCCAATATTAAATTATCCCAGACATTCTCAACAGCGATAGCGACTGCACCGCAAGACTATGTATTAATTATCAGCGATGTTTCTACATTTTTCATTCGCCGCTCGTTATTTACCTTTATCGCGTGATCAAAGATTTGTGCAATCCGTAAGACGATTATATATTCTCGAAACGTTTTATTAGATCGGCTTCAATATGCAACGAGCGTGCCGATTGTAACAGGGACCCGTTAAATGCTCGTAGCTCCGGACCGACGGCAACCATTTAACAAGTTTCTACCTGTAACATGAAACTTATTTCACATAAATTCACTCATGCCAGACACGTACGATTTTATAGGCTACGATCAAAAGACGAGGAGCGATAATCCTGTGAATTTGAAATGTTTCAAATTTATTACAACCAATTAAAGATACATCCACTGGAAATTATTAGCGGACGACTATATTACTATTTATAAGATAGTTGGTTTCTCTGTCTGGTTTTATATTTTCTGGATCAGCTAGCTCCTTTTAAACTCGTTGCGATGTTAAACGTTCTTTTATAAAATCCATTTCTTGATCAATGCTAGACTTTTACAGACTCGTGAAATAACATTAAAAAATCGTTGACAACTATCGAATCATTTAGAACATTGATTTTATTTAATTTTTACTGGAAAATGCAATGTCGTGCATATTTACTCCTGTTGTTTTATCCGTTTTTGTTATTTATGTTAGAATGTTGTGGTAGAAATACTAAGACATCTGAACATATTTAAAATTGTCATAACATTACAAAGTTAATCATTGAATTTAAAATAAAATAGATTCATAGTTTATCTTCTATTTCTCCATTTTTGAGACAATCATTCATATTAAATTTTAACCCATTTGCATCATTGGTTTGTTGTTATTATCATTATGTACAAATTACTGAAATGATAACTGTTTTTTGAATTTTTACATTTTTCTACTGTGCTATAATAAGAGAAAATTGATAAGGACGTTACTTTTCATTCTCCCTTATGATGTAAATGTATTAAAAGCAGCCAATTGTTTTATCCGTTTATGTTATTTATGTTAGAATGTTGTGGTAGAAGTACTAAGACATCTGAACATATTTAAAATTGCCATAACATTACAAAGTTAATCATTGAATTTAAAATAAAATAGATTCATAGTTTATCTTCTATTTCTCCATTTTTGAGACAATCATTCATATTAAATTTTAACCCATTTGCATCATTGGTTTGTTGTTATTATCAATATGTACAAATTACTGAAATGATAACTGCTTTTTGCATTTTTACATTTTTCTACTGTGCTATAATAAGAGAAAATTGATAAGGACATTACTTTTCATTTATGATGTAAATGGATTAAAAGCAGCCAATTAGTTCATGCGTTCATAAAATTGTATTTTCCACTAACATGCATCCGCTCAATGATTCAATGCATTCGAAATACCCTTCACTATTTCGACCCTAAAACATCCACAAATATTTGATCACTATGAATTTCAAAAAATATTTCCGAGTAGACACATTCGAGACGTTTACGTCCGCATAACCGCGTCGACGAACGCGTTTCGGCGGTTTTCATAAAATATTCTCGAAGCAAAAGTAATGAAGTTCCACCATGCTACCGGCGATTCCTTCCCCGAGAAATTCTCGAAACGCAGACGCTCGTTTATACGTTTATTTTGGTTACAGTTGGATGCGAAGAAGAGTCCCCTCGCTCTGCTCGCTCAAACTTGCAGCCAAATAGGAGCCGACACGCCGTCCAATAAATCTCTGCTAGGCTCGTTGGACAAACCGTCGAGTAACAAATCGTCGAAGTCGGATCAATCACGTGAAAAATCGTCGCCGGCTGTCGCGCCGACGTCGACAGAACCGAGCAAGACCAATTTCAAACCGTACGAGTCGTGTTTGGGTCGTGAGAAAGCAGCCAGTCCGGATGAGCAAAGGTCAGCATCTAGTCACTCGACGTCTGGACGATCTAGAACACCTGGTGGCAGTAATAAACGATGTTCGAGTAATCAGAGCGCCTCTTCGGTTCGCGCGGTAACACCGCAAGGTCGGAAAACTGCGACGCCGAACGGCGACGTCGCCCGGGAGTCGCCAGCTTCGAGGACATCAACGGCGAATCTGTCGCAGCTCGAGTCCAGTTCGTCACAGCCGGTCGTCGTAAGCAGTCCGTCGTTGCAGGTGAAATCACCGTACAGTCCCGCGGGTGTTCTAGCGATGACGGATCCGTCCATCAAGGATCTTCCTCTGGGTACTTTCAAACCGGGAGTTAGTTTAGCCACGACGTCCGCATATCTGGGCTACAGCCCACAGTTGCCTATAGACGTGATGGCCAGCTCGTTAATGTCCCAACACCACGCAGCCTTGAAGAACGGCCTGGTATCCGGGAATCCGTATCTGAGCTACGCCAGGTTGAAGAGTGCTTCGGGACCGGACACTCTGATGCCAGTGTGTCGGGATCCGTATTGCACCGGTTGCCAACTGAACTCTCATCTCTTCGCTAGCTCGGCGAGCGCGGTTGCTAACGGGAAGTTAACGTCCACCACTGGTAGCACACCGGGCACCTGTCCCGCTGGTTGTGCTCAGTGCGATCACAAGCCTGGCACACCCTACGGAGCCTTGGGGGTTGCTGCCTACGCTCATGCACAATTGGCTGCGTTGGCTGCAGCCTCGCAACTTCCCTACGTTTGCAACTGGATCGCCGGTGACACGGCTTACTGCGGTAAAAGGTTCTCCACGTCGGACGAGCTGCTGCAGCATCTCAGGAGTCACACGAGTGTCTCGACGAGCGGTGCCACGGATCCTTCAGCGGCGACCCTGTCCCTTCTGTCGCCCTCCGTCGGACTACCGCCGACGCATCCTTTGTTCTCCAGAACTTATCCGACGCCACCTTTGAGCCCGCTCGCGACAGCGCGTTATCACCCGTACGGGAAACCCTCGCCGCTTCTGCCGCCGTCTTTATCGTCCCTGGGTCTACCGCTTCCACCACCTCATCCTCACACTCCTGCAGGCCTGCCACCTTATTTCTCCCCGTACTCGCTGTACGGAGCACCTCGTCTAGGTGCCGCGTCTGGCATGCCGCAATGAGTCCTCGATCATGAACCTTGCCCATGATTGGACACGTAGGAAACTATCAACCGTTTAACTGTGATCCATGTTATGAGTACGAAGTAATGGAGTGTGTTTGATATATGGAAGTATGAGAACCGGGAGACCCGAAGACATCGGATTTCGGAGAGCGAACAAGTATTATTGCTAAGGTAACCTCATCGTAATGTCATTAGACGAATAAATTGGTTGCTTGATGCTATCCGCGGTAACGTCCCGAATACGATCGCGCGATTCTCTGGTGCTTTTCTTTTCTGTTTTTCAGTTCGTGTATCGCGTCGGATCATTCCGCCGAATTGATTTGTTGTTGAACCAGACACTTCTTCGGTCGTTACACCGATTCATGTTGAAGATGTTAACGAACAAGAGTTTTATACCTCGAAAGGAGACCTTGCAGGAAAATGATTTTAGTCTCTTACGGATACTGTAATTATAGAAAACGATTTTGGTGAAAATTGCTTTCAACAGTAGATCAGAATATTAACGAATATCGTTTCAAAAGCTTGCTCTTCATTATACATGTATTCTTCAATAGATATTTACAGTAGTAATGAAGTAATAAGAAAAATGATTGAGTCGATTCGAATCTGGCAAAGTACAATGTCAATGGAAAAAT
Organism: Lasioglossum villosulum; assembly: GCA_963971365.1. NCBI lineage: Eukaryota > Metazoa > Arthropoda > Insecta > Hymenoptera > Halictidae > Lasioglossum > Lasioglossum villosulum. Next base: position 29,824,912 of record OZ020498.1, on the reverse strand, counting down.
TTTTTTCTCTTGATAATTCTATTAAAGAAATCAATCAATCCATTCTCGCACTAATATAGATTTTTTATTTTGTATGTACATTTTGTACGAAACAGAGTTCTTGACATGCAGATAGTTACCTAGCACATTGACAATACAATAACGGTTATTAATAGACTTCGGAGTTTATGCACGTATCATACAAATGAGTAGACAGCAATTTAAAACAGTCAAAGGAATGTTTATACATTATCTTATATGACTCATGTTTCTTGTAATCAATACAATTTTTATTTTACATAAAAATCCATATTCTAGATATTAAACATAATATTTTTAATCGCGTTTTAATTTGCCTAGCCGTGTTAGCAATGTGTAGTTTTAATTAATTAAATATTCTTCACTATTTCAATCCTTAATTTATTCTTAATTTACTCTATCGAGTAGTAGCCATGCCAAAGATGATTTTATAGGCAAAAGTAAATGGCAAATACGATGTTATGTATTCTTCATATGCAAATTCGTTTAATTCAATGTAGTCTAGTTTAAATATGTTCTTTGTTGTACACGTATTTAATTACTAAATTGCTTTTTGACAAGACAAAGATGATTTATTACATTCAACTTTCATGCTTTTGTGCGTAAGTCTAGTTGTAATAAATATCTAAGGAAAACGCGTCAGATTGCAATTTATAATTAATATAGTGTTTTCGTAGTTTCACAGCTTGTAACCGAGAAACGTATTCATTAAACAGGTCTTGCTCAATGTTCTCAAGCATTATTAATTATGAAATAGTTTAGACAGATTATTTCAGAGTTAGACAATTAAAATTGTTCACTGTGGTTTATATGTGAAGTCGATTATACACAGGAGCCATAGGAAACATTATTTTTAAAATTCATAACGAAAGCATTAAACGCAACCACAATTATCAAAATATTTATATCATTTTAATTTACGTATATTCTATATAGCTGGATTGAATTTCAAATAGCAAACATATTCTTTAAAAAAATTGTAGAAACATCATTAAAATTACGTTTACTGGGCAGGTCACCCTATATTCTTCTCTAGGAAAGATTAACTTTGAATTATTCTTTATTGTAGTATGAGAATGCTGCACACGGATGACTAGACTGCACAAAACTCTGATAGTGCAAATGTCTGCAAAATAATAATTCTTGGATGGTATTAAATTTCTTATTTTAGATGTAACTCCTAAAACGTTCGGAGAAGAGTATCAAATTTTTGGTATGTATTTTTTCGCAAACGTTAGAAATGATACGCGTGCAATCGATTGGTATCTGGATTTTCAGCAGGTTATTCGTGAGAATCGGTTACGTTATGCACAGTGGTGGGGTATTTGGCCCAAAAAGGCGGAGAAATTTGATTTCAGAATTTTGTATAAGTTGTAAAATTTTTTCTGTCCGACGTATCAAATAAATATTGTTTCTTCAGTTTACAACCGTGAAGTACTCTACTTCGTTAAAAGTCGGGAGACTTTATAGTACCCTTTGTGTCGTTATAAAGTCTCTGAAACAGTGTTCGTTCAAATTGTGTAAATTCCTACATTGCAGAAGTTTTTTTAGTAGATATACAGGGCAGTTTCGCACAGATTTAATTTAATTTTCATATAAATTAGTACAGTTATTAATATTTGAACATGATCAATCAATGTAAGCTTATTTTCGATTATAAAACGTCATTGATGATTTTGTTACACTATTGAGTAATATCGAGAAAAAGGAAATTAGTCCCACAGGTGCATAAATTGAATTAAAAATAATAAATTACATCATCTCAACATAATTTACACGCAAAAATAATTTTTTCAAGGATTACCGATAATCGGAGGAAAAAATGTTTGCAACAAAATTTGAACAGTATTTATACATGTACATTTTACATATAAAATTAAAGAAAAGGTTTTTCGACAAAAACTAAAATCATGTTTATATTTTAAATGTTAAAATGCAGTTTTGATTTAATATTGTAGCATGAAATAGCTTGTTCCGACTTTTCGGGCCAAATGCCTCGCTGTGTGCTGGTCGGTTCATCGAGAAATCTTCGGTGAAAAGATCCGAAAGGACGGCGGCGAGTATTACCGTATCAAGCGTTTAACTGTGATTTTTCGCGCGAGGATAACGGAGTGTACCGTTGAAAGGGAGCAAATCTGAAAAGAACGTGTGCCTGAAAGAAAAATCCTAATGGCCGCCGTGTAGTTACGAATCGTGGACGCGCCTTTAACAGGCTCTTTTGTATAATCGCGGCGTTACGATGCTTCCCCGGTGCTTAATCTTAATATTATGCCGCGTGCTCGCTCTGTTTGCCTCGTGGTTCAAATTTCCTGACGCCCACCTGCCTCTCCGGTCGTAATTTTCATCGCGAATCTAAAACGTTTTATGCCCTTCGGTGCTCTCGCGTAGATACGCGGCCAGAAGCGATTTTTCCTGTTACTGCTGTTAATGAATTTTCGTTCGAACCACCCGATAATTTTTCAATTAAAAATCATTCCGCGCTCGGCGTGCGAGCGTTTTCTGCAACAGTCACGTGTTCCGGTCGACTCGGCTGCGGCCGACGTGTTACTTAATTTCGGAGAAATGAAACAAGTGCCACGGGTAACGTTGAAAAACCAATGTTCAACTGTGATTTCCGAGTGAGAAAGGTGTAACGTGCGTGTGAGTGAGACATGTTGTGCTTCCGCTACAGAGAGAGTTATTGTACGTGTATATAAAAAATGTATGTGTATGCGTGACTCTAGAATTTATCGATACACGCGCAATCACGGAGTCGTGCTCGAGCCTCGTGCACTGTTCGCGTTCGTCTGACCCAGAAGCACACTTTTTCTTTTTAACCACTCGCTTCTTGCTGTGGAAATGTATCAATTAATTTCACGCCAACCTGTTATACGTAGTACAATCGACTTATCAGTAGACTGCGGATCTCTATGGAAGGTAAAGATGTTTTGCATTGATTGTGGGACTCGGAAATAACATAAAAATTGATTTCATCCCTTAGTCGCATTAAAAGCAACATTAAGGTAAAGGTACTAGTAGTTGACCAGTTAAGGGAAGTTTTCCACGCGAACAATAGTAACCATTTACTCTATCATTAAATAGCGAGATTTGATGACACTGTTTAAGTCTTCTAAATTTTGTACCAAGGCCAGTTTTTAAAGGAAGTTTACTTGTACAAATTTAAGAAACATATTTAGAAATTCAGTAATTTTTTCAGAAGTTGACCACTCATGAAAATGAAAAATCTAGTAATTGACCTCCTATTCGTTAGTAGTAGACCTAGAATATTTTTACTAGAAATTTATACTAGAAAGAGGATTAAAGCAATAATGTTGGGAATCATTTTACTATCATTTAGTTTCAACAATTTCCAGCACAAATTACAATTAAAGAAACAAATCAATTCCATAAAAAGTTTAATTGAGGAACAGAGTAGACGTTGCATGTTAATAGAGAATAATATTAGAGAAATTTAACCAACAGATGGTATGGCATCCGAGGTTCACTTTCGTCAAAAGTGTACAGCTTAGAAAAATCTTATTTTTTATGTTTTTCTATAAAATGGTCAACTTACTGGTACCTTTACCTTACAATATTCTTGAATTTTTTAAATCTTTTACTGCATTTTATATTTCAACCTAACTAATCTCTTCAGAAATGCATAAACATCCGCAGTGTACTTATTAGTTATGGGTAAAGCATTGGGACATTGTTGCAACACGATTTTCTAGAACAGTGCACAAGGGTGAAAGAACGTTAGTAGCTTAACGGTTCTGTATTTGGACGATTTTGGCCATGGCCATCTCTTGTACATTTGGCAACGCTATCTCAGTCCGATCTGAAGTTGGTCGTGTTGTATCACGGCCTTCTCTGTATTCTAAGGAAAAGTCGTGAGGAAAAAAGGATTTTTATTCACAAAATTGGACACACTGATAAGAAGGAGTTAACGACCGCAGGCGCTCGTTTTAATCTGTTTTCTTTTTTTGCAATCTATTGGCGATCGTAATTTTACAATTCTTCTGTTATTTCTGATTTCCTGTTTTCATACATTTAGCAATATATAGGGTTGGCTGTTAATATAAACACATACATACAACTTCGTACTTCAAATCTATAATATTCTACTATGCAGCTGTAGTTGCTTGATCGGGCCAGAGTTGTCAGATAAGGGGATAAAGTTACCCTCTCTCTATTGCCAATCTACATGATTACAAGCACGACAGAGAAGAAACACGTCACGTGACTAGATTTATGTAATATTCTAATAATTCCAAATTTCGATTGAATTTCAGTTCTCTTTTTAAATTCATCAATTAGCTTGCATAAAAATATATCTGCATATATTTATTTATTTATTATTATTGCTTTAAACCAAGTGATTTATATAGCAAGTACAATATTATTACAATTACCTTACATTAACTAAATGAAACGTTATTTCTAAATTCTAACGGAACATTGTTTGAGAAAATTAAAAATATCTGCATATAACGTAAACTTACATCATTTGTATTGTAATCTATTGTTTTTCGTATCCTTGCGTGCTTTTCTTTGTAATATTAATTTAAATGATATAATAGAGCAGACAATTTCTTTTACGTTTACGTATGTACATATATGCCATGTAAAAATTTTCACGAAATGCCAATGTATAACTTAACAATTTTTAGGAAATGCAAATGATAGTTCGAAAAACGTCTTACGAATCTAACAAACCCTTGGACTCAATTTTTAATTAAAAAATCCAGAATTCTATTAATTCTTTCAACCCAGATAATTTTTATTCTATGCAATCATTTTACATATTGTGCACATCGAATTGAACTTGTTTCACAACTGTTTTGAATAACGATATGGCAATTTTTACTAGCGCATCAGCAGTCGAGTACAAGGGGCTAATAAACTTGATAAAAATGCGATGTAACTTTCAATTTTGTCAGGTAATGGTTCTCCGACTCGCGCGAAGAACAGTTATCTTCTCCACCAATCAGAAGCAATCACGAATCACGTGACAGGGCTGCAACGGATGCATGGGAAACAGCGTGGTAGAAGGGGAAGGTAGAGTGGGGGCACGAATCTTAATCTGGCGACTCTAGATCGGACTGATACGCCAGAGATGGCCGTGCATTTGGCACAATCGAGATAATCGTACCTAGTTTGTTTTTTTGTAGGAACGACGGACCTGGTAAAAATGCACCAGTGATTAGTTTGGTGCGAATGTAACGATTATTCGAACATTTTCGCCGCCATGCACGTGTACGGTACCCGATCGCTCAAATTGCACCGCAACTTGTTATCCGCGATCAGAGGATGAATAGATTACAGGATCCAATTGTAGGTTTAACGAAGAGAAAACTAGGTTTGTCAGCGGTTATTGATCTCTTTTCACACTTTGTGCCTTTTTTCTATTATCAGTCATATGCTCATGACTATAACGGACATGTGATACGATTCTTTTACTCGATGCAAGCACCATCTATGCTCGGTGGCTAACAAGATGGCGGCGAAGACGTTCAAGTAATAATCGCAGTTTCTTTTCAGACGATCGTCGAGATTAAAAATTGATAAACGAAAAGTGTGTTCCTTTCTGGGAGATGTACAGTTTCGTCGACGGTGCAGGCATATTCTTTCTCTCTCTATCTCTCTCTTTCTCTATCTCTCTCTTTCTCTTCCCCTCTCCGTAATTGCGAGCCATTCGAATTAATGTAATGCAATCAGTCTATGTGTAGTATTTATGAATTAACTATCTATTGCTAACCTTCATTGTAATTACTGTACATTTGTTCATAGATATGTAGGATGTAAGTCTAAAGAAGAAAAAAAAAGAAAATTGATTTTTCGACGCGACGCAGCGGAGCTCAGTGATAATCAGAGCTGGGTAAAATTTAGAGGAAAAAATCTATTTCGAATACTGTTCACATCATCGCGCGCTTTTACGGTTTAGGTGATATGATATTTTCAATAGTAAATTTAGAAATGGAATTGCGTGTCACGCCTTCGAGTAACCATAACGTTTGGCAGAGTAGATTTATTGATAAATTTATTTTACTAAACGAAAATATATTGCAAGATAATACCTCTCTTTCTCTATCTCGCTGTTTTAAAAGTTCCCCGAATGAAATTCTATTTTTAAATACTATTTTGTAAAATTTATTACGACATAAGATATTTGATTTTGAATGTTGTACACAGGATTCCGAATAAAATAGACTGTTCGCGGTTTGAAATAACTTTTACCCAGCGCTGGTGGTGATAGACGCGTGTATGGAAGATTAAACAGATTTCTGATTAGGTGGCGACTATATCGTGTCTATATTTTTGCGTAACCAAAGTTTTTAGTAATCGATCGATAATTTCGTAGCGTTACGGGTTCCTCTATAACAACGTTATGTAGCGGGATTGAAAAGGCGAGAAAAAAAGTATTGCGAGATATTTAGTTGTAAATAGATTTATTTTATCGTATACGAGAGTGTATATGTATAATATGTATACATATTGTAATTGCTATTATTACGATCAAAGACATTCTGAATGTCGGGACAATCTTTTGACTTGTAAAAGCAAAACCTCTGGTTATTTGTTAGACGTATTAGTAATTAGTTTCTACTTCGATCTGAATTTTGTATTTTTTATTATATTATTTCTCTCGGAACGCATAATGAGATCTGTGTTGACTTGTTGATTCTACTATTATTGTTCTGCATTACGTAGTGCTCTTTGATACCCTATTAAAGTGAAATATATGAGAACATATTTCGTATCGGAATATATTTTTGTACCCTTTACTCATTCTCGCTGTCGAGATTGCACATTCAAATGTTTGTTTTATCACCGGAAATCTTTTAATAGATTTCGAAATAACCATGTTACAGTAATTTCTCAATCGTAGTCCTCGGTCGCCTCTGCAATCGTAGTCCAGTGCCTACCCATTCCACCGCCTGTCAACGCTGCGCCGGGCAGCAGGACGGCGATGTTTGATGTCGGCTCGGGTATATCGGTGTGAACACCACTACATTGACTCGAGTGAATCGAATTTTCAAACTACTTAATTTTCATTATTTTTTTATGAGATTTTACTGGCTTATTCCTGGCATTTTTCTGATTAAGATCATACCAAACACGATATAATTTGGCCAATATTTAGTGGTTTAATCGACGATGAAAGTTTTACTTACAAGAAGGACAGCGTGTTTGATCTATGCCGGCGACGGCGACTCTTCGCGTCTCTTTCTTTCCAATACGCTCTTCTTCGTTGCGTTCGAAACTTTCATCGTCGATTAAACCACTAAATATTGGCCAAATTATATCGCGTTTGGTATGATTTTAATCAGAGAAATGCCACGAATATGTTGGTGAAAGTTCCATAATGATATCATCGAAAATAAAGAAGCTAAGGTCTTGGTGTTTTATTGTGATGACGCACGGGCCTTTAAACTGTGCCGACGGGGACATGCTTCGGCCACGCGATCCTATTTCATTCTGTCCTTCTCTACGTTCGGCTTGTCGTTTGAAGTCCCAGCGCGGTAGGGTAGACGCAGTCATAAATCAAAAAATAGCCACCCTACTTGATCGCAGTCCGTTCATAACACGGGTGTTGGGACTACGATTGAGAAATTACTGTACATCATGAAGAAAATCATCGAAATTATTAGATTATATTATTCCAGATTGTTTACTTAATCGTGATTGAAATCGCTGTTGACATTGCAGAAGTTACCAAAATATGCCTTAGTTGTATATTATCTAATAATTTTCAGCATACAACGTGTTAAGACTGCAACATCAAATGTTCAATTTTTAATTTTCAAATTTGAAATCAAGGAAAAGCAAAAATCTCATGGGAATGTACACTATCGTAGGTGGATTATATAAACTAAAACGTTGAGTTGTATATACCATTTAAACGGACTTCAATTACTTGAATGATAAGATTTAATATACGATACATAGAAAAGAAGTATAGTTTACATAATAGATACGCCATTGTGACTTAAGAAGTATACACAACGTGATACTTAACTTTCATATAAAGGTAAGTTATTCTCTCTTATGTAGATTACTGTCTGATTTAAATATTTTTAATTATTATCAAACGAGAAAATATAGCTTGTCAACTGTAAGAAATTCATTTTTGAACGAAAATAGTTCTAGTAGAAAGGAGATACATATTTAACGTTTTTTGTTATTGTATATCTGCAATTGTAGTTGCAGTAATTGTACTCTTTAAATTTTTTCCAGATAATTGCGTCACCCGATTTTATTTGTATACAAATTTCTCTTAAATACAATTTTCTGAAAGACGGTTACATTGTGTTTAATTAATAATTGAACAGATCGTATATCAAATTTGTGCATAAAAAGATAACTCTAACGGTGTTAATTATACTTGTACGTTGAAACATTACCACACCAATCAAAAGACTGCTTACAATACCTATGCCGTGTCTATAAGTATACAGGATGTCCTAAAAATGTCGTACTTCCTCTGACTTTTTCTTCATCTCAGAAATTACTTCTTTCAAGGAAGTAAGACATTTTTGGGACACCCTGTATATGGTCTAATGTTTGTATGTACTAATATCGATATTTTCTATTTGTTTCGGTTGTTTTTCTCATCGCGTACTGCAGTCATACCGTTATCCCTTGTAGCATTACTATTTCCGCACGATTAATAAAATGTTCTTACAACCAAGAAAGGAGAAGTGACATACTCTCGAGAACCAGTTCTTTTATGAATAATAACGGATACCGATTGCAGATTTCGATAAACTGTTGAACACTTATATTACATTTCGATGTATGTAAGCACAGCAAATATGTACATGACTACCCGTTTTCGAAACGAGTGGCTTTACATGTTCGTGATAGTAAAAAGAGATTAAAAAGTTCATGCATACTGGCTGCACCGTATTTACTTCCAAGATGAAAGAGCTGAAACCTGTTGAAGATTTTTATTTTCAATATCCTCTGCTTAAAAGGAAATTTTCTTTCAGTCACTTTGTAAATAATTAAAAGCTGCATTTAAATACGTCTCTCATTTATTATTTATAGACTGCGAATCGTTATGCAGAATAAAAATTGTCTGCATTAATTGCAAGGTACACGAGCGATATAAACATATATACTTTTTATTAAAAAATATAGTGTTAGGAATTCACTGGCTCAAAAGTGATACGTGCTTAAAGTTGAACGTTGAAGTTTAGCCGCAGTATGTGCCTGGAGAAATTTATTTACCACTATATCTACCATGGTTAGATGACCGGCATTTATTATTGTAAGTATTGAAAGCATACATATCGATTTATGGAAAATAATGGAATAAATATTCTTCTGCAAATATCTAGTTCTTATTGAAAATTGTGGGGCATCTGACTAAATTTAGTTATGCCATTTTTATGAGGATATATTTACAGTGACTCCCATTAATATTCGGACGATCTAAGAAAAAACGTTAATAGTTTTAATATTGAACTATACGATTCGAATTTTTGGGGTAGCTAGAGCAAATAATTTACTACAGGAAGCAAAACAATTTTTTTTGAGCTTACCACGGTTAGATGGTCAGCATTTATTATTGTAATTATTGAAATCATACATATCCATTTACGAAAAATAATGACATAAATTTTCTTCTCCAAGCATCTTTTTATATTGAAAATTGTGGGGTATCTAAGTAAATTTAGTTACAACCATTTTTATGAAGCAATATTTACAGTGACTCCCATTAATATTCGGACGATCTAAAAAAACGTTAATAGTTTTAACATTGAACTATACGATTTGAATTTTTGGGGGAAGCTACAGCAAATAATTTACTACAGGAAGCAAAAAAATTTTTTCTAAGCCTACCACGGTTAGATGGCCAGCATTTATTATTGTAATTATTGAAATCATACATATCCATTTACGAAAAGTAATGACATAAATTTTCTTCTCCAAGCATCTTTTTATATTGAAAATTGTGGGGTATCTAAGTAAATTTAGTTACAACCATTTTTATGAGGCAATATTTACAGTGACTCCCATTAATATTCGGACGATCTAAAAAAAAATGTTAATTGTTTTAACATTGAACTATACGATTTGAATTTTTGGGGGAAGCTACAGCAAATAATTTACTACAGGAAACAAAATAATTTTTTCCAAGCCTACCACGGTTAGATGGCCAGCATTTATTATTGTAATTATTGAAATCATACATTCTTCTCCAAACACCTATTTTATATTGAAAATTGTGGGGCATCTAAATAAATTTAGTTATACCATTCTTATTCGGATATATTTGCAGTGACTTCCATTAATATTCGATCTAAAAAAAACGTTAATTGTTTTAACATTGGACTATACGATTTGAATTTTTGGTGGGAGCTACAGCAAATAATTTACTACAGGAAGCAAAAAAATTTTTCCGAGCTTACCACGGTTAGATGGCCAGCGTTTATTATTGTAATTATTGAAATCATACATTCTTCTCCAAACACATATTTTATATTGAAAATTGTGGGGCACCTGAATAAATTTAGTTACACTATTTTTATGAGACAATATTTACAGTGACTCCCATTAATATCCGATCTAAAAAAACGTTTACTGTTTTGACATTGGACTATACGATTCGAATTTTTGTGGGAAGTTAGAGCAAATAATTTACTACAGGAAGCGAAAAAGATTTTTTCAAAAATTGCAAATGGCCAGAATTGCAGAAAAAAATACTAAAAGTTGCATTTTACAACTTTTTTATGTGGGCTTATATTGAAAATTTAAAAAATACGTTTTGTAGATATGTGTTAATTATATGGACTGTGAAAGTTTCATCGAAATCGATTGATGCGGAAAAAATTACAGGCATTGAAAGATGTAAGAATCTACAGTTAGAGCCCGAAAATCGTGAAAACCTGCAACTTTTACCATAGCCCATTGCAACGTCGACTGATTTTGACGAAATTTTCAGAATATATTTAATTGACACAGATTTACAAAACGTATTTTAAAAATTTTCAACTTTCAATATGTTTTCTACAATTTCGATGAATTGCAATTTTTGAAAAAGTAATTTTTCACATCCTCTAACAAACTGATTCCTCTAGCTTCCCGAAAAGTGGGATTCACTGTACCTATAATTCGAATGCTTGGTAGGATTGGTGTTAATAATTTGAACGGAAGCATTTTCGTAATTTCAATAATTACAAGTCGAAAAACGTGAAAAATATAATAGTACGTTTAATGTTAAGGAAGAAGTGTTTATTTTATCTGTATTTTGAATAGTAATCTACGTTTGCCAGAAGCTGATAGCTTTATTTACACGTAACAGAAGAGATACTTGTTGAAAGCAGGATGCGTAGTGGCGTCGACGATTCCGACTAGACGTTTAATGGGTTTTTGGGACACAACAGGATGTTCCCGGAGTGAATGGTAAGATCGTGGAATGAATCATGGCGGGCAATTTTACAGTCTGCTAAAGGAGCACTTCCTCGCAAGGATACGGCTTGACAAAAAACGGAAACCGATGCAGGAGTGTTCGAGCGGCATCGTGTGTTCCATCGGGTCGGAGCCTCCGACTCGGAGGGTGATCTTGCTCGCTCTTTGAGTGATTTATGGACAGACTGCTGTGACTCCGTCTACTTCACCTATTCACCTCGTTAGAAAGGATAATGTATTCATGAGCGGTCAGGCTCGTTCCAAGCGTTACCGTGAATTTCTAAGCTGAACGCCAGAGGTAACCGTGTGGAACAATCCTTAAATCAACTTTGATCCGAACACCCGGTGTGTAGTTTTATTTCAAATTTCGTATCATATTAGTTTAATGACGACGCTATCAACTAACTACAGTGGGGCACACCGGTATCTTTCGGTACATCCATTATGCGAACTAATTAGGATTCATCACTACAAATTGTTGTCCATTATAAAAATATTAGTTATATTATTAACACTAAACCTACCGAACTCTAAAAGCGATTAAAATGTTTTAGCTTGTAAAAATTACGAGGCTCTATTTATTTAGTCCTTGTGCAATTTTTATTAAAATATGTGCTTGAATAAAGAAATTTATCGAATCATTTTCCATGTATGTAACAGTGGTAGGTTTAGTGTTAAATATGTTGATATCTAACCACTATTAACAAAAAAATTTTAATTATTGTATGAGGTGTTATATCAATTTCATATTTATACAAAGAAAAAGATTAATATAGAATGGAAGTATTGTATGTAGGTCGAAAGAAATGTTTAATTTTCAAGTTGAAATAGCACCGAGAAAGGGTTAAAATGACTTGTTAAATACAAGAACATTTTCTCGCATATTTCCGGTAGCCAAATAAAAAGATGTTTCGAACAAAATTAATTAGTTTTTAGTCGGCTACAAAATGCAATAGAAAAGAATTGAAAAAAATTTGTTAAATAGCATGTACAATCAATAATATAATAATATAATGTACAGCCTGTACAATCAAAGTAATAATTAGACTGCGGATCTTTATGCAAACTAACAAATGTTTGAATTGATTGCGGGACACAGGAGCGAAATAAAAATTGTAATCTTCTTTTAATTATCTCATTGAGCTGAAATTAATACATTAATGTCCTTAAATATTCTTAATATGATCACTGCTTTAAATTGTACGTACCCATTTTTGTCATAATTGCATAAAATCCGCAGTCTAGTAATAATATTATGCACTAAAAATTCACAAAACGATTTTTTACAACTCGTTGTTTCTGCATAACAGTTTGGTAATCGTGGCGAATGTTTTGCGAACATCTGGAGTGCCAAAAATATCTTTGAGTTTTATTTAAAAAAAAGAGAAGAACAAATTCCTCGACGTAGTTAACTTTCACATATTTGTTAAAGGGTCGTTAAACTTTTAATTATGACTTTCATGAAAAGTTTCAGTGGCTTTTTAGTATGTATAATTGAAGAGTTTCTTGTGGAAACATTTTTATAATTCCAATACACAATTGTAAATAAAGATATCAGAAACGAGTAATTTTAATTTAATTATTTTTTAGATGTCAGTTGAAGTGACGTATCCGACAATTTTAAGAATATTCGTATCAAATAATCATTGAATATTATATCATGCAATATGTATGTAGTATTAACAAAAACTCCAAGACGTATGGTCTAATATTGAAAGTTATTTTTTCAAGATTTCCTCAATACTGATGGCAGTACACATCTATTTCATAATAACTATCAGTAAATTTAATTAAACAGTAAATTATCTAATCTCCTCTAAAAAATTAGAATAAATCTAATATACTATACACAGAATAGAATACTTCAGTTGAGTAATATTGAATGAAGAAAAGTATCATTGTTACTAAATCAATGTTTGAATTAATTTATCCATCTCTCTTAGTAAAACACAAGTTTAGAAGAATCTCGTGTTATGAACATATTAATGATTTCAATATTACCTGCATTTAATTAAAGTGAACCTCTAACGAATGGAATTTTATTTCTTCTTAACAACATTTAACTCGTAGCCGCTAAAAATTGCTGTACCATTATTCAAAATATTGTTTACATTATTAAATATATCGATATCTAGAATCACTAAACTGCGGATTTCATGCATTTATGACAATAATGAGTAGGTACAATTTAAAATAGCAAAAATATTAGAATCATTTAAACATACTATTACCTCATTCTCAATCTACTAATCATAATGGGGAAAAAATTTCTATTTCACTCCTGTTTATTGCAACGTAGGTAAGAAATTTTTATTTTGAAAAAGAAATTTCTATTTCACTCTTGTTTATTGCAAAGTAGGTAAGAAATTTCTATTTTGAAAAATAAATTTCTATTTCACTCCTGTTTATTGCAACGTAGGTAAGAAATTTTTATTTTGAAAAATAAATTTCTATTTCACTCCTGTTTATTGCAACGTAGGTAAGAAATTTTTATTTTGAAAAATAAATTTCTATTTCACTCCTGTTTATTGCAACGTAGATAAGAAATTTCTATTTTGAAAAATAAATTTCTATTTCACTCTTGTTTATTGCAACGTAGGTAATAAATTTTTATTGTGCATAAAGATCCGGAGTCTACTAATCACATACATAACCTTTAGGTATTGTATGAGGTATTACACCAATTTCGATATCCATAGAACTTAAAAAATCATACTGAACGGAAATATTCTAGGTCGCAAGAAATTTTTCATTTTCGAGTTAAAATAATGGGGAAAAAATAAATTTCTATTCCATCCTGTTTATTGCAACGTAGGTAAGAAATTTCTATTTTGAAAAATAAATTTCTATTTCACTCCTGTTTATTGCAACGTAGGTAAGAAATTTCTATTTTGAAAAATAAATTTCTATTTCACTCCTGTTTATTGCAACGTAGGTAAGAAATTTTTATTTTGAAAAATACATTTATATTTCACTCTTGTTTATTGCAACGTAGGTAATAAATTTTTATTGTGCATAAAGATCCGGAGTCTACTAATCACATACTCAACCTTTAGGTATTGTATGAGGTATTACACCAATTTCGATATCCACAGAACTTAAAACATCATTTGGAACAGAAATATTCTAGGTCGCAAAAAATGTTTAATTTTTGAGTTAAAACTGCTCCGAGTGCAAATGGTTGAACAATTAAAACTACCTGGAAATAAACTTCTACTTTACCTCGGCCTCAAGGTTCCGCCATTACAAGACTGTAAACTTACATAACTGTCTGTAGTCGAGTTACCAGTTAATTGCGGTATATTTTAAACACCGAACTTCCTATTAATAGTTTACTTTAATTACATTCGACCGCGAGTTCGTGGAAACTGACTTGCGCGCGCGGGCGGCTCGTGATTCATTCCCTCCTGGCTCCGAAGATTAATATAGGAAACGTGGCCGTGTAATTTGTTATGCGTTACAAGTGGTCGTTAGATCACGTCTTGTCGGGCGGCGTTTCTTTTTCGTCGTCCGACTGCTGAGAATTGCTTCCTGTCCGTCAATATCCGTCGATTACTCGTGTCCACGTGTAGAGGGGCGGCATGTAAGATCTCATTCTCGAACGTAAGAAGAAAGTCAGCGGTAAAGACAGGGCCTAGTGGCTTGTCAAGAGCTTCCTTCCGGCGCGGCGCGGCGCGGCGCGTCGACAACCCATGGACGCCAGCGAAACAGACTAGCACTCGCCGAAGGGTGCTTCAAACGAATTAGTTGGCGCCAGAAAATTCAATGGTTTCTATCTTGTGACTCAGAAACCGGTTTCACTTTGCTGCTTACATTTCCCCGGCTGCCGGCAACACGACTTATCGGGTAACAGAACATTTTTCAAGAGATCTACTCGCTTCTCTCTTCTCTACCTTTAGACACGCGGTCCCTTCTTCACAAATTAACTTTCTCAAACCTTCGTGACGGTAATTAAACTTCTAAACAAATATTCCTCGTTAATAGACCGCGGATCTTCATGCATTCATGGCTTCGAGAAAATGCTGGATTATAAAATTCTACAGAATTTAATACGATTTTTATTCACTTCAGATCTGGAGATACTGCTATCATTGAAAGTAAGGCTACATTTGTTACCACTGTCTTGAAATTTGCCTGCAAAAATTAAAAACTGCGTGAACTTCCGCTGTCTACTCGTTGAATTTAATTATAATTAGACAGCGGATCTTTATGCATTCATGGCTTCGAGAAAATGCTAGATTATAAAATTCTACAGAATTTAATACGATTTTTATTCACTTCAGATCTGGAGATACTGCTACCATTGAAAGTAAGGCTACATTTGTTACCACTGTCTTGAAATTTGCCTGCAAATATTAAAAATTGCGTGAACTTCCACTGTCTACTCGTTGAATTTAATTATAATTAGACCGCGGATCTTTATGCATTAATGGCTTCGAGAAAATGCTAGATTATAAAATTCTACAGAATTTAATACGATTTTTATTCACTTCAGATCTGGAGATACTGTTATCATTGAAAGTAAGGCTACATTTGTTACCACTGTCTTGAAATTTGCCTGCAAATATTAAAAATTGCGTGAACTTCCGCTGTCTAATCGTTGAATTTAATTATAATTAGACCGCGGATTTTCATGCATTAATGGCTTCGAGAAAATGCTAGATTATAAAATTCTACAGAATTTAATACGATTTTTATTCACTTCAGATCTGGAGATACTGCTATCATTGAAAGTAAGGCTACATTTGTTACCACTTTCTTGAAATTTGCCTGCAAAAATTAGAACTTCCGCAGTCTACTCGTTGAATTTAATTATAATTAGACCGCGGATCTTTATGCAACATAAAAATGTTCTACCCACATTGTAACAAAGTGGGGTGAATTTGAAATTTATTATTGTTTTCCAAAATATGTTCAATCGGTAGAGAACTATACAATAATATTTCTTAATTCTTCTAATGTTGTTACTATTTTATTGTAATTTACACCTACTCGTTTTTCCCAGAAATGCATAAAATCCGCTGTATAATTATAGTACTAATTGACTTGTCTGCATCATGTTATTTATCACTTTTTGCAGGTATTTAATTGTATTTGGTATACATGAACTGCGGATTTTTATATAAAATACGGATTTTATAATTGAAAGGAACAGAAGCCAAAATTATTTCAACTTTTTCTTTAATCATTTTCAAAAGTTGACAGCTATACATATATGTATTCCTAAATTCTTTCAACTAGTTTTAACTTGACCTATTCATTTTGTCATAAATATTTATCATCATTTTTGTTAGAAATTATTTTGTAATACATTTCATAAACGCGTTGCATGTCACAGTTTCAAACAATTTATACTTTATGTAATATTAAATATATTGATGTTATTTCCAGTGCATATAACTGACACAGATCTACAAAATGCATTTTTAAAATTTTCAATATAGACCCACATAAAAAATTTGTAAAATGCAACTTTTATTATTTTTTCTACAATTCCGATTAATTGCAATTTTTTACAAAATTGTTTTTCGCATCCTGTGGCAAACTAATTGCTCTAGCTTCCCAAACAATTTCAAATCGTATAGTACTATTTTAAAATTATTATCGTCTTTTAAAAAGTGTCCGAATATTATTAAGAGTCACTGTATATAAAACTAGTACTCGAAACTTCCTCGATAAACGTTCTAAAAGATTGTGCTTACATGATATTCTACAGACTCTAAAATATCTTCCAGAAGCATACTTTCCTGCAATGATGACCTTGGATTAGTACTTGTATCTGTGAATTCTTTTCTGTAGTAGATCTCATAAGAAATTGTTGAACTTTATCAAAAGTTGTGCTTACATGATATTCTACAGATTCTAAAATATCTTCCAGAAGTATACTTTCCTGCAAGGATGACCTTGGATTAGTACTTGTATCTGTGAATTCTTTTCTGTAGTAGATCTCATAAGAAATTGTTGAACTTTATCAAAAGTTGTGCTTACATGATATTTTACAGATTCTAAAATATCTTCCAGAAGCATACTTTCCTGCAAGGATGACCTTGGATTAGTACTTGTATCTGTGAATTCTTTTCTGTAGTAGATCTCACAAGAAATTGTTGAACTTTATCAAAAGATTGTGCTTACATGATATTCTACAGACTCTAAAATATCTTCCAGAAGCATACTTTCCTGCAAGGATGACTTTGGATTAGTACTTGTATCAGTGAATTCTTTTCTGTAGTAGATCTAATAAGAAATTGTTGAACTTTATCACTGTTGCGATTTCTCATCTGGCTAATGTGCAGTTAAGGGTGGAAGTTTGTGCGAAGTTTGCAAAGTAGCATTAGCATGTTAATTGAAATCCAACAGGCGTCAGCGATACGTTTGCAGCTGGGTAGCAAATTACTAAAAAGGAACACGGAAAGAAAAGGTAGATTCGGTTGGAAGCCTGGTGGACAGGCGTTGTTAAAATTCTCGTTGGCAGACGAATCGGTTAAGGGTCGTGTCTGCAATAGGGCTAAAGTCGATTTACTTTTACAGCCTTGGGGGCAGTCGGAGTAGAAGCGTGGGCGCGAACAGTGTATCTAGAGGAGTGCTCCTCTGAATTATATCTTTGACTCGTCGGGAGTCGTCCGGCGTGATTAAACGTCAGCCAAATTGGATCGGAGTTTGCAAATTGTCTTTCCCCAATTGATATCATTTAAATTATGTTCTCCGACCTCGTCCCCTTGATCGTTAACGGATTCCTCCCTCGTCGTTCGCGCGATAAATCTTCGTTTGTCTCGTTATTCAGCAATAAATATGAATAAAGAAATCCTTGAAAGTAGCCGCACGTTGAACGCGTTAACTAATACCACGTCAGAAACATGTGGGTAGTGATATAACCATAGGCTGATGCCTATGCTCTTGAGAAATAGTCTTTCATCCCTGGAATCCCTGGACAGTTAGCGGCCAAACTGCGCAACCAGTCAACCAATGAAATAAAATTAAAATTAAAATTAAACTAGTGGCGCATACAGCTCTTAATGGTTTTTTTATTTATTTTGTGTGTGACTCTCCACGAGCCACACAAAGAACTTCCCGATTCGTTAGTTGTAAGTGGTAACATTAGCATTAGTTGCATAATTAAAAAAAAATGAAATATATATAATTACATTTGTTTATTCGGTGGAAATTTTCCATCCTCTCGTATAAATTGCATTCTTGAATGAACTTCTTTCGAAAAACACTAAAAAATCTAAAAAACTACTTGACCAATATGGACCAAAATCTAATCAGCTCTAAGTTACGACGGGGCACATCGATTGCATCATTCATCATTCTGATCGCATTGTTACTTTTTCAGAAAACGTTAACGAAAAATTTGATAACATAAAAACGGCCATACGCACACGCACACACACACACACACACACTCACTAACAATTTGATAAAAATAGTCTAAAATGACTTCAATAACCATGAAACGTGAAGATCTGCTAAAAAATCGATTTTCGATTTTCGGGGTAATTACAGTAACTTCCCTATGAATCGGGAAGTTAATTAAATAAAACGCTGCAATATTAAGTTAGCTAATAGCTAGTAATGTTAGCAAGTTTTTTGAAAATTTTCTTGCTAGTAAATATTTGTCAAGAACAATTAACCTTCATGGGCCAAAGCAACTATACCCATGTATAAAGTGTAGGGGGCAGTAGCCCTAGGAAACTTTACTGATAAAGAAACCATTATGCTAAATTAACCCAGGTATTTATCTGTTAAAAAAAATGCTCTTGAGAAATAGTCTTTCAAAAGGGCAGGCCCGGATTAGCCATACAGAAGTGGCAAACGCTACGGGCCCCGCGTTTCCGAGGGCCTCTTTCGTTTGTAAAAGTTGTGTTCCATTTTATTATCATACAAAACGTGGGGTCTCCTGGTAACATTTTGCTAAAGGCCCCGCGCTGGCTTAATCCGCCTCCGCAAAAGGGATGCAGGAACCTAACACAGACCTGAACAAGACCTTGAGAAAATCTGATCCGTTACAAAATGGATTACTACAATGGAAGCATGCAGGATGGTTAGTACCACCATATTTGATCATTTTACTTACAGTGGCATAATCCGTTTTACTTTAAAGGGCAGTCATACTTCAGGATACTTATCTACTTAGAAGTAGACTATAGGTTCTTGCGCGGAATAAAAAAAACCGTGGAATTTTTTTCTAAAAATCCCCCACGGAGTGCGGAATTAAAATCGAGGAATGACGAGTATCATGTCGAACGATTTTTACGAAAAACGAGGAAAGATTATGTTCTTATTTAACAAAAAATTAACGATTCATTCTTGAAAAGGTTATCGTTATTAAAAACTTGAAAATTGTCACAAAATAATAAAATTAATAAAAAAGATTAAGTAAAGAAGAATAGTAATTTTTATTTTCACAAAATAATAAAATTAATAAAAAAGAAAAAGTAAAGAAGAATAGTAATTTTTATTTTCACAAAATAATAAAATTAATAAAAAAGAAAAAGTAAAGAAGAATAGTAATTTTTATTTTCACGAAATAATAAAATTAATAAAAAAGAAAAAGTAAAGAAGAATAGTAATTTTTATTTTCACGAAATAATAAAATTAATAAAAAAGAAAAAGTAAAGAAAAATAGTAATTTTTATTTTCACAAAATAATAAAAAAGAAAAAGTAAAGAAGAATAGTAATTTTTGTTTTCACAAAATAATAAAATTAATAATTAAGAAAAAGTAAAGAAGAATAGTAATTTTTATTTTCACAAAATAATAAAATTAATAAAAAAGAAAAAGTATAGAATAGTAATTTTTATTTTAGTATTTTTTAATTCCTTGAATATTGTTATCGTAAAGATTGTATTGTATATTCTATGACACATTTTTGTTATAAATTCATAAAATCTGCAGTTTTCTTACCTATATATTGTTGTTTTATTATTAGACAGCAGATTTTGTGCGTTTGTAAAACATTAGCAGAATTTTTAAATGCTATTATATTCTTTACTCAACTATGAAACATATTAAGAAAGAAAATATACTCTGTTTTAATCCAGTTTGTTGCAATTCAGGTACACATTTCTATTTTGCATAAAAATCCACTGTCCATTTATTACTGATTTCAATACATAAAATATGCATATCACAGAATTTCTATTTTATTTATTTCAATGATTTTTAGAAACTCGAAATTCATAAAGGCCCATGCTTGTGAGTGTGACATCCCATTTTGTAATTGTCCACATCTCAACATTAGCTGCAATCAACTAAGTGCATAGGAACGAGAGAGTGCACTTTTTTACAATAACGTACCTTTGTTTCGTGACACTTCTCTGTCATTTTATCATAAATTTGCACCGCATTTGTTATAAGTACATATATATTTCAGCGAGAAAACCCTTTTTACGATGCCTAGCCACTAATTTACAAGATTGCAAATTAAATGGTAATGTTCCTTCACAGCGAAGATTATTCCAAATGAAAGATGACAGTGCAGCTTCTACATAAGCTGTAGCAATATTCTCCAGAATTCATGTGTTCATAAATGCGTAATCAGGCATTACGTATGTGCATTATAATCATTACTCATACGGTCATAAATGCGAAATCGGTCGCAATTTAACAATAACAGGGGTCATTTAAACTATCTTATCATAGTACTTAGGGATCCATATATCTCTTATACGCCAACTTAATACATAGTTTGTTTACGTAAGAAATTATCTTCGAGAATGATATCACTTGTGGAATATCATCTCCTGGTAGAGCTACAATTAAAGATATCGTCTAACATAAATCTCATGATCAATGGTGTGCAAACATTTATTATTGGACTGCGGATCTTCGTGCAAAATAAAAATTTTCTGCATCGACTGCAAGAGGTAGAAATTAAATTGAATGTCATTTTTTCCATTAATGATGTTAATAGAGGAGAAAATGGACATTTTGGAGTTTTAAAATTCCCTACAATTTCGAATTTTACCTACTCAATTTTGCCATAAATGAATACAAAGCCGCAGTTTATTATGAACTTCCACCTTAGCTATTTTATCAAAATTTCGAGAAATTCATCGAGGTATTTGTTACATTCGAAATAAAACGAAAATCATTCACTGGCTGCAAGATTTTATTTTAATAACTTTTGTATCACTTTGTTCGATTACAGTTCGTACATATTGGTATTTCTACGATCATAATTTGGGAAAGTATAGTTGCCAGCTACATTTTCGCTGCAGGAGATGTTCATAATTTTTTTTTAACGGATGAAAATTGTAGCCAATTTTCTGAAACAATTTTCTTTTCACAACGCCTTGTATTCAATGTTTATTCAGTACGTATTTCTTAGATTATGTGTAATTATTAGATGGTGGATGTTTATGCAAAATAAAAATTCTCGACGTCAATCGCAAGATCCTGGTGGTAGATAAATATTTGTTTCTGTAAGTATATAATATAGTTAATTGATATTATTAAATTGTTTTGATCTATCCACTGTTTCATATTTACCTGGTCATATTTCTCATAAATGCATAAAATCCACAGTCTAATAATTATTAGGCTTTATACGAGTCTGCTGCATAAAGATGTATACAGCATTCGTATGGTACAACATTCGTACCATAATCTCCCTATTTTTCCCATATTCTGTAAAGTTTCAGCTGTATGTAAAAGAAATTTCAGCCCTCTATCTCATTTCTATCGAAAGTTCTTTGATTTTGTCCACGATTCGGGCGAAAGGTCCCACTGTGCGTCGTGCGAGCGAATTTTATTGCATACCTTTTAATTACTTTTCCACCCGGGATCATCCTGTTCTGTAGACAGTTACACGCGACACCCTGTATATGTCGAGACAATGTGTTTCGTTAGTGAAACACGAATCGATTTGTAGGTCAATTTTCGAGGAAATCAGGGTTACAAAATGACGAAATCCTCTGGCCTGGTAATCTCGTTTCGCGCGTGTAATTGCTTCTTAATCGCGCGCGACCAATCAGCCTGGTAGTGTTGTGCCACCTAATTCGTTTACACGCCGTAGTTGAACCGGTTGCCATCTCACCCTTCCGTTTCCCCTCTTTCCCACATGACACGGGACAGGATTACTTCATTCCTTTTCCACTTTCCGGGTATCTCACAGATCAACCTAATTCTGCTCTAGTCACCATTTCCAATGAACAACACTGCCTAGTATGGCTTATCAACGTAAATGGCAGATAAGTGACTTCCAGCAATTAGCAATCTCACGACGACCTGCCTTCTTAGAATGGACAGTAAGAGATCGTCTAAAAGTCTAAATTATAGTGATCAGTAGACTGCGCATCTTTATGCAAAATAAAAACTGTTCGCGTCGTTTGCAGAACACAGGAGACAATAAAAAATAGTATTCTCCTTTTACTTATCCGATTAAGCTGAAATACCTGCATTGATGTTCTTAAATATTTTTAACATGTCCATTGCTTTAAATTATACTTGCGCATTTTTTTTGTACTGCGCGTTCTAGTGATCAGCTTAATTCAGAATTTCGTATTACAAGTATTGGGTTGGAACGGAAGTTCGTAGCGTTTTTAAATTAAAACTCAAAGATAAAATTGGGATATTTATCACTAAACCTACCGAGCACTAAATGCGACAAGAATGGTTTAGCTTATGAATTTATTTAAATTTTATAGGTACAATTTTTAGTGGAATATGTACTTGGAGAATGAAAATTATTCAATCGATTTCCATGTAAGCAACTAAATAATTTCAATAATTGGAAAATGAAAAATAGAATACCGGTTATTCGACCGGCAGTTGTAGGTTTAGTGTTATACATAGATTTGTTCAACAGCATATTTTCCATTCTCTTTTATTACATTTTGCCATTTTTTAGATGACTTATCATGTTATCCAATAATCCTATGAATGAAGATCCTAATTTTATCTTCGAATTTTGATTAAAAAACGCTACGAACATTCGTTTCAATCCAATAGCAAGGAACTGTCGTAAAGGTTATATTTATTTAGTTACGATCAAAAAAATTATTTCAAAAGATATTTATGATACTAGATAGTATGTAATTAACTCTGCACTCGGAGGAAAGAAAGGATGGAATATTTCCATTGCCTATGATTTTTGAAATTTGATAGATATGAAATCGGTATAATACATCGTGCAGTAACTAAATGTTTAGTACTCGATTATACACAGATATATTTAATAATATAAGCAATATTTTGAATAATGACACAGCAATTTTTAGTGGTGCCTCAGAGGGGACTACCGAGTGCAAATGGTTAATATATTAGATGCATGTATATTTTAGCAGTAAGTGTTCACTGTTTCTAAACAATTTAATAGTTCACTGTAAATACACTTACTGTTATATAAAATACGTGTGCAATACTATTTAGTTAACCCTTTGCACTCTTTTTTCGAGTAAAACTCGACGTTCATTCTTCCTTCATTTATTTAAGAATATAAATTACGACAAAGTTCGAGAACTATGTTTAACATAATTACTGAACAAAATTGTTTAAAGTAACTAGTATTCGACGAACTGTCCTTCGAAGTAAATTTCAAATTAAACATTTAAAATATAGTAGGGAGTTATTGGTAAAAAAAATTGAAAAGTAATTCGTAGTACAAAGCGTTCGACAATTTTATTTACAGTGACTCCCACTAATATTCGGACGCTCTTACAAAGACGATAACTTTTTTAATATTGTACTATACGATTTGAATTTTTTTGGCAAGCTAGTGCAATTAGTTTGCCATAGAATGCAAAAAAAAATTTGTAAATAATCGCAATTCATCTGAATTATAAAAAAAATACTAAAAGTTACATTTTACAACTTTGTTATGTGGACCTATATTGAAAATTTAAAAAATACGTTTTGTAGATCTGTGTCAATTATATGCCCTGTGAAAGTTTCATCGCAATCGGCTGATGTGGAAAATAACGACAACGATTGAAAGATGCAAGAATCATTATATTTACTGCAGTTGAAGGCCGAAAATTGTGAAAATCTGCAATTTTTACCATATTTAAACGTTTGTAGCTCATTGCAACGTCGACCGATTTTGACGAAATTTTCAGAATATGTTTATTTGACACGGGTTTATAAAACGTATTTTTTTTGTAAAGGAAAATGTCGCTTTAAATGACCCAAGGAACCTCCCGTTTTCGGGTGTCGAAGGAATTTTGGGACACCCTGTATATTCCTAAATTCTTTCAACTAGTTTTAACTTCACCTATTCAATTTTTTCATAAATATTTATCATCAGTTTTGTTAGAAATTATTTTGTAATACATTTCTTAAACGCGTTGCATGTCGCAGTTTCAAACAATTTATACTTTATGTAACATTAAATATATATTTTATTTTGAAAACAAGGAAAGGATAATTTCACTAAAAATAAGTTTCTTTCTTTCTTACAACTACATACTTTTTATTAAAATATGCATCTTATACTTTCCTCAATTATTTAATAATTGGTTAATATTAATACACAGTTCGCCTACTGATAACTTTTTGAATATTGGACCATATGACATGCATTGTTTTTTGAGAAGTTATAAGAATTACTTTAAAAAATTGTAATTGGTCGGAATTTCAGAGAAAATATTAAAAGTTGTTCTCTTTATTACGGGCCTATATTGAAAACATAAAAACTGCATTTTGTATACTTGTATGCATTATTCTGAAAATTAGTTTAAGTTACAGTGGCTCTTACTAATATTCAGACACTCTTAAAAAGACGATAATATTTTTAATATTGTACTATACGATTTGAATTTTTTTGGGAAGCTAGAGCAATTAGTTCTACAAAACGACAAAAAAAAATTACAGATCTACGAAACGTAGTTTTAAAATTTTCAATATAGGCCCACATAAAAAATTTGTAAAATGCAACTTTTGGTATTTTTTTTATAATTCTGATCAATTGCAATTCTTGACAAAATTCTTTTTTCGCATCCTGTGGCAAACTAACTGCTCCAGTTTCTAAAAAAATGTTCAAATCGTATAGGGTAACTGCACCAGTGAATGAACGGGCACCAGTAAATGAACGCTTTTGTATATTTCAACAAATTTTAACCCGGACGGCATACTGGCGATAAAATTGTGATTAAAGAGTTAAATAAATAGGAGAATATTGTTTAGTAATTTTGTTCATTGATTGGACTAGCATTATTCAATTACTAGAATGTAGTGTTCATTCACTGGTATTTTTCATATTTTTGATTTAACGTTTAATGACGAAAAATAATAATAATTTCATTGTATTTGTGTTCATTTATTTTTGACAAATGAAGTATAGGGAGCTATTTGGCATATATGAGATTCCTTTAATTCACATAGTTTTTTTTTAAATAAAATATTTTCCTGAACAATTTCTTAAATGTTCATTCACTGGTGCAGTTACCCTAGTACAATATTAAAAAGTTATCGTCTTTTTAAGAGTGTCCGAATATTAGTGGGAGCCACTGTATTTTGAAAAAGCCACGTGTGCGAGTACTTGGAATACTCTTGCTATTAAAGTTGTCTCGGTACATACGGCAACTTTACGAATACATAAAGGGGATCAGAAGGGTTTTAAAAAAGTTGTCAAAGCTTGTTTCCATTCGAGAACGTTAGCACGCGAAACAGACATCCGCAGTATAGCATACTGGTCTTTTTTTCCTGAAAGAAATTTCTCGCAGGCAGTCGGGGTTAACCGTCACGAATAATTATTGTTCATATTGCGCAATGCCCGTGGCCAGTATTTTCCTTTTTCCAGCTGTGAAAGTGTATTATGTATTCCGTGGCAGGTATAATGAACAATTTCAGCAACGCGGCGCACAGCTGCTTCAAAACTCTTACCTGTCGGCTGCCAATCAACTTGCTGGTTGACTCGGTGACAAGAAAGCCGGTTGCTGAAAAAGAAGATTAATCGGTGCCCCACAAAGGATCGCCGTTCAACACAATGGGTTCTTTGTGCCGCCGACGTTATTACAACAGTCATCTACAGAATGTTGGGCGTTCACGCAACGCCGTCTTAAAGAAGCGTGCGTGATTAATTAGCTATTTCGATGATCGGACGCGTCCTGTAGCTTCCATCGGTGGCACAAGTGCTTATTTCTTTCCGCACGACACTCGTGTAATAATGTATCGTATAAATACGAACCAGTCACGCGATTCGTACATACTCTACCGTGCAGAAATCATTTTGTAATCCTCGTACGCTCCTCAAAAGTCGCTGCATAAAGAAGGCTACGATAGCAATTCACCTATTTTTATTTTACAGGTTAAATTAACACGTTACGTTTCGTTTATAACGTCACATTTTACAGAAATACATCTCACGACGTAGACAGAAGAGCATGAATAATTTTACACTATGTGAAAATATTTAATGATAGAATTTTTACCCTGAGGAACGTATGAGGGTTAAATATGCTCGTCATGAAAATACGCAGTTGATATTCAAGATAGAATTTAAATAAAACAAAACGTGTGTTTGTAATTTTAACAAATTTTGAAATAATAATGAAGTCAATTACAGTTTAATTTAATTCAATTATTAATTAATGTAATTTTTCTATTTCAACTATTTGTTTATATTTGTTATAAACTATATATAATAAAGTTGTATATTTATTTATATAATACTTTATAATACTTTCAATTACGAATATTGATTATCTCTTTCTTGTTTATGAATAATCAAATTTTAAATTCTGTGGATAATATTAATGAGCTTTCGAGATCAAACAAAATCTAAATTTTGCAAAATGAAGACCA
This sequence comes from Lasioglossum villosulum, assembly GCA_963971365.1. Taxonomy (NCBI): domain Eukaryota; kingdom Metazoa; phylum Arthropoda; class Insecta; order Hymenoptera; family Halictidae; genus Lasioglossum; species Lasioglossum villosulum. The sequence continues at coordinate 29,797,753 of OZ020498.1, read as the reverse complement.
GAAGAAAATGATTATTTTGTTGAAATTGACTTCAATCTTACAAGTGAACATATTTGCATTCAAAAATAGTTAAGTGTGTAGGTGCACGGTTTTAAAATAAGATAAAACACTTAAACTATTAAAAACGTTTCTGGGGATAGCATTTAACATATCTTTCTACAACAATTCCAAAGCAACAGATATATATTTTTCTAAAGGAAGCATAAAAGTACAGTAGGACTTTGATTAACCGGCAGAATCGGTATAAAAACAGCTTGGATAAATTAAGGTTCGATGAACAACCGAGATCCTAGGGAAATAATAAAAATGTATATTGGATTCGCAAAAAAAATTTTTTATTTTGGATAATTTATTTCCCTTCGTCATAAAATCATATTTAACCCTCGGACAACGGACGACTTTTATAGCTGTACAATATTGGGTTGGCAAGAAAGTAATTTTGGTATTATAAGGTGAAATAAAACCCAATTTTGGGGAAATTTTCCAAGTTTTATGAGCGCGGAATTATGAAGATACCAGAAAGATATTAACAGATAGAATATACAACAGAATAAAAATTTTGATGTTTTCTTTCGGTTTCTCTTATGTATCATTATTAATTTTAATGTACACTATGTGTGATCTTTGATCCAAAATAGGGGATACATGTTTTAGGATTTTTTTCTTTTTTCTATTTAAAGGAATTCTGGCTTGTCTTACAGAAATATAAGCGTTTATTTTTAACATATTATTTAAACAAATGTCTCTTGTTAAAATTTTTTGCACAACTACGTTTCCCATTAAAAACGCGCAATTTAAAATGAAAATCAATTTTTTTCGACCTTTGGTTTCCGAGATATCTCAGAAAATATGACTCTGACCACGAATATTGAGGGCTGTTTTCACCCCTTCAAAGTGGATGGTTGCCGATAAAAAAACACGTGTCAAATATTTTTCGGAGAACTATATCTGACATAAGTTTCATCAAAATCGATTTGTCTCATCTGAATAGGTTCCCTTGTAAGTTCCAGCGGGCCACATCAATTGCATACTTCACCATTCTGATCGCGTTGTTACATTTTCAGAAAACGTTAACGAGAAAAACTTGATAAGGTGAATTGCCATAAGTCTGGACAGTCCAAAAGTGATACCTAAATCTGGACAATTGAATTTTTATAGTAAAATCAATAATTAAGAGATTCAATAATTATATTATATATTCTGAGGCCTTAGCTACTACAAGTAGGTGTGAATATTATTTTATTAAGACATCAATTGAAATTTAAAAATAGATTCAAAGTTCATCTGAAAACAGTATACAAAATTATCTATTCACATACGAATCATGTGCATTTATAGTTCGAACTTTTGTTAGAAAAGAAGTTATAATTTAAGCCCTCAAACAAAAACTATTTATCACGCATAATAATATTGATATTTTAAAATAAATTGGCAATCAAACTTATCGTAAATAATAATTATTAATCCAAATATTAGATGTCCAAGTTTAGGACTGTTTTGAAATATAAGAACTCCATACCGGGACGCGATGCCAGTAGCTGTCCCACTCTAAGCTTATACGCAATGTGCATACGCCTAAAACCGGACACGTGTTTGCGACTAAAATCAACCCGTTGTTTGCAAATTATTTAAATAAATGTACGTATAATTAGTCTTCTATTAGCTTGTATAACGTATGTGTAGAAAATGTGTACCGCCTGTGACGTGAATAATACTTAATTTTTTATGTTAATAACAAGAGAGAAACAAAATTAAAAAAGAACTAGAACAATAATAATTTACATGAAAAAAGAAAAATAATTACTCAACAATTTAAAGATATAAAGTTAAAAATCAATGATGAATCTAAAAAAATAAGGTCTGGAATTAAAGAAGAGAAAGCAAAATTGTGCATTCAATTAGAGAATATGGAAAACGAAGGAGTATTGTCTATTGAAATGCTTGCTTTGCAACAGAAAATGAGAATTGAATATAGAATAATAATATTTTCATACCATACGTATATCATTAAAGATTTAATAAAAATCGGAGGCATTTTCAAGGAATACCCCCACTTCTCCCGGCCGTGCGTCTCGCTCCCCGTAGCGGTCATAGTGCTCGGAGCACTATAGTGTCTGTTATACAGATTATACATAATTTCAATTTATCCCGGTATAGGCTTTACTTCTGTCCAGGTACTAGCTTAGATTGGATTTAATATGTCCAACTATAGGTTTGAATTATTCTTGTTAATACGAACAAAATATTAATCTGAACAATAATTTTGAGACTTTAAATACTTTACAAAATCTGAATTTTATGATACTATTCTTAAAAAATTGTTTTTGTTTATCTAAAGTGATAAAATTAACGGTAGCAAAAAATGCTATCCAGGCATAGGGTATTTCACCTTACCATACGCACACACACACACAGAAACGTTTTGCTGAAATTAGTCTAAACTGACTCCAATGTCCTTGAAACGTGAAGATCTGCTAAGAAATCGATTTTCGGAGTAATTGCAATAACTTGGCCATAAATCGGGAAGTTAATAAAAAATGTTTGCTTCGATTTCGAGGTGGAACCAGTTGCACGTCATTGCCCGGCAGGAATTGGGGTAAGAGATTTTCCTGGCGTTCGTGAATAATTGCAGGGATCTTAGGGACAGCAGATCGAGGGGGAAATCGTTTTGGGGGACCGTAGCGCACGGTCATGCGAAACTTCCATACATATGGACACACGTATAGGGTCGTTCCCGCGGAACGTACGGGCATGGGGCACGGCAAAAGGAAGACAAACGACGCGTCAACGGAGCTCAAGTAGAAGAGATTAGTCTCGAGATGATGAACGGCCGACGAAAAACCGCGGAATGTGTCATAGTGTACATTACGGGAAGGACAGAAGGAAGATTGGCGCGCGCGCGAGGGGAAAAGAGAAGCCGTGTGTAATGGGAGGAACACCCCAACGAAGGATAACTCGACGGAAAGGAACAGGCAGCGATGTCAGGTAGGTTTCTCGCAATTAGTCAAGTTTTCCCGTGCTCGGGCGACCGTGTCCGGCACCGTACCGGTTTATTTATGGCCTCCGGGATACGTGTAAACACGAAAGTAGATGCAGAAGGGGCGGCCTGCTCGTTTCTACGTGTCCGGTGTGCTCACCTCTACTCCATTCCACTCGACTCGTCTCAACTTCACTCGACCCGACTTGTATATTCCTTACTGTGCTACACTTAATCGCCTACTTCCTTTCTACAATTTTCTTTTGATGTTTTTCCCGTCGTCCACCCCTCTCGACTCCTCAGCACGCTGCCCGAAATTTCCTTTCGTCCCATTAACCGCCCGACGCTCGGTTTAGTTCACGGTTTAAATTACAGTGACATTAACAGATATTCGACCGCTTCACTAAAATTAGCCGTTTCGACGCCAATCACCCACCAACGGATGACTAATGACCAGACTCCGGAATTTACGCATTTGGGACGGAACGTAGGGGATGTCATTCGAAACAGTACAAATTAAGAACGTCAAAAGAAAGTTTGATATGGTTTCTGTGTCTGTAAGCGACGAAGTAAATTTTTATTTTTGATAATGATTAGATTGCGGGTTTTATGCATTAATGACAAAACGGGTACGTACAATATAGCAGTGGACATATTAAAAAGATTTGAGAACATCAGTGTATTAGTTTCAGCTTAGGGGGATAATTAGAACAAGTGAGAATTTTGTATTTGTCTCCTGTTTCTTGTAATGTATGCAAAAAATTTTTATTTTGCATAAAGATCCGCAGTCTAATAATGATCCACAGACAACTAATAATTAGACTACGGTTGTTGTCCATTTATGACAAAAATGGCCACGTACGATTTAAAGCATTTAAGGACACCCATGTATTAATTTCAGCTTAATAGAATAATTAAAAGAAGAATACAATTTTTATTCGGCTTCTGTGTCCTGCGATCGATTCGAACATTTTTTTATTTTGTACATAAGACCCGCTGTCTAATGACTAATGTGACTAATATTACATAGTGGTTTATAGACTGCGAATCTTTATTCGGAATAAGAAATATTGATTTTCGCAATAAAAAATAAAGGAGACTGTCAAAACGTTGAAAGTTTCAAATAAACTTGTAAAATTGCTTTTACGTATTTACTCGATCGAACCGTTGCGCCGAAATTATTGGTGCATCATTTGTATTAACAATCATACGATCGATAATAGGAATAATATTTACTGTATTCTTATTTGATTTTTACGCTTTTCTTTTATTAAATATATATATATATATTATATATATTATTATATTATATTATATTATTATTATATTATTATTATTATTTATTATATATATATTAGTAGTTCTTTCTTTTGCAGAATAGTGTATGTTATCTATGCATAGACTGCGGATCTTTATGAATTTATAGAAAATTAAAAAAATTGAAGATGTCAATGTATGTTATCTCCTCTTTTAAAATCATTAAGGTTTGTCTTAATCTTTTCGTCCCTGACTGTAGCCTTGGCACGTTTAACCGGCCATTTATTTGCGATCAGTCGAATGCTTCACAGGAACCCATTATTTCTAAATTCCATCGGTCAATGTTTACTCGATTAAGTCGAGCGAAAGCGGAACAGCTGTAGAGAACAGACAGCCGTTGACGTTACCGCGGCAAATCTCTTCTAACTATAGTTAACGTGAATGTTGTTCGGTAAAAACGTGCGGGCCTTTAGTGCTGGCTGAAATTTATTCATCCGTGATTCCTACGATTCTCGTCGGAAATTCATCGGTGTCAAATGTTAGGGGCGCTGAAACGGAGAACAAAGAAATTAAAAACTAGTTAGTTGCCCGGAGCGTAGTTTTTCAAGTGATCACGCAATATCGCCGCATGCTATCGGATGTCCCCATCCACCGTGACCCGGACCAATTCTTTCCCCAAACTTTTTCATGGTCGTCATGGGCATTCCTGTTGTGTGCACAACAGAATTTATTTCGCGCTAGGAGTACGGTCTCACAATGGTTCCCGGTCCGTTCGACATGAACGGAAATATTCGCCGTGATAATCGATTACCACGAATGAAAGACGAGAAATCATCGGCGGCCAGTAGGGCGCATTCGTGACGCTCCGATTAAGGGGCACCGACAACATTCAGCCTAACGCAGTTAGACGGTGAACTGCGGCTCGCGAGCCACATGCGGCTCTTTGATTACTTGAGTGCGGCTCCTCCACGAATAACGTGATTAACACTAAAGTTTACGGACATTTTTGTATACCTACGGTGAGCCACGTAAGCAACATCAAGCTTTTATTTATTCTCCGTATATTTCGTACACGTTTCATACAACGCATGTACTAATAGTCAAAAGAATATTACCTCATCACTTTTCACTGCTAAGCGTTGACACTGAAATTAGTCAAACAAATTATGTACCAATGATCGAGTTTACTTGATCGAACCGTTGCGTCGAGATCATTGGTACATCATTTGTTTTAACAATCGTACGACTTATAAATAACAGTTAAATGATAATACTAATAATAATAATAATATAATAACACTTAAAGAAACATTAATAACATTAATAACATTGTTGTAACTGATGTCGAGACGAGTTCAATGATGAGGTACACTATGATCTTTAAATGACTTTGAACTAGAATTTATGATAAAGCAATGATAACTTCAAAATGTGCAATAATTTTATTTTATTTGAACTAAATTAAGACCTTGCGCAGTATTACAAACATCTAAACGTATTACAAGGCAATTAATTGTACTTTCAATTGTTTCTGTTGGAATTGATATACAAGATCTAATTATTCTTTAATTATTATCCTACCCAATGTGGGCCTTCCCATTTTTATCCAATATTTCCTCTATTTTTCCTTCTATTTCTTCCACGTCTCTACACCTCTCCACGAGGTGTTTTAGAACATGTTAGTGACGTTAACGCGCGTCTCCTCCTCTTCTCTACATATACTGCATACTTTTCTCCCTCCTTTTCCCAAAATTTATTTGCTCTTCCCTCGTTACCGCACCTCAGTCTTCCTTCCGTCGCTACCCTATCCCTTTTTCTTCCTTTTCTTCCTATCAGGTATAAGAACACATATTAATAAGTTATGTCACCTGTTTCAGTACGCAAGACAAAGTCATGGTGCCCAGCAGCATCTAGTACGGCGTGAGCCATTGTGTTGGAGCATCACTTTACCTGAATACTGCAACGTGTGCCTTGGTCTTCCCAAAAGATGTTCCCACATTCAGGGATCCCATCACTGCGATTTTGCTGCATGCATGTTTTGAACTAATCCCTCAACGTCGTGAAGCGATCGCGATAGGCAACATACAAAATGTATGCAATATACACATACATTATGTACATAGTATGATATAGTATATGATATGTATAGTATGTATATGTATGTATAGTATATGCTATGGTATATACATACTATAATACATATACATACTATAATACATAATACAGCAATGTAAATGCTAATAAATAAAGAATATTTCAACAAAATATTGTGTTCTCATTTCATTCCATGTAGAATTAGTAGTTAGTTAGAAATCCAAGCTAGAAATCCAATAATCCCGAAGTATAACTTGACGTTGACTTATACTACAAAAAATTCAGTAGTAAAGTCAATGATAAGTCAGACGCTCGAAAATTTTCGAAATCAGTAGTACGAGTCAACGTCAAGCCAGACGCTCGAGAATTTCCGAAAATTTCCGAAAATTGCGTTTCAGTAGTAAAGTCAATGATAAGTCAGACGCTCGAAAATTTTCGAAATCAGTAGTACGAGTCAACGTCAAGCCAGACGCTCGAGAATTTCTGAAAATTTCCGAAAATTGCGTTTCAGTAGTAAAGTCAATGATAAGTCAGACGCTCGAAAATTTTCGAAATCAGTAGTACGAGTCAACGTCAAGCCAGACGCTCGAGAATTTCCGAAAATTTCCGAAAATTGCGTTTCAGTAGTAAAGTCAATGATAAGTCAGACGCTCGAAAATTTTCGAAATCAGTAGTACGAGTCAACGTCAAGCCAGACGCTCGAGAATTTCTGAAAATTTCCGAAAATTGCGTTTCAGTAGTAAAGTCAATGATAAGTCAGACACTCGAAAATTTTCGAAATCAGTAGTACGAGTCAACGTCAAGCCAGACGCTCGAGAATTTCCGAAAATTTCCGAAAATTGCGTTTCAGTAGTAAAGTCAACGATAAGTCAGACGCTCGAAAATTTTCGAAATCAGTAGTGCGAGTCAACGTCAGGCCAGACGGTCGAGAATTTCCGAAAATTCCGAAAATTGGGTTTCAGTAGTATAAGTCAACGATAAGTCAGACGCTCGAAAATTTTCGGAATCAGTAGTACGAGTCAACGTCAAGCCAGACGGTCGAGAATTTCCGAAAATTGGGATTCAGTAGTATAAGTCAACGATAAGTCAGACGCTCGAAAATTTTCGGAATCAGTAGTACGAGTCAACGTCAAGCCAGACGCTCGATAATTTCCGAAAATTTCCGAAAATTGGGATTCAGTAGTATAAGTCAACGATAAGTCAGACGCTCAAAAATTTTCGAAATCAGTAGTGCGAGTCAACGTCAAGCCAGACGGTCGAGAAATTCCCAAAATTTCCGAAAATTGGGTTTCAGTAGTATAAGTCAACGATAAGTCAGACGCTCGAAAATTTTCGAAATCAGTAGTGCGAGTCAACGTCAGGCCAGACGGTCGAGAATTTCCGAAAATTCCGAAAATTGGGATTCAGTAGTATAAGTCAACGATAAGTCAGACGCTCGAAAATTTTCGAAATCAGTAGTGCGAGTCAACGTCAAGCCAGACGGTCGAGAAATTCCCAAAATTTCCGAAAATTGGGTTTCAGTAGTATAAGTCAACGATAAGTCAGACGCTCGAAAATTTTCGAAATCAGTAGTGCGAGTCAACGTCAGGCCAGACGGTCGAGAATTTCCGAAAATTCCGAAAATTGGGTTTCAGTAGTATAAGTCAACGATAAGTCAGACGCTCGAAAATTTTCGAAATCAGTAGTGCGAGTCAACGTCAGGCCAGACGGTCGAGAATTTCCGAAAATTCCGAAAATTGGGATTCAGTAGTATAAGTCAACGATAAGTCAGACGCTCGAAAATTTTCGAAATCAGTAGTGCGAGTCAACGTCAAGCCAGACGGTCGAGAAATTCCCAAAATTTCCGAAAATTGGGTTTCAGTAGTATAAGTCAACGATAAGTCAGACGCTCGAAAATTTTCGAAATCAGTAGTGCGAGTCAACGTCAGGCCAGACGGTCGAGAATTTCCGAAAATTCCGAAAATTGGGTTTCAGTAGTATAAGTCAACGATAAGTCAGACGCTCGAAAATTTTCGAAATCAGTAGTGCGAGTCAACGTCAAGCCAGACGGTCGAGAAATTCCGAAAATTTCCGAAAATTGGGTTTCAGTAGTATAAGTCAACGATAAGTCAGAAGCTCGAAAATTTTCGGAATCAGTAGTACGAGTCAACGTCAAGCCAGACGGTCAAGAATTTCCGAAAACTGTGTTTCAGTAGTATACGTCAATGATAAGCCAGACGGTCGAAAATTTTCGAAAATTCAGTAGTGTAACTCAATGACAATGTGGACGATAGGTAGAATGGTGGTTTAATAAATATACACGGAAATACTTTATTTGTAGTTCATTGTCTTTATTTATTCATCGTCGATTGTTATATGAAGTTATGAATTTGACATACAGATAAGTTATATTTTTAATATTTTTCACAATCCGACATCAGAAGGTACCTTCCGGAGTGTTGCCTCTCAATTTCAGATAGCATGTCGAGTTCCAAGATTACTTCATCTATCAGATTACGGATGTGGGCAAAGTGTTATAGCCTGATGAGAAGTTACATGCAGCTAAAGTGTCACTAGACAGGAAATGGGAATTGTATAAATATTTATGAAAACTATAATTGTAATATACACGCTATTTATTACGAGGAATAAAGTACTTAGTACGAGTGATAACTCGTACCGTTTTACTTTACTCTTATTAAATATGGCTAACTCATTTTGTCAATTATAATTTGAAAAAGGTTTAATCTTAATGTGGATGTTGATAATATGAATATTTATTTGCTCGCAACTTACTTTATTTAAAAGAAAAAGAATAGTAAGACCAATATATATACGATATTAAGTATAAAATATTTACTTGTGAAAAGATATATTTGTACCACGGTTTTGATGTTCATATAGCTTAGTTCATATAACTTTAAAATATAATAAAATAAAAGATTCTCTTTTTTTAGGAAAGTAAGAGTTACAAGAAAAATTTTAATCACTGAAATCGTGAACGAAATGGTTAGGTAAGGGGTCAATAAAGCCCTTGGTGATTAAAAAAATTTGACATACCTGGTCTAAAGGGATGCTGAACAGCTCTGTTTTAGGGGGTGAAAAATACATTGTGCGATTGTGTGTGCTCTCCTATATCAGAGTAGGACACAAATCAACTAATCGTTACAAATGACTACATTACAAAATATCATTACAACAGTCTGATTGTTTTTAGTTGTAGCAAAATAGTCATTAGTTAAAACTTTTTAATTAGTTATACATAACCACATGGCACTAGTTAGTCACAGCTCCAAGTAATGGTTAATTATTGCTTATTAGTTTAATAGAGCAATAACTAACGAGGACATAGAGCTGTGACTAACTATTGGCATGTAGTTATGTATAACTAATTAAAAAGTTTTAAGTAATGGGTATTTTGCTATGACTAACAAACAATCAGACTATTACTCATTTTTAATTATCATATTTAATGATTTTAGCTGGCTAATTTACAGTTGAAGAGACATTCAGCGCCACCTCTATGTGAACACTGAAGCTCGAACACCTTCCTCTCACAAAGCCCAATTGATACATATTCACTACAGAAGGTTCGTGACGTGGATTCTTATAATTATTCTTCATTATTACACTGCGAATGTCTATTTTAAATAATAATTTTCCACACTATTTTTGAGAAATAAGAGTAGCATACTTACTTTCTTCTTTTATATATTTTAATACGTTGAAACGAGTATATCAACCATCTCAAATTCTTTTAATTTGTTCACTGTTTTATATTTCACCAGCTGAGTATTGCCAGAGATGCGTAAAATTCACAGCCTGTTAATTTTAAACATTTTATTTAGATGGGGTAGATATACTTTATAACAATAATAGTAGTAGGAACAGAAGGGCGTAGCTTAACTTTCAACGTAAAACGTAAAATTTCACAAGGCGGCGAAAATTTCCGTTTCGCCCAACGATTTATAAATGAGAAAATATAAAAAAATGGTTCCAATATTTTAATTTTGAGGCTAAAATTATAAAATATAATGAATTTAACAATAACTTCCTTGTTAAGGATAGAACTCTATACTGTTTCTACATGATTATACATGGTGTCCCAAAATTCCTTCAACATCCGGAAATGGGAGGTTCCTGAGCTAATTTGAAGCGATATTTTCCTTTATAAAAATAGTGTACGCAGCTTTGTTTAGGAGTTATTAACGAAAAACCAGGACCAATCACAGTGCGTCTACAGCGGATTGATTCAGGCTCAACGGCAACACCGCGCTAAGTGGGACCTGTCCCTGTGTCGGACTCTGTCCGCTGTAGCCGCGCTCTGATTGGTCCGTATTTTTCGTTAATAATTTCTAAACAAAGCCGCGGACAACATTTTTGCAAAGAGAAATGTTTCTGCAAATGATCTAAGGAACCTCCCATTTCAGGATGCTGAAGGAATTTTGGGACACTCTGTGTATGTTTCTTCAAAATCGGAACTTGTAGCCCCAGTCTCCACTAAACTAATCCTACTAACTTTTCAAGAAGGCCAACTCTTTTGGTCTTATCTTAACACTAAACCTACGTACAGTAATGTCGCGATAGTTGCCGCAGGAGCTGTTCTCTGGAGCGACAACTTCCAAGACAACTGCTCGTCTTTTGATTTATGACTGGCCTCTACAGTCTACCGCGCCGAGACATCAATCGAAAGCCGAACGTAGAGAAGGACAGAATGATCGCGTGGCCGAGCGCGTCGCCGTCGCCGGCACAGATCAAAGGCCCGCGTGTTCGCACAATGTAATGCCAATTAAAGATGCTTTATTCTCCATTAGTTTTTTATGAGATTTTACTGGCTTATTCCTAGCAAAATTCTGATTAAAACAAGACCAAACACGGTATAATTTGGCCCATCAGTAGTGAATTCCCTCCGACAACTTTCAAGACATTAGTGATGGGTTAAAGTATACCGTGTTTGGTCTTGTTCTAATCAGAATTTTGATAGGAATACGCCAATAAAATCTCATTAAAAAATAATGAATATTGACTAGGAAATTCTCTAGTAGGCACTACGGCAACTTTCGCGTACAGCCCTACGGTAACTTTCAAGACATTACTGATGGGTCAAAGTATACCGTGTTTGGTCTTGTTCTAATCAGAATTTTGCTAGGAATAAGCCAGTAAAATCTCATTAAAAAATAATGGAGAATAAGGCATTTTTAATTGGCATTATATTGTGCGAACACGCAGGCCTTTGATCTGTGCCGGCGACGACGACTATGCATGTCTCTCTCTCTTTCCCATACTCTGTTATTCCTTGCAAATGAAACCTCCATCGTCGATTACAGCACTAAATAAAATTGAATTTATATCGTGTTTGGTCTAGTTTTAATCAGAAAAATGCCAGGAATAAGCCAGTAAAATCTCATAAAAATATAATGAAAATTAAACAGTTTGAAAATTCGATTCATGGTGTCAATGTAGTGGTGTTCACACCGATATACCCGAGCCGACATCAAACATCGCCGCCCTGCGGCTCGGCGCAGCATTGACAGCTGGTGGAATGAGTAGGCACTGCGGCAACTATCGTGTACAACTCTTGCGGCAACTATCGCGACATTACTGTATAACACTGACCAGATTGATTTCACGTAGACTTATGCGGCTCCCATATTTTCATACGTACTCTACTGAAGATACTTTACAATTATTTCTTATGAAATAATATTTCTTATTTCAATAATTGTAAAATAACAAATTTGAAACCGGTCATTTCGACTGGTAGTGGTAAGTTTAGTGTTAAAAAAACGATTCTCTCAAAAAGCGTGTAAGTAATAATTCAAGACACTGTACACTGACTAATGTAATTTGTGCGATATTGTACAATGTAAAGTACTTACCTCTGCTGTACGTATACCCACATGATGGAATGTCTATGCACTGACGTAAGCTAGATTATGCCCTGAAAAATGGCGGCGAATGGAAGGGTAATTTATTTCAACAGCGTTATAATTCTATAATCTGAGCATAATGGACATCATTAGCGTAATGCTTGTCTTCGAGACGGATGATCACACTGCCCTGAAATCTGTGATCATTTCCGACAACCACGGTATGCTTCGACGTTGCATGATTGCACGTTTATGTGATTCCTGTTATTTTCAATCATTATTTTCGCTGGCTCCCCATGCCTCCTCGCCGTCCCTTCACCAGCAGATAATTGTTATTATGAACAGGAAGATTATAGGTTTGGTCTGTCTTGCTTTATGTTTTGTTTGAAAAGAAAACCTCTGAACACTATAATGGCTCTCGACTGCGAGGTGATTCACTGAATTCGAAACTTCTCTGGCTCTCTTCTACAACACGTTCTGCGTTTGTTGTATCAAGTGTTTTACACATCAATTGTTTCAACTACGCCAAAACACCTTGTCCTGTAACTATAAACCATGAGCTGAGAAACAGAAACAGTTATTAATTGCCAATCAAAATTAAAATGTTTTCGGCGCATTGGTTCGATCAAATGTTACTCGTTACACTATTTGCAAAATAGGCACAATAATTTGTCTCAACGTTTCGATCTCAATTTAGATCATTATCAAGAGAATACAAAAAATAATATTGTGTTTGCGTAGTGTACACAAATTGTATAGCATTGTATTGAATTAGAAAACTTTTAAAGAAAACATTGGGATTTAATTCGAAAACTTTTCAAGAAAGCATTAGAAGAGCACGTGTGACTACTGTGGTGACTGCCTAGGCAGCAACATGTAGTCACGTGCTCTTCTAATGCTTCCTTGAAAAGTTTTCGAATTAAATCCCAATGTTTTCTTTAAAAGTTTTCTAATTCAATACAATGCTATACAATTTGTGTACACTACGCAAACACAATATTATTTTTTGTATTCTCTTGATAATGATCTAAATTGAGATCGAAACGTTGAGACAAATTATTGTGCCTATTTTGCAAATAGTGTAACGAGTAACATTTGATCGAACCAATGCGCCGAAAACATTTTAATTTTGTTGAAAGCTTCGTACGATCGCTATACTTTAACGGCATTAATTGCCAATGCTTCAAATTTTGATAAACAAAATGCCGAGCGATCATTTTGTTGCACCATCAGCAAGTGCATTGTCGCGAACAATAAAATTAATAAGGAAGAAGTTACACTTCGCACGTGGGCACCGCGCATACGATTTTTTTATAAATATCTACGTCTTATAAAATAATGAGTGAGACGACTACGGAAAGAGACAGAAAATTGATAGTTCATTTAAAACAATGAACACAGCGTCGAATATGTAGTATAAACAAAGGTTATAATAAAAAGTAAAGACTAAAAATTACACTAAAATTACTGTATAGATTTCAACATAATGGGACACCGCAAATGTTATTCTTTCTTTCAATACGAATTATGTTCATCCCATAACATATATGTCTATGGTCCATCCACTGAACAGGTTATCCTATATTGTTTATTTAATACTAGTACACTTTGTATAAGAAAAATGTACAAGAAGTAATTGCACACTTCAACTAACATGAAATGTTATTAAAATTGTATACAGAAATGCATACGTAAAAATATGTGATGGTTTGATAATTATTTATCCTGTGCTGTTGCAAATAATGACGTTTATAAATATATACGTGTTATAAGATAATGAGTGAGGCGACTACAGAAAGAGACAGAAAATTGATAGTTCATTTAAAACAATGAATATAGCGTCGAATATGTAGTATAAACAAAGGTTATAATAAAAAGTAAAGACTGAAAATTACACTAAAATTACTGTACAGATTTCAACATAATGGGACACCGCAAATGTTATTCTTTCTTCAATACGAATTATGTTCATCCCATAGACATATATGTCTATGGTCCATCCACTGAACAGGTTATCCTACATTGATTATTTATACTAGTACAATTTGTATAAGAAAAATGTACAAAACGTAATTGCACACTTCAACTAACACGAAATGTTATTAAAATTGTATACAGAAATGCATACGTGAAAATATGTGATGGTTTGATAATTATTTATCCTGTGCTGTTACAAGCAATGATGTTCCCTACATCTATAAGCTCTTAAAATTGATAAACTTCACAATGAAGAATATTTTCGGTCTTCGGCAACCATTGTATCGCTGATGGAAATTTCATTATCGGTCATTGTAAACCGGCGTTCCAGCGAAATAATGGTGTCTCATTGTCCAGTTCACCCTGCACATACACGACAACGTAATTTTGGCCCTAGACAGGGGTTTTATTGTTTCTCGCCTACCCCTGTGCCAATACAATAGTGCCAATCCTCTTCTACAATGACATTATAATTAGATAAAGGTAGCGTTAAACGAAGATCATTATGAATATCTTTTGTTTAACTTCTAGGGATTATTGCGTCACATGGAATTAATTTTCAGTGTAAATTACGAAGATATTAAATCTCTTACATCTGTGTGTTATCTTTATTATTGAAAATAATGGTATTAATAAAATACTACGTTAATATTATAGTAAATAAATACTAACTTCAATAAAATTATTTTGTAACAAGGACAGATTTAAATAAAAGAAATATACATTTATGAAACTTATAATTAAACTACGGATGTTTACGCATTTACAGCAAAATTGAGTAGATAATATTCAAAATTGTTGAACAATTTTCAAAATCTAAGATTTTGATTATTAAAATCTTTAAGCGAAGAAGTAAGTTTGGTTTCTATTTCTTTCAATCGATTCAGGCAATTTTTTGTTTTGCATAAAGATGATCCGAAGTCTATAATTCATATCAATGTATCTTCATTAAGTTCTTATGTGTTAATAAAATTTTTTGAGATACTAATGGAATTACCTTCATCTATATTCATGTTTAACAATTAATACGTGTTTGTATTGTTTCTGCTTTAGTCATTTAACATTTTCTGCAGCTATCAACATCGATTATGCGAAATTGATAATTTATCTCATTAATGGTTAATTTTATTAATATGTATTATAATGTATAGTATGCATTACGCGTAGTATCATAGTATTATATGGATTGTATGTATAATACAATATCATATAATTATATATTTGATCCTACTTAAATGTCTCAAAAAGAAACATTAGAAACATGGATGTTGATTAAATTATGTCAGTCACTTACGATTGTATGTATAATACAATATCATATAATTATATATTTGATCCTACTTAAATGTCTCAAAAAGAAAGGAAAAAATTTTAAAAATGAATGTTGAATAAATTATGTCAGTCACTTACATTAAGCATAATCCAATGACAAATTATTAAGGAAATAAACTAACCAATAAATAAACTAATAAATAAACTAATACAATACAATTATAGGTTTTATTTTAAATAAATGTCTATATCATTATTAATTTAATTAAACTAATTATTCAACATCAATAGTATAGAAGATAAAGGTTAAATTCTTCTCGATCGAAAATTAGTAATAAAATAAGTTGAATGATATCGGCGCTAGGTTCGATCATTTTTAGAAAACAACAAATGTGCAATTATTTAAGCATGTTTCTAACGTTTCAAAAGAGACACTTTTGCGTCTGAAAAATATGAGAACAATTAGTATAGAAGATATTTTGATTTTAACATCGAGTACTGTAGTTCGTAATATTAAAAGCTTCTTTCGCAAATAAATATAATTAGAAACGAGAATGAAGTCACTATTGAACACTAGTTTGCTGTGGTCTATTTTGATGTTCGTAATCTGAGTAATAACGGAAAGATAAAGGAAGATTTCGTCTATGCGGCACGATGCGCATAGTGCAGGAATATCTTGGAGCAAATTCAGGATGTAAGTTAAGCTTGCGATAAAAGCTATTTTAAATAAGGTGGTGGATGTATGGTAATCGCATACCGGGAGTATGCCGATATAGGAGGTAGGGATAGTGTCGCGCGGCAGCGTCAAACATATTCTATCAGTCTGATAGCTCTCGGTGGGACACTCGATGGCGGATGAAAGGTAAGGTGGATGCCTTGATATCTAATATCGACTGCACACCTTTATGTTGTTGGTATCGGTTTATGTTGCCCCGGGTAATCTTCGCTTCCCCACACCAGGGTTAAACTTTCCACATAAGTGGAGCGCCGACTGGTAAATAAAAGTACGAAAGCCGCCAGTAAGGAAGAGACACGGTATCTTGGGAGTACTTGCTCGTTGCATTCCCAGTTTTTCTCGAACCCTATTATTCGATACACGATGCCCAACGAAACGAAGTAAACGCGATATTTCTCGTTATATTTTCTTATGAAAACGTATGTATCCAACGATCCCTAGGTGGGAAACAACGAAACGTTATTCGAATGTGCCATACTTTATAATTTGTGGTCTGGTTAACGCTAAATCGAGCATAAAATAATGAATCGTACAAGGTGGAGCCATCCAGCTTGATCACATCGAGTAACTTCTAAATTATACTTTGTTCAAAGAAATTATTTCTACGGATGTTGCATGGTATCGAGGGAACATGATTAGTGTTCCTGATTTCTCAACATTTTTCATTTCTTGAGAAATGAGAAATAAGACTATATTTCTCGAGAATTCTCTAGAATTTTGAATAAAATAAAACAAATTGGAAAATTTATGATATTTGGAAATATTTATCGAAAGCGTAAAAAACTTCAACTCAATGTTTATTCCTGTTCAATATGTACATAACTTTAAAAACAACGAAAAAATAGACGATAAAAATAATCGATAAATTTATTCATCTGAAACCAAACTTTTATAAAACGAAACATTACGCTTTTGTTTTGAAACGACTTCGTTTAATGTAGAATCAGTAGAGAAATTTCATTCATTTTGTGTGGGTGTTGGCTTTATTGTATACAGGGTGTTTGACTACAGGTGGGAGAAAATTTAAGGGGTGGTTCTTAACAATGATACAAGACGAAAATGAAGAATAAAAAATTGCGATTTCGGCTTCGTTATTTAGTTATTAACAATTAAGAATCAACAACGCGTCTAACAAAAGTGTACGTTGTGTACGTGAAAGAGTTCAATGTTGTCCAACGATTTGTTAAACATTTTCACCTCGCTAGGGCCCCAAATGAGAACCAAGGTATGCATGCATCTGTCACTTGATACGTGACTGATAACGAAGCCGAAATCGCAATTATTTTATTCTTCATTCTCGTCTTATATCATCGTTAAGAACCAACCCTTAAATTTTCTCCCACCTGTAGTCGAACACCCTGTATAGAACATCCAAAAGTTGCTGCAGATTAGGTTATGCAATTAGTAATATGCAATTTGAGTTACCAAAAAATTCAGTTCCGAAAATACGTTATAAAAGCAATGAGATGAACGAGTATATCTTGATTAGAAATAAATGATAATTTCCTGTAATATGTTATAAAATAAATGAGAATTTTCTTAGATTTAAATTTCTCGAGAAATACCGTAATTTCTCGAGAAATGAAAAATAATTGATTTTAAAATTTCTCGAGATATTCTCGAGAAAGAATTCTTGAGAAGGAACACTAGTTTTTATCAATAGAAGCGTTTAGGAGATTTAAGTGCGGCTCTGGCACAAATATCCACGGAATGCGCAATAATATTTTCATTTAAAAAAAACCTGGTAAGAAAAAAATTACATCTTATTTTGATAAATTAAAATTCTTCTATAAATCGAGAACATAGTTTTATTTAGTGTACTACTTATTTGGTGTACAGTAATTTCTCAATCGTAGTCCTCGGTCGCCTCTGCAATCGTAGTCCAGTGCCTACCCATTCCACCGCCTGTCAACGCTGCGCCAGGCAGCAGGACGGCGATGTTTGATGTCGGCTCGGGTATATCGGTGT
Organism: Lasioglossum villosulum; assembly: GCA_963971365.1. NCBI lineage: Eukaryota > Metazoa > Arthropoda > Insecta > Hymenoptera > Halictidae > Lasioglossum > Lasioglossum villosulum. The sequence continues at coordinate 29,779,623 of OZ020498.1, read as the reverse complement.
GAACATCACTACATTGACTCGAGTGAATCGAATTTTCAAACTACTTAAGTTTCATTATTTTTTTATGAGATTTTACTGGCATATTCCTGGCATTTTTCTTATTAAAACAAGACCAAACACGATATAATTTCAATTTTATTTAGTGGTTTAATCGAAGATGAAAGTTTCACTTACAAGGAAGGACAGCGTGTTTGATATATGCCGGCGACGGCGACTCTTCGCGTCTCTTTCTTTCCAATACGCTCTTCTTCGTTGCTCGTCACTAAATATTGGCCAAATTATATCGTGTTTGGTATGATTTTAATCAGAGAAATGCCACGAATATGTTGGTGAAAGTTCCATAATGATATCATCGAAAATAAAGAAGCTAAGGTCTTGGTGTTTTATCGTGATGACGCACGGGCCTTTAAACTGTGCCGGCGACGGGGACACGCTTCGGCCACGCGATCCTATTTCATTCTGTCCTTCTCAACGTTCGGCTTGTCGTTTGAAGTCTCAGCGCGGTAGGGTAGACGCAGTCATAAATCAAAAAATAGCCACCCTACTTGATCGTAGTCCGTTCATAACACGGGTGTTGGGACTACGATTGAGAAATTACTGTACTACTTATTTAGTGTAATAAAAGTTTACCAAACAAGCAGATTTGGCTCCCAATGTTCTTTTAAATTGTTGTACTGTTCATATTTGGCTCTTTGGCTAACAAGTTTGCCGACCACTGCCTTAGAACACTTAGTGGAACAAGGTTCCGTGGAACACAGTTTGAATAACAGTGACGTAGAGTGTCCTATCGTGTTGTGCCCGACTGCACCAGCAACGACACCCTGGAATCGACAGATAGCATTGTCGAAGGAAGTCACGATTGCGAAGGAGTATCGCGGAGGTGAGGACGGATGATAAATGGGTAGAGGCGAGGTGGGGCGAGGTCAAAGAAGCAGGATAATTGTTAGGTGGGGGTATATTGGTTATATTGAGAAAATAGGCACTCGCGCGTCGGGAATAATTCTCTGCGTGCAGTTTAAAGGCTACCTGAGATGACAGGCTAGGGAGGAAGCTACCGTAGCTATTTAACATTCCGCCTCATTTCCTGCCGCCTCTACGGCACCGCCCTCACCTCCTCCTATTTCTCCTTCTCGGTTCCGGAGGAAACGTTCGCGCTCGATGCGAAAATTGCCTCGCCAAGAATTATTGACTATAAATTACTCGTCTCGCTACCCTAACTTCTCCGCTTCGCCGTTACTCACGCAAATGACGGCGTAGCCTGCGGGCCCGTTCGGTACACACGGCTGAGCGTTCTCTCCACTTATTCACTGTTACGGTCCCCGGCGAACAAACGGAAAACTATCCCAAGAAGGTGCCCCTCGATATTGGGCGCGAATTGCCACGCATTTACATTTTATTGGCCGCGCCTAAGACAGATTGCCGCCTCTCCAGTCTTTATCCGTTCCCTCCTCCTGTCCGTCGCTCGCGTCGATTCGATGGCTGCCGCGCTTTACAATTTCTTTTCGGATTGCGAAGATTCTTCTTCCTCTACGAGACATCGCGCGGACATCGAGACCTACCGATATTGCTACTTAGCAGGCACTTGGGAATGGTGTCGGTCGATTCCAGGGAAGTTAACGAGAGCCACCGGTAACGCGACCCTCCTTTCGCGTACACCGCTGTGAATATTTCAGCAGTTTCGTGGAAAATTGTGCTACGAAAAACAGTTAATCATTGGATAATAAGGGATTATGTGAAATTTCTTTAAAACGCAATAATGGTAGTCTTCCTTTTCTCGTGAATATTTGTTCAATCGACTCAGTCTAATCAATAATCTTCAATTTTTGTAGATATATATATATATATTTTATATATATATAATTAAATATATATAGATATATTTTTAATTATAACCTGAAAAAATTAAATTAAATTATTAACTATATAATATTAAAATTTTTAGAAAGTTTTATAAATTTAAATTTTAAATAAATATATATATATGTACCTATATATAATAATATATATAATAATAATAAGTTAAATTAAATTAAATAATATTAAATTTTGTATACAAGTTCAATAATATTTTTCAATAATATGAAATTTTATATATGAGTTCAATAATATTATATTTTATATACGAATTCAATAATATTATATTTTATATATGAATTCAAAAATATTATATTTTATATATGAATTCAATAATATTATATTTTATATATGAATTCAATAATGTTAAATTTTATATATAAATGTAATAATATCCTTCAATAACATTAATTTTACTATATGAATTCAATAATATCATTCAATAATATTAAATTTTCTCTATAAATTTTTTTCTATTTTTCTCCAGAAGAGCTTCCTCATTTTTTAAAAATTTAATTTATATTACATAAATATTAAATTATTGATTAAATATTTTAACTATGAATTACTACATGTCAGATTCATTCTTTTACTAATATTTATTGTACTATAAAAATCTCTTCTTACCTGGCGAGAAACTAATCACTTAGAAACGTGGCATCGACAATCGCTACGCGAAGGAAACTAACCGATAACCGAACTTGACTATTATTTATTTAACAAATTAGATCAGATACAAGTCTTTATCCTTTTCAATCTATGTGAATCAAGTGCCAGCTTACGAAAACACCTGCTTTTTAACTTATTTCATGATATAAAAATTATTTAATAAATTCCACCTTTTTTATAAAACCATACACACAGTTACAGTGATTCAAACGTCTTTAGAAGAAAATTTATATTTTTTGTACAGCTACATTTATTTTAATGCTTAAATATTGATTACTAGCAGCGAATCTTTATGCAAAATAAAAATTTTCTATCTGATATACAACAAACTGGAGTGAAATAGAAATTTATTTTCTTTCTTAGTAGGGTTAAAGGTTGAAATTAACAATATTTTGATATTGATTCCTAGCAGCGAATCTTTATGCAAAATAAAAATTTTCTATCTGAAATACAACAAACTGGAGTGAAATAGAAATTTATTTTCTTTCTTAATAGGGTTAACAGGTTGGAATTAACAGTATTTTGAAATTCTTCTAATGTTTCACGGTTTTCAATTAGACCTACTAATTTTTGTTGTAAATGCATCCTATCCTAACCCTATCCTAACCAAATTTGATTTCATTAAAAAAGGAAGGCGTCAAAAATTCATATTTGTTAGACTTCGTTGAAAATCTTCATGACGAGTGTGACTCGTAAAAAATGAGAATTTATGGTGAACTTTGCACGAACAGTTTATAGAGAAGAATATGATTAAAAATGGTATGTAAGCATACTGAACAGATCTCCGGGGATCCCCGTTCAGATGGGGAAGGATGACTGTTATTGACATCGGCTACGTAATTAAATTAATTTCTGCGATTCCTCCACCTTCAGGGTAGGCATCGGTCTGGAATAATACACTGCCGGACTTCCACTTTTTTCCACGGCGGCGAAGGTGCTCTTAACCACACCCGCCGCGTGCTCTTCTCATTTCCAATTTAAAAATAATGAGAATTTACTGCGAATAGGCGCCGCTGTCGCGCACAGATACTCATCGAGCTTGAACGTCTCGCGCTTGTGGGAAGTGGAATGAATTGAAAAAAAAAATTCAATTCAGCGTCAGTATACCGCATCCCTATCCCCACTCCACTTTCCTGCTTCTTTCTCGTTTACTCCAGTCTCCTTCGCCAGAGCAAAAGGCACTGAATACATTAAAGTTCTGAGACTCGCTTTGTCGTTTGTCTTCTCGTTTACTCACGCAACCCTCGTCTATCCAGAAAAGAATTAATTTCGTAAATTATAATAGTTGGAAAATAAGTGGGAGCCGAGTATGATTCATTTTTCACTCGCGATGCTGTGTTAGTGTAAATACATACAATAACCAAGTCTAGCCACGTAGGAGGACTAGTACAGTAATTTCTCGATCTATGACCAGAAAACGGGGGTTTTAAATGTCATAGATCGTAAAGGGTATGCTATTTCTTTTCTCGGAATCGATCGCGCCGTGACTTCAAAAGAGTGCCGAACATAGAGAAGGACAGAATGATACACAGATCGGATGACCGAGCGTGCCGCCGTCGTCGACGCAGTTTAAATGCCCGCGTTTGTTCACAATGTAACGGCATTTCAAAATGCTTTATTCATTACATGTTTAATTACATATTTTCCTATGGGAGTTTTACTATCTTATTCCTGGAATTTTTCTGATTACAACAATACCAAACACGATATAATTTCAACTGTATTTAGTGGTTTAATCGACGATTAATGTTTCACTTACAAGGAAGGACAGCGTGTTGGAAAGAAAGAGACGCGAACAGTCACCTCGCCGGTACAGTAATCTCGCGATCTATGACCGGGGATGCCTTTACGATCTATGACAAGAACTTACCCATTCCACTGCGGCCAACGCCGTGCCGCGTCGCAGAGCGGCGATGATTGATCTCGGCTCGGGTATATCGGTGTGAGCACCACACATTGACTCGAATGAATCGAATTTTCAAGGCCCTTAATTTTCATTATTTTGTTATAGGACTTCCACTATCTTATTTCTGGTGTTTTTCTGATTACGACAATACCAAACACGATACAATTCCAACTGTATTTAGTGGTTTAATCGACGATGAAAGTTTTACTTACAAGGAAGGACAGCGTGTTTGATCTATGCCGGCGACGGCGACTCTTCGCGTCTCTTTCTTTCCAACACGCTGTCCTTCCTTGTAAGTGAAACATTAATCGTCGATTAAACCACTAAATACAGTTGAAATTATATCGTGTTTGGTATTGTTGTAATCAGAAAAATTCCAGGAATAAGATAGTAAAACTCCCATAGGAAAATATGTAATTAAACATGTAATGAATAAAGCATTTTGAAATGCCGTTACATTGTGAACAAACGCGGGCATTTAAACTGCGTCGACGACGCGACGCACAGACTGGTATTTGACCGATCTAGCTGGCCAAAAGTCGATTTCCTAGAACTACCACCAGGTAAGAAATAACATTGTTATTGGGAGAGCCAGGTTGTCCCTCGAACCGACCCCATTGTTTATAACGTATAAATTGTTCTTTTTCATTAATGTAAGCATAACTTAATGAAACATAATAAATTGAATCAGTTTTAAGCAATCAAAAATTTTGGCCAGCCAGATCGGCCAAATACCAGTCTGTGCGACGGCGGCACGCTCGGTCATCCGATCCGTGTATCGTTCTGTCCTTCTCTACGTTCGGTACTCATTTGAAGTCACGGCGCGTTCGATACCGAGAAAAAAAATAGCATACCCTTTACGATCTATGACATTTAAAACCCCCGTTTTCTGGACATAGATCGAGAAATTACTGTATAGATCAAACACGCTGTCCTTCCTTGTAAGTAAAACTTTCATCGTCGATGAAACCACTAAATACAGTTGGAATTATATCGTGTTTGGTATTGTCGTAATCAGAAAAACACCAGAAATAAGATAGTGAAAGTCCTATAACAAAATAATGAAAATTAAGGGCCTTGAAAATTCGATTCATTCGAATCAATGTGTGGTACTCACACCGATATACCCGAACCGAGATCAATCATTGCCGCTCTGCGACGCGGCACGACGTTGGCCGGCAGTGGAATGGGTAAGCTCTTGTCATAGATCGTAAAGGCATCCCCGGTCAGAGATCGCGAGATTACTGTACCCCCGCGCCACACTCCCCAACCACTCTTTTATTTCTTTAACTAATTACGTTAGCCTTCGCTGTAAAGGTGACTGATGTACCGCCTCCGGGACGATATGTAAGTCAAGGGACGATTAGTTGAAAATAAAGTCAATTGTACCTACAGTGGGTAAAAAAAGTATTGCCACACTCTTAAAAAGGCGATAACTATTTTAATATTGAACTGTACGATTTCAACGTTTTTGGGAAGAGCAATTAGTTTGCCACGGGATGCGAAAAAAAATGTTGTCAAAAATTGCAATTCATCGGAATTGTAGCTTAAATAATAAAAGTTGTAATTTACAACTTTTTTATGTGGGCCAATATTGAAAATTTTAAAAATACGTTTTGTATATTTTACAACTTTTATATATTTAAATTTGTAGACGTCTGAATACTGTTCCTTTTTTGTTCGAAACATTTTTTTCGCAGATTATCGAGAGCCCATAAAAGACCGTAAAAAGGATTATTTTTGCATATAAATTATATTGAAATGACGTAAATTATTATTTTATGCAGAATATGTGAATCACGAAACTTTTTGTAAATAAATATATATTATAAGAACATTTTTAAATTATTACCATTAACTTTCATCAGAAAATACATAAGAAATTTCTTCCACAGATAATGTTTCTTCTTCGTTTGATCCTGCTGATGTTGTTTCATCAGTAGATTGAATAGGCAGAAGCATTTCTATACATTCTTTAGAAAATGGTATTTTCTTTCTTTTTTGCGATCTTATACTTGATAAGAAAGGATCACAACTCAATAAAAATCTATTTATTACATCTCGGTTGCAAGCTACTCGAGAAAACTTCCTTGAGTAATATACACACACATATATATTCTCATTAAATAGTTCAGATCAAAATAATAGAAGTAGAAAATATTTAAGCGATGCAACAAATATTTTATATGATGCTTACTAAGAATAAGAAAAGTGTAATTTAATATGAATGTAAAAATCGCATTAATTAAAAGTGTACTTGACCAATAAAATGCACATAAAACAGTATTTAAATATACACTAAACCAATACACACTGTATAACACACTCAGCATAAATATTTTACGAACGATATTACATGTAAAAGAAAACATAAAGTGAATCAGAACTAAAATGTAACACTTAAGAAACTAAGAAAACGCACTGAATAAATAGCTCTGATCTCCCTGCTGGCAGCATTTTAATTGAATGCAGAAGAAAGAAAAACCTCAGTCGAATGCTCATCTGAAACCTTTCATATACAATACAACCAAGTGCCAGTAATATAAACAGTTTCGCAGAAGAGTACGCGAAACGCTGCTAAACGCTTAATACTAGCAAAGCTATAAAATTTGAATGCAGAAAGATGCAGATTAAAATTTTCTTGGCTTATAATCACGAATCTTTACCGAATTTAATGACACCAAAAAGAGCACACAGACTCGTTTTATAACCGTAAAAAAACTTACAGAATGATGGGTAATATTCAAACATTAATAACTATACTAATTTAGATGACAACAAAATTAAATCTATATGAAAGTGTTCTATACACTTACCTGAACAACTTTTGTAATACAAGAATTGACACGGAAAATCGCCAATGAATGGACGCTGTTTTAAAGACTGTTTAAGAACGCCGATGTCTCAACCCATCGTTCTTCTTTTTCCTAGAAACATTTTGCACTACGATAATATAGCATGTAAAAAACTCAAAACGCGTTTTTTTCTCGAAAATGCCACAAGTTCGAACGTCTATAAAAATATGATCAATTTAATTTCTACAAGATACTTTATTTTATAAGATAAACTTTCATTACTTCTTTTTATGATCTAGTAATTTGGTTTAAATTTTAAAAAATTGTTAAATAATTATTAAAAAATATATATGGTATAATTATTATTAAAAATGGTGTTAGGACAAGCTGCTTTGTCGAAAACTTCAAAGATATTTGTTTCCAGCCACGTGCGTGCTGAGAAATCTGTCAAAAAATATTTTGTTTGTTTAGTGATTTTCAATGTATTGTAAATGTAATGTATAGTATTCGTTTACCAGGAAGACACTCCCCATCTCGTAAAAGGCGAGCTGTATCAGACGGCACTCCACAACGAAAAATCGTCAGGAAAACTATCCAACAGAGTGCAAAATGAAGAACTTCCTTTTCTCTCGTCTGCGATCAAACAATGATGAAGCAGATGTTTTCTGAGTAACGTTTGGGGAATTGGATGATATGCAACTGAAACCTGATCGGCAAACGAGGGAACCGTCCGCCGCGGCAATCGAACCCAGGCCTCAACTGGTGGTAAATAGTCGACCGACTAACGGGCTCACCCGCGGAACCCTCCCATTTTTCCAAATCTCCTACCATATACAATAAACATCCAAATATGTACCTCACGTGTTTCGTTCGTTGTCTCTAGGCAAATGTCTTTTGGCATATTGCGATGAAAATATGTTGCTGTTGAACACAGCATTTAATAATAATTAAATTATAAATGTAAATGTTTCTTTTAAATATTGAAAAAATATTTTTTAAGCCACACTTTTTTATATGAGAAAAATATTAGATCTGAATATTGTATACATATACAAGAAATGTAAATTGAATGTTTAGAAAATATAAGCTAAATATTCAGAGAATATAAATTCCATATTTAAAAAATATAAAGTAAATATTTAAAAAACGTGAAACCCATATTTAAATAATGTTCAATTAACTCTTGAAATTTAAGAAAAAGTTATAACAAAAATTGGAAACTATACATAATAACACTACTCTCTGTGCACTGCTCGAGGGAATATTTATCTTCGACTTCGGAAGGAGCTTATTAAAAATCCAAAAATTTGTTATGCAATTAGAATGATTAATGGTTCGGAGAACGCTACATTTGTAGGCCCACAGATTTTTTTTAGGTGCAACTGCGCATATGCAATTAACAATTTTGTTACTACTAATCAATTTCTCTGTTTATTCTGCGTAAACAATTATTAGGGTACCATAGCAAAAAAATAGCTGGAATATATATTTTTCCATGATAAACATAAAATATTTTCTTCATATTAAATAAATATTCCGTTTGTAATATTACAGAAAGATTTATTTTATAATAAGAAAAAAAAATTTTGTTCATAATATGAAATAAAAATTAATTTAATATTTAGAAAAAAATATTTTTCTCGTAACATGAAATAGATATTTTCTGCATATTAAAAAAAAATATATTTGGTACTTAATATAAAATAGATATTGTATGAATATTTGAATATTAAAAAAAGATTGAATCTCTTGTTAATATTATATGAATGTATATACAATATTTTGTGCTACTAGGGGTAGTTAGAAAGCACCGAATCTTACATTGTGTTACACAGTGTCGCCTTCGCACATTGCTGGAAAGCACCTTTATGTACTTGCAGTTTATTTCGATTTCACATATTTCTTTATACCTTTTTTTTCGTTTCGGGAGGTAGAAAATTCCCGAAACTGGGGATCTTTGATGGTGGTAAGAATCCCTTTTCTTGTTATTAGGTCGCACACCTCAGCATGTGGGCCAAGAACCACGCCTCTTCTTTCCCGGTAACATATTTTTTTATACTGTTTATTATCTTCTATCTTTAGAAGTGTATTACTGTATTTTCCTTTTGAATTAAAGGTGCGATCATTTCCAGCAATTCGAGAAACATTGAATGCCCCATACCGATAAAATTATTATAGTCCGATGGAGAGCTCACTACTAATTTATCCAGTAAGTTCACATGAATGAAGGTATACAGTAAGGAAAACAATGACATTCAGTGGTATTTCGGCAGTGACAGAGACAAGAAAAATTCGCATGCATTATGTAACATTAATATATAGTATATTTCGACGGTTATTGATACTTTTATTAAACATGTTTCTTATAGTTATAAAAGCAAAATAGTGTAGTTTTGTTAGTATTTGGAACCTTACCCTGTTTTCGTATTAGTTCTTATAGTTTCGTATAACAGATACCAGTTCGGATAGCACGGCAATTTTCACGAGCACAATTGTCGTGCTATACGGGAATACTTTCATACGGAAAGATTCGAAATTTGAAGGAAGCTCGAGGTTCAAAGATCAACTGAAAACTTCGCGAGATAGGCAGACCTTTAAGAAAAGTCACGTCGCGAAGTAAAGCGTCGTGGTTTGAGCGGAATATATTAGGTTGGAAGAAAAATAATTGCGGATTTTGTTCTTGAATTCTGAAACAACATATGCTTTCCTTTTCTCGCCAATTTGAACTAAACATCTCATAGTTGTTGTGTGATCAACGTGTAGTTTCTGTTTGCAACTTCTCGAGGATCTACGATCATAGCCCTTGGTTCATCGTTATCATTTTTATGTCTTCATCTTTAATACTTCTATCTCTGTCATGGAATTTTTGAAACCAGTGTTAGGCTGTATGCTTATTAACCCTTTACACTCGGAGTTATTTTAATTTAAAAATTAAACATCTCTCTCGACCTAACATATTTCCATCCCTAAGATTTTTTAAATTTTATGGATATCAAATTGGTATAATACCTCATGCAATACGTTTATTAATTAATTAATTATTAATTGATTATTAAATGATACAGCAATTTTAGTCGTGCCTCACACTCACCATTCGAGTGCTAAGGGTTAATGGTTTCTGGCCAAACACATTGTTAATATTGCCGGTAGTTTTTGCCGCTTTGCATTATAATCTAAACTCCTATAATAACATCAATTTAGAAATTTGTCAGGTTTGTTTAACGTCACCCTTTAAAATCAGACATTCCATATGCAACAACCTAATACTACAGGGCCCATGAGTCACTTTTTGTAGAATGTATATCTCCAAACATTTATATCAGAGTTTTAAAATTCCTTTGGCAATTTATGAGGAAAACATTCACAACATAGGAACGAGAAAATTAATTGAATTGTGTTTCCAAAATCACTGCTCCATTATTCTAACAGAGCGAGCATATGCATTCGTTATTTTAACCCTTAGCACAGAAATGGTGACTCAAAGAGTTACCACTAAAAATAACTATACCATTATTCAAAATATTGTTTAGCTTAACAAATTACCGACCAGTGATTAGTGCACAATTTTGAAAAATCTATGGTACATGGCTGAATAGTTCTTTAATAGAACCTTCAACAGCAACAACAGCAATTTTCATTGATAACTAACAAGTCACCCCCAATACCGTCATCTAATAGTTTTATTTAAGACTGCAATGTAAAAGAAAATTCCTATGCTTTCTTTTAGTACAGCACAATTATTGAAGATTCTATTAATAGGCTTCTGGTATGTAAAGTATTAATAATTATGTTGGTATCTAATCAATTACTATACATTTACGTATCGTATAAGGTGTTATATCAATTTCATATCCATAAAATGAAAACAATCATTTAGAATGGAATGAATCTAAGTCGAAAGAAATGTTTAATATTCGAGTAAAAATAGCTCCGAGTGCAAAGGGTTAACACCTTGCTCTATGATTTATTGCACGGTTTCAGTGACTAGAACTAGAACCGAAAAGTACAACAACTAGATGACAATATTCTGAAGAACTTCAGGCTCTGGGACCAGAAACCATGAAAGCTGTGAAGCAAAAGTAGAGGAAAATATTTTGCACGTACCATACATTGATCTACATCAAAAGTAAATACAAATTATTAAGAAAAAGAAGTTATTCATCCATCAAATGGTAAAGTGACTTATGGGCCACGCGGTATACGAATGTAATAAGATAAAACATCGCTTGAGAAAAATCGCTGAAGTTCAATCTGATGAAAACCGCAATTATTTCTTCACCAACCTAATAAATACATAGAACAGGACCGCAGCGGCCTCGAAGATGCAACAACTCTATTATTTAATTTGTAGTCGAATTTTGCCGAATTTTTTTAAAGTGCAAATAATTTTGTCATGCAGCCTTCGGTACAACGAACGATTCTACAAATCTTGAAATTGTTCTAGCAATGCTTTTATAATCTGAAGTTGCGCAAGGTCGCGGGGGTTTGCAATAATGCGGATGAGGACTAGAGAATTGCCAGGAGAGTCCATTTAACGTTAACATAAATCCCATAAGCGCTGAATTTGGTTCGAACTCATTTATTAATCGGAGCCAAGATACAGTCTGTCCTCGAGGCAGTACTTTTACAATAACATGGTATTATATCTCTTGAAAAATAAGAACTGTACTAGATTAGTAATGGTATAAATCGAGAGTATTAGATATTTCGCTGCGTCTAAGGACAAAATTTCATTTACAATAGTAGATTTACATATTCAGGCCACTGCGTCGAAATAGATTAGACACAATAAATAATGAACATTTCATACAAAGGGCATAGCGAGTGGGAGAGGTAGCTACCGTTCATTCGAACATATAGGAAGCAATTACATTCGTTTACAGAACAACTCTTTTACGTTCTCACGAAAGTAAAACTCTCTTGAATACATAGAATATATTGGATTTCACTTTGAAAATCAAGTGCAGAATATCGCAAAATTGTTGTCGGTTTTGTCGAAACAAGTGACGATGCATTTTTGTACATCGCGACAAGGATTTACAAGTTTATTAAGTAATTATAAGAATCAAAAAACAACTAGCCTTACAGGAAATCTATGCTGTGTATGAAAATAATTTGGGAAATGATCATTTTTATTCTGAACGTCTTCTCCGAGACACAGAACGGAACAAACGTAGACGAAGGTGCAATAGAAATTCCGATTAATAATTACGTTTTATTTGTTTGCTATATTTTTTCCTTCATTGGTTATACTCAAATATTAGTTTTAACTCTCTTTCTATTTACTTCTTTCTTTCTTCCTTCCTTTCTTTCTTTCTTTCTTTCTTGTTGCGATAAATTATTTTCAAACACATTTCAGCCTGTTCGACGTGATAAATAATCCAGAATCACCTAAACAGTAGTCTTTATACAACAAGTGTTAGAATATGTTATATTATCAAACACTTAGTTAGTAATGTATCATCATTTTCTGTTCTTTACCTGCAACTATCTTACATTTACTAATCTATTTGTTAGAGCAATAAACAACGTTTCCATTCTCACAAAAGATCCGAGAAAACATTTTCGCGTCACTGTCACGCGTTGGCTCCCTTCCGTTTGCTTATCGGTTAGCGACACACATCTCTCTGTGTATTCTAAACGTAATTGTCGTTAAATATTTTTTTCTTTTCTCGTTATATCTCGTCGCAACACGCCGGCGTACAAAGTTCCTAGGTCGTCTCCGCTACCGAGCGGGACGAATAAAAGCCGCTACCGGAATGAATATCGCTCGAACGACCAAACAAATCGATGAAGAAAAAAGAAAGAAGTACTATTAAGAAGAAAGGAACAATAGATCGCCTTCTCGGTTCTCTTGTGCATTTACATTGCAACCACGGGGTCGAAACATCGCGTCGAGCTAGTCCACCCTGTTGTACGCGGATCACTAATAGTCTTTAGTAGACTGCGGACTTTTATGCAAAATAAAAGTTGTCTGCATCGACTGCAATAAATGGAAACTAAATTGAATGTTATTTCTTCCCTTGAAGGGGTAGACTCGTTTTTCCAGAATTGCATGGGTGCGGGATACAACTTCTCAGAGGCGCGCAATAGCTTAGCGGGTAGCCGGCACCTCTGCAAATAGTTCCAAATGCAGTTTTCTCGTTGGAAAAAGATTGCCATGTGACGTCTAAAACTGTGGTGCCCAAGTTGGTCAGAGCCCACTTTGATAAACATTAGCAGTAGATGCGACGAAAAACAATAATAAGGATACGTCTTCTCATTTCTTGATAATGCAAAGAACGTGTTTTCAGTCGTTAATGGCGCTAGATAAAAGATCAATCTAGGCCGCAATCGCCTTCAAAGATCCTACTTTTACGTTTTCGGCAGCATGTAGCGTCGCAGCTTTATGAAAATAGCAACATCCGCAGCTTCATGCCTCCGAATAATGCAAATTACACTGCCTAGATTGATCTTTTATTTAGCGCTTTTGACTACTAAATAACCCCTTTTTGCATCATCGAGAAAAAGAAGGCGCATTCCACATTCTTGCAATCCTGAAAACGAGTCTATCCTCTTAGTGAATAGAGACCTCTTTTATAGTACAGGAGAAATCATATACAGTAGAACCTCGATTATCTGAGCCTCTGATGTTCGAATTCTTTATCGTCTGTACACTTTCCACAAAGAATTAGTTTGTCAACTCATACGCTACACGATTTCCTGCACACTTCAATAAGGATTAAGAGTTCATTCAGCCCTGAAACTATGTGATTGTTGTATTATCCCAACAATCACGTTCCACTAATTAGCACGGATAATCGAAGTTCTACTGTATTGACATTTTCAATCTTAAAGATTTTTCAACAATTTTGAATTTCATAGAATCAAATTTGCTGTAAACGCATGAAGATCCGCAGTATCTAGTCATTTAGCAAGTACGCAACTTCTGACGAAAAGTACGGTGGTGGCTGAACGTTCACAAACGATACTCTACCCGCGTATACAGCGGAGGCTCGATTAACCGGCCTAACCCGGCTACAAACGGCTCGGATACATCGAGACCAACCGGATAATCGAGACGTAAAGAGGACAACTTAACGTAGCTTATCCGCACAGTAAGCATTCTATTCGATAGGAAATGCAATACCTCTTACGACACAATGTATAGACGCATACAGTGAGAGGAGAAAGTACCTAAACACACGAACATCCATCGCTAGCTATTGGTTTTTCTTTGTTAACAATATATGTGTATTCTTTCAATGTGGTATTCAGTTGAAAATTATTTACACAAGACTGCGTCTTAGTTCAAGACTGCAACAATCTAAATACAGACACTCTAACGCAGATGCGCCATTACCGATCAATTATTTTACTGAAACGAAACGGTAATACATACTTCTTTCAATCACTGTATACGTATATCTTTATCCATTTTTTCATTTTGTACAGTTCCAATGAAAATTACTTTCTCTCGCCGATCGTGCATCGTGCATGGCTTTTGTTGGTGTACCATTGTTGACCAGCGAATATCGATGGGCGCGTTTGAAACCCGACACACCTTTTCTCGAAAAATATTCTTATTTTTTGGCAGTTCGCCCTTACTTAACTCATTCGAAACACGTTTTGTTTGTGAGGCAGAAAAAAATCACAAAAATCAGCAAGCCCAGTCGTACGTATTTCGAGGTACAATCTGAGAGTTCGAATAGTCGAAAGCCTGAATGATTGAGATCGCGGGTAATCGCGGCTCGGTTAATCGAAGTCCTATTGTATTGTCCGAGGAAAATTATATCCGAATGTCGAAGAAATTGCGATCTAGTTAATCCACTGCGGGGCATATTATGTAATATAGTTTTATGTAGATGATTAGTACCATTAACATCAACTATACAGTTATTGCTATGGAAGCAGTACGACGATTCAGCGTCTCGATGAATTCAAAGGAACTTACCACATACACGTATACATGCATACTCATGTTATTGACTTTTGGGTAATCTACGCTACGTATAATTCTTTTCCTTTAAATTACAGTAGGGTTTCTTCTTCGTAATCTTCGTGTACGCATACATACGCATGTACAAATTCGATTGAATTGATCGCGCGACGCTGAAGTAGCGTAACTTACAACATGTTATTATACAAACAGCTCTTTTTGACGTATAATATTTTCTACTGCATTTGTTATTTTATATACATAGCATATCTAGCGGTCAACTACAATTAATAACAACTAATATATGATTTATCCACGCTGCGTCGGCACGGTTACGATCGTATCGTCGTGGTAAAAGTCCGATGGTCCAGCATCGTAGATAAATTATATATTTCACTGCGGTCAACGTTTATTCAATGCGCTATTACCTCGATTAATTACGTTTATTGTCAATACATTCGGAATAACGTCGCTGCGTCTTCATCTTCGCTACCTGGATCATTCTTTAGTTTTCCCTCATTATCATTCGGACAGTGTTATTATTCTTCTACGCGCATCGATCACTATATTCTGTTCTCCCCTTTTTACTCTTTTTCTTTGTTAAACGAAAAACAGGTGAGGTCAAGTGCCATTTCGCGCGAACATTTCGCCATGACAGGACGTCCGAATGGATTAACGAGAGCCGTAGGTTTAAAAGGCGAATTGTTACATAATTTTGTATGTATTGACTCGCACGTAGTAGAATCATCCTCTTAATTCCCGCCTAAATACTTACGCTCTTAAACCTTATCGTAATTTATGTATGCGCTAGTAATTCATTTAATGTTAATCGCAGCCATTCCACTTTCCTTCCGTTTCATTTTTGTTATCTGTTCGATTGGTCTATACGTTACGTATATAACCCATTTCTTTGCTCGGGCTACACGTTGTGTATATATTTATATATATATATTTATTTATTTATATATATATATTTATTCATTTATTTATATATAGAGATTATAACACATTCTGAGAGATCGCGTATCATATTATACTTAAATCTTATTTGTGTTCAGACGTGTACAATACGACTTTTTTCCTTATATTCTTCGCTGAAAGATGTGCGTGTGTATTACCTGCTTGTACAAGGTATCGCATGAATATGTTCCTTTTTTTTCTCCTAACTCTCTTCCTTTTCTTCCGATATAATCCCTTTCCCTTTCACTCTCGGATGCACACATAGAGACACGCACACGCGCCTGCACACATACATTACTCATGCACACAACGATTCTCACTCTTTTTTATATCCCGTGTAATATGTTTCCTGTATGTGCGTACAAAGTCCACAAATATGTCCGATTTTGTTTCAGATTCATTCATCATGCTCTGCTTGTTTCCCCAAAAATTTTGTCTCCCTTTCCCGTATCATAGTACGGCGAAGCTCATACGTGAAACGTGAACGCTACTACCTTACAATAGAGTTGTACGCAATTCCAAATCTCGGTCGAACTCGAACAATATTCTCATAGCTGGTACCATTTCTTGTCTTTGTACTTGAGCATCAATCCGTGGGCAGACGTTGAGAAACCCTCCGCCTCCGTCATCATGCGGGCTGTTCGTTCTTCCAGCTGAGAGAGCTTGTCGCCACGCTCCAAAACCATCTGATGGGCCATGTTCACCTCGCCGGTGGCGGTTGACACGCGCTCGCGAAGCGCCTCCGATCCAGCGTTCGGTCCTGGTATATGCTTTGCTACGGTGCGGGATGCTCGTCCACTCGACTCCCCAACTAAAAATTACATTGGTAGCAGTACAGTACATTCGTACAGTTAAACACTTCCTGTCTCGCCAATAAAGTCCTAATCTAACGAGGGAACATCGCCAGTTGATATAAGCCAATCTTAAGGGGGTACCGTAACCCCTGATCTGGGTATTTATCAGTGTAAGCAACCTCCACGCTGAAAAACAGTTTGGCAACAGTGATGATCATACATTTCTATCAATCTAACGCTTCAATTTCGCTATCAATACAGGTTTTTTTCTTTTTATCAACATCTTTATTGCTTTTATTCATGAATGGAATCTGAGGAACAATTGAATGCGATCACGGGAAAACATTTTTTGTCCTAATAAGCATGTTATGAGCTGTGTAAAGGCTCATTGTAAAGAGGAAGGTTCATCATAGCCCGCTCTGCTCATGATTTAAGTCGAAAAAATCATTTTGTATTAGAAAAATACATTGGAATCTGCGGAATTTTTCTTCATTCGTTTTCCCTATTTTGGACACTCATATTATTAGGTATAAACATAATCGAACTAAATCATGAGCAGAGCGGGCTATGATGAACCTTCCTCTTTAGAATAAGCCCACACTCAGCTCAAAATATGTTAATATGAGGACAAAAAATGTTTTCCCGCAAACACTAATTTCATCAACACAACAGTGTTTGCGGGAAAACATTTTTTTCTTCATATTAACATATTTTGAGCTGTGTGAGGGCTTATTGTAAAGAGGGCTTATTGTAAAACGAAAAACAACAAATGTGCAAGTTAAATATTTAAATTTCTCAACGTTTCGATCCCAATGCGGATCATTATCAAGAGACCCAAATTTTTGCGTTTGCTGTGAAGAAGGGATAAAAACTTTTTAGAACACATAATTGTGAGTTACACTATTTCCACCTTTACCCCATGCTGGCGATAATGTAACTTTGAAGTTGAGAAATTTAAATATTTAACTTGCATATTTGTTGTTTCTAAAAAGAATCGAACCTAGCGCCGATATCATAATTATAATTTATATTTCAAATTTTTGATCGATAAGAATTCTTCCTGTTTTAATATATCGAAAAATCCTTTGACTAAATCCTCCAGCAATAAAGACTACAACGCACTCCAATTTTGCGTGGAATGATCCACATACAGAGTCAATTTTAATCGAACATGGCAGTTCCATAGCTCACCAATAGCGAATATTTTCTGCGAAATTTAAACCCTATATCTCGTCTGTAAAGGAACAGTTTTATTTCGATATAAGACGATAGGCAGGGATGGCCTCTGTAACCTGGCGATAAGATTAAAACATAATCGATATCTCATCCGATACCTCGAACGATAGACACCACGCGATACGCCTTTTTAAAAGAAACCATTCAATTCATCTGAGCCCCAATCGATACCCTCCACGATACACCGATAAGACCCAGTATATATGAGCGATAAGCTGCTGTAAGAATGCTAATAGAAAATTGTTTTTATAACAATAGAATGGATAGTTTAAACTTACATAGTTCTTCTCTGTCAAGACTTCGCGATCCAACACCGAAGAGGCCTTTGAAGAAACTTTCTTTAGGTGGCTCAGGCATGTCGTGACCAATGAATAAATCCCCCATCATTTCGGTTAACTCGCCGCTGGAAATATTGTATCGAGCAAATACAGATTTTTAAAATGTCATTATATGCCACGATAAATAAATATTTAATTGTTTGCCACGATGGAAATACACTTTATCGTTGTTCACATAACTTCATACATCATATAGAGATGCGTTTACAATAAATTATATAGACCTAGACAGTGGATTGTATGCATTTATAGGAAACATGAATGAGTATAATTTAAAAGAGTAAAAACATTTAAAAATTTATAAATACTGTTATATTATTTTCAGCCTATCAAATATATTCAGCATGAAAATTCAGATAGACATTTTTTATTTGGCATAAAAATCCACTGTCTATATGTATCTTACATCTGTATTCGTTTTGTTATATTTTTATGACTTACTTTCCTATTACTTCCTATTAAGTTAAACACTTATAATGTTGGCAGCAAATTATTATAAAACATATTTTCTTCAGAGAATACTATAATAAAAAGTTGTATCACATGGATATAATAATATAAAGCTCTACAAACCATTAATGACACGTGTATGCATATGTAATTTTGTGTTCATGACTTTTTGAAGGTTGAATTATATTTAAACAAACTTGTAATATTACTGAATACATTGTCTACTTATAGAGAGAATGTAATGCAGTCAGTAGGTTGTGAATCATCATACAAATTGTTTTCTATAAACCAAAAATCTCTCACTGATTACACAGTCTTTGTAGCAAACATAAAGCAAAACTGTCATGTGTCTTATTGCAAATGTTTTCATTGTTGTTTATGAATTTGTAGATATTAGGAGAGACCAAAATTAATTGACTACACATTTTAAATCTGAAATCTATCCAAATACAATTTTCTAGAAGTTTATACTATTTTATAATTAATAAACAGTTGACATACAAAGTAAGATTTTATTTAATTTCAGACGTTCTATAAAATTCATGAAAATATGAACTTGCATGAACATCTATAATTTGCGTGTTCGTACGATTAAGATTGCAGATTAAGTATGTTTAAAGCGTATACGAGTATGTTATATACTTATAACAAAATAAAAAGGAATAATAAGCACACTTTCAGCATTCTCTAAATTAAGCTCACCGTTAATTCCGACCAAGATATGTCAATTTTATCTCAGTTGTTAAAAATCAACTGGCAATCATGTAGATGTAAGGTAAAGGTACTAGTAGTTGACCAGTTAAGAGAAGTTCTCCACGCGAACAATAGTAACCACTTACTCTGTCATCAAATAGCGAGAGTCGATGCATGAAGACACTTTTTAAGTCTTCTAAATTACGTACCAAGGCCACTACTTACAAAAAGTTTACTTATACAAATTTAAGAAATGTATTTAAAAATTCAGTAATTGCTTCAGAAGTTGACCACTCATGAAAATGAAAAATCTACTAATTGACCTCGTATTCGTTAGTAGTAGTTATACTAGGAGTTATTAATATATTAATATATATAATATATATAATATATAATATAATATAATATTAATATTATATTAATATATTAATGTAAGTAGTTATACTAGTTATACTAGAAAGAGGGTTAAAGCAATAATGTTGGGAATCATTTTACTATCATTTAGTTTCAACAATTGACAGCACAAATTACAATTAAAGAATGAAATAAGAAATAAAACAAATCAATTCCATAAAAAGTTTAATTGAGGAACAGAGTAGATGTTACGGGTTAATAGAGAATAGTATAGAGAAATTTAACCAACAGATGGTATGGCATCCGAGATTCAGTTTCATCATAAGTGTACAGCTTGTAAAAATCTTATTTTTTATGTTTTCCTATAAAATGGTCAACTACTCGTACATGGTCAACAACTGGTACCTTTACCTTAATTAGGGATCTTTGTTCTTAAATTTACAATGTTTACGATAGGACACAAATGCTTACCAAAACTCACTGGATACTGAAAACTTCTGAATCTCCGTGGGCGACGACAGGTAGAGGCCATGCCCTTTATTGCTGAAGCAAAGAGTCTTTGCAATTCTGTAAAAAATATATAAGACTATTATCACAATGTCGAGCAGCCTCGTGAAAAGCATAATGAAAAATATGAACGTACCAGGGCGTATTATCGAAAGGTAAGAAACTGTACGCTTATGTACACAGCGACTAAGCTTTACCAGATAATAAAAATGTTAATAAAAATCGAAGCGAATGCTTGAGAATGACGCTTAAACAATTATCGTGATATGTAATAAAGGAGACGCAGGAATGAAAATAGAGTATGTGTCGGAGAAGGAATTAAATGTATAGAACACGCAAGGCATTGCATATATTTCATAAAATACTTATTTAGGAGAAGTGTTATTTTATAGTTCACTTACTGATCGGTATCGCCATTAACAAAGAGTTGATGACCCCATATGGACAACATGGGGTCTACAATGCCATGTTTTGTGGTCTGAAAACTGTTAGAGATTACAGAGACAGGAGAAAAGTGGAGCGTTAAGCGTACGCGAGTTAAAAGTGATTTTTAGTTTGCATGACTATCATTAACCCGTATAATCATTCAAATGAAACGCTTCAATTTTACATAGCACGGAGTAAACATAACCAGTGAATAATTATAATCTCGAGGTCGTTTCGTACCATTTCGATCATTTTTTCGACGCGATGCAGGGACTCCGATAAAATTGAAATATAATTTTATGAGAAATCACGAGAATTTCATTTCTGTTTTCATCGATGTTACGAAATATATTGTTGTAGTTAAACTTTAGTAATTATTAATCAGTTAATTGAAGAATTAAGAATTTGTTTTTGTTAAATATTAACCGTCGGACTCGTGCGAGTTCTAAGCCTATGCCGGAGTCATTTATTATTCACACCGATAATTCACTGAACTGTTTTAATAGTTAAAGCGATTAGTTTAGCTACAGAATGTGAAACCAATTTTTTATAGAAAATGCAAGTTGTCCGAATTGCAGAGAAAATACTAGAAGTTGTATTTTGTAACTTAATTATATGGACTTCTATGGAACATTTAGAAAATATGTTTCGCAGATCTGTATCAATGAAACATATTTAAAAAATTTCATCAAAACCGATTGACGTTGCAATAAGCTAGAAACGTTTAAAAATGGTAGAAATAGCATTTTCACGATTTTCGGCCGCTACCTGCAATAAATCCAAGGATGCTTACACCTTTCAATGTCCCTCGTTTTTTCCACGCATCAACCAATTTCGATGTGAAAATGTTACAATGCATAGAATTGACATAGATCTGCAAAACGAATTTTTTAAATTTTCAATACAGGCCCATATAAAAAAGTTGTAAAATTCAATTTTCAGTATTTTCTCTACAATTCTGACCAATTGCAATTTTTGAAAAAATATCTCCTCCTATCATGCAGTAAACTAATTGCTTTAACTTCTCAAAAACGTTGGAATCGTACAGTTAAATATTAAAATAGTTATAATCTTTTTAAAAATGTACGAATATTAATGGGAGTTATAATAAAACGATACTTCTATACAGTCTTTGAATACAAAAAAATATCCCCTCCACTGTACAAACCTAATCTCGTGTTGGGTATATCGGTGTGAACCACTACTAATCCAATTACAAAACTTCTTTATTTTTCATTATTTTTTATGGGTCTTTCACCAACTTATTTGTGGCATTTTTCTGATTAAAATGATACTAAATACGATATAATTTTAACTGCATTTAGTGGTTTAATTGACGATGAAAGTCTTGGGAGTACATATTGACGTCGCCAGAGCTTATCGAGTCACGAATGACCCCGGCATGGCATACGGGAGTTAAAATATTTGTGCCTTTTTACAATTTTCAAACAGAAGAACAGTGAGAACTTGAATTCGATTAATAAAGACAATTAATTATTTAAAATTAGTGAAAGTATAACTTACTTTCTGACATCGCGTCTGAAAGATGATCACTTCAGTATGAAACGATCTAACACGAACACGTTGCCCATGAGACTGACACGCCATTGTTCAATTGCTTTCGCAAACATGAGGTGCAGTGAAATGTGCAAATATTCATATACTAGCTAACAAAATCGTCGGTGGAGATTTGGTCTAATTCTTCATAATTTCAGCATACCAGTCAGTCAGTCGTATGTGATATTAACTAAATGTTATCAGTAGAAAAACACCACGATTCATATTGTCTATTCAGTAGTCTTTTCAACTAATCTTTAAGACTGCGTCTATAAATGGAAGATTGCAAAAGTAGCGCGAGTTTCTTTCTTAAAATTCAACCAAGAGGAAACATTTTCAAAGTCAGTGAAGTCTTGATTTAAGAAAAACCCTCGAGTCCATGTTCCTTCAATGTTCAGATTTCTTAGATTCTACAGATTACGATAGATTCTGTAATGTGCTCCATCGTGGAACAATAATTATCGACAATGTAACATTTAAATTTTAATCATTATACCAGTTTATTTTCAGTTAATCAGTTACTAATAATAAGACTTGAGTTACGGCTTCATGATTTTTTTCCACGAGGGGCCAAATAACCCATTTTAGATTTTTTATTTGGCAATTATTGAGATTGTAAAGGTGTTTTCATGGTAACTGATCAAATACATTTTTTGATTCCAATATATCTTATAGTAAAAATCGCACAAAATATAAATATTTTAATCTTGCTATTTTTACAATACCATACACATTAGTCACTTTTGATGGTCGGTAGGTGTAGTGTTAAATATCGTTCTATGAAGCACTAGTATCTTTTCGAATTCAAGTGCCGCACAGAATTTTTAATTAAATTCATATGCCCACATCTTGAAAATCGTTTTAAATCAAATAAATATATGTATTCCTTAGTTTGTTCAATTTTTATATATGTGTACTAATAAATGATCGTCGTATCTCTTAGACTAATAATTAAAAGAAATTGTTTCTGCCGAAAGTTTACCCCTTCGTATCATGTAATCTCCATATAAACATTTTTTGTATTTCCATTATTTTAAAAGATAATGGTTTGTCCATACTCAGAAACGACCACACAGTGTAATAATGTAGACTGAGCATGATTCAAATTATACTAACGAGGGACACCACTTAACTGCAGTACGTTAATTGTAGTGATTAGACTTATGGGCTTACTGCATAAAAATTGTATGAAAATATTGAATAAGTTGTGGAATAATTTAATAAATATTGATTACAGTTTCATTTGATTTATAACTAGACTGCGGATCATTATGCAAAACAAAAATTGTTTGCAAGAACTAGACACTAAATTGAATGTTATGATTTTAGTAGAGGAAAAATTATATATTGACATTTTCAATTTTCAGAATTTTCCAACAATTTTGAATTTTGTCTTCTCAATTTTGCTATAAATGTATAAAGATTCTCAGTCTATTTATAACTTACCGAAAGATATGATAAGAATCAATTCTCATTTTTGTCAGATCGCGAAGAAATGTTATTAAGTAGACTGCGGATTTTTATGCAAAATAAATATGTTCAGCAGCGATTGCGGACAACAGAAGTTAAATAAAAATTCATTTCATCCCCTTATAGTTTTCACACTGGAAAACAACATACATTGTTTTCAGCCTTTTTAATTTTTCACTGTTTTATATTTTATCTAGCCAATTTCTTCATAAATGCATAAAAATCTGCAGTCTTCAAGTTTGCATAAATTCCGGAGTCAAATTGTAACAAGAGAGGTCACCGGTGATCATTTTAACGTTGAAAAGTAATCAGCTAATGTTGTTGTCAGAACTGCAACGTGAAATTGTCACACGCAAAATGTAGAGGTTTTCAGAGATTTTCAAATTGAAGCTTACACTCTCTCTCGGGAACCGTAACAGTAAAAAACCACTGAAAACCTAAACAGTAATGGTTTCCTATGGAAAAGTAGCAAATAATGATTGCAATATTTCCTTACGATTATGATTGCCATGGTAGTTAAGGTGATAAAGATTTGCTTGGGATAAAAATAATGTTGAAATGTTATTAAATGTCACCAGCAATTTGTCTACCTTGCTCTTTGCATACTTGATTATGCTATAAACGAAAAAAGGACGCGTCCTACATATAACAAATTCAACTTTGACAAACAACTGCGTCGAAGTGTCCAATTTTGATGAAATTATTGATGACGCTTCCTACAAAACGGACGAGTAGTTTTTCAACAAAACTGTGAAATTACTTTTATCTAATTGTGTAATTATTCGAATTATACAAGTGGTTTCAATATAGTAAGTTCATCTATTTTTAAATGTATAATTGCTATGTACTTATGTTAGTAAGATATAAGTGTATAAAAATCGAGGTAAAATCATTCGTGCATTAAGGAATAAGTACATTCGCTACTTTAAATATTGAAATGTATAATCGACTAATCTACTAATATGTTATATTTGAGATAAATAATTCAAAGTACGAAGTTGTGTAACCGTGTAAACAATTGGAGCAATATAAAAGCGCATACATTGGAAGTTTTAAAATTTTACATTTATCAACTTGATGATAATATGGTAAGAATAAATCTGCACGATAATGCTGTCGTTAAAGAAGTATGAATACCAAACTAGAATATTATATAAAATATAGAAAGAGTAGAAACAGATACACAGAAACTTTAAGCTGGTCATTACCGCCTGTCAGTTATCACATGCCAATAATATTGACACCTATGATAATAACGAGGCATTCAAGAATATCAGATGTGGGATAATATATTAATTTTATTATTTCAAAAAACATATAGTAGTCAGTAGACTGCGGATGTTTATGCAATTTTCAATTTTTGTAGACGAATTTTAAGAAAGTGGAATAAAATAGAATCTTATTCTCCGTGATAGTAGCCTTTTTAGATCTGAAATAAATTAAAATTGTACTAGATCCTGTTGTATTTTATATCCTAGCATTTTTTGAAAATTTTTAAGAGCCATAATTGCATAAAGATCCGCAGTCTAGTTCTCAGTTATGACGCGAAATAGTTATACTTGAGTAAATATAAAAATATTTATATTTATTGAGCAAAAGCTCACAATATTTGAGCAAACACTAAATTTAAAAATGACAAAATATTTGTAGCTGTATGCTAAAATAATGGTGTTTCTATAGGGTGGTTCACCAGATATTATCGCCTCGATTTTCCTCATTACTATTATTATTTGTAGCGAAGAATGTTTATAATAAGGTTGAATGATTTTGAGAGAACCACGAAAGTATTTGTGCGCACTTTAAAACAGTATAACTTTTTTATGATCGGACCAAACGACCTGAGACTTTTCTTGAGCAATTAGAATTGATTTATAGAATGTCATGCTAAAAAGACTTTGAAAAAATTGCAATTGCTAAGAGTCATATGAGAAAGTAAAAGCGTCAGCATTTATAACATTTTTATTAGAGCCCGTAATGAAATTTAAAACATGCGTTTATGTAGATGTATGTTAGTTCCATGCTGAAAATTTCAGCAAAATCGATTGACGGTTGGTGAACCACTCTGTATATTGAAAGGTAGGTTCCAGAAATCTAGAAACATATACAGTGGGTGTACGAGTTTTCGCACACTTTTAAAATGGAATAACTTTTTTATAATTGTAGCAAACGACCAGATTGTTTATAATGGCCTGAAAATAATTTTTAATTTTCTCAAACAATGTTCCATTAGAATTTAGAAATAACGTTTCATTTAGTTAATATAAGCTAATTGTAATAATATTGTACTTGCTATATAAACCACTTGGTTTAAAGCAATAATAAATAAATAAATAAATAATTAATTAAAAGCATTGGTTTGTAAAATGTTATGCAAACAAGATTTACTAAAAAATTATTATTTACAAGGTTACGTGCAAAAATAAAGTCATTTTTTAAAACTTTTATTTGGGCTCGTAAAAAATTGATGTTTTGTAGATCTATGGTAATTATACACATACTGAAAATTTCATCGAAATCTTTTGACGCAGGAAAAACGACTCGCATCGAAAGACGTACGTGAATATTAAGCAGAAACTGATCAATTCGCACCATTTTTAACTGCTTGCAGCTTGTGTGTATGTTAATCGCTTTCGATGAAATTTTCAGCACGTGAGTAACAAACATAGATGTACAAAACATATATTTCAAATTTTCATTAAGGACCCTACTAAAAAAATTAACAGAAATGCTTTTTTATTTTTGCATGCAATCTTGTACATTGTAATTTTTGGAAAATATTTCTGGCAGACCGTTTAGTAAACCAATGCTTCTAATTGATGCTAAAAAATCAGGTGGTACAACTAGAAGGAAGTTATTCTATTTTAAAAGGTGTACGAACACTGTGTAGCCACTGTAAATATTCCGTTCTAACAATATTAATTTGTGGTAACGCTTTGCAGTGAAAAAAGTGATAATACAATATTCTTTTGACTATTAGTATATGCGTTGAATGAAATGTGTACGAAATATACGAAGAATAACTAAAAGTTTGACGATGTTGCTAATGTGTTTCCTAAAGGGGACATAAATATTCGCATTAATTGATCTCTACGACATTTTGGGAACGTGAAACGTCGGCGAATAAAACTTGAAGATATACACCGAACATTATCAACAATATATTAGAAGTGACCATTCAATGTCGGAGACTTTTCACTGATGCAGCCAACTATAAAAGAGATTTTACATGGTGCAATAGAAGTGCTAGTATAAAGGTCTACATGAAGCATGCTATAATACACTAACGTGTATTACTGTTTATTAAAATATAGATATAAACACGTATTAAGGTATTCGTGTTTCAATTAGCATAATTTTTAAAAACCTAGATATTCGAGTATATTCAAGTACACTACCACTCACGGAAGTTCGGCTAAAGGAGAAAAATTTCAAATATAATAATTTAAAACGTTTCGTCCCTTCAAGAAAGTTTATGTTATTACTAAATTGCGGATTTTCATGCATTTATAGCAAAATTGAGTAGATGAAATTGAAATTTGTAAGAAAATTTAAAAAATTGAAGATGTCAATATACGATTTCTTCGATTTCTTATCTATTAGAATTGTTCAGGGAAGAAATAACATTATGAAATAACATTAATTGATTTCTCATCTATTAGAATTATTCAAGGAAGAAATAACATTAATTGATTTCTCATCTATTAGAATTATTCAGGGAAGAAATAACGTTATGAAATAACTTTAATTGATTTCTCATCTATTAGAATTATTCAGGGAAGAAATAACATTATGAAATAACATTAATTGATTTCTCATCTATTAGAATTATTCAGGGAAGAAATAACATTATGAAATAACATTAATTGATTTCTCATCTATTAGAATTATTCAAGGAAGAAATAACATTAATTGATTTCTCGTCTATTAGAATTATTCAGGGAAGAAATAACGTTATGAAATAACATTAATTGATTTCTCATCTATTAGAATTATTCAAGGAAGAAATAACATTATGTTTGGTTTCTTTTCCTTGCAATGCATACAGACAATTGTTATTTTGCATAAAAACCCGCAGTCTAGTTATTACATTGTACATAATCTAAATAAGCTGTCTACATCATTAATGAGAATTTTTCGAAGGAACATCACACTAAACATTTTACGAGAGGAAATTCTTGAATGCGTTTATGGGCGTCGGCAGTTGATTAGAGTTCATTTTCAACTTACCAATAAGGATAAGAAATTTCGACAAAATTTTGTATAATTAAATTAAATTAGTCATTTAACTAGCATCAGCAACCTCAGTAGTAACGAAAGTCCTACAAAGTAATATAACTAATAAAATGTTTAAATATTCAAATTGTAGAATTAAACGTATTATTTTCTACCAAATAAACTATACATTTTTTATCCCCTTTTGCAGTTATTTCGCTTCCATTATTTTATAGATAGAGCGGATCCTTATGCAAAATGGAAATTTTCTAACCGAATTGCAACACACTGGAACGAAATAGATATTTATCTTCTTTCCTAATATAATAAAGTGCATAAAATCCGCTGTATATTTACAACGTGTAGATATTTATAAAAAAATGTATTGTTGCTTTAGAACTTCAATTTGTAATGATTGTGGTAGGTATCTCGTATGCATAAATATTTTAACATTATTTTGCCCGCCACTGTATTTTGAAGAAACCATGGTTCACGACTCAACCGTTTTCTTAAAAAATAATGTAGGAGTCTCAGTTGAGTGTAATCAATATAAGAAAACCAAATTTTCAACATCAAAAATTTTATTGTCTCAATCGTGAAAATTATACGAGTTTCGAAAAATTTTATTAAAATAAAAAATTGTATTCGAGAGTATCCACCGAATCGTTCTGCGCAAAAATCAGTATATAACGTTGACAATTGAAGTAAAACCGATTGTTAACATATTGTCTACATGTAAATTATTAACAAATTATCTACATTCCATAATTGTTGAAAGTCTATGGTCCATGGCTGAGAATTTTTAAAAGAATCCTTCAATAGCAATAGCGATTTTAATCATGAGCAAAAAACTCACCCTCAATAACAAAAACCAATAATTACCGCCAGAATTATTGTATAAAAGAAGATTTTTAAGCTTCCATTTGGTACAACACTATTATTGAGAAGTCTATTAATGAAATCTATAAGACTTGCCTACTTGTTATTGAAACACAAACCAAATAATTGTTTAACGATGTAATTACTCACTGATATATTGTACCATAATTATACACACTATGATAACACATTGGTTATGTCTTGTGAACTTATTTATGAATTGAAACTACAACATTCAGAATGTCGAGATGTTGGTTGATTGCATTGATTAGTAAAACGTTCTTTAATATATTCATGTATCATAACACGTGCTAGTATGCATATCAGAAACGAGCTTGATTAACGTGTTAGAATAGAAACTGTGCGTCCAATGCGAATAGTATCAGAACATGAGAAAGTACGAACACAACGATATACAGTCTCTAAGAAAGAAATTACTTTGCTCGATGTGTTAGGCAAAAATACTGGTGAGTAAATATTATTTTTAGAGAAAAAATCATTACAATGCAAAATGTGCTGTTCCAACCTTTCCACCGAATTATCTTCGAATTTGAAGATTGTTTAAACGGAAGTTGGTGTCGATTTATTATTTTTCTAAGGTGATACAGTAATCCCTTGAAAGTTGTCAGATATCGTCTACGTGAAAGTTGTCAAGTGGCTACTCACTCCACTGCCTGTCAACGCTGCGCCGCACCGCAGGTTTGAATCGAATGTTCAAACTTCTTAATTTTCATTATTTTTTTATAGGTCTTTTAAAAACGTAAGTCGACAACTTTCAAGGGATTACTGTACTTCACACATAATCGCATGTATTATTGCGAAACCATTGTTTTTGTAGTCGAACATAACCGGATGGAAAGATTAAAAAATACCATATGTATATTGTGTATAAATAACGTAATTTACATTTTATACTTATATTATGATAATCAATTTGAAATAATTAACTGTTAATATGACTAAAGTTTCCACGCAGCAATACTGTATGTTAGATTTTCATTTCTAATTCTCCTGGTAAAAAGTATTCAATCAAAGAATTTAATATGGTCATCGCCAGAATTATTTTTATTGTATTATATAAATTCTATGTATAATTAGTATTGCATTATATCTTGTAAGAGTAATATAAATAATCGAATTGATACAAATGTATGTTAGCATATTTCTTCTGTATTTAAATGACCAAAAATATTAATTGTTGTATTAGTATTTCCATTAAGTAAGCAATTATTTTTTGTATAGGGCACGAGTCAAATTCCGAAAAGACGTTTAGCTTTCTTGATAAAATATTTTTTGCCAGGTCTATCAGAACCATAACATATTTGGTATTATGTAAACGTAAAAATGTAATTTCTCGATGCAAAATGGATCTTATTTACATGATCAAACTCTTTGAAATGAATTGATTAAGTATCCACAAAAGTTTTAACCTGTTAACCAAGAAATTTTCTATGTATATATGTCAGTGACAAAAATTAGATCAGATGTGCATCTATTATAAAAATGACATCAAGTTACTTTTGTTGATAACTAAACGCGTTTGTGTGAATTGGAAAATTATCACCCGATTAACAGGTTAAGAATGTTCAATTTAAGAATCAGAATTTTTCTTCTATACTGCATTTCGAAAACAGCCGACTCAAAAAGTACCGATAGAAAACGTACTCGTGTTAGTATAATGCGAATTTTACACTACTGTTAGCGATAATATAATAAAGTGTTGCAGTGTTGCATCGTTGCAATAGCATTTAGTGCATTATTGTATACCGTGTGCAAATATAATTATTATCTGCCTCGTTAAATGCTATAAAAGCTAACTTAAGGAAATTATAATTCGTCTTACCTTAAATCTATTAGAGGCAGGAAATCGACTTCTATCAGCGGTCTCAGACTAGGTAGACTATACGTAGCTATGTGCCCATTTGAAACGTAGCATACCAGACAAACATTATCTGTGGACAAAAAATACAATTTTTTTTGTTATTTCAGTTATCGCATTAAATCACGACGAAAATATCGGTTAAACTTTTCCTTGCGTACTCAGAAATTTTTCACCTTTTTACCAGGTTGTTATTAACTCAATTCCTTAGTCTGTTTGTTCGGTACAAAGTTTGCAATTGATTCTAAACTAACTTCCCGATAAGCTAGAGATTTGAAACTTGAAACGTAGAAAAGCAAAAAATAATTATTTAAAAACAAAATTTTTAATCTACCACGTTTTTAAAACGGAGTAAAACGTATAAAATAATTTATCCTAGCCCCATACAGATAGTCCTGAAAATTTGTGATTAAGTTTGAATATCTGTGAAAACACTTGGAAGATTTAAAACGAAAAACGCAGGGCACATGAGATAGATAATTGATGCATGAATGGTTCACCTAAGTCACTAACAATTGCACTGCAAATGATATGAACTACAGTAATTTCTCAATCGTAGTCCTCGGTCACCTCTGCAATCGTAGTCCAGTGCCTACCCATTCCACCGCCTGTCAACGCTGCGCCGGGCAGCAGGACGGCGATGTTTGATGTCGGCTCGGGTATATCGGTGTGAACACCACTACATTGACTCGAGTGAATCGAATTTTCAAACTACTTAATTTTCATTATTTTTTTATGAGATTTTACTGGCTTATTCCTGGCATTTTTCTGATTAAAATCATACCAAACACGATATAATTTGGCCAATATTTAGTGGTTTAATCGACGATGAAAGTTTTGAACGCAACGAAGAAGAGCGTATTGGAAAGAAAGAGACGCGAACAGTAGCCGCCGCCGGCACAGTTCAAAGGCCCGCGTGTTCTCGCAATGAATTGGCAA
Source organism: Lasioglossum villosulum (assembly GCA_963971365.1). NCBI lineage: Eukaryota > Metazoa > Arthropoda > Insecta > Hymenoptera > Halictidae > Lasioglossum > Lasioglossum villosulum. The sequence continues at coordinate 29,747,787 of OZ020498.1, read as the reverse complement.
TGACAGAATTGTTTAATTTCCATGATTGTTTTATGGGACTTTCACTACCTTATTTCTGGCATTTTTCTGATTAAAACAAGACCAAACACGATATAATTTGGCCAATATTTAATGGTTTCATTGACGGTATGGAGTAACTGTAGGGAATGGAAGAAGACGGCGAGTGAAAAAAATAAAAACTAAATATTGGCCAAATTATATCGTGTTTGGTATGATTTTAATCAGAGAAATGCCACGAATATGTTGGTGAAAGTTCCATAATGATATCATCGAAAATAAAGAAGCTAAGGTCTTGGTGTTTTATTGTGATGACGCGCGGGCCTTTAAACTGTGCCGGCGACGGGGACACGCTTCGGCCACGCGATCCTATTTCATTCTGTCCTTCTCTACGTTCGGCTTGTCGTTTGAAGTCTCAGCGCGGTAGGGTAGACGCAGTCATAAATCAAAAAATAGCCACCCTACTTGATCGTAGTCCGTTCATAACACGGGTGTTGGGACTACGATTGAGAAATTACTGTACTGTGCGAGGTTTCTCAACGGCAGCTGCAAATTGGATGACCAAGTCTTATGTTTCACAAGAACAGCAGAGTTATTTGCAGAGGGAAAAAATCCGCGCGTAAGTGCTCCAAAACTAGCTTTAGTGAGCTATTAGAAGAAAGCTTCAAAAACGTGTCAGCCGAAACAGTTCGGACAACGCTGAGACAAGCTGGTTACAATGAAAGAGTAGCTAGAAATAAATCATTTATCATCGAAATCAATTTATATCTTACAATTTATATAATCTTCGAGGGAAAATTCGAAAAGTCCAAATGGCGTAGTTATTACTGTTTTTGGGATATCCTCCGCGGCAGTAATGTTGCAGTAATTTTTAACCAAATCAAGGGAGCTAAAAACCGTCTTACTATGATTGAAGTTGTCAATGTGTCGGCCAGGGTATCGGTTCAGAATCGTCCGTGCGTTTAAACCGCGATGGTCGTCACATGGTCTCCAGTCGTTGCTATTCTTTTTGGGCACCATATGCGGCGAGGATGGCCACGTGCTCTGAGATTCCCGCGCGATTCCCGAACGCATCATCGTCTCGAGCTCGTTCTTGGCGATCTGGAGCCGGTCTGGGGCGAGACGTCGAGGTTTGCTGGCAACAGGCGGTCCTTGCGTCGTCCGTACAAAATGTCGGGTGTTATGATGTGCTGCCATGGGTGTTTCTCCTCGTGTTATTATCTCCGGAAACTGCCGTAGAATACTACGAATCTTTGATTCGCCCTGGCACGCTTTGATGGAAACGATGTCCTCGTTTACTGTTGCTCCCCGGGAGGTCAATTCGGTTGTCTCGTCGATGAGCTGTTGATGTTTCACGTCGACTAACAGACCGAAATGAGCTAGAAAATCGGCGCCTATAATTGCTTTAGCGATATCTGCGATGATAAAACGCCACGTAAATTCACGACGGAGACCCAGATTTAGAGTAAGGGTCGTCGTACCGTACGTCGAAATCGGCGTGCCGTTGGCCGCGGCAAGCTGGTGTTCAGATTTTGAGTACGGGCCGCGGACCGATGTTCGAGGGAACATGCAGAGGTCGGCTCCTGTGTCGACCAGAAACTGCGTGTTCGTTTTCCTGTCTATAATAAAGAGACGGCGTGACGTTGGGCTGTGGTCGTTATCCGTCCTTAGCGACTGCCCGGCGAGTTTCCCTGCAACTTTTGGAAAGAGCAGGGCGGAACACAGAGGTGGGCTCTATCTTTGAAAGTTTTGTGGTACCAGCATATGTTGCCAGCGGTTTGTGGTCTCTCCGATGATCTCCGCGAGGAACTCGACGGGCGTCGACGGTCGTCGTGTTCTCGGGACGGAAGATCGTCACGGGAGGAGTAACGTAGATCTTCGATTTGACAGTTCATCGATTCGGTCCGATCGTGTAAGGATATGAGGAGCTTTACCATGTTCTCTGCAAGTGCGTCGGATGACGACGGCGCAGCTGCTGCGTTCAATCGAGTTGCTCCGATGTCCGTCACCTCGGCGATGGTTGAGCGGCTGGGGATCGTCTCCGCGATAGCGTCCGCCAATTCCGCAACCTTGTCTAGGGATGTTTCCGTTTGGGACGCCAGGATGAGTTGAATGTTCATCGGTAGGCTCCCGAACCACAAAGTTCGCAGAATCGTGTCGGAGACGGAAGTGCCTGCGAGCTTCTGCAGGTGTCATAGATATTGTGAAGGTTGTTGCGTTCTCCTCCTTTGCAAGATGATCAATCGCTCCACTAACTGGGATTTTAGGATGTCATAGGAGCTTAGAATCGAATGATCGAACAAATCGCGCACAGCCACCAAGTGTCGCGGCCCGAGGGCACACGTCACGTAGGTAATCTTCAAGTCGTCGGACGTTACACGGGCCGTTTCGAACAAATGGTCCACAATGGAGAACCATAGTCGTGGTTCCTGAGGGTCGAATTCGGGCATGCGCACTCGCAGGCCATCCACGCCGGTTACCGAAACCATCGTTTTACGCAGAAAATTGCGAGTGGTCTATATCACTAGTGTCACTGCACGCTCACGTAAGACACTAAACTTCTCGAAGAGAATCACTTCAAATGTAATCGATGTACTACGCGCTCTATTAGAAATCGCGAAGCTTTCTTAAATTCAAACAAGACGGTTTATACTCGATGCGGAGATACCGGTGGCTAAATACTGTATGATGCACTGAGATAACTTGCCGCTGATGGTCGGGAACAGACTACCCCTCCCAAAGCAGTCCGACTCGGAGGGACAGTGATGCCCCATCCTGGGCACCTTTATACGCGCATGCGCGTCCAAACCAGTAACGTATTTATGCTGAAGCGATTATACAGAGTTGGTCGTCACATTTTGCCATCTAGATCTACGACATTATTATTACGCCTAGCAAACAATGTTTGAGATGAAGTTGAATGGTTTTGGGAGGGGCGTATTCTGATGGTACATTTTTTTGTAGGTGAACGCGTAAAGGACATCTCAACAAAAACATCCTGTGAACAGGATCCAAGTTCTCTATGGCCGTCAGAAGTTATGAGATCAAACAAAAAATACGGTTCGTTAGCTTAGAAATCTTACAATATTGAAAAAAGGAAAAATTCTTATAGATCGAAAAAATTGAAATATAAATTATAATTATGATATCGGCGCCAGGTTCGATCCTTTTTAGAAACAACAAATGTGCAAGTTAAATATTTAAATTTCTCAACGTTTCGATCCCAATGCCGATCCTTATTACGAGACCAAAATTTTTGCGTTTGCTGTGAAAAAGGGGTAAAAACTTTTTACACATAATTGACGTTATGGAGTAAATGTAGGATATGAAAGAGGAACTGTATTGTTTACTCCATTGTTTAAAATACCACAATGTGATGCTAACACTTTTATTAATAACTTTCTTGTGATCATTTTCTGATTGTGTAAAATAAAATACTTTTCTTTGACGTTGCATAGCCTAAAAAAATGTTGAGCCTCGAAGAGACACAGGAGAGGATTAGTTCTTAATCGCCAAGGACAGGTGTGCAGCCAAGGAAGAGTTGCACAGTATGCGAAGAGCGGGCCAGCAACTCAAAAAACCTCAGCTGGAGACAGGGAGAAGAAGGGTCCCCTCACCGGGCTCCTGGACGATGGGGTTTTGTTGGGTATTCCCTAGTCTCGATTTTACACAGACAGGGCGAGTCTCACACTTCCCCCTAACCGTCTTTTAGACCTGGAAGGGGGGTGTGCGTGAATGCATTTCCCCATCGCCCTAAAATGAAAAAAAGGAGAGGAATAGTTCTGCATGGATCTGGTCGCCAGATGTGTGCATAATGAACCAGGCCTGACCAGACCCGCCAAAGGGAGGCTTCTTGTACGGAGAGGCCAAATTCATATAAAAAATATCGTTATGCGGTATATCGTATACATATGTGCAGGCCGCGTTGTGCTTCTACGGATTATAACTCCGTTAATTTGCAAAATTCAAGTCTAATTCTTTGAGAACATATTTTCGACGCGTTAAGTTGTTTATTTAAACATATGCTATAGCGTATGTTGAATGTATGATTGTTCGAGATTCGAATTATGAGATTTGCCGGCCGTTACGCCAGCCGTCGAGCGCCGTTCGATGTGTTCCCTTTTTCACCATGTTTAGAGTCGCGTGACAATCACGCGACCGTTGCACGAGGCCACGGAATGTTTGTCATCACCCATCACCGGCAAATCTCCTCGATTCGAATATCGAACCGTCGTCTCCCAGGACAATGCGATCGATTATGATCCAATAAGAGAACGACCCCGCCTGTCGTTCAAAAAGTATTTAAGAGTCCTCCCCAGGCGGAGTGCTCACTTCTGTTTCGCAGTTCTTCACACTTTCAAGTTTACTCGAGTTGTTAATTTGCGCTTGTTAATTTAATCACGACGTGATCGCTCGTTTCGAGACCGATTTGCTTTCCTTTTTTTTTCTCGCGGAATCGCGTATCGCGCTTTGTCTCGCGACAAGATATCCGTTCGCTCGCGTTCAAGATCTCCGTTCGCGGCGGTCCTCCTTGCCAGGACGGCTCAAGATTTTCCGTCGCGTTATTTAGACAAAGAACGCGCGACTCAAGATTTCCGTGCGTTAAATTAAATCGCGGTCAAACGAGTCGACTAATTGTAATTTTTAATAAAGAACAAGATTCGCGTCAGTGATATACTTTCACAAACATTCATTCTCATCCTTGCCATTCCTCGCGTGCTCATTGCTGAGTAGTCCCGGCCTCAGGCGCCTCTGACCGTCGGTCGACGCCGAACAATGATGAATTATAAATTATGTTTCTCATATGTAGAGTAAATGTGGGCCTGTTCAGGATTAAAATTGGGGATTTATTAATCGTTACGCGGACTCACATACTGGTATTTCACCGATCTAGCTGGCCAAAAGTCAATTTCCCGAAACTACCCCCAGGTAATAAATAACATGTTATTGGGAGAGCCATGTAGTCCCTCGAACCCACCATATTTTTCATAACGTATAAATTGTATTTTTTAAATTATGTAAGCTTAATTTAATAGAACATAATAAATTTAATCGGTTCTAAGCAATACAAAATTTTGGCCAGCTAGATCGGCCAAATACCAGTCTGTGCGTCTGTCGAACGACGTTCGGTAGGTTTTTCTATTGTCTATATTTAGAGTCAAGTCGCGATCAATCGTTACCGTTTCGCGAGGCCACGGTGTGTTTGTCTACACTCGTTACCGGTAAACATCTCCAATTTGAATCTCGAACAGTCGCCTCCGAGGATCATGCGATCGATCATAATCCAATCGCGTGCGACCACGCCTGTCGTTCGAAGAGCATTTAAAGGTTCTTTTCGGCTTTTGCGCGCATTCGTCTTTCGATGTCTTTGGCTGCTTAACTTTCAAATTCGCACTCGTTTCCTGCTGACCAGCAGCTTTCTGTACAAGCAGTTCCGCGATTTCTGCCGAATATCGTCCGGAAAATAAAGTGCCGAGTGACTTGTTCATCAAGCAATATTTATTCTAAATCCCTGCACATCTCCTGCTCGTGTTCCTCACGCGCTCACGTCTGAGCGGTTCTAGATCTTGGTGATTTCCGATCGTCGATCGACACCGAACAGGGCCAAATTATATCGTGTTTGGTCTTGTTTTAAGCAGAATAATGCCAGAAACAAGCCAGTTAAAGTCTCGTAAAAAAATAATGAAAAATAAAGCATTTTGCATAAATCAGAAAAGCAATTCCCATTCCGTAAGTTCTCTAGCCAGATTATTGCATATACGTGTGCCTGAGGTATTTAAATACAAACATAATCTTGTTAAATCATGAGCAGAGCGGGCTATGATGAACCTTCCTCTTTAGAACAAGCCCTCATACAGCTCGTAACATGCTTGTATAAAAACAAAAAATGGGTACGGTACCCCTTTAAAGGATCTTTAAAGGATTCGAAAGGATCTGCATCTGGACACAGATCCTACTTATAAATGTATCCGTAGCTTTGGATCCTTTCGGTTCGGATCCAAATATATATATATACAAATCAACTAAAAGATCCTTCTGAATCTAGATCCCTCAGATCACGAATACTAGGTATGCATCTTGTATTTAAATACGTATCTAGATACTTTTGTATTTAGATACTGCCAAACTCTGGATGGGATAAATAGATGAAAATTTTCAAAAAATTCTGGAGCATCAGATTCGATAGAATTTAGTGCGATTTTGATTTATTTTGAATCGAGAAATTTGATCGATGAAGATAGGATTTCATTTGGTACCGCTTTCTTAAAATTTGTCTACAAAAATTCAAAAATTGCATAGATATCCTCAGTTTAATAATTAATTACATGTGGAACAGTTTTAGGAAGTGTTGTGGTTATAGAATCTAATTCTGATATTACTTATTTGCAAGAATAAGAAACTGTTTTTATAAAACTATCCTTGCAGGGTTGGTTTGGAATTTTGGAGGGTCATTGTTCGGCAGTCAACGTGTTCAATATAATTGTTACATTTAATGCTTTTAGATTGATCAGGTCATATCGACATGCGTCACGCAAACTAAATGATTTCATTGTTCAATATTGCGAAGCCGTTTCAATATTTCTGTCGATAACAAGTACGTGTCGAGATTGTTTATTTTAAAGTTATTTTGCGGGACTACGCAAGTAAGTAACATGTTTTTCGGTTTTCTATTTTTATTTTTCTTCTTACAACATGTTACGCGTGTGTTTAATCCTTATAAGTTTAAATAATTAAAGAATATAATTATGTTTTGGTTTCATTACGACACAATGTTGTTAAATTAATCTCTTGAAAATGATCTAAATTCAGATCGAAACGTCGAGATAAAATATTGTGAATATTTGCAAATAGTGTTTTGAAGTATTACTAGATCGAACCAATGCGCCGAAAACATTTAATTTTTGCTTAAAGCTTATTACGATCGCTATACGTTAAACTGTTACGTGTCGAGTATTTATAATACGATTGTAACTCCGAATCACATTTACTGGGTCATTTTTAATTAGACTGGTACCTTGTTAAAATTGTATCGGTTCGAGGGATATGGTTGCGACCAAGCATTAATTCAATTAGCACGAAATATGATTGAACGCGTTCGCTACGATCGTTCCAGATATGTATTTTATACACTTCGTCGGTCAACGTTATAGTACGCATAATAATATTCAGAAAGTCCATGTCTTTCTTCTGCTAACTTGTTTTAATATTTCATTGCGAAAGTACCTACGTTGCATTTGATAAAACATTTTAGCAAGAAAGGTAATTAATGAAATATTGAAATGCTGGTAGCAAACGTGTTAAGAGAAAACAGCATACGAATAAAAATTTGTGAACAATACATTTCGCATCGGAATATTAAAGAATACACTACAAAATGCGTACCATACAACAGTTCAATAATTATTTTTAGAACATGAAGACTTGTCAGAAATTGTAATGTGCAATACAATTGTAATAAAGTCGTATGTGTAAACAAATGTATCAAAAAGGAAGGTTAACAAGTAGTACATACTTCAATAAAATATGAAAAGATGACTTACCCTTTATAGTTGTAATGTCTGCCTTGATTACAATATGAGTTTCAGCCAATTGTTGTCTATACAGACAATTCTGTGATGGTAACGCCAAAACCCTGGCCTGCTTCTCCGACACTAGTACAACGAATTGACGATCTTCGAAGCCATCTCCTGCAGCTGCTTGTGTAGTCATCGACGGTGACATCCGAGTATTTGTACATTTACCTTGGTTCTCTATAATAATACATCGCAAAATATTATTAAAAATACCTTATTATATTATAATTATTATTATACGATTTGTCTGCGCTTGCATATGAACGAATCAATTTAACAGTATCCAAAATACAATAAAAATGTTAAAGTAGAACATGATACTTTGAATGTGTTAATATACATTCAGGAATAATCTAACAAAAAGTATATGTATCGTAATTTTATTTAGAAAATAACGTCTATTGTGTGTATCTCTAAAATTAATTTTTAGAAAGTTCGATTTCATCAAAGTTATACAGATACATTTCCATACTTTTAAAACTATAATAACTAGTTGACGCTATCCTGGGACCGTCCAATTTTTGTTTGAAATATTGCTCTAGCCATCAACACTTTCAAGGATATTAACGATGATTGATTAACTCTTCTGTACTGTTCAAGCTAATTTAATTTCAAATAGATGTTCAAGTTCGTCAACATTTCTTGTTCTCATGGAAATATTCAATTAGGGTAACTGCACCAGTGAATGAACGGGCACCAGTAAATGAACGCTTTTGTATATTTCAAGAAATTTTAACCCGGACGGCATACTAGCGATAAAATTGTGATTAAAGAGTTAAATAAATAGGAGAATATTGTTTAGTAATTTTGTTCATTGATTGGACTAGCATTATTCAATTACTAGAATGTAGTGTTCATTGACTGGTATTTTTCATATTTTTGATTTAACGTTTAATAAAGAAGAATAATAATAATTTCATTGTATTTGTGTTCATTTATTTTTGACAAATGAAGTATAGGGAGCTATTTGGCATATATGAGATTCCTTTAATTCACATAGTTTTTTTTTAAATAAAATATTTTCCTGAACAATTTCTTAAATGTTCATTCACTGGTGCAGTTACCCTAATCTGTATTAGGGCTGTAGCTTTCCTTCGAAGGTCGAAGATTTCAAAGCTTCGATTTCAGAACCTTCGAATGTTCGAAACGTCGAAGTTTGAAGGCGATAAGAATCAATGTTTCTAATTTCGAACCTCCGTAGTATGTATACAGGGTGTCCTAAAATAAGTGTAACTCCCGGAAATGGGAGGTTCCTTGGGTCATTTGAAGCGACATTTTCCTTTATAAATCATTGGGGGGAAGTACGCAAAAAGCATTTCCACACCGATCAAAAAAAGGGTGGTTTGTAAGTTAGTTCGGCTACAGAATTCGTGAAGAGCGGTCACGCGGGTTACGCGTGCTGTAAGACCGACTCTTGCAATAAAACAAGTTTCAGTTTAGAACCGTAGTCAACTCATTGTCCTCCCATCGATACCTCCACAATGCAATGTTTTAAATTTAATTTAATTACGAAAATCCAAACGGAAAGTTCAGTGTCAGTCACCGATGACTTACAGTTAATATTTTTATTCATTGAAATTCGAAATCTCGAGCACTTGGAAGACTTCGAAGCTTCGGAAAAGTTACAGCCCTAATCTGTATATAATTTTGCCATAATTTAATATTATATACAATGAGTAACTTTAATATTCGGACACTATGAGATTTTTACTTTTTTTATTATAACTTCATTCCTAATCAAAAAATGATATCCACAATAAGGTATTGCATTAAGGTATGTATCTAGTAAACAATAGTATAAATTTTACAATAGTTGTTAAGTAACACAATTTAAATGAAACGATGTCTGATTTTCGCGTTACTTTAATATTCGGACACTTTTAGGAACTACCCATTCTTATACTTTTTTTTGCAATAAACATGTATCTCAATATCTTGTTGGGTAGCCATTTTGCTGTATTACTTCATTTAAGCGTTCAGACATATTACTAATTATTTTTTTAAAATATTCAGTGCTTATATTCTTCCATTCCTCTAAGTAATTATAATCTAAGTAAGTATAAATCATCATGTTTCATTAATTATTTGATTTAAACTTTAATGTGCACGGTATTTTAATGGAACACGCGGGTTAAATGGACGTTCAAAAGAGATTATGTAGATTCTTCGTGAATATTTATGATGAGAAACAATATGAAGTATCGTAATTATTGAATACTTTAAATCAGTAACGGAACGTACTGTTACGATCTTTGCCCTCCGCGCTGTCGTCTTTCCAGGACTCGAACGAGTACGGAATCAGGGCACCGTTACAGTCTAGGAAGGCTATCGATAAAATACAACCCTTTAACTTAAACGTAGATCCATCTGCAAAAGATAAAACAGATATTACATTTCCTACCTACAGAGGATATTATTTAGATTATTGGGTTCGAACAAAAGTTTGTAGCGTTTGTAAATTATTATCGAAAGCTGAAATTCAGATATGAATTGATAGATTTATTCAATAACATTCTATTACTTTTTGCCATTTCCGAGGTAACTTCTCGTGTTATTGAATAAATATGTGCATAAATACCTTAGTTTTATCCTCGATTCTTAATTTGAAAACGCTACGAACTTTCTTTCCAATCCAATATTATAACATGTTTTTATCACAACAAATTTTGCAGTTACAATGCAGGTAATTGGATCAGCCTCGTAGGTATATGAGATTGTTAACCAATTTTCCATGCTTCTAACTGTAATTTATCATCTCGGAAGATATACTGATTTTTCCAAGAGAAATCTTGTATGTTTTCAACAAAAGAATTGTGAAACGATGACATATAATATACTGACTGGAGAATATCTTGTACATCCTTTTTCGTAACGTGAAATATAGTAGAACAAGTTTGCGCTTTAATAGTTATGTAGAAATAGTATGTCACTTACTGCAACTAGAAACAACAACTGGGTGAGCGAGTCGGTCTGTACGAGCGGGCGTGTTAAATATCACCGTTTGTATAGATCCTAACGATGTTCCGATCCAGAGTGTCGGTACCGGACAGGTATCTAAACAATTGAGAGAAGTGTCAATAGCAGTATCTTTTTTGTGTAACAGTCTTGGCGATCGAAATTATAATTATTAATAAACCCAATCAGCCAGGCCGTCTCGAACAGAGATCTGTCGCAGCTTTATGCTTCCGAATAATGCAAATTACTAATGTAATAAATTGAATGATATCGGCGCTAAGTACGATCATTTATATAAATATATATAAATATAAATGATAATAAATGATATAAATTTATATAAATATATATAAATATAAATGATAATAAATGATATAAATTTATATAAATATAAATGATAATAAATGATATAAATTTATATAAATATAAATGATAATAAATGATATAAATTTATATAAATATAAATGATAATAAATGATATAAATTTATATAAATATAAATGATAATAAATGATATAAATTTATATAAATATATATAAATATAAATGATAATAAATGATATAAATTTATATAAATATATATAAATATAAATGATAATAAATGATAATAAATTTATATAGATATAAATGATCGAACCTAGCGCCGATATCATTCAATTTATTATATTACTAATTTTCGATCGAGAAGAATTTACTTTTTTTAAAATGCAAATTACGTCTCGTAAACATAAAGCTAGGACTTTTGAGGACGATCACGGCTTTAATTGATCATTTATCTAGCGCTTTTGCAATCCTGGAATAACGAGTCTACCCCCTTAATCAAATTACGTTGATTTTGTAGGAAGTTTCGGGGTTGAGATTAAAACGTAAAAGACTGAAGAACATGTGCGACATACCAGTTTTCTTCGTGTAGGAATCTGCGAACGTAAGGCAGCTGATGGTTTCCGTGGTGATGTTCTCAAGCGACGACATGCTCGAGCTCCTTGATCGTTGAAACGAACTGTCATATTTGTCTACCCGACCAGCAATCCCAACAATAAATGGAAAATTATATATTGAACAGGGAAGGGTCGCCGATAATGCGTTTAACGAGCATGCAACATCTATTACAATACACATCTCTGACACGTAGCGTTCTTATTAATGAATTAACGAGAGAGGATTGCGTTGAGAGAGTCGGTCAGAGTGTGAAAGAAAACGATCAACGAAGTGTGTCGTGTTGATAGCGACAATGTCAAGAAACAACAATAATCACACCGACAACGATAACATCGACAACAACAATAACAACAACAACAATAATAATAATAACAGCGACAGCAACAACAACGACTATGACGACTAGTATCTCTCTTGAGAGGATAGTTCACAGAATAAAATCTTTCATTCAATTCAGCATTCATCAAGTCGATCGGATGAACTGATTTTAACTTCACAGAAAACTCGCGCCGCCGCGGCGCGCAGAATACAGCAAAGGATACGGAGTTTTAAGTAATCCAAAATCGGCGGAGATATAGTTAAGATTAATAGTTGACATTAAGCAGCACACGACGCGGTGCCCTAAACTGGTTACACAGAAGTACAACACATTGTCGCTAAATGTCATTCTCAACATTCTACGTCTGAAATTAGGAGGCACGCAGAGATAATAATTCGGATTGATTACATTTCAATGCGTTTCGTAAAATATATATCAAGTCCTGAGACACTAGAACCTCGTTTGAACTGATATTACTCCCTTGGAAATACACACTCGGACAAATCGAAGCGCATGTGTGCTGTCAAAGGTCTTAAATCCTTCGAACAATATAGTCAATTTAAAAACAGAATACTATGAATTCCCAAGACTGCGGATGTTTATGGAACTTTCAATTTTTACAGAGAAATTTTAAGGAAGTGGAATCGAATAGAAGTTTATTTTCAGCGGTGATAGCCTTGTAAACCTAAAATTGATAAAAAACGTACTGGATTCTATCGGATTGCATGTTCCTGGATTTTCTGGAAATTTTCATAAGCCATAAATGCATAAAGATCCGCAGTCTAGTAATCACTTGTCATTTGAAATTTTTTTAAATAACAAAAATACGAAATATAAAAGGAATTGATAAACTTGTTGATGTGAAAATATTTCCCTTTGAAGTTTTTGGCGATCAGCTTTGGCGTACGAGATATTCGCAATAACTTTACTTGTAAATACAGTGTATATCGTACACTGAGTTAGGTTTGAGGTAGGTTTGGCCCAAACCTAATCCAGAACTGATCCCTGCATTTACAAGTGAAGTTTGTTGCAATTATCTCGTAAACTAAAGCTAATTGCTAAAAACTTAACAGGGAAATGTTGTTCCGAATGTCATCATTCAAAACATATTTCAAGGTTATTGAAATTGGGTGGAGGTGGCACATACACAAGTTTACCAAAGAGATACACGAGTGTGTCGATTATTATGGCGCAAAATATTGTATTGTTGATTTATTTCTACTTTATGTCACAGTAAATAGAGATCTGTTATCGTTCCCCTTGTATTTCAGTGCTAATTCCTTTCAAACTACGTGATTACACAACATTTGTTTGTTAATTCTATTTACCGAACATACCAACAAACTTTGACCCAAATCAACTGACACATTCCATGTTAATCAGAAGAATGATCGCATACAATACACGTTCATTTATTTAACAAGAGTTTCTTTGTTTTTGCGATGAGAAACTAATTTACTTATAGCGTCCCAACTAATTTAACTCTTTGCACTCTGTTGTCCCCTCTGAGGCATCACTAAAAATTGCTATACCATTATTCTAAATATTGTTTACATTATTAAATATATCGGTATCTAATCAATTACTAAACATTTAGGAATTGTATGAGGTATTATACCAATTTCATTCCCATCAAATTTCAAAAGTCTGAGGGAATGGAAATATTCTATATCTAATCAATTACTATTAGATTTAGGCATTGTATGAGGTATTATACCAATTTCATACCAATCAAATTTCAAAACGCTGAGGGAATGGAAATATTCTATATCTAATCAATTACTATTACATTTAGGCATTGTACGAGGTATTATACCAATTTCATACCCATCAAATTTCAAACGTTTGAGGGAATGGAAATATTTTATATCTAATCAATTACTAAACATTTAGGCATTGTACGAGGTATTATACCAATTTCATACCCATCAAATTTCAAAAATATTAGGGAATGGAAATATTCTATATCTAATCAATTACTAAACATTTAGACATTGTATTATACCAATTTTATGCCCATCAAATTTCATAAATCTTAGAGAATGGAAATATTTTATATCTAATAAATTATTAAACATTATGCATTGTACGATGTATTATACCAATTTCATATCCATCAAATTTCAAAAATCTTAGGGAATGGAAATATTCTATATCTAATCAATTACTAAACATTTAGGCATTGTATGAGGTATTATACCAATTTCATACCCATCAAATTTCATAAATCTTAGAGAATGGAAATATTTTATATCTAATAAATTATTAAACATTTAGGCATTGTACGATGTATTATACCAATTTCATATCCATCAAATTTCAAAAGTCTGAGGGAATGGAAATATTCTATATCTAATCAATTACTGAACATTTAGGCATTGTACGAGGTATTATACCAATTTCATACCCATCAAATTTCAAAAGTCTGAGGGAATGGAAATATTCTATATCTAATCAATTACTAAACATTTAAGCATTGTACGAGGTATTATACCAATTTCATTCCCATCAAATTTCAAAAGTCTGAGGGAATGGAAATATTCTATATCTAATCAATTACTATTAGATTTAGGCATTGTATGAGGTATTATACCAATTTCATACCCATCAAATTTCAAAAGTCTAAGGGAATGGAAATATTCTAGATCGGAAGAAATGTTCAATTCTCAAGTAAAGTAGCTTCGAGTCCAAATTTGTCTAAGACTGTAGATATTCTTGTATTCGTCTTCCCTGTTTATAATTAATTTTGCATTAAAAGTATCTATTTTTACATATGTTTATGTATATGTTTCTGTTAATCAGATATTCGTGGCCTAAAATTTTCATAAGATCTGTGCTACTGTACCTAAAATTAATTAGACTAGAAATTATTGATGCGACAAACCAGCCTGCAGATAATCAGTGCAATTGACAAGTCCCGCTGTTGGATTCAAATAATTTGTTGAGCTAAGAAATGTTTAAAGCAAGAAAGTAATTATATGATTACTCCATGCGTGAATTTATCACTCTAAACTACATTTACTGTTAACCAGCGCAATGGACGGCAGGAATGGTGACGCTACTACAGAAAAGTTAGTCAAGCGTGATTTTAAGGTAGGAATACTGTGCACTTTCATAATAGCTAAACGTTTGTAACGAAACATTGCAAGGCGCCAATGATTACACTTTATGCATTTGTTCTATGCTGCAGACAACATATTTAGAATTTGAAAAATTATAGCAACTGCCGTCTAACATTCATTTTATCACAATTACACTAACGCTCTAAGAGAGACTGTAAATTAGCAGCTAATACTATTCTAAGATTTTGGCAATGACAAATGCTGCTTTTTGATTCGTTTACTTTCTTGAAGCATTTTTGTTGACGTTTCTATATACAATAATAAATATTCTAAAAGATATTAATCAATGCAAAAACATTTGTTCAGTTAGCACATTGCCTAGCATTATTCTGATTTGCTTGGTATTCATTAGTTTTCTGGATGAAACAGATTATGCAAACATAGTTTTATAGCCTGGTGTAAAAACACATATATTTAGGAAAATATACATCGTAAAATATTCGATTCTAATGTGTAACTCTTAAAAGTTTATATAATCTTCATTAAATAAATTAAAATTTAACTTCGTTTAATACTGGTTACGTTGAATCGCGACTGAAATTAAACTGTACAACTCTAATTCAAATTTCCATTTCAATAAGTTTTTGAAATTTTTCAACGTAACTTGATTGCAACTGACATTTATATTTATCATGATTAGCATTGCAACATTTCTGTTAGCTATAACGTGAATTATGATTGCAAGTTCCGATAAAATAATACTTAACGTCACTACTTTAATAATCAATATATTATTACTACTTTCCAACAACGATCATTTCATTAAACATTTATTTTCACCACACTCTCATGTTTAATAACCTTTTTTTAATTACCCTCCTTCGTCATTCTATTGAAGAAGGATAGTAAAACCAGAAACATCGAGTACAAAATAATTTAAAGAATTCTGAATAAGTTATTTAGAATTCAATAATGCACCGTCACACATGTGTTGTCTTTTTGTCCGAGTGTGTAGAATTGGACGTATCCAATAGAAATACTGAAAACTTGTACGTCATATTTTCTAATACACCTTCAGCGGAGGCAAGCCCCATTTCTTTACGTAATTCGGTCTCTAGCACGTAACAGTTCCAAAAATCTTGTACACAATATGTATTACAGTGTTAGAATACCAGACACGTGATACAACGTTGTAGATAAACATAATATTTATTTCAACGAAGAGATTAGCTGTAATTATCAATCATTACTCAAATTATTGCAAGTTCGACACATCCCACACTCTCAGAGACACTTCAAAGCTCGAACATAAAGGATGACCTGATTCCAAAACTGAAAAATATATATAGAGTCAAAATGAGCACAGACAATTCACACTCTATAGAAAGAAACGAAATTTCAGTAGCAGTAATATATATGTATATGCATTTTTCACTAAAAGGCATTCTTTAACATCCTTGAACTGTCTAAATGTTTTCGTATTCGTCTGGTATACATACACGCACGTGCGCGCGCGTCTACACAAGATCTTAATGAAGATCCAAGTATATTCGCTTAAGATCGATTCACAACAGAAACGCGCGGAGCACCAACAGTTTCCACGTTTTCCTTCTGCGCTTCAATGTACATGCTGCTTAGATATTCGTGAAAAATGAACTAATAAAATCAATCGTTCAATGACACGTTAGACCTCGACATTCGGTTATAAAGACAGGTAGAATGCAACCTTTGATTGACTGAAACAATATCAAATAGTATTCATCCTGACCTGGGCAACTTGCGGCTCCCTCTCCCCACTCCTGGGTACTCCCCACCCATTAAGACAAGAACAGGCCAGTGATGTCAAACGGAGGAACCTGAAGGAACTTTCCTCTCCGGCTGGGCCCCCCACTTTTACCTCTACTAGTTCTACTGCGCACGCGCTACACACGAACGTACCTCTAAACGCTTAGACCATATACAAGGTGTTCGACTACAGGTGGGAGAAAATTTAAGGGGTGGTTCTTAACAATGATATAAGACGAAAATGAAGAATAAAAAAATTGGTATTTCGGCTTCATTATTTAGCTATTGACAATTAAAAATCAACAACGCGTCTAACAAAAGTGTACTTTGTGTACGTCAAAGAGCTCAATATTGTCCAACGATTTATTAAACATTGTCACCTCGCTGGGGCCCCAAATGAGAACCAAGGTATGCATGCATCTGTCACTTGATACGTGATTGTCGCGTTGTTAATAGCTAAATAACGAAACCAAAATCGCAATATTTTTATTCTTCATTAACTTCCCGATTCATAGGGAAGTTACTGTAATTACCCCGAAAATCGAAAATCGTTTTTTTAGCAGATCTTCACGTTTCATGGTTATTGAAGTCATTTTAAACTATTTTTATCAAATTGTTAGTATGTGTGTGTGTGTGTGTGTGTGTGTGTGTGTGTGTGTGTGCGTATGGCCGTTTTTATGTTATCAAATTTTTCGTTAACGTTTTCTGAAAAAGTAACAATGCGATCAGAATGATGAATGATGCAATCGATGTGCCCCATCGTAACTTAGAGCTGATTAGATTTTGGTCCATATTGGTCAAGTAGTTTTTTAGATTTTTTAGTTTTTTTAGCTTTTTTCGAAAGAAGTTCATTCAAGAATGCAATTTATACGAGAGGATGGAAATTTTGCACCGAATAAACAAACGTAATTATATTTTATATATATTTCATTTTTATTTGAAAAAAATTTTTTTTTAATTTAACCCTTTGAACTCGAGCGGCGCCGATACGGCGTCCGGCCGATGTGAAGTGGCAACTCGAGCGGCGCCGACACGGCACCTGTCCGATGTGAAGTGGCAAGGATGCATCTTGGCTGTTGTTTTACTAAGTATCACACCAAAACTAATTACAGATTGTAATAATTATCAAAATTTGTTGTTTTCGACATATAAATGAATAAACTGGTGAAATTTTTTATTTTTTTTAACTTCCCGATTCATAGGGAAGTTACTGTAATTACCCCGAAAATCGAAAATCGATTTTTTAGCAGATCTTCACGTTTCATGGTTATTGAAGTCATTTTAGACTATTTTTATCAAATTGTTAGTATGTGTGTGTGTGTGTGTGTGCGTATGGCCGTTTTTATGTTATCAAATTTTTCGTTAACGTTTTCTGAAAAAGTAACAATGCGATCAGAATGATGAATGATGCAATTGATGTGCCCCATCGTAACTTAGAGCTGATTAGATTTTGGTCCATATTGGTCAAGTAGTTTTTTATATTTTTTAGTTTTTATAGTTTTTTTCGAAAGAAGTTCATTCAAGAATGCAATTTATACGAGAGGATGGTAATTTTCCACCGAATAAACAAACGTAATTATATATATTTCATTTTTATTTAAAAAAAATTTTTTTTTAATTGAAAAAAATTTTTTTTTTAATTATGCAACTAATGCTAATGTTACCGCTTACAACTAACGAATCGGGAAGTTCTTTGTGTGGCTCGTGGAGAGTCACACACAAAATAAATAAAAAAACCATTAAGAGCTGTGTGCCCCACTAGCAATGCGTACCATTAACCCTTTCGCAAGAGCAGTCCTACCCGCGAGCTCGCGAAGCGAGCGAGCAATAACAACCCCACCCGCGAGCTCGCGAAGCGAGCGAGCAACAATAACCAGCTAGTTTTCGTCTTATATCATCGTTAAGAACTACCCCTTAAATTTTCTCCCACCTGTAGTCGAACACCCTGTATACTTATAGACACGGCATAGGTATAGTATGTGTATAGGAAAACTGAGAGTTGGCCGTGGCAAAGATCGTGGTAAAAAAGATAGTTCCTAAGATAATTTCAAAATGGCTGACGCGGCAGACCGACGCGACGCCGACACTATCCATTACACGTTATACTATAACCCGAACACGTTTCTTTACTCCGTGTGAATTTTGTGTAGCGATTCAAAATGGTGCTAATGTGCTGTATTCAAAATTTCAGAGAAATTTTTTAAACTCATACTTCATTGTAATACCTGAATAAAACATATAGAATAAACATTTGTATCTCAAATATACTTTACATAATGATTATTTCATGATAAAATGCCAAATTCTTTGAAATCATCCTGTCCATTCTTTCCGGGTATACCCCCCTCGCCTTCATGAGCCAAGCCTTGGCGCTATCAATGAGCATGGCTTGTACATCTTTCGGAACGATGAGTCACACATTACTGTCATCTTTGCCATAGGCCAAATTATCTGTGCCGTGTCTATAAGTATATATGGTCTAAGTCTAAACGTGACTCACTCGGGCAGAGCAGAGGTACGTCGTGTGTAGCGCGTGCGCAGTAGAATTAGTAGAAGTAAGAGTGGGGGCCCTGTCGGAGGGGAAAGTTCCTCCAGGTTCCTCCGTTTGGCATCACTGAAACAGGCATGGACGAGATCCAAAGCTATATGAGCACTCGTGTACAGTAAAGTCTCGATTCTTCTCAAAAAGGCGTTCTCTGGCTAGACAACCATCAGGACCTAGACTTGCTTTTTTGATTTATAGCTGCGTCTACCGCGCCGAGCGAGACTTCAATAGAGAGTCGAACATACGGAAGGACAGAATGAAACACGGATCGCAGTGGAGTGAGTAGGCCGAGACAACCATTGGAGTCTCGATCCCAGAGAAGAATTGAATCTTTACTGTAGGGTAACTGCACCAGTAAATGAACGCTTTTGTATATATCAACAAATTTTAACCCGGACGGCATACTAGCGATAAAATTGTGATTAAAGAGTTAAATAAATAGGAGAATATTGTTTAGTAATTTTGTTCATTGATTGGACTAGCATTATTCAATTACTAGAATGTAGTGTTCATTCACTGGTATTTTTCATATTTTTGATTTAACGTTTAATAAAGAAGAATAATAATAATTTCATTGTATTTGTGTTCATTTATTTTTGACAAATGAAGTATAGGGAGCTATTTGGCATATATGAGATTCCTTTAATTCACATAGTTTTTTTTTAAATAAAATATTTTCCTGAACAATTTCTTAAATGTTCATTCACTGGTGCAGTTACCCTAATGCGAATAGCGGGTCGCGGTGCTCACCATTCTTTGGTTCAGTAGGATGTGGATCAGGTCAGAGATGCCAAATGGAGGAACCTGGAGGAACTTTCCTCTCCGGCTGGGCCATCACTCTTACTTCTACTAGTTCTACTAGTTCTCCACACACGACGTGCCTCTGCTCTGACCGAGTGAGTCACGTTTAGAGGTACGTTCGTGTGTGGCGCGTGCGCAGTAGAACTAGTAGAAGTAAGAGTGGGGGGCCCAGCTGGAGGGGAAAGTTCCTCCAGTTTCCTCGGTTTGGCATCTCTGGATCAGGTCTCAATTTTGAGTCCTAGACTGCTGGTTTTTTTAATCGGTATGGGCCCGGTACATTCGAGAGTTCCGTATCGAGCCGCACACTTCCCCCCGACCGTTATCTTTAGGGGGATGTCAGTGCGTAAATGCATCTTTTCCAAACAGTACTTGAACTTAAAAAAATGGGTCTACCCCACCAAACTCCTGTAGAGTATAGGAGGAGGCATTATCCTCGCAGTCGCACGAGGCTGAGCAGGGTAGAGACAATGTGAAATAGTTGATAGTGGGGGGACCGGTACAATGGTAGTGGCAGTTGAAGCGACAGTGGGGACGAAGTTGCCCAGGCCTGCTATAGTAAACTGGTAGAGTTCCAGTTTTTGAATATAGAGAATTCAAGACATGCCACAGCTTTTTAACCGAGCTTGCTCTAATTTACTTCTTGTTCATTTAACTCCATATTTCTTGCCAATTTTATATGTCACACAGAATCTCTATACTATAGAGACACTAACTTGTTTAGCTAATTTTCGATTGTGCAACGTGAAAATAATATGTATTCTGTTTCTCTATACATTTTGAAAACTTTCATGAAAGGACGGAAATCGTTGTAAAAATGATTTTTATGTCGTATGAATCTATCTAATGTGATTTGTTAAAAATTAGTTATACGATTCACAAAATTTAACCTGCTTCCTTTATTCAAAGGACATGTTACTTTAAAATGATTGTGTTATCATATTTGATATTGACTTTGTCGAACATTTTCGTTTTTAAATTCACATTTTTGTTGATTACTTTGTAGAAACAATACATTTTTGGAATAAATATGCTATTTAATTTTCTAAAAGTTCAAATTTCAATGAAGAGAACAAAAATTCTTTAGAAATCCTGTATGTTGATTATGTTATAAAGGTATAATTTATAAACTGAGCCACGAGCATTGGTGCTCACAGCAAGCACTATTTATGTCTAACTTGAATGTAACAGTTTATAATTATGATATTCCATCTTTATAAGAGCGCTTTAACGACATAAATCAACATATGTGTAACAATATCATTACAATATGAACCAGGACAACAAATTTGACCTTGTTTCATGGTACTGTTATCTTATTTTTACAATTTCTTGTCACTTTTAAACAAATTACATGTTTTCTTCGAAAACCTCGGTGATATTCTAAATTTCACATTTCGAAATCATTTTCTTCAGCCGTTTTCGGCAACTTGAAACATATTTTCCATGTAAAATTTCTCAGCTAAATTAGTGCTATTTTAAACTTTTGTTCTTTTCTATTACGTGTAGAAATTAATTCGGTGCCTTGATATTAAATTATTTATAACTCTGGTTTGAATGCAAAAAATCGCCCGCCATTTTGTAACATTTAAGTATCAACACTTACAGTTATGAAGCATTTGAGATCTAGTCAACATTGCGGCGTCTAACAAGATTCACATACGGCACTGTATACTGTTTGCCTTTCTGTTTTTACTTTTATTACTATTTTTGCTTTTCTGCACAATTCTGTTTAAATGTTCATTTATTTCGATCACTACAACATCAATTAGCAGAAACAAATTTCCAAACATTGGAAGAGGTGCAGACACCAACTTTTTTCAGCAAGGAATTCGACAGTTGCCTGAAAGTTGGACCAAAATCATCGAAAATGCTAGAGACTATTTCGCAAAATGTATGATTACTAAACTGCGGATCATTATGTAAAATAAAAATTGTATCGATTGTATGAAACACAAGTGAAATATTATGATCATTCTTTCTTTAATAATTTCAACACGGTCAAAATAATACATAAACATTCTTATATTCATTTAATCCTCTTACTAGTTTAAATTGCTTCTACCCATTCTTCTAATAAATGCAAAAAATCCGCAGTCTATTGATTACATTATAAATAAATACTAAATTTGTCTTGAAAACCGAATTAATTTCTACACCTAATACTTGCATTATCCATCCCAAATCAAAATATAATCTCTAATCAAGTAAGAGTATTTCACCAAGTCAAGCGACATTCTATCTTAATTTAGTATTAAAATAAATATCATTTTTTACAAACACGAGTGAGTAATATAAGCGCTGTATTATAAAGAGGGAACACTGCGGAGTCGTCAGATCAAGACTTGTGTACCCACTCTACTTCCCCTTCCACGACACTATTTCCCCACGCTTCCGCCACGGCCCGGTCACGTGACGCGTTTCATTTCTCTCCGTCGTGCATCTGTCGTAATTAGACTGCGAATCTTTATGCATTTATAGCAAAATTTAGTAGAAGAAATTGAAAATTGTAGGAAAATTAAAAAAATGGAAGATATCAATATATGTTTTCTCATCTACTAAAATTATTGAGAACAAATAACATTCTGTTTGGTCAAATACAGGCAATTTTTATTTTGCATAAAGACCCGCAGTCTAGTCGTAATGTCACGTGACTCATCCGATACTGGTGGAGGGAGAGGGTAACTTTTTTCCCTCGATTCGAGCGAATTCCCCTGATCTGGCGACTCTGGAACACTGCATATCGCGCGCATATGGATTTCACTGTGGTGGAATCGATCTTGAAGGAATGTGACTGATCTTCATTAACATCCTGCATATCCGATATTCCATACATCGTACACCCAGCCAATAAGTTAGTTCAAATGTATCGTTAGGCCACATCTATTAGAGAAAAAGAGTCAACTGAAATAATAAGGCAGATAGAAGAGGAAAAGTCGGAAAGAACGCGGTAGAGTAATCTTTATCGAATGTGCAGAGTGAGAACTAGAAATCACGCAAGTTAGATGATGTGCCATTTCCGTGTAGTCTTGGAGAAAAGTGGTTTGATCAAGAGCGAGTGAGCAGATCATTAAGAAACAAAGATGCGATGCAGAGAAGTAAATTCTGCCGAAGGTACGGATCGACACTCAGCAAAGACCAGACAGTATTTATCAATCAGACACAGCGGAAAAGGATAACGAGATAACGGAAGACCAATCTTCGCAACAGCGTTCCACGAGCTTAAAATTTCTCTTTTTGTTTTCGTTTGTCGCGCAACGAACGGTGCTCTCCATTCTCAAAATCTATAACTCACTCCGAAATAGAAGACTCAAAGGGAATACCAAGTAGCACGAGCGAGTCTCGTACAAGAAATTTCTGGATTTTCGAATATTCAATAAATAATAATCGCAACATAAATTATAATTATGATATCGGCGCCAGGTTCGATCCTTATTAGATACCACAAATATGCAAGTTAAAAAGAAAAAGAAATTAATATTACAATTTTGAAATTAAATATACTGTTTTGAATGTGACACAGCCACGTAAATTACCAAAAATTGGTAAAATAGAAAAGGAAAAAATTTAATTTAATTTTAATTAAATTAATTTTAATTGAATGTGACACAGCCATCTAAATTACCAAAAATTGGTAAAATAGAAAAGGAAAAAATTAAATTAAATTTTAATTAAATTAATTTTAATTTTAATTAAATTAATTTTAATTTTGATTAAATTAATTTTAATTTTAATTAAATTAATTTTAATTGAATGTGACACAGCCACCTAAATTACCAAAAATTGGTAAAATAGAAAAGGAAAAAATTAACTTAAATTTTAATTAAATTAATTTTAATTTTAATTAAATTGTTACGTATGCGGCAGCGACCGTTGCTAACCTTTGGCCCTTCTGGAGCTGCACATCGAAATAAAGAGTCTATTCAAAACAGGGCAATTATTCAGATTAGGGCACTCATTAAGATTTTGGGGCACTTAGAGACGATACATCAATCTGCATCGTTTCTGGGAACCCTGTTTTATCAATAGTCCCCACTCTTGTCTAGGCCGATATTGGGGACTATATAAGGGCACTGAATCCCTTCATATTCGGGCTTTCATCTCAAGAGTTTCATACTGTACGCGTCGAGTCACGTCGCGATTACTGTCGAGCAAGATCGGGTATTAGTTCTCTTTCGAGCAAAACTGTTACATCTCTTCCGGTACGAATCCCATCAACGGGATTCTATAGTAGATAGCCCCCGCATCCCTCGTTGCGTAAACAGAGAGGTTAGTCCGCGACACCGCGACAATTTACACTTTAAACATTTGTATTCCTTTCGATTCAAGATTATATTATCGTGTGTCAAACTTAAACCTAGAGTTTAGTTTAATCATAACCTTTCCTATTCGATCCCAGTCGTTAGCATCCTACGACGATACACCTTTGCCGCTCAAGGTGTATCTAACAAATTCTAATAAGTTACGAGCCGGCGGAACCACGACCTTATCCTATCCGACAGTGGCACATACGGACGACCCGGTGGTGAAAGAAACATCGGTGGGTTCCGGAGTGTACCAGTAAAACGGTAGTTCCACTGCACCCAAAAATTCCACACACACGGACGACCCGGTGGTGAAAGAAACATCGGTGGGTTCCGGAGTGTACACCTTTATACAGACGACCCGGTGGTGAAAGAAACATCGGTGGGTTCTCCTCTGTTCCGCACACACTGACGACCCGGTGGTGAAAGAAACATCGGTGGGTTCGGAGTGCACTATTCCTACTTATACCAAAACTCTTAAAATCCCAAACAATCCTCGGTTTCCACACGCTGCCAAACCTCGGCTCGTAACAAACTGGTGACAGCGGTGGGATGCTAGCATAATCCTGGTCATTCGAATTGGGAAGTGAATTGCCCGCGATTCAAAACAACCGACGAGGCGCCTGAGGGACCGTCATCATATAGTCGGAGAATCGCGAAGAAATTAGTGGTTAAATCACTTATGCGCAGCGCGCTTTGATTACCCATGTTAAATTTTCCTTCAGAGAAGATTTTCACGATAGAGCATCAGTACTCAAAGCAATATAGAAATTGCTCTGTTCTCGTACGTTAACATTGCATCTAGATGCAATTGATAATTAGAATTTCAAGATTCTAAGGAAGTTCACGGTTTTAAATTTTAGTCCGAGCTAGGGATTAATTATGGCAGACGAAATAGCCAACCTAACTGCCTCCATGGCTAAATCCATGATTTTAATAAATGATCAGACTAGCGTCCAATATGCAGCTGATTCAGTACCCTTATTTGATGGGGAAAACCCGAAACTCTCTGTTTTCGCGCAACGGGTCGAAGACGGGTTAACGTTGACACCGCCTGGTATGGAAGATAGATACCTCGCGATAGTGCTAACGAAGCTTACCGGGCCCGCGAGAATCAGTGTTCGGGGTAAGACGTTTGCTAACGTAGCGGACCTATTAAAACATTTGAAAAAACGATACGCTCCGGGTCGGAATCTAGGGTATTTCCGGGGTGAAATCGCTCGCTTAAGAATTCGCGACGACGAATCGCTTAGAAAATACATCGATCGTGTTAGTCATCTCGCGGACTGCACTCGTACGGCAATATATGATCGATACGGAAATAACGCGCAACAAATTTCCACCGAGATGGAAAGCGACTTGTTGGAAAACTTCCTCGAGGGATTGCCGGACCAAATCGGATGGAGGCTCGCTAATCTGAGGGAGAAACAGGAAAGTCTTGAAGACGCGTTCGAAGCTGTATTGCAAATAGAGCGTCGGCTCAGGAATCGCTGTGAAATTAGGGAGACCCGATCATCGAGATGGGCCGAAGGAGAAGAATTTTTAGACGAACGACAAAGCCGTGAATGGGACCATGGTCAACGACCTCGGTATCCCCAATCACCATCTCCTTGGCGTTATCGGGACTATTACTCCGGAGATAAGGAGACATCCGAGTCAAAAACGGGGTACGAAGAAGGTCCAAGGCACGCGACAGCTATGCTTCTGCATAGGATTGACTCGCACTCCCCTAGCCGTTCCTATGAATCGGCAGAGGAGGAATGCCATAACACCCACAAAACCGACGAAGGACTACATACCTACTGTTGGAACTGTGGTGTCAAAGGTCATGATGGGAAGAGATGCTGGGAAAAGGGTAAGCCGCCAAATAAACTCAGATCTCGATATTCTCCTGCCAGATGTACAGAGGATTCAGATTTCCATCACGCTCATCGTACGGACGATTCGATAAGCGTATCAAAGGAATATCGCCAGGAAAAAATTAGTTTCTGGGAAGGAAAGAAACTACTCAAGGAGGCTCCGACGCCCAGAATCAGGGTCAAAGTTCCTGAATTGAAAATCGGAGAGGGGGAATTCCTCGTAGACGTAGGAGCGTCTGTTAACCTCGTGGACCTCGAATTTTTGGGAGATAAGGCTGACATTATCTCCCGTGAAGAAATTGATATACAGGGCCTTGCATTATCTTCGATTCGAACAATGGGCACCACCAAACTACATATCAATGGGATTCCAGCTCTATTTTACGTCGTTAAGAATTGTAAGATACCAACAGATGGCATTCTGGGAAGCGCTTTCTTATTACAAGAAAACGCGGAAATCTCTTTCGAACATAAAGCGCTAATAATTCGCGCTCAGCCGTTTAAATCTATACCATTCATCAACTTTTCGGATACGGAGGATGGACGCAGAGATTCGTGGACAAGATATCAAAGTCCTAGAAGAATACCACAGCAAATAGCTAATACAGATTACCCACCGCATCAAGAAATACCGAAAACCGTCTATACCATCAGGACCACAGTACGTAATCGCAATGGGGCCCGTCAAGTATTGTCACACAGAGTACGGCCGGATTCCAAAAAACAACAAGCCGTAAAAAATTTTTTAGAACCGGGAAACCAGAAGGAGTTACAACAATTTTTGGCACTAACGGAGTGTTACAGACGTTTCGTACCTGATTATTCGCTTAAGGCAGTGCCTTTAACGCAGCTTTTGGGAAAAGGGATAATATTCAAATGGACAGAAGAACAACGGCACAGTTTCGAACAATTACAAGACGAAATCTGCAGAGCACCAACCCTCCAATACCCGGATTTTAAACGCAGTTTCATCATTACACCCAGTGCTTCTGATTTTACAGTGGGAGCAGTACTGAGCCAAGGTGAAATAGGCAAGGACTTACCAATTGCTTACGCATCCCGTTGTTTAAATCGGAATGAAAGGAACTACTCGACCACAGAAAAGGAATGTCTCGCAATAATATATGCGATTCAACATTTCAGATCATACATACACGACCGAAAATTCATCTTAGCTACGAATCGTCAATCTTTGCTTTGGCTGCATTCCGTTAAAAATCCCATTTCACGTCTGTTAAAATGGAAATTGAAGCTTTTAGAATGCAAATACGACGTGCTACACAAATCCGAAAAATCTCACAAGAGTGCCGCCGTAATACCAAGAAATATGCCATTATCTCGTCCAGTTATCACATCGGAAGGGAAGACAGATGCGTCAACTAATACGATAGGACAACGCGTCACAATATTACGCAGGAATCATAAAGGAGAACACAAAGATTCGGAGTCCCGTCAGACTCTGGTTCAACAACAACGAAGAAGTAAACCCTCGACCGAGAAGTTATCAACGCCCAGGCTGAGGAGAGATATGCAACAACCTTGTACATCATGGGGATGCAAAAATCCAGATTGGGGAGGATCTTCATGCTTAAGAACTGTCCCTGTTGAGGAAGTCAACGGGAAGATCTCTGGATGGCAAAATCCAGAACAAGGAAATGGGAGAGTATCCTGCGTGCCAGCCATGCCGAACAAACGCACCTTGGCGTAATTTGGGTGCTCTGGGAGAGAAGGAGAGGACGAAGCAGTGACGACGAGGGCGGCCAAGGACAACACTCACCATCACCATTAATTTAAGTACCCCACACTACACTTTACACTACGCACACATCGCAATAGGCTATCTCCTTGCACACTTTTGATTTTTTTTTTTTTTTTTTTTTTTTCCTTAAATTACGGTTCATACATTTCGATGCGCATTGCTCCAGCGGGGTAAAAGCATCGCACATTGTGCGATGTTTCATCTAAGGGGGGAGGTGTTACGTATGCGGCAGCGACCGTTGCTAACCTTTGGCCCTTCTGGAGCTGCACATCGAAATAAAGAGTCTATTCAAAACAGGGCAATTATTCAGATTAGGGCACTCATTAAGATTTTGGGGCACTTAGAGACGATACATCAATCTGCATCGTTTCTGGGAACCCTGTTTTATCAATAGTCCCCACTCTTGTCTAGGCCGATATTGGGGACTATATAAGGGCACTGAATCCCTTCATATTCGGGCTTTCATCTCAAGAGTTTCATACTGTACGCGTCGAGTCACGTCGCGATTACTGTCGAGCAAGATCGGGTATTAGTTCTCTTTCGAGCAAAACTGTTACATCTCTTCCGGTACGAATCCCATCAACGGGATTCTATAGTAGATAGCCCCCGCATCCCTCGTTGCGTAAACAGAGAGGTTAGTCCGCGACACCGCGACAATTTACACTTTAAACATTTGTATTCCTTTCGATTCAAGATTATATTATCGTGTGTCAAACTTAAACCTAGAGTTTAGTTTAATCATAACCTTTCCTATTCGATCCCAGTCGTTAGCATCCTACGACGATACACCTTTGCCGCTCAAGGTGTATCTAACAAATTCTAATAAGTTACGAGCCGGCGGAACCACGACCTTATCCTATCCGACAGTGGCACATACGGACGACCCGGTGGTGAAAGAAACATCGGTGGGTTCCGGAGTGTACCAGTAAAACGGTAGTTCCACTGCACCCAAAAATTCCACACACACGGACGACCCGGTGGTGAAAGAAACATCGGTGGGTTCCGGAGTGTACACCTTTATACAGACGACCCGGTGGTGAAAGAAACATCGGTGGGTTCTCCTCTGTTCCGCACACACTGACGACCCGGTGGTGAAAGAAACATCGGTGGGTTCGGAGTGCACTATTCCTACTTATACCAAAACTCTTAAAATCCCAAACAATCCTCGGTTTCCACACGCTGCCAAACCTCGGCTCGTAACAAAATTAATTTAAATTTTAATTAAATTAATTAAATTTAAATTTAATTAAATTAATTTTAATTTTAATTAAATTAAATTAAATTTTTTCCTTTTCTATTTTACCAATTTTTGGTAATTTACGTGGCTGTGTCACATTCAAAACAGTATATTTAATTTCAAAATTGTAATATTAATTTCTTTTTCAGACGCAAAAATTTGGGTCTCTTGATAATGATCCGCATTGGGATCGAAACGTTGAGAAATTTAAATATTTAACTTGCATATTTGTTGTATCTAATAAGGATCGAACCTGGCGCCGATATCATAATTATAATTTATATTTTCAAATTTTCGATCGATAAGAATTTTTCCAATAATCGCAACGACGCAAACTTTGATTTCAGACGCGGCCATCTTTTCTTCAGTTGGCAACTAACTTCAACAGCTAGTATAAATAATAAGCCGCGGATTTTGATGCAAAATAAAATTTTTCCTGGGCGATTATGCAAGAAATGAAAGTCAGACGATGTATTTACATTAAAATCCGCAGTTTAACGATCAGTGTCCTTTTTATTTGAAACGCACGCGACACGTTTCCGAATATTTCGAGATTAGAAAAAGAAATTTGGTTGTTCCATTTTGCACAGACATATTGCGACATACATGGAGAAGGTATCCGGAAAATTGTGGAAGGATGACACCTCGTAAAAACGCGTAAAAAATATGCGAAAGATTGTCAACGGTGACGTAGTTTTCGAAAGAAATGATTTTAAACGAGAACATACTGTGAGTGTGTAGGAGCCTGTGCAGTCTACATCTTGTATGCGACGTTCCTGTCTGTTCCATGATGCTACGTAATCGTATCATGATCGCAAACAAAAGATCAGTCGGTGGAAACGAAAAACTGTTCTCCTTCTTAAAAAAAGCTAGAAGCTGCTGCAACATGGCACAATTCATTCATGCATGTCTTTTTGTCAGAACTTTGACTATGTGTGATCATTTCACTTGTCGCATGGTGGGCTACGATTGCACGTACTCGGACCATACGTTGTCGGTTAAAAAAAGAGAGAGAGAAGGTGTCCTTGAAACGGAACGAACGACTCCACTTACAAAAAATTAAGTTCAGCATGTGCGATGTCACCATCGACACCAAACGGTTGCTGAAAAATAAAAATTTCATATCTCGTTAAGTTGAGCGAGTCTCTATTGTCTGTCACTTTCGAACCTGCGTTCTTGATATTCTGGAACATCTACGGTTCAGTTCTCTTTTTTCATAACCACACCTCACGTCCCATTATTACGACAATTTCTCAAGTATGAATCAAGTCTTTTTTCAAATGCGCCCACTTTTTCGGAAACATTCTTATTCGGAACGAAATTCTTTGAACGATGCCTTAACGAAGAATATTTCTAAACGAAATGAATAGTAAATTGTAACGAGTTTTTGCAGGCAGTAACACGTTGAATAATTAATGTACACGTTGAATAATTAATGTGCACGTAGATGTACGGGGTGTCACAAAATCATATGTCATGACTAGACGGCGGATCTTTATGCAAAATAAACCTTTTTGTACCTGCACTGTAACAAAGTGCTGTGAAATACTAACTTGTTTTCCTTCAAGATATACTGAATAGAATAAAAACAATTGAACAATAGTTTAAAATTCTTCTAATATTTCTAGTGCTTTGAATTACACCTACTTTTTTTGCCATAAACGCATAAAATCCACTGTTTATTGGTCTTCAAGTTGTAAACGTGAATAAAATACAATGCAATTTGAAAAAATTTTTTGATTATGGACCATGAATTTTCGAGCCGAAGGTTAAATGTGCCGCAAGTTATTTACGTCAATATCTACCAAATTGAGGACGTAGAATCACGTTATGATGGTCCTGAAATATAATTTTGAACACCCTGTACATGGTCTGAGTGTGTACTTAATATCTTTTCGAGTGATATACACGATGTAATACGATACGATACAAACGATCAGTCACTTTCTAACAAAGAAATAAATGAATATATTAGACGATCAAGGTCTAATATACAAAGCGAACAACATAACCTGATCGCCTTAAATATTTAATTTATGTACAGTGGGTAAAAAAAGTATTGGCACACTTTTAAAAAGTCGATAACTTTTTAAATATCGTATTATACGATTTGAATTTTTTTGGGAAGCTAGAGCAATTGGTTTGCCACAGGTGCCGAAAAAAAATTTTGTCAAAAATTGAAATTCATCGGAATTGCAGCAAAAATACTAAAGGTTGCATTTTACAACTTTTTTATGTGGGCCAATATTGAAAATTTTAAAAATGCGTTTTGTAGGCCTGTGTCTATAAACGTTTAAATATGTTAAAAATTGCAGATTTTCACGATTTTCGACCTATAACTGCAGATTCTTACATCTTTCAATGCCTGTCGTTTTTTTTCGCATCAACCGATTTCGATGAAACATTTTTCCAGTGCGTATAACTGACACAGGTCTACAAAACGCATTTTTAAAATTTTCAATATTGGCCAACATAAAAAAGTTGTAAAATGCAACTTTTAGTATTTTTGCTGCAATTCCGATGATTTGCAATTTTTGACAAAATTTTTTTCGCAACCTGTGGCAAACTAATTGCTCTAGCTTCCCAAACAAAATCCAAATCGTATAATACGATATTTAAAAAGTTATCGCCTTTTTAAGAGTGTGCCAATACTTTTTTACCCACTGTATGTATTTACAGAAAAGTTGAAGGAAATGCGAGCGTATTTGAGAAAAAGCTGGAAATGATCTTGTTTCAAAAGCTCTCACGTCTCATCACAGAATAAAAGGAAAATCCATTTACAAGACATCCAGTTTATCGTTTTCTCTGTAGCGCAATGGAAACGTGAATTTCTCTAATCTATGGCGTCGCATCACAGAAAAAAAGGAAAATATATTCTAAGACATTTGTCCAGTTTATCGTTTTCTCTGTACCGCAATGGAAACGTGAATTTCTCTAATCTATGGCGTCGCATCACAGAAAAAAAAGGAAAACATAATATCCGTATCTATAAAAATCTGTTTTACAATACAATGCTCTTATTAAAGCATATATCTAGTCTGCCGTTTTCGCTGTACCACAATTTCCCGGACACCCATTACCGATTGGACAATAGAACGCCGTTCAAGATGTTCTGGTCTCCATAGATCGCGCGGAGCCTATCGTGGAAGAATCGCTCTATTGACAGTGTAAAATCAAACCAACAACGAAACGAAGAAAACAAAGCACTTAGAAGAGGAATAGACTTGTCTCATTCAGTAACATAGAAACAAAATCTGACGGTCTACAGAATTTTAGTATGATAGGTAATAGAATTGCATAGAAAAAGTGATAATTGCGTTCAGTGATACTACCGAAACTGTTATACTGTCTGGTGTTGGATAGGATATTCTGGTAGCTCAAAGAAGCTTGCGGACCGATCGGCGGATAGCTTCGCATCTCGGTGCTACGGTGACCAGAGAATAGCGAAGGCGTCGGAAGGTTGTTCAACGACGAGGGATCCACCTCGTAATGGTTGGTAGTAGTACTCAGACACTTCTGGAGCTTTCTTATACCCTGAGCACGAGACGGACGTGGCTCTACCGTTAGGGATTTCCGAGGATTTGCATTAGACCCACTGATATCGTCATCCCCGCTATTTAGAGTGTTTCGAGTACCCGTACGAGGGGCGGAGACATCGCTACCGCTTTCGTTATTGCAACCACCATCGCCAGTCGAACCACAGGGGCTACTGCTATTATTATCGGCGTTGTCACCTCTTTCACCGCAAC
Source organism: Lasioglossum villosulum (assembly GCA_963971365.1). NCBI lineage: Eukaryota > Metazoa > Arthropoda > Insecta > Hymenoptera > Halictidae > Lasioglossum > Lasioglossum villosulum. The sequence continues at coordinate 29,714,907 of OZ020498.1, read as the reverse complement.
CACTACCACCAACGACCACCGTACCTCGTCGCGCTACCGGCAACATGCACATCCCGTTCATCTACAAATGAGCGACAGATCAAATGTGAAGTCAATCTTTTCGGTTCCAACTGTCGCACAGTGTGCCGCCTGCTCAAGCATGGATCCTTGCCCCTTCAACCACCACGAAAAATCCTTATATGCAAATTAATTGCCACGAGGTGGCAAACATTTTTCTAGAAGCCATTTTTAAGATACAGGATGCTCAATCTTCTAATTTAAATAGAAATATACGTATTTTCTTCGTAGATCTGTTTCTACTGAATACAGATCGCTGTACCGTTATTCAAAATACTGTTTACGTTATTAAATATATTGGGTTCTAACCACTTAATGGATATTTATATGTATTATGACTAGACTTCGGAGTTTTATGCATTTATTGAAATTTTTCATAAAAGTGTAGAATATAAGATTCGACAGAGTTTAGTACAATTTTTATTCATCACTGGAAATGACATTGTATTTTATTCCACTCTTTTAAAATTCGTCTAGAAGAATATCCATAAAATATATATATCCATAAAATGGAAAAAATCGTATAGAATTATTCTAGGTCGCAAGAAATGTTTAATTTTCCAGTTAAAGTAGCTTCGAGTGCAAAGGGTTACATACTATAGGACTTCCAATCTGTGTGTATATATCAATTTTTACCACTCTTTAGTAAACTAACTTTGAAACTGACATTTATGGATTCGTCTCGTAAAAATCTACGAAAGTATACAAAAAAGAGTCCAAAATTTTTGGTCCTCGAAAGTGAAGTTTATAAAATATCTCTAAATATGCTGCTACGTTGCATAACAATTTTATTTTATTTTTAATAGTATGTCTTATCAAACTCACTTTAAACGGCCACATTTATTTGTTATCTATTGCATGTATTGTATTTTGAATTATTTTTGCGCGTAAAAGTATTCTAAAGAAAACACCAAAAAAGTATCTCAAATATCATTTAAGGTTAAAGATTTATATTGAAATACTCTAACAGATGATCTAACAGAAAACGTATAGTCCTATTTAAGAAATCAACATTGACCACCGTATCTCGTAAACTGTTAATGTAAATTGGATTCGCTAGCGACAGAAAGTTTGTTTTCTCGTGCTATATAATTTTCATAGAAGTATTTTTTCGTACGTTCACTATATCATGAGACAGTTGCGTCCATACTTAAACAAGGACACACTGTAACACTGAAACACGATTGGGCCACTCATCCTGAAAATAATTTTCAGTATGAAACGCACAATCGCATCACTGTTGTTCGCCTGTTTCCATTGTCACGTGGAAAATTTGAATCAGTTTATGATCTAAATTGCTTTTTCGTGAGCTATATTCATTAGAGTCCCTGTATAAACAAGACACTTCTAAATGAAAGAATCGCTTTGTTTTTACACATATAATAATGGTTCTTTAACAAAATGTCCGCTTCGAACCCTACTAACGTTGCCAGCTCCTTTTACTCACCCTTCCTTCACTTGCTTTAGCATTTCTTTTTAAATTTATAGTTGAATGGTTTTGTTTATACCATTAGTCGCCGAGATATTTAACGTTTATGAAACTAGAAAAATCTTCGTTTGTAAAGCAAAGGCATTTAAACTTCCAAGAAATGCTGCATCCCTTGAATTGAACATAAATAAATAATATTAAATTTGGTCTGAAATTTGTATGTTTGGCGAAAATTGGCGACCAGAACTTCGACACTGTCACCCTCGATAAAAATTACACCAGCAGAGAACTCCTGGCTAATGTGAAGGGTCGAATGTACAGCGGTTCTTGTCTGCATCTACATTTACGTAAGGAATGCTTCGTGCTGAAGAAAAGAAGATTAACTCGTCAGTGGTAAAAACTATTTCTTGTTTGTTCCTCTGATTAAGTACCTATCTAAGAAATTTTGCTATGTGGAATATCAACACGTGTTATGCAGAGTCTTTTATAGCAGTCAGTCAATATCGAGAAATAAATTCGAAAAACTTAACTGATAAAGCGCTCTGTCAGCCATTAAAACTACGTATAATCGTTTAATTACGACTGTTTTTGCTTTTTTAGAATGTATGTATTGTATGAAATATCTCAGACGGTTGTCACATTGAAGAAAGTAAAGGACATAGAATGGTTTATGAATAATACTCGAACGCTTTCGAACAATAAACGTTTAATGTTTCCACAAAATGAAGTTACGCTTCGTGCTTCAAAATGCTTTTATTACATAGTAATGTACGAGTGTTGGAATTGTGTGTGTACGTATGTACGAGCTACTCCTTGAGAGGGTGTAAACTGTGGAAACAGCGCATAAGTATATTTGGAGAAGTGGTAATTATTGGGTTGAAACGAAAGTTCGTAGCGTTCGTAAGTTAAAATTGAAAGCTAAAATTCAGGTATTTATTCATAAATTTATTCGATAGCATATATTCTCGTTTTATTCAATACACATATTAATAAATACCTTAATTTTATCTTCGATTCTTAATTTGAAAACGCTACGAACTTTCTTTCCAAACAGAGTTGGGCAAAAATTTGTATTTAATGAAGTTTTTGCCCAACTCTGTTTGGAAAGAAAGTTCGTAGCATTTTCAAATTAAAAATGAAAGATAAAATTAAGGTATTCATTAATATGTTTACTGAATAAAACGAGAAGCTACCTCGCAAATGGCAAAAAGTTCATATAAATAAAAATTTTTGCCCGACTCTGTTTCCAACCCAATATTTACGATAGAGGATTACACACCAATTTCTATGATCTTGAAATATGTTATTGAGATCATGATTTCGAACATCTTATCTCGCAAATCGAGGTTGTTTAAAGATGTATAGGAAGAAGTTGTTCAGAATAAGGACCTTAATAACATGTTTCAAGATCATTGAAATCGGCGAGGAATCCTCTACTGTAAATAATTACCGAAAAAGTGACTAAAATTTTCGATATGATTATTCATCATTCTGAAACTCAAGCACTGAGAAGCCACTGACGTCAGAAATTCCGTAAAAGTAGATGCTATTTTCAATTCACGCAGGATTATGAGAAAAAAATTAGACGCGTTGGAATAAAATCTGCTGAAGACATTGAGACGTGTGTTGAAACTGTACTTGAGAGATACTTAGTCGACTTAGCTTAGTGATCATGGCGAAACTTCCGTTTATAGCAAAAATCAGAATTCGATGAAATTTTGAAAATAGGTTCTTTTTTGACTAAAATGACGATTGCCGGAACGATTTTTGGCGCATCGAAAAATATTTTTTTCATCATTTTAATGTCGCGCTCTATCTTACCGACTTACCGACTTTCTATTTTATATAGATCTTCAATTAGTTGTAAAAAGGGATCATCACCAGCCTAGTTCACCTCACAGCGCCATACAAATTCACACATATCATCTATAAACGAATCCTCTTTAGTTTAAAGTAATACATATATAAGATAAACTTGAAAATTTTAAAGATTACTCCTGGATTGGCGTGTGCTCTCTCTCTCTGCCCTAGCCCGACCTAGTAGTAGTAGTAGTATAGTATGGCCGGGGAGTAGGTGATCGGCACCGTCTCCCTTCCGTTTAGGGGAGGGGTGGTGCCGTCAGGCCCTCGGCCCCGTAGGGTTGCAAATACCCCTGCTTTCAACTACCACCCTGTTTTTTATAGCCCGGGCAACTTTCAGGGTGTGTGATCTACTAATCAGGGAGCGATCATTATCGATGAGAGGCCATTCTACCTAATTTATTGAGTTTTTGAGCGTTTTACGGCTCGGAGCGTGCGTCGGGCCTTGCTCACCTTCAGATCATGCAGGCTTGCCACACTTGCCCATTTGGCCCCACCCTCTTCACCATAGAACCATGTTGTGCACCTTTGAGTATTACATCCCTTTACCTATTCTGTCCCAGCTGTCCAGGACTTACCCACTCCCTCCCCAGGATTAGGATAGGCTAATCTATGCTTCTACGGGTTGTTCAAGGTCAAGGGGCCGCGCCTTAACGTTCGTTGGGAAGAAGTTGTACACTAACGTGTTCAGAACCCTTGGGATTTGATCCGACTTCAACGAAATTCTGGTTAAGACCAGGATATCATTTCCATACGGTCTTCACCCTCGAGGACCTTCCACCCTATTTTGTATACATCAACTTGGGGTCCGATAGCCCGACCCAACCACAACTCATTCTAATCACATAAATAATAAATAAACTTTTCGGGTTAAACTAATCCAAATTAATTCTCATCGCATAATCTTCCCATTGTACATATTGGTTCACTTGGTTTAAGAATTGAAATTTTCTATACATTTTACATTAATTTCCAAAATATAAAGTACTTGATGTATCTAAAATATAAAGAAAATATAAAGTATTTGAACATAAAGTACAAAGTCGGTAAGTCAGTAGTCGCTAAGGTAGAGCGCAACATTGAAATGATAAAAAATTTTTGTTCGACGCGCCAAAAATCCTTCTGGCAATCGTCATTTTAGTAAAAGAAGAACCTATTTTCAAAATTTCAACGAGTTCTGATTTTTGCTATGAACGGAAGAACAGCCGTGATCATAAAGCTCGAAGAACAAAGATTCGGATTGCTGAAATTTTTCAAGAATAACGACACTTTCGGAAATCCCAAATGTTATTCTATATCTTGTACATTGTCGGGAATCCCGCACATCCCTGGCTCCGACACGTAGTCCACGGGGCCAATTCAGAACACCCAAGGGCAGAAAGTGTTCGTTGCCCATGTTCGATCCAGAGTATTGTCACAATTCAGTTCGAAGCCAGGTTCGATCATTTCAAGAAGAACAACAAATATGCAATTTAAGTATTTAAGTTTCTCAACGTTTCGATCTCAATGTGGATCATTATCAAGAGACAAAATTTTTGCGTCTGAAAAAGAAATTAATAATATAAATTTTCGAAATTAAATATACTGTTTTCATGTAACACAGCCATGTAATTTACCAAAATTCACAGCAAGTATGTATTCAATTTTTTCTTTTTCTTTCTCTGGTTTACCAATTTTGGTAAATTACATGGCCGTGTTACATGAAAACAGTATATTTAATTTCGAAAATTTATATTATTAATTTCTTTTTCAGACGCAAAAATTTTGTCTCTTGATAATGATCCACATTGAGATCGAAACGTTGAGAAACTTAAATACTTAAATTGCATATTTGTTGTTCATCTTGAAATGATCGAACCTGGCGCCGATATCATAAACATATTTTATATTTCAATTTTCGATCGATAAGAATTATTTCCTTTATTCAGTTCGAGGCACGTCTCAACGTCTTCAAGAGCATTTTTCTTACACAGAGTAGGAACAATCTATTTCTTTTGTAATAACCCTGTGTTTAGACATATAAAAAGAACATTATTTGATACACCATAAGAAAAAATATCAACTAACTGGAACATTTCCACCGAGAAAATAAATTGATAAAAAAATATGAATAAAGTATATTACAAATATGTTCTGGCTAGCAAGTCGCCCGATAATATTGTTGCAATCTTCGCATGATCGATGACTCTGAAAAATATGTATTGTCCAAATGGAACGTACGTATACAGGGTGGTCCAGAAATGTTGTACATGCTTGAAAGGGATGGATCCTCAGTTCATTTGTAGAAAATGTTCCCTGCAGCTTTGTTAATGAATTGTCAAGGAAAAACATTGGCCGTTGATTGGTCCGCGGTTTTCATTGATAACTTTCCATAACCAAGCCTCGGAGAACATTTTCGCGAAGGAAGAAGTTACATGAAATGACCTGAGAAATTTCAAGATTTCGATTTCAATTTCAACCCTTCCAAGAAAGTGCAACATTTTGGGACACCCTGCATATCGCAGAACCTAACATCTACAATATCAATATTATTATACAATACTGTTGTAATAAAAGTACCTTGATGTTCAGAATGTAACTTGATCTTTTACCAACATTAGACACAGCTTTTGAAAGCATTCGGATGTGTTTTTGTGGGCCTACCGTATATTCGTAACTTCACGTCCTGTTGTCATTGATGATGCCGTGACCATCCGTGTTATTATTATTGCTATTGCTATTGCGTGCAAATCAGTAAAAAAATGTCCACAAGCTTTGAAAGCGATGTTGTACCGAGAGAAAGGTGTCAAGATAACGAATCCTATGATACAGTACTTGTACTTTGAAAAAAACACATACCAGAATTAAAGCAACAATATACAGTATATATGTATATACGTGATAAATACACGGGAATGGGACGGTCATGGATATGTTGAGATTGTTAACAATATATATGTATATATAATCTGCACTGGGCACTATCGTGATCGAATGAGCTGCTAGGAAAAACCATACTCAAAGAAAAGAACAAATTCAGATGCTTGGAAAACGTTACCTAGGTAAACCGTGTAAAAGTTCTCATGTGTACAAATATACTTTTCTCTCGGTGATTAAAACAACTGTCAAAATATGAAAAACCTTGTCTTTACCTGAATCAACCTTGCTGTCGGGGAAGACCGCAAAACTGATTTGAACCTGAAAAAGCGTTAAAGTAGAATCTCTTCACAATTCAATTAACAGATTGGCATTATGCTGAAGGGGTAACTTATTGGTTTGGTATTTTGTTTCGCGTTTTTTTTGTTTCTTTTTCTTTTTTTTTGGATTGGTTCAAACGCGAAGAAACTTATCGAGTTTGTAAAGTATCTCTCGAGGTGTACATTCGAAGGAGTGTTCCGGCATCGCATTAACGAGGGGAGCAAATTACAAAGAGAGTGGCAGGAGTCTATGTGAAAAAAAAGAAGAAGAAATATATGTCGAAATGAAATCCACACTTATGGGCGTCAAGAAACAGATGCGGATAATATGTAGAGTGTTACTGTACGTACACTACGCATTCCAGATAGTCGTAGGTGTGCCTAATTTAAATATACATATGCTGTTGCCAATACAAGTAGTTCTCTAGAAACGAACAAGGCATGTGGGGTACAAGCTGTATATGCATCGATGACATATCGCAATACAAAGGATATATTGTTACAAGATGTAGTACAAGAAATGTTAGAGATGTTAAATGCCTTCCTCGGCATTTCACAATAGAACATAACAATTGCTTCAAACATTTTTATTCGTTATCCGTTCAGTCAAGATAGTAGAATCAAACTGGAGACGATTCTACAGGTGCAGAATAAAATTCTTTTGTATTTTATCCAATTTGAACGTTTTCAACAATGAAACTAGAGACCGAATCGAGTCAGTCTCAATCTATCACTAATCTCGTTGATGTTCATTAATTTTTAATTATAATTTTGTCGTATATCTTGATACCTCAAATGACATTTTTTTGTCACTAGTTTTGATAGAATGTAATGAAACTTTTGTAAATTACAATGTAACTAGATAGTATAAGATGGTAAGATCAATGAGAAGTAAATATGTATATGCACAAATATTTGTTGATATTAAGTGGAAACTCGAGAAAAGTTAATTGAAAAGAATAACACAAGATAAATAGCGAGTATAAATACATATAAATAATGTCAAAATGCATCAGCTATTCGTGTCTCACAAATATTGAAATTTAATGTTTCTTGATCCCATCTATCAAGTTGATACAAAAGTTATTTGTACATTTTTAACACGTAGCATCTATCGCTTGACTAAACTAGAAATTTTGTTTCCTATTTTGTCGAAATGGCGTCTATCTTAACAGTTTCAGAATCATTTGTTGTAAAATTAGACAAATAAATTCATTTTTATACGCGGTAATGAAAAATAGAGAATCTTCTCGTACTATTATTCTACGTCTTGCACATAAATTTGCTACTTAATTTTATTACACTGTACTACCACTTTTATAGTATTTATTCTATTGCATCAAAACATTTAGTTTTTAAATAAATGAAAAATAGTTTCACTTGTTTTTTCTGGTAAATATATCAATATGATATAATATAAACATACTGAATCGTTTAATTGATCCTTTCCCTTTTAAATTGAAATTCTGGTCTAAATTATTGACGATATTAATTTCCTATTATTTCGAAATAAATTTTCCATAAGTGTTAAATCAAATGTCTGTTGAATGCCACCAAATGCAATTCCAAATTCTAAGTTAAGAATGGCAGTGCATTACTGGTAAAAATGATTGGCCTGCGAAGTAATCAATGTAAACATATAATGTTCCACCATACATAGATAACAAATAAAAATATTAAGAACAATTATTATGTTCGACTCGACAGAACCACCGGGACTGTTATATTCAATATGTCTTCTATCACTCGTTTTTGAGTTTTATGTATAGGGTACATGTTACATCGCGTGTCCCATTAATCCGTAGTTGAGTCATCAAGACAGAATGCATTATCACCAGACTGCGGGTCTATATGCAAAAATTTTACAACCCTGTACAAATTTCAAATTTACGTTACAAATTGTAACAAACTTGGATGAAATAGAAATTTTGTTTCTTAATATGTTTAGTAGATTAAAGATAATACAATACTTCTAATGTTTTACCTTTTTCAAATATATACATACGTTTGTCATAAATGCATAAAGTGCGCAGTCTAGTTATCACTAAACCATGTCGAGCATAAACATGTGCACAAATGTTCATGTTTTCGCTCGGTACTTGATATTAACACCTTTCGAGCTAAATTGTAGATTTGGATTCAAGAAAAATTTAATCGGGAGACGTTCGATTCGAACGTCGTCGAAAGTCTATGCATCCTCTGAGTACAACATGGAAACCTATTTGTTTGAATTGATTATGAGCGGACAATGCGTGTTCGCGTTCTTCAGAAAGATGTTTAGAAGTTTCGTAAATAGTTTAGCAACTCCTTAAAACATAATTCCCTGGAAAAGAGAAACAGAACCGATTGACTGACTCTTATATTAGACTCTACATTTACCATCAGCGAAGATTATGCAGTTAGTTATTCCACATAACTTAAGATCGCTGTGTCGTTACGAATTATTGATTATTTTTCTTCTCGGTTTTCGGTTATGTTAGTGCGGATTTCTGAAAATTTTGAACTGAATTAAACATTACATCGTGTCAAATAAAGTATCTTGATGCGAACGGACGAAAAAGGAAAATTTCAATTTTATAGTGTAATTATTGAGAAAGCTTATGTTACTATTTTCTTGCAATTCACCAGTCGTTGATTTTTTTAGCTGCACGTATTTGTCTTAATTTAGATCAATGACATGAGAAAATATGAATGTTTTTAATCGTTTTTCGCGGATATTTAGAGCCATTAGATGATTTCAGGGATTTACATAATTTAAAGATTTAATGCGTCACTTTGCTTGATTTTATGTTTTCTAAAAGATTTGGTTTACATCGATATATGTATATATTGTATTAAAATGGAATTATTTTAAGTGCAGTGGATCGTAAAAGTAACGAAACGCTTTCACAAGTTATATTTAACTCTTAGAGCGGAAGAAAACCAAATGAACATAAATAATTTATCATTCTAAAGATATAAAATATTTATCATGGAGTTCATATGTCAACGACAATTCCAAAAATTTTTGTAATAAAAATACAATGTTTTAGATGTCCTATAGACAAAAGTTTATTACATTGCTAAAAATATAATTTAATATGTAGAACGTTGTAAAACAGTAATAAATAGTTTATTCAGTTATCTTTCTATTATAATTTCAACATAAATATTATTATTCTTAGGCAACTAGAAATGACATTTTTATTAGAATTTTTAATGCAATTCAATAAATTTAGAAATTTGCAAAGAATCAAGTCTATTTTATATGTAAATATTAAGTGCCAGATATAATTACTTGGTTTGTGGAAGATTCTTTCTTTGAATTCATAAGAATTTTGACAAATTAATAACAAATTGTCAATTACATGTTTTCAACATTTTTAACTGTTATCAATTAATGAATGATAACATATATGCAATTTGAATTATACATATGTCAATAATATTAAAATTTTTGTACCACGTCTGCCAAATAATCAATGACTGAAATCGCGAACATAGAGGAACTTGAAGACAGAGAACAAGATGTTATGTTCTGAGAAAATCTTAGAAAAATGCTAAATATTTTTATAAAAAAAGACTAACTGATCCACTGGTACTTGGAAGATATAATGAAATAATTAAGTAAGATTATAAAGTATTAATCTTATCAAACACAAATCTTCTATCTACCTTCGTCAATAAACATTTTCTTTGCGTAATACGTAAATAACTATATTCGCATGATTTATTTGTTTATTCGAAGTTCTTCACAATGCGACATTTACAATGTCAATGACATTTAAATACCCTTGTCAAAAATTTATAACGCAATCTTTAAGCTTCCGAGTTTTGAATAAAAATTTGATAAACGTTAGGGCACTTTCACTGTCCACTACATTGCTGATGCCACGTTTTAAATCATGAATGTTGTACACAGAAGTGTTGAAAGCTGCGTTGGCACTGTCCAATGAACAGATAAGAATGAGAAGAGAACGATGACAATAGAACTATTTTCGAATGGTAAAATTGTTAGATCGAAATGTGATTTCATTGGATTTGGTACCCATACTTTATCGGTCGCTTGAAAAGAAAAATGCAACAGTATCCGTTTAATAGACGCAGTTTCAGGGCCGTATCCACGATTAATTTCAAAGAAGGATGGAAGGTACCCTGAGAAATGTCGCCTGTTACTTTTCTTCGATTCATTGGTTATTGATAGTATTGGAGACGAGGAAGATTCACTGACAAGAGGATTACCTTAATTGTCCGATTTCAACCTGAACAAATTTTTATGCGCAGCCTATGTGCTCAGCTGATTGCGGTTCAAATAATTACTGTCAAGGTTTCTGTCAAAAAATGTCAACAGATACCTAACTAATGTAAATAATTAATTAATTAGAACTGAAATATTAGATGATTGCATAAGTTCGTGCCCGGCTTGAAAATAAAATTGAATAGTGACATTTTAAAGAATACAGCTTTGTTAATCAATTATATATATAATTATTAATTTTATAATTGTAACAAAGAATGGTGACTATGTAATATTCTTTTTCCATACTCCGCCGTGCAGTACAGTTTGCGACATCAAAGGAAATCGACGAACTTATGCAATCATCTGATAGTTTTCTTATATGCAAGACTCTATGCGAGGAATTTTGAATCAATCGAAGTGCGAATAACTAAAAGTTAACTGAAAATGCTGGAAATCTCGCAAACCTCTTAGATATGATGAAATTGTTGGTGTAAAAAGACATCACTTGTGTAAATGGGTTTTCTGTACACAAGATTTCGAAATCAACTTATTTTTTACAGTTTGTGGGCAAGTTTGTATAGATCCGTGTCATTTTTCAGTTTGGTGAGGAAGTTTTCCTTTGAAACCTTTTTTAAAAACCATACACTGCAAGAGTTATAGTAATTCAAATCGTTCAAGCTAGGAATGGTTGTGCGTTGGTAATGTCTGTCCCTAACACAACTAACTTCTGAAATATGCATAATTTTGAAAAATGTTTCACATTACAAATAATTCATTTTAATAAGGACTATGTAAGAATATCAAATTTTTCCTCAAAATCGAATATCAAAATTAAATATTTCACACAAAACAGTCAGTTATGACTAGACTGCTGGTCTTTATGCATTTATGGCTTATAAAAATTTTCATAAAATACACGAGTCTTAAATGCAAAAGAATTTAGTACGATTTTTATTTATTTTGGATCTATACATGCTATTACCAATGAAAATAGAATTTTATTTGGTATCAGTTTCTTAAAATTTGTCTAAAAAAATTGCAAATTGCATAAGCATCTGCAGTCTAGTTATGACACATTAATGTCTCCCTACACACCAACCAACTTCAACACTAACGAAGAAAAGTGTGCTAGATATCTTCTCTAATTGCGAAAATTAAACAATTATTTTATATATAATTGCTTCTTTCAAATGTTGTATTTTTCTCGAAGATTTCAAGATTATCGACGTTGTCGTTTCAAATAACTACATATTTCTTTTTATTGCATCGTGTAGCTCATAAAATAAAATAAAATATATTTGTAGAACAAAAAATATATAGTAAACTGAAAATTTGTACCTGAGTAGCCATGAATTTAAAACATGTGTTTTATCTTAGGTGAGTCCGGGACTAGTTGACTAATGGAGTTAATAATATTAAATAATATAATAATATTAAAATAATACATAACAAACAATAAATATAAATATAAATACAAGTACAAAATAGAATAAATGCAATGAATGAGCGGTTAATGTGGCTTGCCATCACGCTTCCTGTAGTTTGTACGGTAATGAAACTTTAATTGCAAATATCTCGAAAACGATTGAGCGTCTGCGCCTACAATGGGCTATTTTCGTAATCAGAGGAACGAGATCTATAACTCTGTAAAGTCTGAACTGAATCCGTAAGGAACAGAGCGAGGGTTCTCCTTGTGAGGGCACATGAGAACTTGCGTGCTGCGTAATATCGCTTACAAAAACCTGCTGAAATTGAAATCGGACAATTTGGAATCCTTACCTTGCGAGTACGATTGAAATACAGTCGAAAGTTTGAATATAGTCCCAAGATTAACCGCAATAAACACGTCTATTAAGCGGACACTACTGTAAATGGTACATGCTCCGCGGAAATTAGGGGGGGGGGGCTGGTGTGGAAGGGCTCTACAGTTGTCCATAGGGTGTGCTGTAGCACAAAATAAAAAATCATGGTACAGTATTTTATCGATATAAGTCCCTAGCACGGGTCTGCCGAGGGACATTTATGAGCCAGAGACACTAGTCTTTGAGTTTTGCCGAACGTAGAGAAGGACAGCCGAACTCGAGAGGCCTCGGTCGTCGAGAAATGTAAACATAACTAATCCAACTTTCCAACTTCCTTATTTTTCATTATTTTTTTATGAGACTGCGATTACCACATTTGTTGCATTTTTCTAATAAAACTGATACCACATATGATATAATTCCGATGACATTTACTTGTGTAATGGACAGTCAAAATTTCGGACGCAAGGAAGGACTCTGCGTCTCTTTCTTTCCCATACGCTATCCTACGCGCCCGAAACTTTAACTGTCTATTACACAAGTAAATATCATCGGAATTATATCATATCTGGTATCATTTTTATTAGAAAAATGCCACAAATGTGGTAATCGCAGTCTCATAAAAAAATAATGGAAAATCAGGAAGTTGGAAATTTGGATTAGGCGGTCTCACCGAAACACCCGAGCAGCATGATGTCATACTTCTCGGCGACCGAGTTTCGAGGCCCCTCAAGAGAGTACAGTAATCTCACGATCTATGACCGGGGATGCCTTTACGATCTATGACATTTAAAACCCCGTTTTCTGGTCATAGATCGAGAAATGACTGTATACCCGTGGTGGAGATAGATCTGGGACAATTACAGGCCAGACTTGTGGGACATTTACAGATAAAATACTGTATTCCTACGTGGGTAAAGTCTGAACATCGGTCATGCATAGTCACTAGAGTTAGTCTACCGAATTCAAACAGAAAGCTTTAGGGTTTAGCACTGCAACTGGCTTTACTTTCGCAAGCTCCTGTATTTCGTGTCTGTTCTCAGATTTATGTGAGCTGGTCGTCGTTAATAAACGAGTCTTTCGCGTATTTTCATCGCATATTCATAATCTTCATCTATTCGTGTAGTCTCTGCCACACGCGTCTGCGAGACGTACCGAGTCGTGTCGTATATCGAGTTTCATTATTTTTCTTTCAGTGAAAAGTTCCGTGAATAATGCAATCGTATTGCAACGCGCGAGAGACGCGGAAGAGATTGGAGACGCGAAGAAATGATTTTTTGTTCGAGCCTCGCGGCTCGTTGCACAGTTGTTATCGTACCTTGCGGAACAAAGTCAATCACGTTTCACATAAACCTTTGATTCTGATGACATTTCATAGCGTAAGCTTCGTTCACGTATAGACACTGGTTAATCTGACGTTTACCTCTAGTATGGTTAAGTTACATGTATCTACGAGCATCCTAGGCTTTGGTGTTGAAAATCAAAGAAAAAGATAGAAGCACAGTCGGAAAAACGTAGGCCGAGCTCTTTCTCTAATGTTAATCTAATCCTCGTGAACACAGATGTGCACGTCCTCTCATCGAGCACAGAGGAAGCGTTGTCCTTTCCCTTTACGGCGTAAAGTGTGAGAATCGCCAACGCGATCGATCGCGTGTGCGATCAAAAGAAATTCATCATTGCTTTTTCTTTTTCGTTCTCTATTCTATGTTCTATATTCACTTATTTTATATATATATATATTCTTTTTTTCGTTCGTACTCTCTTTTTATTGCTTGGTTCTGGTTGGTAGACACGGAATGCTCACGCTCACGCTCACACGCATCATGTACACTCGCATTCGCATATGTTACGATTAAATCTCTAACACGTATCACGTTTCTAAATGCACACGGACAACACAGACTCTCCTCTACTCTAATTTTAAACACTTACTGAATCTTCTCATTAGATTGCCGGTGAAGGATTCGGGGGCCGTGTTCTCTTCGCACCTGAGGTCGCATATCGTCGGATCGTTTTTCGGTAGCTTTAAATTCGGTACGGACAATAAACGACCTTCCCGTTTCGCCTGTTTCAACTTGACGATCTTCTTGAGTCGCGGTGGCTTCGGCTCCGGCTCCGGCAACGTTAAGTTCTCTGGCCTGATAGCCGACGGTTTCGTCGCCGTCGTCGTCGTCGTCGTTGTCGTCGTTGGTGCGTTCTCGTTGTGCGTTCGCAACGGTCCTTTGTTATTGTTCTCTCCTTCGACGATCGGGCTCTTCGCCTCCTGGATCGTTCTTTTCTTGTCATCGTTCAATGGGCTCTCGCGGCCCGGTATCGAACCTTCCGATGACACCGGCGATTCCGAGTCGACACTTTCGACCGGCGACAACGAACTCGCGGATTCGCTGACGTTACAGTAAAAAACGGAAGATTTCTGACCGCTACTATCGGTGCCTACCTGTTAACAATGGGGTACTTGTACATACCTTTTTCAAACTTCGAAAACGGATTCGTGTTATTGTATATATTGGTCACTTTTGCGATGCAGAAAGCGCCAAGGTTCAAGATTCAAAGCAGTCGTTAGAGCCACGTGTACATGGAACTCCTAAGGAAGCAGTTAGCCTGCCCTCACCACCAATTAGACGAAGCGAAAGGATGCGTGAAGCGGGTGTTCAAAGCAACAGGCTTCTCTTTCGTAATTATACAGAGCACAGTAGAATATTTCACCCAAAACGTTCGGAAAAAGTTGATTTCAAAAGGGTACAGCAGAATAAGCATGGGCCAGTGGCCCCCGCTCCGATTTTCCTAATTTCTGTCTTAAAACATAGTTTTATGTCTAAAAAGCTCCGATTTTCCTAATTTCTGTCTTAAAACATAGTTTTATGTCTAAAAAAACATTGTGTAAAATTTCAAATGTCTACCCCCATCGATGAGGGTGATATTGGGGTAAATTCCCCCGCACTTAAATGCAATTTGCTACAAAACGAGAAAAGATATCGACATGGGATAAACGGCAAACAAAAGATAATAGATATACTCTACATTCCAGATTTTTTCCAAAATTTTTTGCTAATTATTTATAGTTGAAAATAATGAATTAATTTTTTGGGAATTTTATTAACTATCTTCCCCTGGGTTGACACCTACCAAAAAATTATAAAATATTGCTATGATACTTACCTACTTCGTAAAAAAAAGTCGCATTTTTACATGTATCAGATTTTCCGTACACACTGCCTACTTCCCGTTCGTTCCCATCACTAGCCACCGCAAGGGGATTCGGTCGCTGCGCCGATACAGATCAGACCAAGCGTTCGCCGGCATACTTTATTTTTCTTGACACTGTTGCACCAAATGGACACTTCTGAGATTTTTTTACAAAGTAGGTAAGTATCATAGCAATATTTCATAATTTTTTGGTAGGTGTCAACCTAGGGGAAGATACTTTAAAAAATTACCAAAAAATTAATTCGTTATTTTCAACTATAAATAATTAGAAAAAAATTTTGGAAAAAATCTGGAATGTAGAGTATATCTATATCTTTTGTTTGCCGTTTATCCCATGTCGATATCTTTTCTGGTTTTGTAGCAAATTGCATTTAAGTGCGGGGGAAATTACCCCCATATCACCCTTATCGATAGGGGTAGACATTTGAAATTGTACACAATGTTTTTTTAGACATAAAACTATGTTTTAAGACAGTAATCAGGAAAATCGGATCGGGGGCCGCTAGCCCATGCTTATCCTGCTATTTTGCGTGAGTTGTACAATTTTTGGTCTCTGTTGTATCGAGTTGTGTAATAAATTCCCGCGTTTTTTGTATTTTATTTTTTCCTCTCAATTTTGTGTTTTGTTAGGTAAAATGTGTAGGTGCATTCGCAAGTCTTTTTCATGCTTTACAAACCTATATGCTTCAATTTTTCAAATTGTACATACAACTGGGAAACGAGTGATTTCTTGTGGAGAAATAAATTTCGAGTGACAGACCAAATGTTCTTGCATGCTACGCGTCATCGGCTTTTCAGGAAAACGAGTTTGTTCGCCATCGTTCAAAAAAACAGAGACTGCGAATATTTTCGCAGGACAAAACTTTCGTACCTCAATTGCAACAAAGAATTGCAATTCATTTTCTTTCCTATTATGTTTTGCTGATTAAACAATAACATATTTAAATTCTTCTAATGGTTTTAGTGTTTCAAATTACACTTATTCGTGTTTGTCATAAATACATCAAATACAATTTATACCTAACAACAGTACTTGCACTCGGCGAATTTTCAGACCTGGTTTTACCAAAACCGGAGTCACATGTACAAAAACATTCTTTTACCATTTGCATTTACTTCTCCATGAAGAATCACTCCCTTTTCCCAATTGTATTATCATTGCAGAGATTATTTATGTGGTCTAAACTCCACCTCACTGATCTTAATAACCTTGCTTGAAATTATGTCAGTAGAAAATGTAAATTGATTCATTAGTAATTTTGAATTGCATTGATTTGAATTTATATACTGTAGAATTATCTATATTATACGAAGGGAAATTTGAAAGATAATTAATTACTATATTTTAATAAACACAATCTACTTGTCTTTCATGTATGCTAAATGTGCGAAAAATATACAATTCGGTTGAACAGAATTTACAGCAAGAGACTTACAAAAACTGGAAAACGTGTTAAAAATGCTAGCGTGTATATTTTTTAAAATTAATTTAGTAAGTGCTAGTTATTATATGATTGACATCATTGAGATGGGCTTCATTCTATATAATTACGGTTTCTCTAATTACTTAATGTTATTTCAAACTAATCGAATATTTCGGATTTGTCTTTTTTACCGCAACTGTAGATTTTACATAATTACGTCTAATACATGCGAAAGTAGTGATCATATTAATAACGTAATTATTTATTCTGCTATCGACTTAATAAAGCAAGAATCATTTTTGTTTCACAGACCGTTTTTAATTTATACATTTTTTATAATCTAATCGACATATTGCTTGTTACACACCGCTTGCTGACATTAACAAGATGTTAATTCAAAGTTGTTTAGTCGTTTCTGTTCTTTGTTTTTTTTCACGGGTAAATGAGAGAATGAAATTGGAAAAGTATTGCACGTGTGTTAGTTTCGAGGAGTGTGGATCGAAAAAATGATTCGTGTTGATTGTGTGTAATACAATGCAAATATTAAAATTTCATATCTTTGAATACTACAAAATTTCCGTTTAATATTGCCATTGATATTGTGTAAAAATTGTGTAAATGATAAACAAGGTTCTGTCGTGTTTGAAATAACATACAAGGTAGTTTCGTTTTTGTATTGAACAAACCAGTTAACGTTGTACAAACAAAAGCAAAGAAATGAAAAATGTAAAACAATGGCTCTAATGTAACGACTACGATGCAAGGAAGAACTCATCACTTCTATTAGTTGCCACTACTTTTTTCAATATACTCCACACAAAATTATTCACACGAAGCTGTACGTTACGTTAGTTTGATGCAGCCCGATGAAAAAATGTTAAAATGTGTTTCAGATCATTTTCGGAGAGTACGCAAATACTTTAATCAATCTACATCATTATTTCGTTCTTGTGATAATGAAGATTCTCTCGCGCTGAGCAAATATAGAGATAAAAAAATATGAACTGACAAGGGTAGTTCGCCAGATGTTAAATTTATTTTGAATCATTAGAGTTTGATTAAAAGTTACAAGATTTCTGTGTAAACAAAATATACAATGACATTTAATATTCGTTCATTATTTAAAACAGAATAGTTTTCATTTTTTAAATAGGCCAAACGACGTGTCTCTTTGAGAAACCGGAAGGATTACTTTACTAGATCACGCGAAAAAGAGATTTATAAAAATTTACAATTGGTCGAAAATTTTAAAAGTTATATTGCATGTATTTATACACACGGATACAATAATTGTAAGAAGCAATCTCTACAATTTGCTCCGAAAACCTAACTAATTACAATTTTTTGCATCAATCTAGTAAACTAGTGTTTTTTACTTCTGAAAAAGTCAAATTGTTTGCACTAATATTAAAACAGTTACTCTCCCTTAAATAGTGTACGAGTATTAGTGGTGATCACTGTATATGTCACTTGCTCAAAAAATTGAATATCTGTCAGCAAAATGATTTCTGTTTAACATAATTATAATCCTTCTATCTTCATCGATTTCCAGGCAATAATGTTTTACATTTGATAAATTTAAAAATTAATTTTACACTTTTTGGACAGCGATTGTGGCTGCAAGTTAGTTAATTATAACGAGCTCGTCGTACTATGTTATAACTATGTCCTATATTCTTCTTACCACATTGGTACATGTGAAGATAATTTTACTAGGAATTTTATAAATCGGTGATGTTACTGGAATTATTATAATCAGCCAGAAATCATTTTATCAGTAGAATAACAGAAATTGATACTCAAGTATAGGTAAAAGTTAGTGATTTCAATACAGGGATGCATTAGATTAATTTTATATGTAGTCACAAGAAAACCAAGAAACCAAAAAAGTTATTTTTGATGGTTTTGTAACTTTCAAACATTGTTGATTCAAAATTAACTTAACTCCATGCTTTATAATATAACACTTGTGTTACGGTTTGCACGATAAACATAAAAAACACAAGTATAACTCATTGTTAATTAGTCATAGAGTTATTAGTATGAGAACAGCATTTATTTTCAGTCTTTACTTTGGATAAGCGTGAATATTTGTGCTATTTGCAAATTTGAACACATTAAAAATCCCTCGCAAAATCTTCTAAAAAATAAATTAATACAAAATATGACAGCTACTTTTCTGGATCTGAAAATAATTTAAATTATATTGTTACATTTGCAGATAGTAAAGCTGTCGACAGCATTGTCAATAATTGTTAGAGAGCTTTGTTTCCTAAAGTAAGCTTCTTTGTAAGAGAAAAAAAATTAATATTGTATTAATACGACGTTTATTTTTTGGTAGAACATTAAACCAGCCCACCAGGCGAACTATCAACAAAATTGCGCCTGAAAGCTCCCAAAAAGCCTACTTTTCTATCTTACCGTTATTAAGTCTATTAAGCTCTATAAAGCTCATATATAGATTTGTATATATTCATAAAAATTATTACGGTACCGTCGTTTTCCTCGCATTCGGCTAGGAAAATAAAGTGTGTGGTCAGATTATTGTTCGAAAAACAAATAATTGTCGTTATCTTCGACAAGCACTGTATAAACTAAATTGCAAAGTTAATGTACGTTGTCTACAATTATTTGCTCGACTAATAGCTACAATAGCCACACCCTGTTAATTGTAACGTGCCCTCTTTATGAAACATAACATACAATGTATTTAATAAAATACGTAATAGAGATTTTCTCAATTATGTTATTTATATGTATTATTTTTAAATGAGGGCTTGAGAATTATTGTGATATTGGTATTGCTTCTTGAAGAGCTTATTCTGAATAACTTTTATGAAGGACTTAAAATTGGTTCCTATACCAGCTTCTTCATCAGTTATATGTATAACTATTATTTTTTAGGATGTACACTAAATCAGAGATAGTTGTAAAATGAACTGATTCTCGTACCAATTATGCAAACTTTATAATAATTGTAATGCAGAAAATTAAATCACAACATATTACACTAGAAGATTACTGTATTCGTATAATTATTTTCTTCAAAGTCAATATGGTAAAATTGTATTGTACAATCAATAAAGAAAGAACATATTTATTAAATACATATCGACATTGTTTAGCTTTTGATTGATATGAAACTATTGATAATTTGATAACATCGTAAGTTAGAGTATAACTACGTTCCAAATTAAAGTTTATGTTTATTCTCATCAATGATACCGAATATTATTAGTATAATAATCTGTTTTAATATGGCAAAATTACATAAAAACACTTGACAAACTCTCAAATTTGATACTATCTTCTTGGCTATCATTTTGGACTGCATGAAAGAACATCTACATGTATTAACGAACACTTCGTATTAAAAAATATTTGTACACACACACACATATATATACATATATATATATGTACAATGTATTTACAATATAATATATTCATAGTAGAAAATGTATAAATAAATTTTACTAACATTGTTATCTAATATAGTTGTTTCATCTACAGTAAACTAGTGCAATTCTACATAACTTTGTTACAAGAATCGAATTCATAACTGTTTTACATTGCGAAAAAGCTGGCAAGTTTACAACCACAACTGGAACTGGCATAATCCGATTTTTCGTTCTTCGTACCAGTTATTCAAATTAAAAGTTCTTTATAATTGTACTACAGATTTTTATGCAGAATAAAAATTATCTCTATCAATTGTGAGAAACGAGAGTTGAATAAATATGTTTGCACCCTTAATAATTTTAGCTATTAAAAAACAACATATATGCTTGTGTTCTATTGATAATTTTACTGTTTTGTGTCTCACGTTATCACCTTTCTCATAAATGCATAATATTTAAGCCATTTATTGCAATAAGTACTGTATAAAACACAATAGTGTGGAAGAACGTTACGTTTGTCTAATGCAGGGCCACGCTAAAATTCTGTTACAATTATCTTATTTAATGACGATTCAACCCTTGAGATGTGGTGTTAATGCAATTGAAATTTTCTTAAATGGATTTGAAGAAAGTGGAATCAAACAGTAGTAGCCTTAGCAGTTCTGAAATGTATAAAAATCGTATTAAATTCTGTCAAATTTTACTCCCACTTACTTTCAATATTTTCAGAAGCCATTTAATGCATAAAGATAAAACAGCTTGTAACATTTTAGTTGGTGTACCCTGCATCAGAACTCTTTCAACTCTTGCGTCAAATGACGATGTAGAATCAGATCTGGGTAAAAAATACTACAACTCGGAAGTACAAATATTTGCAAATACTATTTCTCGCAACTGTTACATATGTTTCATTTGAAACTACAGTAATCACTTATTCTTGTCCCAGGGGCTGTTCGTGGAGAGGACAAGAATCGCGATGTAGACTTGTTTTTCTGATTTACGGCTGGGTCTACCGCTCCGATCGCGCCGAGCGAGACTACAATAGAACAACGGTGTCGGCACAGTCTAAAGGCCCACGTGTTCTCACAATGTAATGCCAATTCAAAATGCTTTATTTTCATTATTTTTTTATGAGACTTTTATTTGCTTGTATCTGGCAATATTCTGATTAAAACAAGACCAAACACCATATAATTTGGTCCATATTTACTCTACATGTGGGAAGCATAATTTATAATTTATCATACATTCAACATACGCTATAGCATATGTTTAAATAAACAAATAAACATCTCGAAAATATGTTCTCAAAGAATTAAAGAATAAAAAATATTTAAATGATTACATAAACGAATACCTAACCAGATAAATTTTCATTTAATAAGTTATTAATAAATATGTTAATCGCATTGGTATTTTAAAGAATAGAGCCTACAATACAGTTTTACTTTCCTGCTCACTCGCTATCCTCTTCCATATCCTACAGTTACACCATAAAGTCAATGAAACCAAGAAGTAATGAAAAATAAATCATTTTTAATTGGCAATACACATTGTGAGAATACGCGGGCCTTTGAATTGCCGGCGAAGGCATCGCGTCTCTTTCTTTCCCATACGAAACTTTCACAGTCGATTAAACCACTAAATACAATTGAAATTATATCGTGTTTGGTCTTGTTTTAATCAGAAAAATGCCAGAAATACGTTTTGAAAGTCCCATCAAAAAATAATGATTATTAAGATGTTTGAACATTCGATTCGTTGTGTTAATGTAGTGGTGTTCACACCGATATACCCGGGCCGAGAACAATAGTTGCCGCCCTGCGGCGCGGGACAGCGTTGACAGGCAGTGGAGTGAGTAGGCCTGGACAAGAATCGAGTCGTCGAATCTGGGACAAGAATCAAGTGATTACTGTAATACTAAGTTACGTTTCAAAGGAAACATGTGTAACACAGTATTTCTTAGTTGAAATATTTCTTATCCAGATCTGTGTAGAATATTGCAGAATATAAACTCGTAGAATCTGACGAACTTTCCTTGCGAGTTACTGGTTTAAATTTCTGACTGTACACGCAAGATATACTATTCAGATGAAAGTGGTTAGGTAATTCCCCTTGCATACGGTGATCTACAAGAGAATGTATATTTGATGAGTATAAAAGAAAGCATACAAGTACCCCATTTTGAGACGTCACCAAAGCCGGCGTGAAAGTACTTTTTATTTTCAGATCAACCTTGCTCAGCTGCCTCTTCAGGCTGAATCCTTTCCAGCCGTGGTTTTTCGCGCATTCTTCTTCGTTCACCGGTTGGCCGGGCTTACTGATTTCGTTTACGGATTCCTCCGTGGTTCGTTTCTCGTTATTGCATCCGATTTGATGTTGTTCACTGCGGAGTGGGCACTGTTGCGATTGTTGTTGAGCATTGTCGGCTACCATTGCTAATAAGGCTTCAGACGGCACAGTAGAGTCTCGGTGAGTCTGATGAATTTAACATGTTGGATTTTTGCAGAATGAATCAAGGCACACGAAAAAGCAATAGATTTAATACTAAACTCTAGAAGCAAATCATTTGTTCACATGTTATATGCGTACAATATACAGCATTATTGCATGTGTTGTAATAGGTTGTTAGCAACGCATATTTTATCTCTTAATTGTTATTATATTATGTAATATGTATACTCTGCGTATAACTTGATGGTTATAAAATCGAGAATAACACACAAGCTTATCGTTTTAGTCAGTAAATTATTCTATATTAAATATAAACATGTTAATAACTAGATGTTTCATTACAAGTAGAGAAAAGTGTATTTATAAAGATAGTGCTAAGGTCAGTCTTCAAACGGATAGATATCGCAAACGTATGGTCACTTGTCACTTCCCAAATAGACGTTATTTGAAAATGATTACGATGAAGAATGCAGACAAGGGAAGGCGTTCATCTTACAAAATGCAAATCAATTCACGCTAGTTCGCATTAATGCATGACATACCTAAGATGCTCATAGAAACAATTTGCTAACACATATATTATTTATTTCCTGTCTCGACGGACGGAAACTTCGAAAAACGTAAATACATGTTTTAGAGTTTATTGTTTCTTCAGAAATTCATTCGTAATCAATAGACTGCGGATTTTGCGCATTTATGACAAAAATTGGTACAACAATTTCAAGCAGTGGACATACTGAAAAGATTTAAGAGATCATTGTATGTATCAGTTAATCGGATTAATAAGGACATTAAGCTTGATCAAAATTGTTTATTCGACTCCAGTATCTTGCAATCAACGTGAACACTTTTTATTTTGCATAAAAATCCGCAGTCTAGTGATAACAAATGCTCAATGAAACATAATTTTGTACGTAACAAAGACTTCAAAGTGATGTAACTCTGCTGCTTCTATGCATTGTTCCTAATAGTGTGCAACGTTAGAATTGCAGTAGTATAATCGAATATAATAAGTATAACGCGATTTTCAAAGGAAGACTTGCTTCACACGGAATCACTTGATTAAATAATAATTCATGTCAGCAATAGAAGAGTTAAATGAAAGTACGGAATAATTTTCCTTCTCCTTTTGCTAATACCAATTCTTCTTAATTCATGAACGGGTAAACTGTATTCCTCTCGATTTCCTCGATCTGGCGACACTGGGCGACACTGACTTACAGTCTCTTCTGTTCGCATTTCTATCGGTGTCACTTCGAACTACATAACTGTCCCTGCGTGATCGCAATATGAACAATAATCATCCGTGCGTGAATGTGCTTAAAAATACTTAGCATCCGTAGCTAGAAACATCGATGTAAACGAATACATTTTGTCAATGATCAACTAAATAGCATGCATGTTTAAACATCGAAGAAAACTGTTCATTTCCAATCTGTGTGGATTACATTGTTCTTTGAACATTGACGAATTGAAGGTAACGTTGATAAGCAAAAAAACATATTCGTACATAATACATGTTCGTACATTACGAACGAATGTGAGAATGAAGTTTCTCTTGCAGAAGGCTCTTTGAAAGATGTTTTGATTACTATAACTTTCAGTAATGTGGCAAACGTTCGTTTGTCAGACTGTCAAAGCCATCATCTCAGCATGTATCGTCGTTAGGAGGAATAGTACTACATACTTGGATCGCAAAATGTATCTAGCGTATTGAGAAAGTATCATTACTGTCGCAATTTGCATAGTTGCAAGCAAATGTATCGGGACATTCTAAAATATTCTCGGTAAACTAGCTGAATTACTTTGGTGATTACGTTTAGAAATATTTGAAATCACCTGGTACGACCGTCATGACTTGTTCAGTTATAGCTGTGATAATCATACGTAGCTGAAACATTTCAGAAATCGTTGTTACAAATCGAGATACCATCTGGTCAGAACATTATTTATCTGCGAAATACTTCTGTTACTCTAGCATTATAAAATTACGCAACTTCTTCGTACTTGTTTTGCTTTTAACAATACACGTATCTTGTGAAGTATCTATCAGTTTCCTAAAATTGATTTTAGTTTCATAAGAAAAGTGATACCAACAATCGGTGTAAGTATATAAAATCGGTGTATAAATATGTACACATACATTTATATGCCAGTGTTTCTATCATAGAAGACAAATCGTGTATTTGTTGACATATTTAAAAACTACATGCTTTAACATACGAGTATATTACGATTACTATGATTAAACAATATAATTCTTTTACGTTATATTATCTAATCACCAGACTACACGTATAGTTCGATTTCTTTACAACTTGAAAACTTCAGTATACATATACTTACATCCACATATATATCATTTCAGAAGTTAATAAAATATTAAAAAAGACAAGTCTCTACTATGCAAAACACAATCACATGTTGAGATATTGCTTATATGTATACGTCAATAGAGAAAAATTAATAGCAGAATTGTATCTTCAATATAAGGGTCATAACAAAATAATCACATAAATAGAGTGTCCCAATATTTATTGAATATTTTAAACACTCGAGTCATTTGTGTATATTGAAAAGATATAAAATTATAAAAACAATCCTATCACAGGTTAATAAATGCTTTTAAGGTATTTATATTTTTAATTTATATATTTTAAATATATTTTTATTCAGAAAGATCGTCCAAAAATTGTACTTAATGATACTACATTGATGTAAAAGAATTTAAAAATAAAAAGAAGTTATAAAATTATAAAAATAATCCTATCACAAGTTAATAACTGCTTTTAAGGTAGATATATTTTTAATTTATATATTTTAAATATATTTTTATTTAGTGAGGACGTCCAACAATCGTACTTAATGATACTGTTGATGTTAATTATATGTTCTTGTGTACAGAGAAATCAATTTTGCATAATAATATTTTTATTTGTTGCTAATATGTATAATTTGCATACAATATTTTTATTTGTTGCTGATATTCATAGTTTTTCAAGAGTTATAGATTGCTTTAATATACTTTAATTAGTTTACTTTAATTTCTTTGAGTGTATCTGTTATATTATATCTTCTCATTTATATTTCTCAAAGATTTTAGTAAATAACGGGACACTCTGTATAGTAATAAAATAAATTACAAAGACGTACTGTACCATAATTGTAATTATGACATAATGGTACTTTACGATTGTTCTAACAGCAGCTCTTTTCTTTGAATAATTGCCTCATAATTAACAACTGTGAATTACTATTCGACTATTTAGAAAATTTTCAAGAAAAGCAAAACTACAGTTACCTAGCAGACATTTTTAATATTAATTTTAATTGGAATAGTTTTGTTTAATGTGTAATTTCAATTCCTGAACCAAGCTTTTTATTTGGAGTTATACAAATATAAAACTACAATAATGATCAAACATAAGAGGCAATTATTAGTATACGTGAATGTAACTGCAGAGTAAAACACAATATGTATATTTATTAAAAGAGTTCTATACCATGTTCAATTTTCTCTCTGACATTGTATTTACAATAATGCAAACAATGCTTTTTTTAAGCTATCCATCACGAATCTTTTCCATTTTGCGTTTTTATTACCATGCAAATGCACTTAATTGCAGCTGACGCGATAGTCAGTAATAAAAAAATACATCACTTATTGTTGTTTAATAAGTATACGAATTATGCCACCGACATCCGAGTATATATTAGAGCAGCAATTTCTCCTAAGATATTCATAACTTTTGTTAGAAATTACTCGATATAGCTCACATTTAGTGTCTATAATGTTCTAAAATCTGATGCTTTTTTTCACGGTAGTAATGAGGATGATTACGACCAATCTCGAGTTTTCTAAGGAACGGCGATATGCATCTTCATCTCTAAAAATGTTATAAAAAAATAATTGTGTCCGAAAAGTTGTTTAGTATGTTAATCTTAACAACACATTTCAAGATCAAGATCATTGATACTGAGTTCCTTTGTCAAAATTTAAGAAAATTTCTTAGAACCCATGGTAAATGTGAAAAGAACCATTGTTATTTAAACCTAAAAATATAATAGGAACTCGATTATCCAGAGTATGAAATTGTATCACAGAGTATGTACGACCGCATGATGCACTTCTTATTAATTCGTAAACGAAACATGCCTGATGACAAAGCTGCCGAACCAAGCAAAACGCGTCAGATTTGTAACTTCATGCAACACGGCAGAATACTGAGAAAAATTGCAACGAATACTAAATGATTTGCATCACAGAATTGTTTTTTAGTCACTGTATAAAAATCAGTAAAGGTGCTCACGCTGTAATATTTTATAATCGAGCAACTCTAAATTAAGATTTACTCTTGTGTAAATCAACAATGTACATATAGTTAACTGAAATCAGTTCTTAGCAATGTATTTATGTGTAGAAAGCGGATCTTTATGCAAGATAAAAATGTTCTAGCTGAATTGCAACAATCTGGAGTCGAATAGAAATTTCTTTCTTAATATATTTAATAAGTTTGAAATAATAAACAGTAGTTTTTAACCCTTATAATATAACGTTAGAGAGAATTTTTAATCCTTACAATTATTAAATAAGTTGGTATCTAATCAATTACTAAACACTTAAGTATTGTATGAGATGTTATATCAATTTCTTATTCACAGAATAAAGAAAAATAGATGGAATGCAAGTATTCTAGGTCGGAAGAAATGCTTAATTTTTGTATGAAAATAGTTCCGACTACAAATAATTCTTCCAATGTATTTACCCATCTAAATTACACCCATTCATTTTTATCATAAATGCATAAATTCTGCTGTCTACTTATGTATGTATAAAGACTTTCTCCTATCAAATAAAATGTCTATTGTACACGTAAATAATGATCATCCCTTCAGTTTCCGATTAAACTAAAGTGTCTGTATTCGAAATCGAGTTGCTATACTAATACAAACAATTTCTATAGTGTCAGTAATTGTTGAAAATATTATAAGTTCGCAGGAGATTATCACTTTAAATGATTGATAATAAAAAGCACATGAATACCTTAAGGAATGAAATTGCTTTAACTTTAAGAACTGCATATTCTATGCGAATTTAGTACCTTGTTATTGGTCAATTTTCTTCTTGAGCGACTATCAATATAAACAAAATACTTGGTGTATTAAGTTTAAAAGTCAAGTTCCATAAAACTGATGCAATAAACATCATTTTAGGTTTCGTTACTGTATTGTGCAGCTTTTCACTTTGCAAATAAAAATATTTATTCGTTGGTACAAGAACTATTATTAAGCTCTCCACGCAGATTGCGATTTCATCCGCAAGCAATGCGATTACGATTATTTTATTCCGGTAATTCACGTTCACGTTGATTGTTTTGTGTGTCTTGCGCTAACTGTACTTTGTTCGTTGGATTTCTGGTACGAGATGCCATCAAACGTTTATGTGAAAATTGGCGCACTCGTATAGCTCACTGCGTTCGTCATTACATTGTACGTGATTCGTGCTCGATAATTTCACAATTGTAACGACGTCAATATTTGTAGTAGTGAGGAGGTTGGTTAAAGAGTAACCGAATTTTGGGTATCACACAGACCCAAACCATTGATAAAGAAAGAATATTTTTTTATTCTTATAAAGTGTAAGCATACCATTATGTATGGAAGTTGATAAAAAGGTAGACGATGCAGGAAAGCATAGAATAGAAACTTGAAAATCGTTCGTTTCAAATGGTTATCGCTTGGTAGAAATTGCAAAATAGAAATTGAATTTGTAGAAATGTAAAACTTCAAAATCTATTTAACAGCCAAAAGTCAATATTTACAAACTGATAAAGATATAATTAACGTTTGTGCACACGATAAAGATAATTTGTGCTGCAACTCGAATATAGGATCCATAAATAAGTCACAACATATCGAGATCTACGAAGGACACTAAAATAAGAAAACAGTTTCTATATTTTATGTTGCTTCTTATGTTATTTCTAATAATAAGATAAGAAATTATATATTTATATATTATATATTTTATGTTGCTTCTTATGTTATTTCTAATAATAAGATAAGAAATTATATATTTTATATATTATATATTTTATGTTGCTTCTTATGTTATTTCTAATAATAAGATAAGAAATTATATATTTTATATATTATATATTTTATGTTGCTTCTTATGTTATTTCTAATAATAACATAAGAAATTATATATTTTATGTTGCTTCTTATGTTATTTCTAATAATACATTGAATCATGAACATGTTCTATAGTTCACAGTTGGAGTTAACTCCAAGAACATTGTTTAGAACTTATCTGATTTATTGCCGATACAGTCTTGTTTTTGTGTTGGAAAATAAGTTCTAAACAACGTTTTTAGCAAATAAGTACCAGTTTTATGTAAAGAGAATGTAGTAATTCTGTAGTATAGTATGTAATGTAGTAATATGTAGTTTATGTTACATTGTTCAACCTTTAGAGTTAAGCACAACTAACTGTAAGTAAAATTCGTCATAACACATATGCATATGTATGTAACACGAAGTAATATGTTGCTAATAAACGCTGATGCGATATTAAATAAATAAATTTTAAAAAGGGTTGCATTGAGCATATTTTTATATGAATTTTTGATCTTATTTTAGTGTCCTGAATCAGTCCCCACAGTATTTTCCGTCTGTGCTAACTCACCCTTGCAAGTTACAGTGCAAGTTATCTTCACCCTTTGCAACAACGTTAATCATATTTTTATCAGTTTAATTGCATATGGAATATAAATATTGATTTTTGGCTGTAAAGTAGATTTTGGAGATTTCATGCATTTTTTATCCAATTTTTCGCTCCAGACAGTTTTTATCTCGTCTAATTTTTTTACAATATTCCTATAATTTTGCCTAAAAATAATGGCAGGTTTACACTGCCTTAGAACTTAAAGAATAACTTCTTATCAATATTTCGAATATGTGAGCTACTCAACATTTCGCTACTCTTCAACATTTTCTTTTGTTGGGCACTTTTAGCTGCATATTGGTGGTGTTGATTGTTTCGTTCTTCGTTTCTACATGTTGAATACCCATTGAACGTCTAAATATGAACCAAAGCCAACGATAAAACAGAAAACTCATCTACTAATTTACTACCTACTTTCATCAGGTTCTTTTTATTCATTAACAACGTAATACCGCATGTCATAGAACGTAAAAATAAACATTCTAACTGTTTCGTTAACGAAAAATATATTGTTCTTACTTGTTTCAACGAAGGCAGACACATAGTTGGCTAAACATTAAATGCACAAGAAACATGAGTAACTATTTGGGATGAGTACATTGGTTGTATTTTTTTACTGGTTTAAGATTAAGAACGACAGAGTTTCGGTGTTGAAGATAGTATGGGAATATTTAACGACGTGTATAAGTAATATTTATGTAATATGTATCTGTCATTAAAGGCTCTTATGAGGATTTAAATAATTGTTAATGCAGTAACTTACATAAATCTGTTACAGCTAAATTTCTACTCTCGGCTCATGGAAAATGACAAGTTTGACCACTAGTTGCCGATAACATTCTCGTTTGTTGTTTATAAAACTCTTAATTTACTCTGATACTCTAATTAGTTCTCTCCTAATCTCTATCTTCTAATGTTCCAAGCAGAAAATAAACATGTGTTCTGTATACATGTGTGTATGTATGTTTCTGTATTCAATACGAAATGTATTTCATGCTTCATCAAGAGGATGATCATGAAAATACAACAACACTACCAATGTAAAGTTTTTAATAGAATACTACTGAAATTAAATCATCGACAATTTTTTCATGGGTTTAAAAAAAATTTATCAACTTTGCTGTACGATATCTCGAGAAAACCACTGTCTTGGGAAACTATTGCAGATTAAATCAGTACGAAACGCTAATTAACATAATGTAATATCTAGACTGGAGACCATTATGCAATTATAGCTTTTGAAAATGTTTAAAACATGCTAGGGTATAAAATATGACAGACTTTAGTACAACTTTAATTAATTTAAGATCTAAAATGACTACTACCAAGGGTAATAATATTCTATTTTCTTAAAAAAAACTTTCTTAAAAATTCGTCTGCAAAAATTGAAAATCGCATAAACATTCGCAGTCTGGTAATAAGTGATATCGGTAATTCAATTAGAAAGCTCTGTAAATACGCAATAAAAATAAAATGGCTAAAACAGCGCATAATTAAATTAAACACCGTTTAAAACATTTGAGTACTTGGATAAATGTTTGAATTTACATAAACAAATAGTAACGTTTCCTCATTGCTTGCGACGATGGTGATAATAACAAAGACACAATTCCTGCATGTCAGCAAATTTTCTGCTTGGAATACGTGAAAATACTACTGATTTATATTAACTTAAGTATTAAAGTTTCTTTTGTCTAGAAAGATGAGTTAGTCGAAAGCAGCTGATGGATTAGAACACCATGAGACACAATCGTGAATTCGAGAAAACAGATTGAATGATAAAGATCAAGCTTTAATGGCGTGTATCGTATTCGACGGTTAATGTTGGTTACACTTTTTTTAATATGTTAATATGTTAATATAAAAGAGGAGATGTTCTTGTAATGTTACCGATGTAAGTTTTATTCGATTAAACAGTTAGTCGGGTTTGTATATTGTATATATTTAATGTAAAGTTGGTTATTGTCCTCGCTAGGAATTGTTTAATATTTGTTATTTCTACCTTAATACGGTAAATGTAAAAACTGTAGGTCATAATGATGATATTTTATTAAATAACGTAATGCGCCAGTTACTTTTTATCTGAAAAATTAAATGGTTTATTCATCTAAAATCTTCTCTTTTTTTTTACTTATATATTACTATTGAAGGACCTATTGAGAGTGACAAAAGGAAATGGTAAACACCTACATAACACTGTCGGGATACTATTATATCGAAGATAATACGGTCATATGGTCTACGATTAGTTAATGAAGTCTTGGCATTGGCAATGAAAGTTGTTATAATATTATGGTAACATTATCGGAACTGGAAGATTTTATAGTATTTACAAAGGATATAAGAAGCCTTATAAGTTACGAATTTCGGTATAACAAACTGAACATTCAAGTTCTTTAGTCTTTTTACAATCATGCAATAATGAAGATAAATTACTTTTAGTGACTAGGAAAAGCATAAAAAAATATATATGTAATATATAAAAGTTTGAAAAAACATCTTCTCGGTTGTAGTCGAAAAGTTATTGGAGAGGGTAACAATTTGAACATTTAAAACGATCATTATTAAGAAAGAAATACATTTTACCTGATCTGTGCTAGGACTCCTCGCTTTGTCTTCGTTTTCCCGCTTCAAATCATCTTGGCGCTTAGGGCTGCGTAACACGCGTTGACATGGGTCTGAGTTACCACCAATATCCGCCGTACTCAACACAACCAAAGAAATTTTCTGCACGATGTCTATTACTACCAAGCCGGTCTCGTTTCCGTAAGCCATTCTGCAATGAAGTAATTAGCATTTCTGATTATTTTTCGTTCATGTGAATCTGACAAAATGTTAAGATTTTCGAACCCTTATTAAACCTTTCATTAAAATGGACCAGACATCTTGCTTCCACGATGTCGAAGAAATTTCGTCGTACAGGGTGTATAAAAAACAATGGTCATTCGTCCTAGGGGTGAATTTACACTTCTCGATTGGTGGACATTTGTAAGAGAAACTTGCCCAAACAAATGTTTTATAACAAAGAAAATTGTTGTTGAAGTTTGTCTTGCATCAATGGCTTCTACTCATCGGGAAGAGAGAAAGTTTGAAAGGAGCCACATGTCATGTCTCATCGACATGAACGTGTGAACTTCAGTAGTATGCTTTTGTCTATAGTATAGACTTTTGTCTATAATATATATACACACTTTTGTCTATAATATATTGTCTATATATATAATATATATAGTATAGACAAAAGTCTATACTATAGAATACTATACTATACTATAGACTATATACTATACTATAGAATACTATACTATACTATAGACTATATACTATACTATAGAATATTATACTATACTATAGACTATATACTATACTATAGAATACTATACTATACTATAGACTATATACTATACTATAGACTACTATACTATACTATAGAATATACTATAGACTATAGTGTGGCTCCTTTCAAACTTTTTCTCTTCACGATGAGTAGAAGCCATTGATGTAAGATAAACTGTAACAACAATTTTTTCTGTTATAAACAATTTTGCGGCAAGTTTCTCTTGTAATTGTTCGCTGATCCAGAGATGTAAATTCACCCCTAGGACGGAAGACCATTACTTTTTATACACCCTGTACAATACTATATATTAAAATGTTCTAGAAGATTGCAAACGTTTCTAATGCTTTCTCTTTTTACTCAATGCTTACGATTTATGTACGAAAATAGGGCACTATAGCTGTTCACCATACAGACATGTAATTTCATTTATTACTGCTTTACTCACCAAGGAAAAATAATATAGCTCCGTAAGTACATACTATTACGAGATGAGGTGAAACGAGAGACTTTGTATGCAATGGGGTCTCACAAACACACGACGATTACGAGTTAATCCTTGGTCGAAGTATAATGAATCGAATCATTTCTGCCCGTTCATTAGAACACCCGGATTAAATGGAAGCATAAAATACACGCGTAGGTAGCTTTTCTGTTCAATTTCGAGTAATTGAAAATTCAATAAAGGGACTATGAATATAGTAGAATTTGAAATAAATCTCATATGAGATTTTCTAATAAAAAAATATAGTAGAATCATAATATATGCAAGTTATATGTAAATTTGATGCAAAATTTGCAAAAGATATGTAAAATATCTGCAAAATTGATATAAATTAATTCTGTATAATATAATAGGGTAAAATGTAATGTAATATGATGTTTAATATGCAAATGTGCAATACAAAAGTCGTTAAAGAACGATTGAATGTAATTTGTAAAAATTACATTAATAAAAATTATGGCATTATGGCTTGTGAAAATGTTGAAGAAAGGCTCGAATATAAAATTTGATAGAATTTTTTTACAATTTTTATATGTTTTAGATTTGCAAAGACTGTTCCCATTAAAAATAGGATTTCATTTCATTCCACTTTCTTGAAACCCTAATTCTATTGATGAGGGAATGCAATTTACGGTCAAAAGTACACGTAATGAACTAAATTATCCTGTCAATTTCTAAAAATATCATAAAAACTAGATCTGCTTTAAGCCTCAAAGATGGAGATAATATCCTTAAGTACATTGTCGGAAGTTAAGAAGGTAAATGAAGAGTTCAAAAAACTGGTTCAAAGAGGATCCAGGCACTGGTGCACAATAACGAGAATTGCTAAAATCTTGGCCAAAATTAATATCTCTAATTCTAAAGTGAATTGTTAAAATATATTACAATTAAACTGTGGTTTTTTGCAACAAATAAGTCGGTGGAGTCTAACATAGAGAGATTAAAAGAATTTACGAACGTCGATATTTTTATTACAAACAACTGTAAACAATTTCAACGTTTATCTAATGTTTAGTTTATTAATTAATTTTATTAATGAAATTAATGTTAATGTAATGTTGCATATAAAATGTCCGATTTTAGAATACAAATGTTATAAAGCGTATTAATCAAGCAAAACAATTATAATCTATAGGTTTATTATTGTATACCATTTCAAGGTGTAAAGCTGATTTTTAAGATCCTATGTTCAGTTTTTACTTTTGGATATCTAGTTCTACTTGGAAAATGAAGTTTATTTCAATGTTAATCGATACGAATGTCGTGGAAGCTTTGCATTATGCAATATTTGATCAAAATAAGGTGCAAATTGAACTCACTATCCAGCTATGGCAAAAGAAGCTCAAAAATTCAGTTTCTATCGTAATACAGATCAAGAAACTTGTAATTCATTGGCAGAATATATTGGTTACAATGGTGCTCAACTTCAATGAACGAGATTTATTTATGAAAAAGTTATATTTGTTCAACGTTACTGTGTAAAATCGGATATTTCGTATGCAACAACCTAATACAATCAATAAATTCGGAATTTGTTTTGATTTTGATTTAGGATTTCGGCGTCTTTCGTTATTGTGCGCCGTCTAGCCATAAGTGTTGAGCATAATTCTAATACTCACAAGCCGTAGGAAGTGTTCAAACTAAGTGCTGTTATATTTTCAGGTTGTTCACCGCTGGGAGCAACCGTTAAGCAGACCAATGTCGCCTGAAAGCCTGCAGCTCGCTTCTGTAAACCACTCTTAACTTTTAGCGGTTGATTCGATTCGGAGTTCTTAGTTTCGCTACTCCCTGAAGTATTACCAGCCGGAGAGTCGTGGTCGGAAGAGCTTTCCACCTCTTTCGGTTGATCTGTGTTCGGTGTCAGTGAAATCTCCAAGGTCTATAATGGAAAGAAACAAGTATTTTTTACAGTAGGAAAGATGTCATGAAAGTTTTGGTAAATAGACTCGCACAAAATTTAAGTACTATAAAAATAAAACTATTTCAGTGTTAACCCTAAACAACTATCATTGTACACAATGTGCAGTATGTGAGATATGCGTTCCTGCATAGATCCATGGATCATAAAACCTTTTTTATTTTATTTTAGATAATCTCCAAAGCGTGAAATTTTTTACAATCTGCAGCCACTTTGTATGCAGTACATATAAAAATTTCTTGTCGCATTCATAACAAAAACGAGTAGGTGTAATTTAGAATTGTAAACGAAGTAAAAGGATTTGAAACCAAAACTCCTTACTGTGTCCAGCATTTACAACATTATTTATAGTACAATTTATAGAACAACTTAAATCAATTAGGAACTCTTCAATCAGTTTGAAGATACAAAATGAATTCAAAACCTTTTTCGAGCTACTCCCTTTATGTTATTTCATTTATACACGAACAATTTAGTCATTTTAAATAATGACTGCAATCTCACAATCTTCACTTGTGACGAGACAAGAGATTAATTAAGAAAGCGTCATACTATGACCACTTGTTATCCCTAATGCGAAAAAATTGAAGTGTCTATGAGAAGTTTTCACCACAAAAATGGATTAATTCTAGTTTCGTGAAAACGAAATTTAATCGTAGCACAAACACCAGAAACTAAAACGCTAACTCCAATGTTTTTTTTTAAGTTACTGCCTGAGGATCTGCACGAAGCTTACTGCATCTACAAGAGAATTATTTTTTCAACAATATTTATACGATAATCATTTAAAGTATCATTACATCGCAGAATACATTGTAAATTATAATATACTTTCAGAATGAGAATATTATTAACAATTATGACAATTTTTTAGAATACATAGAGAGAAGCAAATTACTTACCACTACTTCAGACATACTCTCTACTTTTTTGAATTTAAACAAAACAACGTGTTTCCCGCTTCCTGCGATCGCTAATTTCCGACTCTCAGGACAGAGGAAGATGAGCTGTATCGCCAACGGGTCTTCTTCCGAGTCTATACTACGCGTTCTACCTTTCTCAAAAAGTTTGGCTGTCTTTAGTTTGTAAAGAACTTGTAAACTGCCCGCAGATGCGTCCCAAAATTTTATACTGCCATCAGCGTGTCTGCAATTAAAACGTTCGTGTTGTTATGTCTTTTTAACCCTTCTATTCTTTCACTACAACAATTAGAATTAACGAAACGTGACGATTTATGACTTCGTTAAACTATACGAGAATAATTGCGCAGGATGAATAATTTAACTGTACCTATGTACTTATATTTTCAGCATATGCGTAAAACTACTATAGATATACAAAACATATTTTAAATCTTCTTCGAGGGCTCAAATCAAAAAGTTTTAAGCAATGCCTCTTTCATTTTTGTTTTTAACCTTGTAAATAATAATTGTTGGAGAACCTTTTTTGCGTATCATTTCGTAAATCAATGCTTCTAATTGATTACAAAAGATCTGGTCGTTTGGTACAATTATACAAAAATTATTCTATCTTAAAGGGCGGACGAATAGTTTTCGCAACCACTGTATAATGTTACAGAACACAGTAACACAGAACGCAGGGAACTAATATACATAACTAATACAACTGATATAAACTGGGCGGTAATACAACCCTTAAATGTTAACATTAATCCTCACAAATTCCTAAATATCTTAAAAGCAACAATAGATGTATAGAAGTATTTAGTATTGCAATTCTATAATTCTCACAGAATTCGAAGTTTTCTGGAGCCAAAAAAGTGTATGCACATTCGTATTAAAGTTTTATAATTCTCAATACCCTACAGATCTCTACATAATAATTATTAGGAAAGTTTTTTGGAGTCCAAAAAGTGTATGCATATGCATATACATACTTCATTAAAAATATTTACCAAGACTGCGAAAATCGAACTTATCAATTCTATAAAAGTAAATACGTTTATTTCTTTATAATGTACATAAAGTACAAGACAACCATACACCGATTCGAAAGTACACACGATCATCCCCAAACTAGTAGGAATTCGGGAGTATATATTTTTCTATAGTAATCTTTATTTAAAATATAAAGTACAGAAAATATTCCAATAAGTTAACGAGCCATAGTCATTTTTGTTTTAATTTTATCATTCCAGTGAATAATTCTATCAAGTATTATTCATTATCTTGTCCTGTTGTATTTTATTATTTTTTTAGTATGTATATAATTTTCATTTTGTTAATACGGTTGCGAATAATATTCCTAGTCATGATGATTTTCCTAGCGTTCACGATCTATATTGATACTTTCTGTTTGGATCTATGTATATACGTATATCTAGTGTTTACGATCACATTCGCTGAAATGTGGGTTATAAATCGTGGCAGAAGTGAGGTAAGGTAGATTTTATAGCTCAACGTGAGACGGAAATAAAAATAAAAGAATATCGTACACACATAAAAAAGAAACGGTTTCAAGTCTCATAATTTTGAACAGATCAAACCAAACGTCTCGAAGTTTACGAGGTGTATTAGATCGGGGGCAAACAAGATTGCTGTTTTCGTCGCTTTAACCTTTAGCATCTATTTGAGATAAATGGTTATTTGAATATGATTGTAGCATCTCGAAAAATCAATCATTAAATCATCATCAATTATTAATTTGTGCCAATGGCCATTGCTTCCATGGTTTTATAATATCGAGACAGCGAATTTTATGCATTTATAACAAAAATGAGTGGATATAATTTAGAATTCTGAACAAATTAGAATAATTTAAATATACTGTTATATTATTTTCAACCTATTAAACATTAAGAGAAAATTTTTATTTTGCATGAAAATTCTCTGTCTAATAATATCCATTTGAAAGTAACATAAATAAACTGGGACACATAATCAGAAAAACTGATTCCAACATTAATCGGAGCACTTTGACAGGTTCTTATACAAGAAGATTGTAACTAAGGATTATATTTTAATGTTTCTGGAGATCTCGTGAAGAACATTAATCGGAGCACTTTGACAGGTTTTTATACAAGAAAATTGTAACTAAGGATTATTTTTAAATGTTTCTGGAGATCTCGTGAAGAACATTAATCGGAGCACTTTGACAGATTTTTATACAAGAAGATTGTAACTAAGGATTATTTTTAAATATTTCTGGAGATCTCTGTGCAAACAGAATAAATAAACATCTGTGTACCTTTATTGCGTAAATGCTACTCTAAACCACAATTATTTTTGTGCACCTATTTAATTATGACTACTTGATTCAAGGACCATACAACGTGTGACTGAACGGGTGGTACAACCAGATAGGAAATGATTCCACATGTAAACACAAGTCGAAAAGAAGAAATAACGTTTTCTCGTTTGACGCCTCGTTTTCGAGAAAATCGATTTTGAAAATGCTACAAATGTACGTGCTATTGATAAGAATCGTCTGACGCGTCTGATCATGACCAACCGATTCTACTTCCTGCGTATACTAAAACAGGGGTTCTAAAACTTATGTAGTCCGAGGCCCCCCTCTTGAACAATATTTTTTTTACAGAACCCAATTCCAACCCTAGGCATTTTATTTGTTTTAGTTTGAATAAAAGCGAAAAGTTGGGGGATGTAAAGTTAATGTCAAAATTGTTTCGCGGAGCACAATCTTTAATTTTAATCTTAAAGTTTTAATACACAGTCTATCTTCTCGAAAACGAGGCGTCAAACGATAAAATGTTATTTGTTTTCTCCGATTTATTTGTACATGTAGAATCATCCCCTGCCCGGTTGTACCACCCGTCCGGCCACATCCTTCTATATTTTTGTCGAAATTAGAATATTGTAACAGTTATAGAACCCATACCAGTAATCGATATACATCATGTCTATGTTAGTTATAAACATACGTACAAGAGAAATAATAAACGACAACGTTTTCAACTGGAAATTAAATAGTACCAGGAGTAATCTTTTCGGCAATCGTTTGAAAATTGAAGAGGTCATATATCCATTAAGTTTATTTGATGGTATCACTAAGGACGAATAATTCAACAACTCGTAAAATATACGTTTGAGTTTCAGTGGTTTTCGTGATATTGTGCGGACAAATTTATGAGGACATTGAAGCAAATCTCTCTGAAAACGAAATGACCTATAGACATGCTCACATGCTAGATCGGAATTAAAGCATGATCGGAATTAAAGCATGATCGAAACTTTTGTTTCAAACCGTAACTGCTCCGTTCTTTTTTTAAAAATTTGGACATATTACATGTACATTGTTTTTGAAAATGGTATAAGTCCAATTATATTTTTCTTTGTTTTAAATTTCTTTATATCTATGCTCGACTAAAACTATCATTACTTACCCCGTGACAATAATTTCGTTATAACTACTTGAGCTTGAACTCCATTCTCCGCCAGATATCGGCCAATCCTTTTCACTAAACCCTGTCTTTTTCTGTGACTTAGATCCAACTGAATAAAAGGCAGGTACTAAATCCGATAGACAGTCTGCGAAGTATGCACAACACGTCACCG